>CM070720.1:12254974-13004656 GCA_036346275.1 Otatea glauca
ACAACCACTTCATTGGTCGCCTAAAAGCCTCGAAAACCAGACACTGATACGGCATATAGCTAGCTCCTCAGGCAACAACCAAATCGCGATCTAAACTAGAAACTCGAAGCCCCGCTGCATCGCGTCGGCCAAATCAGATCTAGGAAAAGGAGGGGCGGATCGGATCTAGTCTAGGGGAGGCGCGAAGAGGTACCGTACCAGTCAGCCAGGCCGACTTGGTCCTCGTACACGGCGGCGGCGAGGGTGGCGAGCGAGGCCGCGGCGAGCCCGAAGAGGACTAGGAGGAGACTGCGCGGCGGCGCCGCCATCACGGAGGGGATTCGGATTCGAGCACCGATCTGAGGGCGGCGTGGTGGGGTGTCAAATATTGGGTTTCACTCAGAGGATGGCAATCTTAACCCATTAAAACTCGAGGTAGGTATATTTATGGGATCGAGTTTTATCCCACGGACAAATGGGTACGAGTACGAGAAAGTTTTACTCATACCCGTTACATCCGATTACCCGCCACCTTCTATTAAAATGTGAGTCATATAAGGCGCCTAGTTGGCCTTTGATCCCCAATTTTTTATACCTCATATTAGTAATTTGTGATTGGTGATACCGTGAGGGACGATTTGTAATATGTATGATGACTGATGAATTGTTTCTATTTTAATTATTCAACTTGAGCATGTATAATGACCGATGAACTATTTTCCTTTTAATTATTGAACTTGAGCATATGTGCGTCATTTGTCTGCATATGTTATTTTAATTCTTATTCCCATGTACGCTTGAAATTTTGAATCATTGATAGTCATTCTTCAATTCAGAAAATATAGTTGATTCCTAAAATTTCATAAAAAAATTGTATCAGTACCATAGCTCATTACCTCATAGTGCTATTTGGTTAGAAGGACTGTTGATAGTGGTGGGTAAACGAGTATACCCGCGGGTAACAGGTACCCGTGGACGGCGGGTATGGGCGAGATTTTTCACCCTTGACCCTTCGCGAGTATACTCGTAGGTGAGATTTTGGCTAGCGGGCATGGGTATGAGCAAGCACTACCCGTACCCGCTGTACCCGATTGCCATCCCTAGTTTCACTAGATGTGGGCGTCATGCCAGCAGCCCATATTTCTCGAGCTGCGTGTCTAAACCATGCCGATCCAGTTTGCCTTCGACGAGCTCAGACATGATCTATTTGCGATTTGTGTCAGTTTCGTGCCAGTCTAGATTCGACTCATTTGCATTATTACGACGAGATGAAAGGGGTCGGAGACGCATGGAGCTGAGCTAGTGGACACAAATATTTGGGAAAAAAGGACTAAATTTTATTCATTTTTGAACAAGTACAAAACCACTGCCTTGTTAAAAACCTTACACTCCGGTGTGGGGTACCTCCGCTACGAAAAAGAGTGCAGTAACTACATACATATACATAGATTAGTCCAGGTCGAAGTGGTCAAGGTTGGTTAACACCTCCGCGATATCCGAATCCTCGGTCTGATGTTGTATCATCTCATCTGCACACTTATAGTCTTTGAGGTATGTAATTAATAGCCTTAACCATCTTAGACATGAGAGACGACTTCCTCGGCTGAAGTATCCTCCCCACCGAACTGAAAGTGGCTTCCAACGTGATAGTGGACATCGGAACCACAAGTACATCATGTGCAAATTTCGATAGCATAGGATAAATATGTTGGTTATTTATCCACCACAATAGCAAGTTGACTTCATTGCCCTCCCTAATGTCAAGCTCAATCTTCGCGAAAGGCGTGTCAAGGTAGTGATTGATCTTTACTCGTAGATTCCATTGCGACCTGCTCATCACTTCGGAAGGCGAACTAAACACCTTGCCTTTTAGCTTATTCCACTACTTGTTGTCTTGTTGAGGCAGATCTTCTTACTTCACTTCTGTTGTCAAACTTTTCATAATATTTGTTGAAAACTTTGAAAAACTCATTATAAAGATGAGTTGGGCCTCAGAAAAATCAAGATCAAATGCTTCACCTATTCCCTTGAAGGTGCTTTGCAAATCAGATAATTTTCTCCGAGAACCCAAAATAATACCAAAACAATATAGATGTATAATAGCTTGAAAATAGCCTCTTTCAACATTGCTAGTTTATTTTTGTACATTGAGTATATGTCACGTATAGTTGTTCTCCTACTAACGTGTTGGTATTATAGGCAAAAATCACATTAGATCATTCTTTCAAAACCAGAGTTTTCACTCATTCTAAGTAGAAGATACCTCGTAACTATATAACATGCAATTTCCTCTCTAGTTACCTCAGCGTTGTATACCTATGTGCTTACCGAACCGTTGGTGTTGAAGTTAAGTTGTGTCTAGACGCCCTCCCCTGGCTTTCATCCGGTCGATATCTTCTTCAAGCATGTCCCTCATGTCACTTGAGATGACATGTTTCTCCACATGCATATACAGATAATTTAGCTTGATAGTATTTATAAATAGCATACGCTACCTCACACCCGTCCACAATTTCAACGGTTCTATCCATATGTTGCCAACACCATGCCCATCGATTGCCGGATGTTGACACCCATCCTGGTTGCACCGATGTAGCGGCATCGGGATTCGGTGTGGAGCTCACCCCGTCGGGAATGTAAGAGGCATCCTCAATGCCTTGCGTACTGTCCATATGATGGTCATCTATGCTATAGCCTCCCATGCCTGAGGAGAGTTGGCGTGGATCGATCTCTTGATCTCGAGGAGGAGAACTAGGAGTGTGAGGGCATGCTCCCCTGTTCTTGCCAAACATTTTGTTTCATGACAGGATAGCAAATAAAGAGCAAAGAAGAGCAAAGAGAGAGAACAAACTCAGGAGAGAGCAAACATAGGAGGGATTCATGTGTTGAAGAAACGAGTGGCCGACGAGGATTTTATAGCGAGTGATTAGGCTCTCATTTATTTGCCCGTTAGCATTTGTCCATTGGCTTCGTATTTACTTCTTTTAGTCATCACATCTCTATCTCCCTCTGTCTTTTGTCCGTTGTGCATGCTCTCGTTCTATCCGTTGCTCCCACATGCACATCACTTTTTTTGGGAATCTCTCGCTCGCTCTCTCCCCCATCTCTACTTCCCTCCTCTCTCTCCCTTAAAGCGTGGCCAGCCCCAGCCAACTAGCTCCCTCCGCCTGCCAGCTCCCTCCCTCTCCCACTCCCCACCGCCACCCGCTGCTGCCCTCAGCCTCCTTGCCCCCCAGATGGCTTCTACCCTCTGCCCCCTCGCCTCCCTCCCTCTACCACAACTCCCGCCACCCCACGACTGCCCGCGCTGCCTCTCTCCGCCCCCTCAACTACCCCCAGCCCTCCACCCCCTCGATCCCGTCATCGCCCCCCTCGGTCCCCTATGACCCCTGTCGCCCCTTCCAATTCCTCCTCCCCTCTTCCATCCCCCTCGGCCCCTCCACCCCCTTGCCTCCCTCGTTCTCCCTCAGCACTAGAGCCGCCTCCTTCCCCCTTTGCACATGGCCTCCCCCTCCTCCCATAGCCCTACTTCCCTCTCCGGCCACCTCCCCTTCCCCCTCCCTCCCCTACTTCACCTCCCTCTTCCCTTGCCCTGTGCTCATGGCGTGTAGCGTGTGTTAGTGTTATGCCCTTGAGGCAATCATTTAGATGATTGTAACATGACTATGTTTATGAATAATAATATGATTATTGGTCCAATGAATGTATATCATTGTATTGATCAACAAGTATGTGACTTGCTTATGGAGCTCCTTACTTATTGATATAATTCGATAAATATCTCTGATCAGATATCATCGTATAGGACAACGATGAATAGATCAGCACATGTAGTGATCGATGATCATGCTTCATAGATCATGGGATATGGAGATATCATCTATATGTTGTGGACGCATGTTGAAGAACATGGGTTAGATAGACTCGCCATGGGACACTGCGAGAATGTTACATTCTTATGTGTCATCAGTGTATCTCATACATAGTAGATTTATGATCCTTAGACCTAAGATTGTCATATTCCCTACATGCGTAATAGTTTTCCTTGGGGCTATCAAACACTACTTCCTAACCGGATAGTTATAAAGGTAGCTTTCATGTTTACTATGAAACGTGCAGAGGGAAGTGAGCAGTCAAGATGGAATTTGTCACTCTAATTAAATGGAGATATATGACAAGGCCACTCGTGTGATATGATTAAGGAAGTGCATGGCCATGCCGTGATTGAGGAGTCAATCACAACTTATTAATATATCACGGATACGAGAGATGGATTGAATCATCAAAGGATGACATGCTTCTCGCCTTGAGTTCAATCTTCGTATACTTGGCAAAGGGATTATTACATGAGTACTTTTGATAGGTTCTGTCCAATTTGATCATAGTATGTTTGGGAGTTGGCATGCTTTGCAAGGAGCCGCTACCAACTATTGGATTGAAAAGGAGTTTTCCGAATCCATGTCCAAACGTACGTGAACCTGCAGGGTCACACACTTAATGGGCTGGGACGCAATAATTTTGATTGGATCCGTAATTAATGGACCTCGTGGGCTTAGCACACTAATGGGCCTTGGTTTAGGGTTTCATCTTGTGGCTATATAAGGAGTGGAGGAGGGTGGGCGCAGGGTGTGCTTTCCACGATTTAGAAGTGTTTCACCTGAAACTCTAGCCTCCTCTTCTCGCTGCCCCTGTCGAGCGACCAGGTGCTTGCACACCGACGCATGGCGTTCCATCCCTGGACGTGTGGACTACTGCGGTGACGCTGCTGCGACTGCGGCGTGGGAGGACGATCCACTCCATCGACGCAACGACTGCGGCGAGGACGATCCACTACATCGACGCGCGAAGGATTCCGCAACTGCGCGTCTAGTGGTAATGTAATCTATGATCCCCTTCTTGCGAGTAACTTTTTGGTTATGCGGTAGTTTTTTTTTGTGCTAGCGTAGCATATCGCATTTCTCTTCAGCGTGCTGGCTATGCAGCGAGGCATTGTTGTGGGCCGTGCTAGCACAATCACAGCCCAAACCGGTGTACCGGGCTATGCCATCCAACTGCCCAACTTTTAGGCCTAGCACGGCCCGACCAAATGTGTCGTGCTAGCCTAGCCCATTCGGCTCCATGCTAGGTCATGCCTTGGGCTGGGCCAGGCCCGCCGTGCCACGGGCCAACCCAAAAAATCCTGGCCCGATGCCCACCTCTAGGTTTTACCCCCTCAAAAATATCCAATGGGTTTACAACTTATTTGTTAATGCACTTTATAACTCACTAGTGATGTTTTTGACATACATAAGTACATACTAGTTAAGTGCCCGTGCGTTGCTACGAAAATTCTCAAACACAACCTTATTAAGAAAAGTTTTTGAAAGCAACAACCAAGTTGGTTGATAAGAAAGATATGTATGGAGTGAACTTGTTAGCTACTTAAGAGTACTTCAAATTATCAATTAATCATTCGTGCTAGTATAATTTTAAAAAGCCTCAAATGATAGTACAACGGCAACTTTAAAGAATTTAGTCTTTTTTTCTTTTTTTTTCTTCTCCCCTTTTGTCTCGAGTGCAGTCTTCTGCACCTTATAACTTTAAACTTTGTTTGCTATCCTCATAATTTAATCACAGCTCTCTATGATACGGTGTGATCTCTGGGATTGGCACGTGATTTGATTATGCAATTTTTGCCTTTTTAATATCTGCATTTCTATCCAAATGAGATACAATGAAATATGATTTTCATGTTATGGGATATGGTGAGTATGCCATTCCATCCAAGCGGGATATGATGAGAAAACTCTTTCATTTATAAGAGATATGAATACAATCCTTCCATTTTAAGGAGATGTGATCAGTAATATTTCCATAAAATAGAGGGAATCCGGATCGAGTGGGGGGCGGGCTGAGCGAACAGAAGGAAAGACTAAGCGAATAGAAGGAAAGGGGGGTGGGGGCAGGCTAAGCGAATAGAAGGAAAGAGAGGGTATGAAGAACGGACCGCTGCCACCAAGTCATAATTAGAAATAGTAGAGATATAGCATGAATGTATGCAAACATGTTAGTACAATAACTTCATCTATGAGGCTATGCCATTGGCCTATAAATAGATACGACTATTAGTGTCATCCTATCCACCTATCACCTATCATATATAGGATGACTAGCAGGTTGAGGCTTACTCCCTCCAATCACAAATAGTTATCATTTTAGATATATGTGCAATCTTTTTAATATATTTAAATTGGATACATGAAATCATACGTGTAGATTTGTCTCAAAAAGTATATTTATAATATTATAATTTTATTGGGTTTTATAAATATATCATAATAGAAATTAGTGGTCAAAACTTTGTTTTGGAGATCGTATCAATATCCAAAATGATAACTATTTGTCACCAGAGGGATGCCACAACATCATGACCCAAATGACTTATGTCTTCTCTTTCCACGTGTTTATATGCCACTGTCAAGCTACTCCACTCTATGTTGGTATTATCGTGGCGTTGCTGGTAGGGGTTGAACCCCATTGTCATAACCTGTTTATTTATTTATTTTCAAAAAATATTTTCTTGGGCCCGAAGACCCAGCTGGCCTTGCTGAACTAAGTCCCTACTAGACATGGCGCCACCACCGCCTCTTAAGGGAGGCAAGGGGGCAGCTTCTGCCCAATCCCTAGTGCAGTGGAAGACTATGATCAAAATTTAGGGGTGCTAATGGGACTTGCTCACTGGCTAGTCGAATGATGAGTTGCTAGCCTATGGTAGCCTACCATGCTACTGGCATGCCACTTGCCAGCATGGCTTGCTAGAGTGCCTAGATACCTCCTTGTTTCACCAGTGTGCTAGATGCCCCTATCCCCTAACATGCTTTCCTCTTGACACCACAATGCTGTTACATGCTCTCGTGTGATGCACGACACGTCGACCGCCACGAAGAAATGCCAAGAAACCTTCCAGCCATACACGCTAGGGCGCCGCCATGCTAGGGCTCGTTGTTCATGTGTCCATAATGAAAGGGGATTGAGGAATTGGCTACGTATTGGAATGGGTGATTGGAAGAGAGAACTAGTAGATACATGGGCTTTAATGGGCTTGAATTAGACCAATTGCCCAACATGGAAATAGCCAACTTCCAACACATGGCTTGGCTTTTGTTCAGCCAAATCTCCTAGTCTTCTTCTACCTCTGGAATCCAGATTCACTGACCGAAGATTGATGTCATGCAGCCATGACATCTCGTGGATGGTTGGGCTACGGGTGCTAGTGGGGTGTTATACTCTAATACCCTTTCTTATGCTCAGCAGCCCCTAGATCGGATAAGAGTTTTGTGAGATAAAACACGAGCGTTCGGGGTCTTAAGAACGAAGCAGATGAATCTCTAGAGAAAACCAAAATGACAACATTGAAGCAACCACAACGAGAGAGAAAGATTTGACGAAGCCAACCGCAAATTCTGAAAGCCATGTGGAGGTCTACCTATGTGTGTCATGAGTAATTGACTATTTTTGAGCTTGTGGTGCTCAAGTTTGAGTTTATTTTGAATTCATGTTGACTTTGAAGCAATTTGAGGTGATGTTATTGTTAGAAATATGCCCTAGAGGCAATTATAGAGATGATTATATTTCCATAAATATTCATGAACTATGAGATTGTTCTTTGAATAACATCATGGATATTGATTAGCAAAGTGCGTGACTTGTTTGTGAAACTCTGTATTCGTCTTTATGATGTTCATTCTAAAAGGGGTCCCTAATCGATAATCATATGAGGACACATATGAGTAGACAAGCATATGTATTGGTCGATGACCATGTTTCACAGGTCATAGATATGGAGATATCAAATCAATAATATGGACATATATTAGAAAACATGGTGTTGGACATCGACCCACTATGAGACACTGTGAGTACGTTGTATTCTTTCATGTCAACAGTTGGTCTCATATACGATATGTATGCTATATCCTTTGACTTAAGATCGTCGCATGTTCTCGGGATGCGTAATGGCTTACTTAGGGGTCGTCAAACGCTACTCCGTAACTAGGTAGTTATAAAGATGACTTTCAGGTTTGTCATGAAATATGCTGCGAGGCATGGTTGATCAAGATAGAATTTGCCCTTCCATACAATGGGAGAGATATCTCTAGGCCTCTCAAGTGGTCGGATTCTGAAAAATGCATTGCTATGTGTTGGCGCCAAAAACTTGAAGTAGGGTTCTTGGCCACAGCACACCAGACGAACACTTGGTTCAGAGCGTGCCAACCGATTTGACCTTGCAATCGGTAAGGACAAGTGTAAAATTCGATCAAAGCCGATCCTGGGAAACAATCGGCTTATATCTAATCAGCTAAAAGCCGATTAAATCGATATAAAAAGGTAAGTCCAATTAGCCGATTAAGGCTAACCAGAGGGTAAAGGTAGATCGACTATGAAGAACGAACAAAATCAGAGTGAATCGAACCTAAGGCGTAACTGATGAAGATCAACAATTGGCGATGCACAACATTATTGATCAAAATCAGATTATAAGAAGACTAAATTACAGAACTACTCCTAGTCGACAGGAAAAGAGAACAATGTAGACTTGTGGATTTTATTATTGTTGCCGTTGCAGCTCGCCCTCATCCGCCTTTTATACCACCGGCCGATAGAGTCCTGGTATAACACATTGGGAGTAGTATCCGTATTGGCCTCTATTTTGAGGGTGTTTTCCTTAACAATCTGTCATATTTCCAAATATTTTGATCCTTTATCCTAATTGTGTCTTGTTGACTCTAGATTGCCGATTTTGACCATATTTACCAATTTCTGGTGCAAAAATATGCCCCCATTTTTGGGAGATAACTTGTTATCTACCAAAAATTCTCGCTTATCGACCTTTGTTCTATCGGCTTTTGTCAATTGTCACACAATAACCGTCGCATTTATTGCGTCGTAATTTTTTATGTGCATATCGTGCGTTTTAACCGTTCGCGCCCCTCGATATCCTCCTTCCCGCCTCTTCATCTTTTTACCGTGCTATAAAATGCGGCCCCCACACCGTCACTTTCACGTGCTCGAGCTCTCCAGACCATCGTAGTCGGCTTCTGCACCTTTGGTTGGCGAGTTTTGAAAGAAGTGCCTCAACTCAATAATCCTTTTCAGATCGGCTGCAATGGACCCAAGTCAGGTACTCATCCCGATCCCACATAGCACTGACTAATATTTCTTGGGACCCTTAGGAAACTTAGATGTCAACACCATTACGAACCAAGAAATTCCTCGCCTTCCATTGTCGGTTTCTGGACATAATATTGAAGGGTGGAATGGCAGTTTCAGGGCTTGGCCAACAACTCTTAAAGGGTGGAGAAATTGGTTTATTAGGGTGGTAGCCCAGAAGAGGGAGTCATGGGAGAGAATGGGCATAGCCGAATGTATCCAACTTTCTTTAGCCGATCCAGAAGCCAGTGAGCCCCTAGTGGCCACGGCCTGTTATTTCTGGTCGGACTGCTTCAATGCCTTCTTGTTTTGCACTAGTCCCGTCGGCCCAACTCTTTTGGACGTAGCTCAACTGTGCTGCCTCAGGCCAGATGGCGAGCAAATATCGGCTTTTAGCGGTAAGCCCAGATATAAACTTATCAGATCAAAGGGTGAAGGATGGGCCACGTATATCGGTAATAATAACAAAGTTAATGGGCCTGTATCGGATGAAGAACACGTTGCCTTCCTTAACCTTTGGCTGGATCGCTTCTTATTTTGTAGTGCATCTCTTGGGCCGACTCAGGTTCTTCCCAAGCAAAACAACCTTTATAATTTCTAAGTATTTTGACCAACTTTTCTTTATATTCCGCATTTAATTTTGCACTAATAAAAGTAGGTCTTTTTCTATCGCCATCCCCTATGTCGACTTCCTCAAGCATATCATCGATGTGAACCCTTTACTTAACTTCTCAATTTCTTGAAAATATTCAATGGCCTCATAGATATCTGTCATTTGCCGATAGCTCTGCATTTTGTATTGTAGTGCCTTTATTGCTTGGTCGGACCCCAACGACGCCAAACCTTGTTTGTCCGATCAACCGTGTTGGGTCTAACACTGATCGGTATGAGTCCTGTCTTGCTGATGTAGATGAAATCACAATCGTCTAATACTTTGCCTGATATGCACTCATCTTCTTCATGTTGCCAATTCGCATCTGAACTAGCCATAGCAATATGAG
Organism: Otatea glauca; assembly: GCA_036346275.1. Lineage (NCBI taxonomy): Eukaryota > Viridiplantae > Streptophyta > Magnoliopsida > Poales > Poaceae > Otatea > Otatea glauca. The sequence goes on from CM070720.1 coordinate 12,265,144, forward strand.
CCGATGTATCGGCTGGGACGACTTCGATCTCATCTCCGTTCCATTGGACGAGCAGCTGGTACATAGTCGATGGAATGCAACAATTTGCATGTATCCAGTCCCTTCCGAGCAATACACTGTAGTTGCCTTTGGCATCTATTACAAAGAAAGCAGTTGGCAATATTTTACTACCGATAGACAATTCTGTTACCATAACACCCTTAGCTTCGATGGGATCGCATGTGAAGTTATTTAAAACCATGTTAGTTTTGATTAAGTCTTCGTCAGACTTACCCAACTTCTTGCATGTGGTGTACGGCATTAGGTTAACTGTGAGCTTCCATCCACCAACATCCGCGAAATTGGCTTGCCGTTTATATGTCCTTTTAAGTATAGCAGCTTGAGATATTGATGAACGTCACGGGGTTTTTCAAAGACTGCATCTTGAGACCCCAAACACAACTGGCCAAAGGTACCTTTAGCCGATTCCGTTTTTATTTTGAATTCAACCGGTAGTGTAATCACCATATTGATATCCATCGGCGGGATATCATCTTGTATCATCAGAGAATCCAGTCGTCGGCTAAATCAAAGCCTTCTTCACCCGGCTCTTTCTTCCTCCACTCCTTTTTAGTAGTTTTGATCGGTCGATGCTCATTGAAGGCTCGATCCCTCTGTTTCTCTTCATTAGCCTCTCTAATTTCTTGAGTTCTCAGTCTTTGCAATCGTCTGCGCTGTGACCGGCTGAGACCAGGTGGACACCACCTTGGTTTGGGTTTATTGGCTTACGTAGTTTGCCAACTAGATTCTCCTGAATTGTAGAACCTGGCTCCGTTTGGATCTTAACCTAATTTGGTAGAGAAATTCTTTCCTGAATCGGCTTCCTATAACTTTTGTTAGGACGATCCCGTATCAGCCCAGATAACCTATCTTTAGACGATCGTCTAGGCCAATAATCCTGAGGATAGTGTTCCATTGGGCATGTGTATGGTGATGGCAGTGCTATTCCACTTTCCAACAAAAACTGCCAAAAGGGGCACTTCTGATGAGCCCTTTCCAAGTTTTCTGGCCAATATAAATTGTTTGGCTTACGCGAAGGATATCGCGGTCGATTGTTCATTCTTTCATATTTCTCTAGTAATTAAGAAAATGCCGGCTTAAGCCTATTAGCCTGTCTCCTTGGAGGCGATTTCTTCGCTTTATACAATTTGCCAACTTGCGGGTCCCCCTTGGGCTTAATGGTCCTTGAATTCTTGCCCTCACGATCGACTTCTATTTGCCATGAACCGATCGTGATTTTCAACGTTTGGTAGCCGTCAAAAGTTGACTGAATATCAACTCGTCGATCCCTTCTTGGTTCTTTGCTGTGCATCAGCTCTTTCCCTTGCTCAAACATTGTACCATATTTATAGGGAACGGATCGATGTCAACTTGAATGGTCGGCTCGTCAGCAAATTTTAGCCGATCATCCTTAATAGCCAATTGGTCTACTAACGAAAAATATTACAATCATTAGTATTATGAGAAAAAATGAAGCCATTTGCAATACCTTCGTTTCTTGATCTCATCGGCCGTTGGTATAACGTGCCCTTCAGGCAATCATATTATTTTTTCTTGCAAAAGTAAATCAAAAATACGATCGCACTTCGATACATCGAACACATAGTTTACCTTCGACTTATTCTTAGTCGGCTTAAGCTAGGAACAGACTAAGGATTTTTTAGACCTATTAACCCATTCGGCTATATTTACATCTGCTTCATCGTCTTCAGAAGATTCACTGGGACAATAATCGACCATATTAACTTTAGCTTTATCCTTTTCTTTATTATTGCCATTTGCTTTGAATCTATCCTTGAACCCCCTGTTATCTCAAAATCGGCTTTCTTGAGCCGATACGCAATGAAGCCGGTGGCTTAGAACAGTGAACTCTTGTCCTCCAAACTTTTCCCTGAGTCGTGGAATTAGCCCTTGGAAAGCCAAATCAGCCAGTTGATTGTCGGGTAATGTGACACTGAAGCATCGATTTCTGAATTCCCTAAATCTTTTAATGTAATCATTCGATTCTCGAATTTATGGCGACGAGCTCGGATCGAAATCCGAGTTCCGCATCGCTAGAGAAAAAGTACTCATAGAATCGGCTTTCCAAATCATTCCATAAATGAACCGACTTTGGAGGCAGACTAGTAAACCAAGTAAAAGCAGCTCCTGATAATGACAATGGGAACAATCTGATTTTTAGTCCGTCGGACTGGGCCACTTCGCCGCATTGAGCGATAAAGCTTCTGATGTGTTCTAGTGTCGTAATTGAATCATCTCCGGAGAACTTTGCGAAATCTAGGACATTGAAATTGTGCAGGTACGACATACGATCTATGTAATCAGGATATGATTTTCTATAGCCGATGACTTTTCCTTTGGGCTGTATGCCGAATTGATCCCTTAATACGGCGGAAATTTGATCGGTCCAATTAATACTATTGGCCGATGGGATTGTAGGTCCTTGATAATGTTGGTCATAATTGGCGTTCTGCCCCCCGAGTGCAAACTCGGGCTGCCGATTAGATTGAGCCGACGGGTGGTGAGTCTATTTGTCGTACCCATTGTTTGTCCTAGTCAGTGGTTCTGGTAATGAAATAATGGGTTCTGAATAGGTTACTACCCTGTGTGGAACCGGATTCCTAGGTGGGACAAGCTCATGGTATTATGAGTACCTATCAGATTCAATCGGCTGTGGAACCGATTGTGGAAAAGCGTAAAACGGGGCTGATGACGGTAGATTAGTCGATGTGTCTAACTTAGCAGCATCGGTATATGCCCGATAATGTGTTACCCCACTCAGCCGAGGATCTTGTGGCAGTATGATGGTAGGTTGAGTCGGCATCATCGTTGGAGGTGAGGTTATAGCCGATGATTTAGGATCAGCTGACGTGCTCTGCGTATTTTGTGCTATAGAAAAAACAGGATAACTTGGCAGAACTTGCATCGGGTCAAGCAGACTCCCAGATGATGCCAACTCCTGAGCGATAGTTTTCACACTATTCGCAACCATCGGTTTAAGTGTTGTAACGAGAGCCGATGATTGGTGTATCAAAGCATGGTATACAGATTGATTAATTATAGCCGATAGTTCGGCTCGAGCGGGCGTATATTGACTTACCAGGCCATCTATAACACGTGCATCACCAAGGGCGTTAACTGTTGGCAACGCGGTTTTTTGAGTGACACCACGTCGAGTCTTCTGGTAACAATTTAGCATCATCTCTTCAAGAGCGGCTTTTCGATCTTCAATTTCCTTACGTTGCTCTCGCGTTAGATCGTCCAGCTTAGGGACGATTATGGCCTCAGTATTGAAATCAGATGGTGGAATCGACTTCCCTGATGAAGACATTGTCTGTCCCACTGGGCGTGCCAAGAGTATGTTGGCGCCAAAAACTTGAAGTAGGGTTCTTGGCCACAGCACACTAGACGAACACCTGGTTCAGAGCGTGCCAACCGATTTGACCCTGCAATCGGTAAGGACAAGTGTAAAATTCGATCAAAGCCGATCCTGGGAAACAATCGGCTTATATCTAATTAGCTAAAAGCCGATAAAATCAATATAAAAAGGTAAGTCCATTTAGCCGATTAAGGCTAACCAGAGGGTAAAGGTAGATCGACTCTGAAGAAGATGATGCGCAACAAAATCAGAGCGAATCAAACTTGAGGCGTAACCGATGAAGATCAACAATTGGTGATATGCAACTTTATTGATCAAAATCAGATTACAGGAAGACTAAATTACAGAACTACTCCTAGTCGACAGGAAAAGAGAACAATGTAGACTTGTGGATTTTATTGTTGTTGCCTTTGCAGCTCGCCCTCGTCCGCCTTTTATACTCATCGGCCGATAGAGTCCTGGTACAACACGTTGGGAGTAGTATCCGTATCGGCCTCTATTTTGAGGGTGTTTTCCTTAACAATCTGTCTTATTTCTAAATATTTTGATCCGTTATCCTAATCGTGTCTTGTTGACTCTAGACTGTCGATTTTGACCATATTTGCCAATTTCTGGTGCAAACACTATGCTACTCGAGTAAAGAGTTACTCGAGTCATCGAGTTAAAGAGTTAACTCGAGGTATTTGGGGATTTCGAGTCACAGCATCGAGAAAGAGCGATCGAGCTATCCAAACAAGGATGACAACAACTCGTCTTGGGTTTGACCAATATCGTGAGGCAAAAGGAAATGCATATAGGATATTGTTGAGGTTTGTTCAATCTATACATGTACTTGGGAGTCGATAAGTCCTGCTAGAGGCCACTATCGACTATTGGTCGAATGCTCGATAATTTAGTGGAAATACTCGATGATCGAGTAGGTGTACCCGATGGTCGAGTAGGAGTACTCAACGATCGATAGGGGTACTCCAGCTATGTCTGATTGCATGTGAACCTATAGGGTCGCACGCTTAAGGGGCTGTAACCAATTTGGATAGGGATCCAAGTTGTAATGGGCTTAGAGTTCCTAATGGGCTTGAAGGGTTGAAATCCGTTATGGGACGTCTATATAAAGGGAGGAGGTGGTGGCTTTGCGAATGTGAGAGACATATCAGGAATTCGAAATTCTTGAAATCCTAGCCGCCACCCCTCTTCAGTCTAGAACCGAGCAATCTGTGCTAGCACTCCGGCGCTTGGTGTTCCTACCCCGTACGTGTGGATACCTTGGAGACGTTGCTGCGAAGCTTCAACGCTAGGATGATCCGCAACCTGCGACAGTCACAAGGAGCTGTTGGGGAGGCACAAGGTTAGTACGACTACATCTGCACCACCACGCTACATCGACTCTACTTCCGCTACGGGTCTGCGCGTCTAGTGGTAATTCCGTGATCTATAACTTGCAGTGGTTCCTTGGTCACGCGGTAGAAAATTTTGTTTTTCGCTAGAGTAGCCTACCCGTTCCGCAGTAGTCAAGTTGGGCGGCACATTGGCCTTAGAATGGAGGTACCGCCCTTGGAACAATGGTAGTGCCAGCGAGGCAGTGCTACCGGTTGTGGAATGGCGGTAGTTATTTTACAGAGAGGTGATTCTCTAGAGTATGTCAAGGTAGCACTACCGACCCCTAGGGGTGGTAGTACTGGGGGTGCGGTATTACTGGCCTCTAGTAGGCGGTAGTTATTTTCCAGAGAGTGAAAAATGGTTTTTTGCTGAGCAGTACAACCGGCCCCAGGTTGGTGGTAGTACCGGGGTGGTACAACTGGCCATGGGGGTGGTAGTACCAATTTTCATAGGTTTTTTTATTAATGCTTGGATTGTGTAATTGGTATTGCATATCTTTGTGAACAGTACTAGTACCATGTTTGCTTGTCTGTGTTGGTTGTAGGACTTCGGAGCTAGGTCATAGTGAGGCTTAGGAGATCAAGACTAGACTAGGAGAGTTGAGGTCTAGAATGGTTAAGGGACGCCAGAAGATGACTAACGCCAGGAAGTGGTTGCAAGCCGGGAAGACAAGGAACCGGAGCGTGAAGCATTGGTGATGGACGTGGTAGGCAATGGCATGGACCGGTACTAGGCTCAAGGAGTAGTCGAGGTACAGAACGATCAAGGAAACCGGTGCCTTGATGATAAAGCAATCAAGAACATGTCGTGCGCCAAGTGACTTTGGCCTATTTGCAAACGAGGACGATTCAGGGTAGTCTAGACACGTGAGAGGCTTGGCGAGAAGTCACTAGGGCCACATGGAAGGCAATGAAGCATGGGTAATGCTTTAAGGAGAACCGCATGGGTCGTGGCGTAAATTGGTAATTTATCCAATACCGGTGGCTGATGCAGTTAGGAAAACCGTGGTAGTGACCTAAGTGGTTTAAGTCACACCAAAGTAGAGTTGGACGCAAATTCAGGCTCGTGAAGCGGATTTGACATTATGAAGAGGACCTTATATGCACTTCAAAATTCTCCAAAGCGTTGAGTAGCTTGAACTCTAGGTTTTCTATTTGATTTTTGAGTGGTTTTGCCTCTAGCTTTGAAACTTTGCTAAATTTAGCACTTGTCAAATCATGCTAAAATGAAATATTATAAACTAAGCTTTTTCATAAAATGTATTGGTCTTGGACATGTCTTAGTTTAGTCATATTCTGAAATTGACAAGCTTAGTGTAATATCTTTCCATTTTGATCAATTGGATAATCATCAAAGCTCTTTAGATTGCATTTCATGTATACATAAAAAAATTGATGCCTATATTGCCAAAAGGGGGAGAAAGCGTAGAAAAGGCATCACTAAAGAGATAAAAATGTGAATGCTTATTTCGTTAATATGATCTTTGTAAAACTATGCTACTATTTGTTTTGGATCATAATCTCATAATCTCAAGAAGATTTAGTTTTATCTCCAAAATCCCTTTTGTCAACTTGGTCATGATCTCAATTCTTATCTTTGGACCAAGTTTGACTTTGCAACTAAAAATTGCTTTCTTCTTCATCCTCTTCAAACTCAAAACATATGCCTTTTGTTGTGTTTGTCAATATACTCATCAAGGGGGAGATTGAAGGACCATGTAGAGGTCTACCCAGATTTGTGATGAGTATTTGACTAAATTTGAGCTTGAGTTGCTCTTGTTTGAGTTTGATTTGAATTGAATTTTCAAATAGATGCAATTTGAGGTCTTCTTTGTTTTCCCGGCGCTATCGGTCATGGTAGCACGGTGCTACCAGGTGAACGGTAGCACCGGACCCGAGTGCGGTGTGGAAATTTCAGAGAGGGGTGTTCTCTGATGTTTGTGTAGTGTGGTAGCACCGGTCCACCATGGGCGGTAGCATCGGCCAGAATGAACAAAAATGAATTTCAAGGTGTGGATTTTTATGAATTTCTTGTATATGTTTGTGGGCATTGCTATGTGAGGAGTTTCCTTGTTTTTGAAGGTTGCATGTCGATGATGTTAGATCATGGTGAGGCGAAGGATGACCGGGACTAGGCGAGGAGCGTTGGAGGTCCAGACAGTCGAGGATCGCCGGAAGATGATCGGAGACAGAGTCGTGGCAAGCTGTGAACACAAGGAACGGATGAGATGCTAGTTAGACGCTGCGTGGATCAATGAGGACCATTGGATATTGGTCTAGTTGATATGTTAGCGGGTCTAGTTAGTGTGCTTTGAGAACCGTGCAAGAAAACCCATTATGTGTTGTGGGTTTTGTGTGAACCCTTACATGGCTGGTTGAGTGGGTAAATCCTAGCCCTTGATGGATGCTCTAGGGTTTAGAGGCTCATCCAAGGGTGGTAGGTGGCCCAAGAATTGTATAAATAGGGGTGGAGGGGTAGCCCTCCCCCTTGAAGGTTTGAGTTGCTCCTTTGAGCTTTGCCAACATCAAGTGAGGCTTTGTAAACCTTCCATCCAGAAAATACAAAAATTTTCTTTACCTTATTGTGAATTTAAATTGCGCATTTTACTTTCATCCAGAAAATGTCTTTACTTTACGCAATTTAAATTCAGCATTTACTTTCCCGCATTTATATTCTCTCAATTTACTTTCTCGCAATTTGGATTTGCCTCCCCTCCTTCTAAATGCAGTTGTTCTAAGATGTCTTGAGGGTGTTTATATGGTTTTACACTTCTCTTGCACCCTAGGATAGACTAAAGATCAAGTTTTTTTATCAAGTTGTCATTATGTTTAGAACTTGTTCTTCGCGCAGCAGTCAGTCTTTGATTTTTAGAAACATCTAGAAAAATCCTTTTTGAGTGATTCTTATTGCAAAAGGTCTGTGACTCATATATCCATCTCTAGAAATTTTTTTGAGTCCACTGGTTGCACCGTTTGAGTTCTATGAAGTGAAAATCGAGCCTCAAACTTTCTGGTCGAAGTTCCTGACTTTCTATAATACTTAATTTTTCATGTCTATTATACAAAGATTTTTAACGTGATTTTTGGTGGAATGTTTCACGACTGAACTACTCACTGGAAAACCAAATTTCCAAAAATTTTAGAGCAACAGAAACTCACCAACCACCTGCTCCAAGTGAGGACAATTCCTAGAAAATCTACCTTTTCTTTTCTGAAAAGATACTTTGTTGTTTCTAACTTTATCTATTTTAGGAAAGAAGTCTTTGAATTGATTCCTTTTTGTTTGGACACTTGACAACCAGGATTGTGATTAAAACATCCCTAACATGGTTCATGATTCTCATCCATGTAAGCTAGTGGTACACATAGTTGTCTAGTTGTTCGGGTTTTGGAGGGTGTGCGAATTTGGGAAGCACCAGTTTGAACAAAAATCTTTGGGTGTTTCAGATTTTTATTGCGAGATTGTTTGGTGTACTTTGAGTGGGGGAAAATTTTATTTGGGATCATTCACCCCCCCTCTGATCGCCATTTCGTTCCTTCAATTGGTATCAGAGCCAGTTTTGCTCTTTCATAGATCTTGACCGGTCTCAAGAGCCGTGGCGATGGACAAGTATTCCACCAGCCTCCTATTTTTTCTAGAGTTATTTTTCCATTCTGGAAATCGCGGATGGAGTCATACATTACTGCCCAGGGCTTCCTGATATGGCAGAAGGTGAAACTCACGTATGAGGTTCCTGCCGATGAAAACGTCATGACTGGCAATATGGCTGACGTTAAGGCGAACGCTAAGGCAAGGAACATTCTCATACAGGGTCTTTGCCGCAGTGAGTATGATAGGATTTCTCACCTCCGTTCTACTCACGAGATTTGGGAGACCCTCAATGCTTACCACGAGGGCACTACTCAAATCAAGACCGTGAGGCAGGATCAGTGCAAGCGTGAGTACAACAAGTTTGAACAACACGCTGGTGAGAGTCTTGATGAGTGTTTCGGTCGTTTTACCAAGATTTTGAGTGATCATCGAGCAGTTGGTTGCATATACCCTGACTCGGATAATGCTCGATATTTCTTGACCGCACTCGATCTTCAAGTTTGGGAAACGAAAGTGACCACCATCAAGGACACTATCGACTTATCGACCTTGACTCTTGATGGGCTTTACTCCCGTCTCAAGACTCATGAGATTGACGTTGTCTCTCGCAAGACGAAATCTCAGTCGATGGCCTTAGTCACTGATCCCACTGGATCTTCCTTTGATCTTTCTGCTAGTTTCTCTCTTTTCGCCCTTTGTGTGCTAAGCGATGACCAACTGAAATTTTTTCCAGAAAATGAGCTTACTCTTCTTGCTCGCAAATTTTCACATGCATACAAGAGGGTGAGAGAGAGAAATAGTGGTGGCATGATCACATGCTTTGAGTGTGGTGGCCCCAACCACATTCGGGCTAATTGCCCCAAACTGGAGAAGGCAAAGAACGACACCGGCAGTTCGGCAAAGAATGACTACATTGACAAGAACCGCAACAAGAAGCCTCCAGTTCGCGAGCTGGCTCGTGTGAAGAAGTACCGCAACTTCTCTAAGAACAAGAAGCTCTTCCACCGCGTCCTCGCCACGCTTGACGACATCAACTCTCTGACACGGAGACATGGAGCGACGAGGGCGAGGATGAACCGCAAGAGAAGAAGGGCGGCGACGACTTCTCCGGCATGTGCTTCATTGCCGATGCCTATGGCATCAGCGACTCTGAGCTCTACAGCGACTCGGACGAGGTACCCTCCTATGACCAGCTCAATGAAGCTTTCTACAAATTAGGAAAATTTCATGCTAGAGCTACAGCTAGGTGTGTGGAGCTAGAGAAGGAAGTAGGTACCTTGACTTGAGAGTTAGCTTCTCTTAGATCTTCTCCCTCTCGAGTCACTGATGACTGTTCTTTGTGTGATGCACTTCTTGTGGAGTTGGAGAACCTAAGGACTATGCATGATAGTGCGTTATCTAAACTAGATAGTCTTAGGTTGAAGAATGCTAGTGATGATTCTATTGATGCTATTATACTAGATACTAGTTTTCTTCATGCTCACTCTACTCCATCATGCTCTAATTACCCTAAATTGCTTACTGAAATTAATGCCATGAGTGATCACCTTAGGAAGCTTTCTTCTAGAAACGATAAACTTGAAATACATGCTTCTAAGGACTAAGTCAGCTCATGTGAGGGCTGTAGGCAACTAAAACTTGACAATGAATCTCTAAATATCAAGTGTGCTAATCTTGCTAAGGACTTATTAGCTAAGTCACAAGAAAGTTGCTTGCAATATAATGTGATTGAGGGGGACTTGGATAAAATCCAAGTCGAACTTAGGAAGAAATTAGAAGACCAAGCCCATAGGATTAGAAATGCGTCTAGCATTTCTTGTGAGGCCCTCAAGATTGAGGCAGCCGTGCTGAGGGAGAAAAATGCACGTGCTGAGAGAGCTCATCTTTCTGGTTCTTCTTTCTCTTCTTTCCCCTGTTCTTCTTGTGCCTCTTTTTTTGAGATTGCCAGTATCTCATTAGCACTCTCGAGAAGTTTGTTGGAGGCAAGAAGAAGCTCAATCTTATTCTAGAACAATCCAAGATTAGTAGATTTAATCAAGGTCTAGGATTTGATCCCTTGGAGCATGCTCGTGCGCATCCTCCACCATTGTACGCGCCTCCAAGAGTGGTGAGATTGTGGTAGCTCCCAGAGTGATTACCACCGTGTTTAGGTTTGCTGGGGTTGTCCATAGGACTTCTGACCAGAAGGGTGTTACTCCTGTTGCTTCTGCCTCTAGCAAGGCGAAGTACACATGCACCTTCTGTAAGAAGGATGGTCACCTAGTAGATTTTTGTTTCAGGAGCGTCAAGAATACTCGGTGTGAGAGTGTTGCTGCTCTTAGGGGTATTCAGGGTCATCTCCAGACTCTAAGTGCTCCTAAGGCACACACTGCTTCTAGACAGGTTAGAGAGTCGCCTGTTTTTGGGCAGCGTTCAGGACTTGGTTTTCATGTTGTTTCTTCGAGTTTTAGTCCTGGAGCTGCTCGTGGTCAGTCTTTCCGCCGTCCTCTTAATATTCCTCATTTTTCTCATCGAGGTAGATATAAGCGGCGTGAGGTGTTGTCTAGTAGGAGTTTTAGGCAGCCTCATTGGGTTGGTCCAGCCTGTGCATCACGGCTGGCCAACCCAGTTTCAGCTCCTAGATCATCTACTAGAGTTGCTACTGATCTTGTTAGGGTTAAATGTCAGAGAGACACTCGAGTCCAGTCTTCTTCTTTGGCTGGTACTCTGAGGCGTCGTGTGGTTCAGTATTGGGTCCCCAAGTCTTCACTCTATCCCAGTACTGAGTCATCTTTCTCTCTTATGTCTTGATCAGGTTTGTCGGATGGGGAAGGGAGATGTTTGGATTGTCGACTCCGGTTGTTCTCGTCATATGACCGGAGATTCTCGTTGGTTTCTTCCCTAGTCCGAGCCCCCGGTTATGAGTTGATCACTTTTGGGGATGCTTCTTCAGGTAGAGTCATTGCTAAAGGTACCATCTGCATTAATGACAATTTCATTCTTAAAGATGTTGCCTTAGTGAGTAAGCTGGAATACAATTTGCTTTCTGTTTCTCAGCTTATCGTTGACTCTTACGAGGTGAGTTTTAAGAGTAATGCCTGTAGAATCATCGATTCATCAGGAGGGTTAGTTTGCGGGATTTCTAGATATGGGAGAGTCTTTCGTGCTGATTTTTCTGCTTCTTCTAGAGACTCTCTCCGTTGTTTGATTGCTTTAGAGTCCCGTGATCTCTCCTTCTGGCATAGGAGACTTGGTCACATTGGATTTGATCATTTGACCCGAGTTAGCAGCCACGACCTCATTTATGGTTTGCCTAAACTCAAAATGGTCAAAGACTTAGTTTGCTCTCCTTACCGACATGGCAAGATGGTTGTTGCTTCTCATCCCCCATTCACTGTTGTGATGACTGATGCACCAGGACATCTTTTACATATGGACACTGTTGGTCCAGCTAGAGTGCAGCCAGTGGGTGGGAAGTGGTATGTTCTTGTTATTGTTGATGATTTTTCGAGGTACTCTTGGGTGTTTTTTATGTCCTCGAAGGATGAGACTTTTAACCATTTTAGGGGTTTGGTTCATAGGTTGTGTTTTGAGCTCCCTGGTGCCCTACGAGCTATACGCAGTGGCAATGGCACGGAGTTCAAGAACTCCTATTTTGAGAGTTTCTTTGTGAAATCTGGTTTAGAGCATCAGTTCTCTTCTCCCTACGTCCCTCAGCAAAATGGCGTAGTGGAAAGCAAGAACATGACCCTGGTAGAGATGGCCAGGACGATGCTAGACGAGTACAGCACTCCTAGGAAGTTTTGGGCTGAGGCTATAGCTACTGTTTGTCATGTTTCTAATCGTGTATTCTTGAGAGCACATTTGCACCGCACTTTTTACGAGTTGAGGTATGGGCGAAAGCCTAGTGTTTCTCATTTTCGTGTGTTTGGTTGCAAGTGTTTTATTTTGAAGTCTGATAACCTGGATAAGTTTGAGTCTCATTCTTCTGATGATATCTTTCTGGGTTATTTGACTTCTTCTTGTAGCTATAGGGTCTAGAATTGCGATGCGCATAGGATCATAGAGACCTGTGAGGTGACATTTGATGAGGCTAGCAAAAGAGCTAGACCTGATATTTCAGGCTCTTTTTCTTCCTCCGAGACCATCTTTGTAGAGGATGAGGATGATTGAGATGATGGTGTTCCACCTGATCCCGTCCCCTCTACACCTGAGGTGCCTCTTGTTTCCATTTCTGCACCTCAGGAAGGTCAGCCCTTGCCTTCTGACTCTCTTGCAGCTAGTGGCTCTGCTCCTACCTCTTCTGTGCATGAGGTAGAGGCCACTACGCTCTCGACCTCCCACCATATTCAAGATTCTCATCCGCTTTGATCGATCATCGATGATCTGTTTGAGCGGTCACTCGCTCAAAATCAGTTTTGACCAGTTTTTGCCTTCACTCTGCCTTTGTTGCCTCGTTTGTGCCGAAGGATGTGACTCATGCATTATCTGACGAGTCTTGGACTAATTCTACGCATGAGGAACTTGAAAACTTCGAGAGGAACAAAGTTTGGCAGCTTGTAGAATGTCCATCTGGTCATAATGTCATTGGGACCAAGTGGGTGTTCAAAAACAAGCAGAGTGAGGATGGGGTTGTCATTCGCAACAAGGCTAGGCTAGTTGCACAGGGTTTTTCTCAGGTTGAGGGTCTTGACTTTGAGGAGACTTTTGCCCCTGTAGCTAGACTAAAGGCTATTAGGATCCTGCTTGCATTCTCTGCATCCTGGGGCTTCAAGCTCAATCAAATGGACGTCAAGAGTGCATTCCTCAATGGCTATATTGAGGAAGAGGTTTATGTCAAACAACCTCCAGGATTTGAGAACTCCAAGTTTTCGAGTCATGTATACAAGCTTTCCAAAGCTCTGTATGGACTCAAGCAGGCCCCCAAAACATGGTATGAGAGGCTCAAGTCTTATCTTCTTAGCCATGACTTCAAAATGGGCGTAGTAGACAAGACTCTGGTCATCAGACACCATGAGTCACATTTTCTTCTCGTCCAGATTTATGTGGACGATATCATTTTTGATGGCTCATCTCACTCGCTTGTGTCTCAGTTTTCTGAGGTGATGAGCACAGAGTTTGAGATGAGTATGATGGGCGAGTTGAGCTACTTTCTTGGCTTCCAAATCAAGCAGACTCGGGAGGGTACTTTCTTGCATCAAGGCAAGTATACCCGTGACCTCCTAAGGCATTTCGATATGTCTGACGGAAAACCGGTGATGACTCTTATGGCCACCACTGCTGTCCTCGAGCGCGATGAGGATGGTGAGCCTGCTAATCAAAAGGAGTTTCGGAGTATGATCGGCTCCCTCTTGTACCTCACTGCCTCGAGGCCGGACATACATTTTGCTGTGTGTCTGTGTGCTCGATTTCAGGCCTCTCCTCACGCCTCTCACCGCCAGGCGGTCAAGCGCATCTTCAGGTACCTTCGTGCTACCACTGATTATGGTATTTGATACTCTTCTTCTTCTTGTCTGTCCCTTCGAGCCTTTTTCGATGCCGACTTTGCTGGCTGTAGGATAGATAGGAAGAGCACTTTTGGCACTTGCCAATTCATTGGCACTTCTCTTATTTCTTGGTCGTCTAGGAAGCAGTCCGGTGTTGCACAGTCCACCGTTGAGGCTGAGTATGTTGCTGCAGCCAGTTGTTGTAGCCAGGTGCTCTAATGAGATCGACCTTGCGGGACTTTGGGTTAGAGATAGAGAGTGTGCCACTTTTCTATGACAACACTTCTGCTATTTACATTGCTAAAAACTTAGTACAACATTCCTGGACCAAGCACATTGATATTAGATATCACTCCTTAGAGACCATGTGGAGAAGGGTGATATCGTGCTTCAGTTCGTAGAGAGTGATCTTCAGTTAGCTGATATCTTTACCAAGCCTTTGGATAGCTCCAGATTTATTGCCTTGAGGAGTGAGCTTAGAGTGGTGAGCCCTTACGACCTATCGTGAGGGAGAGCTGATTTGTATATTATGTATAATATGTTTTCTTCCAGCTTTGCTTTGCTTTTCTTTGTGTTTCTTCTGGGTGATATTGGGCTTGTTTTCCTAAGTTGAGTTCACTCACTTAGACTTCTGGCATGTTTTGCATGGACCTCTTATCTTGTGCTTTAGGTTGCTATCATGCGTGATTAGCTGTTCTCTCTTCTCTCTAGGTTGAGTTCTCTTACAGTCTTATAAGTCTAGCAGGTGTTGGGCCTCCTGGGTAGACAGGGTCTGTGTGCACTCCATAGTTGAGATCTAGAGTCAACTTCCTTGTGTCAGTCACTGGGGAAGATAAGAGTGAGTCTGAGCCATAGTCTCTTCTATCTTTTCTATGCTCTATAGCCATCCAGTTTTGCAGTTTCTCGACTTCTTCTCCTTATTCTGTTTTTCTGGTTGTTATTGAGTTCATTTGGGTTTTCTTTATGCCTAATCTTGATAATAACTCGACTTTAACCAGATTTGAGCTTAAAATTGATTCATTTGTTGAGGGAGAGTTTGGGAATCTGTTCATGCATTGCATTTAGACTGCATTTCTGTTTTATGAGCCTTGTCTATTATGCAATTGACTCAATCTTCCTGAAATACATCATGCTATATCTTTTGAAGAAAATCACTAGCTTAGATATGTCCAAGTCCATTTATCATGCTAAGCTTATTAAAATCTGAAAAATTTGAAAGCCTTACAAGAAAACTTGATGAAACATGTTGCTTTTACTTACTAAGTTTCTTCTTTAGCGGTTTTTACCATGAATTGTGAAATTTTGGATTTCTTTAGAGTCCCTATAGCAACTTGGGTGAAATTTGTTTGATCCATATTTGAGTCCTTCAGAATTGCTCATATGTGCTAAATTGAAAATATTTTTTTTTGACTTTTTTGTGCAAAATTGATCTCAACACTTTATATTCACGAGACTGCTTCCCATTGTAATTGGGATGAACTTGGAATATATTGTGTATGACCAAGATCATTCTCTTAAGAGTTACTCTTGAGATGATCGAAAATGGCTTGAGTCAATAAATAAAATAAAAAAATACAAATATCAAACACATAAGTAGGTTAAGAATGCAAATAATGTCAAACATTGGCACCCTGCTATGTTTTTCAAAGTCTTAAAGAAAATTTGCATAAATTGAAAAATGAGTTTGAAGGACCTTATATGCACTTCAAAATTCCCCAAACTGTTGAGTAGGTTGAACTCTAGGTTTTTATTTGATTCTTGAGTGGTTTTGCTTCTAACTTTGAAACTTTGCTAAGTTTAGCACTTGTCAAATCATGCTAAAATAAAATATTGTAAACTAAGCTTTTTCATAAAATGTATTGGTCTTGGACATGTCTTAGTTTAGTCATATTCTGAAATTGACAAGCTTGGTGTAATATCTTTCCATTTTGATCAATTGGATAATCTTCAAAGCTCTTTAGATTGCATTTCATGCATACATAAAAAAATTGATGCCTATATTGCCAAAAGGGGGAGAAAACGTAGAAAAGGCATCACTAAAAAGATAAAAATGTGAATGCTTATTTGGTTATTATTATCTTTGTAAAACTATGCTACTATTTATTTTGGATCATAATGTTATAATCACATTTGACATGTATTGTTGGATTTTAGAGTTTTCTTTTTGTTGAAAACTTGCTCTTTCTTAAATTAAACTCAAGAAGATTTAGTTTTAGCTCCAAAATCCCTTTTGTCAACTTGGTCATGATCTCAATTCTTATCTTTGGACCAAGTTTGACTTTGCAACTAAAAATTGCTTTCTTCTTCATCCTCTTCAAACTCAAAACATATGCCTTTTGTTGTGTTTGTCAATATATTCATCAAGGGGGAGATTGAAGGATCATGTGGAGGTCTACCTAGATTTGTGATGAGTATTTGACTAAATTTGAGCTTGGGTTGCTCTTGTTTGAGTTTGATTTGAATTGGATTTTCAAATAGAAGCAATTTGAGGTCTTCGTTGTTTTCCCGGTGCTACTGGCCATGGTAGCGCGGTGCTACCGGGCGAACTGTAGCACCGGACCCGAGCGCGGTGTGGAAATTCCAGAGAAGGGTGTTCTCTGATGTTTGTGCAGTGGAATGAACAAAGATGAATTTGAAAGTATGGATTTTGATGAATTTCTTGCATATCTTTGTGGGCACTGCTATGTGAGGAGTTTCCTTGTTTTTGATGGTTGCAGGTCGACGATGACCGGGACTAGGCGAGGAGCGTCGGAGGTCCAAACGGTCGGGGATCGTCGGAAGTTAATCGGAGACGGAGTCGTGGCAAGCCCTGAAGATAAGGAACGGATTAGATGCTAGCTAGACGCTTCGTGGATCAATGAGGACCATTGGATCTTGGTCTAGTTGATAAGTTAGCGGGTCTAGTTTGTGTGCTTTGAGAACCGTGCAAGAAAACCCATTATGTGTTGTGGGTTTTGGGTGAACCTTTGCATGGTTGGTTGAGCAGGTAAATCCTAGCCCTTGATGGATGCTCTAGGGTTTAGAGGCTCATCTAAGGGTGGTAGGTGGCCCAAGAGTTGTATAAATAGGGGTGGAGGGGTAGCCTTCCCCCCTTAAAGTTTTGAGTTGCTCCTTTGCGCTTTGCCCACATCAAGTGAGGCTTTGTAAACCTTCCATCCATAAAATAGAAAAATTTTCTTTACCTTATTGTGAATTTAAATTGCGCATTTACATTATGTCTTTACTTTACGTAATTTAAATTCAGCATTTACTTTCCCGTATTTACATTCTCGCAATTTATTTTCTCGCAATTTGGATTTGCATCCCCTCCTTCTAAATGCTGTTGTTCTAAGATGTCTTAAGGGTGTTTATATGGTTTTACACTTCTCTTTCACCCTAGGATAGACTAAAGATCAAGTTTTCTATCAAGTTATCATTCAGTCCAGAACTTGTTCTTTGCGCAGCAGTCAGTGTTTGATCTTTAGAAAAATATAGAAAAATCATTTGTGAGTGATTCTTATTGTAGTAGGTCCATGACGCATATATCCATCTCTAGAAAAATTTGTGAGTCCACTGGTTGCACTGTTTGAGCGCTATGAAGTGAAAACCAAGCCTCAAATTTTCTGATCGAAGTTCCTGACTGTCTGTAATACTTGATTTTTTATGTCTATTATACAAAGCTTTTTAATGTGATTTTTGGTGGACTATTTTATGACTCAACTCCTCATAGGAAAAAAATTACCAAAAATTTTCGAACAACAAAAACTCACCAATCACTTACGCCAATTGAGGACAATTCCTGAAAAATCTGCTTTTTCTTTTCTGAAAAGAGACTTTGTTGTTTTTAGCTTTATCTCTTTTAGAAAAGAAGTCTTTGAATTGATTCCTTTTTGTTTGGACACTTGACCACCAGGATTGTGATTAAAACATCTCTAACATAGTTAATGATTCTCAACCATGTAAGCTAGGGGTACACATAGTTGTCTAGTTGTTCGGGTTTGGAGGGTGTGCGAATCTAAGAAGCACCAGTTTGAACGAAATCTTTGGGTATTTTAGATTTTTATTGTAAGATTGTTTGTAGTACTTTGAGTGGGGGAAAATTTTATTTGGGATCATTCACCCCCTCTGATCGCCATTTCGTTCCTTCAATCTGTCTTGTTTCCAAATATCTTGATCAGTTATCCTAATCGTATCTTGTCGACTCTGGACTACTGATTTTAACCATACTTGCCAAATCTTGGTGCAAACATATGCCCCACATTTTTGGGAGATTAATTTGTTTATCTTCCAAAAATCTCAATCATCGGCTTTGCACAATGTCGCCTTTTGGGGAAATCTCTGCAGTAACTATTGCTTTAATGGCGTCGTAAAAATCTCGATGCGCACATCGTGGTTTTAACTGTTCGTGCCCCTCGATATCCACCTTCCCGTCTCTTAATATTTTTACCGTGCTATAAAATGCGCCCCCCACACCATCATTTTCACGCGCTCGAGCTCTCCAGGCCATCGTAGTCGGCTTTTGAACCTTTGAACCTCACAAGTTTTCAGAGAAGTGCCTCAGCTCAATCATCCTTTTTAGATCGGCTGCAATGGACCTAAGTCAGGTACTCATCCCGATCCCACATAGCACTGACCAATATTTCTTGGAACCCTTAGGAAAGTTAGATGTTAACACCATTACGAACCAAGAAATTCCTCACCTTCCATTGTCGGCTTCTGGACATAATATAGAAGGGTAGAATGACAGCTTCATGACTTGGCCGAAAGCTCTTAAAGGGTGGAGAAATTCGTTTATTAGAGTGGCAGCCCAGAAGAGGGAGTCATGGGAGAGATTGGGTATAGCCGAATGTATCCAACTTTCTTTAACCGATCTAGAAGCCAATGAGCCCCTAGTGGCCACGGCCTGTTATTTCTAGTCAGACTACTTCAATGACTTCTTGTTTTGCATTGGTCCCGTCGGCCCAACTCTTTTGGACGTAGCTCAACTGTGCTGCGTTAGGCCAGATGGCAAGGAAATATCGGCTTTTAGTGTTAAGCCCAGATATAAACTTATCAGATCAAAGGGTGAAGGATGGGCCAAGTATATCGGTAATAATAATAAATTTAATGGGCCTGTATCGGATGAAGAACACGTTGCCTTCCTTAACCTTTGGCTAGATCGCTTCTTATTCTGTGGTGCATTTCTTGGGCCGACTCAGGTTTATCAAGTCATAGCAGAACAGCTTATTGAAGGCCGTTAGCTGGCTCTAGACAAAACTTTGCTCGGTGCCGTATATCAAATGCTGTATATAATATGGAGTCGGCTTTTCACTGGTTTTGAACATTTTACCGTTGGCAAGGAAGGAGGGCCGATGTGGTTTGTGCAGATTTGGCTGTACTGCTTGTTTAGCCGTTCTTTCAACTTGAATTTAGTTGATGGGGCTCCATTCCCAAGGGATGATACTTCAAAGGGCGCACCTTTCCAGTTCAGACAATGCTGATCTTTTGGTGAAAGATTTATGATGTGCTCTAGTAATGAGACAAGAATCACCCCCATCGGCTGTAGAAAATACTTGGCATTTTTCCTGCAACTTATAATGAAGACTTCAAGCAACAAGACTTCTTTAGTTATAATTCTACAGCCGATTTCTCTTGGCCTTCTTTTTTACATTTGGAAGCCGATAGCTCTTTAATGCCAAAAGAGACCTTAGATTTATACAAGCTCTTTGTTTCTCCGTGCGTTCTGCATGTCGGCCTTCACACCAGAAATAGGACATTCCAACCATCATATGAATTCTATCATCCGTCGATTTATGCGAGAAAGTTGAGCTTTGGCCAAGTGATTCCAATTCTGCTACTTCTCGATCGACTACAACCTAGAGCTAGGGTCCGGAATGCTGCTGCGGCCAAACTGGTTTTAGAAATAGCTGATGATCTTCAATTTTGTAGTTTTCCCCACTTCTTCCTGAATGCCCGTCGGGTGGGTGGCTTCACGTCATGGTGGACGGCTATTGCAGGGTCATTATATATGAAAAAGCCCCCATCAATTATAATCAATGAATTCTTCCCAAACATACCAGAGCCAATGTTAGTGTCTAACAACGACTCTAGCAATGAAGCTAGTTCGTCAGGTTACACTAACACGAGCATAGTAAATGTAACGGGCAAGGTATCGGCTTTAATCAACTTTATTCCTTATCATCTTCACTTTTACCCAAGATAGTTTATTGACCGATCTTGTTTATTTGTAGACCAAGGCTACTAGAAAGAAGCCTATTCCTAGACAATCGGGCAGCGGCCAACAAAGCAAATGGCCACATCAATCGACTGGTCTCACTGGGTACACTTCGGGTACCTTAGGTATTCAAAGTTCGTCGCTGTCAGAAACGAAGAAAAAACAGCAACCTAGTAAGCATATTCTAACCGACTATCACCTTTCCCATACTCTTTCTGGTTACTAACTCGTAGCCGATTATTTTAGAAAAGAAGAAGACAAAGTACGCCAAAGCTCCTGCTAAAAGGGGCCCGAAACCCTAAGAACAGAGTGGCGAGAGTTCCGCACATGCATCGGCTACTACAGGGGTAAGTTATTTCTTTCCTAGGTTACATAATGAAGACTGTTATGTTATCAGTTCTAATCTTTTAAAACCATTTCTTAGAGCCAACCGCATCGGTGCAAGTGGCAAATATTTTAGACGATTTGCCCGGTGCTTCTATGGAAGCTCCACTTCCTTCTTCCTGGCCGACACCATCGGCGTTAACAGTTGCTGTAGTACCAGAACCACAGACGACTATGATGCGAAGATCAGAAAAATTCTTGAAGTGTCGAAAGAGGCGTCGGCTGCAGTGACTTCAGCTCCAGGGGTGCAAGAGCATCTTGTCAAGCTTTTTGACCTTGTGATGAAGCCATAATCAGAAATCTTGAACAACCAACCGATACGGGATGCCATGGAAGTCGTAGAAGCCGATCTGCCCCCAGAGGCAATGGAAGCGCTCTTGAATGTCTACCACTTGGATGGAAAAAAGTACAAGTAGAGGCAACCCAAGCGAGAATCGCCCAACACGAAGCCCAAGAAGTCGATCAAAAACTCTTAGATGAGCTGGTTGTTGATGCTAAAGCGAAGAAGCAAAAATTTGATGCTGATGCTCAATTTCTCAAGGCTAACAAAGAATCTATCTCGAAGCTTGAGGCGACAAAGAAATTCCTTCTGGAAGAGTTGGCAAAGACTGAAAAGCAACTCCTAGAAAGCCAACAATCCATGGAGAAGACTTCATCGGCAATCAAAGAATAACAACTTGGCATCACCATAGCCATGGTCAATGTGAAGAAACAATCGACCAAGGTGATCCCTGTGCCAGGAAATCCTAAAGAGCGCATAATTGATGAAGTGCAAGATGCTATCGCCAAAGCTGCGGGCGCCCTACCGGCTCTAGGTGCAAGACTCCATCGCTCTGGCTTGCAGTGTTAATTGTAATGAAAAACTTGAAGATGTTGGGCTCTTGAAACTACTTTTGTAATATTTCCGTGATCGGTTGTTTAATCGATTATATTTTGTTTTTCGTTTATGCTCGTGCTGAATCACTTTGGTTTCCATGACGGTCCTTTTCCTCCGTCGGCTAAGACCTATCCACACACGAGGGTAGTATTTTTTCAAGTATTTCCCGTTGATTGCTTTAGGCAAAACAAACCCTTCTAGAGTCTCAAGTTTGTATGAGTTTCCATCAACAAGCCGATTTATTCTATACGGCCCTTCCCATGTAGCTGACCATTTCCCAAATCGATTATCCTATGACCCAACGGGTAGTATAGTCTTCCATACCAAATCGGTTTCGTTAAATGATTTGAGCATGACTTTTTTGTTGTATGCCCTAGCCACTCTCAACTTATTTTTCTTAAGCCGATCTAGTATAGTTAGACGTATCTCAACCAAGTCATCTAGGTTGTCGACCATCAACCCTTTGTAATATTGAGTAGACAACTCATTCTGTTTGGCCACACAAATAGAATCAATGTTAATTTCTATGGGCAAAACGGCTTCCTGGCCATAAACTAGCTAATAAGGCAAAAGTTTAGTAGATCCATGGTATGCTAGCCGATAGGCCCATAATGACTCGGATAATATTGAATGCCAATTCCTAGGCTTCTCTTCAATTTTGCGTTTAATTAACTTGATCAATGTTTTGTTGGACGACTCGGCTTGTCCATTAGCTTGAGCGTAATATGGCGACGAATTTAGTAGCTTGATTCCCAAGACCTTTGCATAATTCCAAAATTCATTAGACATAAACATAGTACCTTGATCGGTCGTGATCTTCTGTTGTATTCCAACCCGATAGATAATGTGCTCATTAACAAACCCGATAGCTTCGACACTTGTTACTCTTTTGAGGGGTATAGCCTCAACCCATTTAGAGAAATAATCGGTCGCAGCCAAAATGAACTTATGGCGTTTACTTGAAGCAGGAAATATTTGTCCGATTACATCTATTCCCCATCCTCTGAATGGCCATGGTTTGATAATCGGATGCAAAGCCGATGTTGGTGCTAGCTGCACGTTGCCAAATTTTTGACAAGTCTGACACCTTTTGTAATATCGAAGGCAATCTTCCAAGATTGTTGGCCAGAAATACCCTGTTCATTTAAGCATCCACTTCATCTTATGAGCCGATTGATGGGATCCGCAGATATCTTCATGCATTTCACCCATTGCCACCTTGGCTTCTTCGGCTCAAAGGCATCTTAGCAACAAACCTTCTAATGTTTGATAGTACAGAACCTCGTCTAAGACAACGTACTTTAATGCTAGTTGCCTAGCTTTGCGTTCTGTTGTTTTAGATGGATCAATCAGGTATTCTGTTATTCGTGTTCTCTAGTCGACGATATTGACAAACATTACTGCTTTATCAACCAGTTCTGGTATCTGGCATTGACTGAAGTCCTTTTACCCTGACGCCTTCTGAGCCAACAAATTGGCCTTATCATTCATTTCTCGAGGAATATGAGCAATAGAAAAAGAAGTAAATGAGCTTATTGCGTTCATGCATTTTTCTAAATACTTGAGCAACACCTCATCATGACATTGGTATTCTCCTTTGAGCCGCTGCACGACTAACAAGGAGTCACCATGAGCTTCAACAGCATCTGCTCCGATGGTTTCCAATAGCTATAGACCTTTGAATAATGCCTCATATTCTGCCTGATTATTAGAGCATCGGCTATTTAGCCGAAATGCAAACTCAAAGTTGTGACCTTTGGTGAGATTAGCACTATACCAATGC
Source organism: Otatea glauca (assembly GCA_036346275.1). Taxonomy (NCBI): domain Eukaryota; kingdom Viridiplantae; phylum Streptophyta; class Magnoliopsida; order Poales; family Poaceae; genus Otatea; species Otatea glauca. Next base: position 12,288,232 of record CM070720.1, read on the forward strand.
CATCACCTTCTCGACATACTGACCCATCAAAATATAGCCGCCATGGGGCAACAAAAACCAGGTCGACAGAGGTGTCTTGCCCTGTTAAAAAATCAACTATTACCTGTCCTTTAACCGCTTTAGCCGATTCGTACGATAGGTCAAACTCTATCAAGGCATAAGCTCATTTGCCATGCCGACCTTGTAAAATTGGGGCTGACAGCATATATTTAAGAACATCGGTTTTGCAAACCACCTTACAAGCCGACACTAAAATATAATGTTGCAATTTTGTGCAGGCGAAATATAAAGATAAGCATAGTGTTTCCACAAAAGGATACCTGATTTCAGCATCTAACAAACATCGACTTAAGTAAAAGATTACCCTTTCTTTGCCATCGACTTCCTGCACCAATACAGCTCTGATAGTCTCCTCTTCGGCCGATATGTATAATTTGAAAGGAAAATCTTTACGCGGCGTGGCCAGGACTGGAGGATTAGTCAAGTACTCCTTAATATCGTCAAAAGCTTTTTGATTGTCTTTCAGTTTCAGCAAGGGGGTAAACGCTCGAATCCCACCGGAAAGATTTGCGGAGGTAATTAATTTTTCCGATCAACTTCTGCAGTTCATTTTTGCATGTCGGCGGTTTTGCTTTGTCTATGGCTTTAACCCTTTCTTGCTTAACTTCAATTACCCTTTCATGAACCATAAAGCCCAAAGATTGCCCACCCGACACAACGAATACACACTTAAAAGGATTCATTTTCAGGCCATGCGCCCTTGTATCCTGAAAGACTTTCTCCAAATCGGCAACATCATCAATGTATATTTCGACAATATGGCCAATCAAATCATGGAAAATCAGGTTCATGGCCCGCTGATAAGTTGCTCCAGCATTTTTCAAGCCGAAAGTCATAACCGTTCACTCAAATAACCTTATTGCGCCGGGACACCGGAAAGAAGTCTTAGTTATATCGGCTTCTGCCATCAATATCTGATTATATCCAGCGTTGCCATCTAAAAAACTAATAATTTTATTCCCTGATGCAGCATCGATAAGCATATCGACTATTGGCATCGGATACTCATCTTTTGGTGTGGCTTTATTCAAATCTCTAAAGTCGACACACACCCTAAGCTTTCCATTTTTCTTTGTCACGGGAACAATATTTGACACCCACTCAGCATACCGACAAGGTTTGATAAATTTAGCCTCCAACAATCATCATATTTCTTCTTTTATAATGTTATACAAAGCCAGATTAAACCTCTGAGGCGATTGTTTAAACGGCCGATAACCTGCCTTTATAGGTAACCGATGCTCAACAAGCTGATGGCTTAAACCAGGCATTTCATGGTATTCCCAAGCAAAACAATCTTTATAATTTCTAAGTATTTTGACAAACTTTTCTTTATATTCCGCATCTAATTTTGCACTAATAAAAGTACGTCTTTTGCAATCGCCATCCCCTATGTCGACTTCCTCAAGCAAATCAGTCGATATGAACCCTTGACATAACTTCTCAATTTCTTGAAAATCTTCAATGGCCTCATAGCTATCGTCATTTGCTGAAAGCTCTGCATTTTGTTTTGTAGTGCCTTTATTGCTTGGTCGGACCCCATCGACGCAAAACTTCGTTTGTCCGATCAACCGTGTTGGGTCTAACACTGATCGGCATGAGTCCTGTCTTGCTGATGCAGATGAAATCACAATCGTCTAATACTTTGCCTGGTATGCTCTCAGCTTCTTCATGTTGCCAATTCACATCTGAACTAGCCATAGCAATATGAGCCGATGTATCGGCTGGAACGACTTTGACCTCATCTCCGTTCCATTGGACGAGCAGCTAGTGCATAGTCGATGGAATGCAACAATTTCCATGTATCCAGTCCCTTCCGAGCAATACACTGCAGTTGCCTTTGGCATCTATTACAAAGAAAGCAGTTGGCAATGTTTTGCTACCAATAGTCAACTCTGTTACCATAACACCCTTAGCTTCGGTGGGATCGCCTATGAAATCATTTAAAACCATGTTAGTTTTGATTAAGTTTTTGTCGAACTTACCCAACTTCTTGCATGTGGTGTATGGCATTAGGGTAACTGTTGCTCCTCCATCCACCAACATCTGCAAAATCGGCTTGCCGTTTATATGTCCCTTTAAGTATAGCGGCTTAAGATGCCGATGAACGTCACGGGGTTTTTCAAAGACTGCATCTTGAGCCCCAAACACAACTGAGCAAAGGTACCTTTAGCCAATTTCGTTTTTATTTTGAATTCAGTGTGTAGTGTAAACAACATATTGATATCCATCGGCGTGATATCATCTCGTATCATTGGAGAATTCAGGTCATCGACTGAATCAAAGTCTTCTTCAACCTGCACTTTCTTCCTCCACTCCTTTTTAGTAGTTTTGATCGGCCGAAGCTCATTAAAGGGTCGATCCCTCTATTTCTCTTCATCAGCATCTCTAATTTCTTGAGTTCTCAGTCTTTGCAGCCGTCTGCACTGTGACCGGCTGAGCCTTGGTGGACACCACCTTGGTGTGGGCTCGATTGGCTTACGTAGTTTGCCAACCAGACTCTCCTGAATTGCAGAATTTGGCTCCGTTTTAATCTGATTCGACAGAGAAATTCTTTCCTGAATCGGCTTCCTATACCTTCTATTAGGACGATCCCGTATTGGCCCAGATATCCTATCTTTGGCCGATCTTCTAGGCCAATCATCCTGAGGATAGTGTTCCATTGGGCATGTGTATGGCGATGGCAGTGCTATTCCCCTTTCCCAACAAAACTGTCAAAAGGAGCACCTCTGATGAGCCTTTTCCAAGTTTTCTGGCCAATATAAATTGCCTGGCTTACACGGAGGATATCGCGGCTGATTGTTCATTCTTTCATATTTCTCCAGTAACCGAGAAAACGTTGGCTTAAGTCTATTAGCCTATCTCCTTGGAGGCGATTTCTCCGCTTTATACCATTTGCCGACTTGCGGGTCTCCTTTGGGCTTAATGGTCCTTGAATTCTTGCCCTCACGATCGGCCTGTATTTGCAATGAACCGATCGTGATTTTCAACGTTTGGTTGCCAGCAGAAGTTGACTGAATATCAACTCGTTGCTCCCTTTTTTGTTCTTCGCTGTGCACCGGCTCTTTACCCTTGCTCGAACATTGTACCATATTTATATGGAACGGATCGATGTCAACTTGCATTGTCATCTCGTCAGCAAATTTTAGCCGACCATCCTCAATAGCCAATTGGATCTGCTGACGAAAAATATTGCAATCATTAGTATTATGAGAAAAAGAATGATGCCATTTGCAATACCTTCGTTTATTGAACTCATCGGCCAATGGTATAACGTGCCCTTCAGGCAATCGTATTATTTTTTCTTGCAAAAGTAAATCAAAAATACAATCGCACTTGGATACATCGAACACATATTTTACCTCTGTATTACTCTTAGTCGTCTTAAGCCAGGAACAGACTAAAGATTTTTTAGACCCTTTAACCCATTCGGCTATATTTACCTCTGCTTCATCGTCTTCAGAAGATTCACTAGGACAATAATCGACCATATTAACTTTAGCTTTATCCTTTTCTTTATTATTGCCATTTGCTTTGAATCTATCCTTGAACCCCCTGTTATCCGGAAACTAGCTACCTTGAGCCGATATGCAATGAAGCAGGTGGCTTAGATCGGTGAACTCTTGTTCTCCAAACTTTTCCCTGAGTGGTGGAATCAGCCCTTGGAAAGCCAAATCGACCTGTTGATTGTCGGATAATGTGACACTGAAGCATCGATTTCTGACTTCCCTAAATCTTTTAATGTAATCAGTTACCAATTCTTTGAATTTCTGGTGGATGGAGATCAAATCAAAAATCCTGAGTTCCGGACTGCCAAAGAAAATGTACTCATGGAATCGGCTTTCGAAATCATTCCATAAATGAATCGAATTTGTAGGCAAACTAGTAAACCAAGTAAAAGCAGCTCCTGATAATGACAATGGGAACAATCTAATTTTTAGCCCGTCAGACTAGGCCGCTTCGCCGCTTTGAGTGATAAAGCGTCCGACGTGTTTTAGTGTCGTAATTGAATCATCTCCGGAGAACTTTGCGAAATCCGGGACTTTGAAATTGTGCGGGTACAGCATACGATCTATGTAATCAGGATATGGTTTTCTATAGACAATGAGTTTTCTTTTTGGCTGTATGCCAAATTGATCCCTTAACACGACGGAAATTTGATCGGCCCAATTAATACTATTGGCCGACGGGACGGTAGGTCCTTGATAATGTTGGTCATAATTGGCGTTTTGCCCCCCCCCCCCAAGTGCAAACTCGGGCTGCCGATTAGATTGAGCCGACGGGTGGTGAATGTATTGGTTGTAACCATTGTTTCTCCTAGTCGGTGCATCAGATAATGAGACAAAGGGTTCTGAATTGGTTACTACCCCACACAGATTCCTAGGTGGGACAAGCTCATGGCATTGTGGGTACCTATCAGATTCAATCAGCTGTGGAACCGATTGTGGAAAAACGTAATACGGGGCTGATGGTGGTAGTTTAGCTAATGCGTCTACCTTAGCAGCATCGGTATATGCCTGGTAATGTATTACCCCACTCGACCGAGGATCTCGTGTGAGTATGATGGTAGGTTGAGTCTTCATAATGGTTGGATGTGAGGTTATAGACGATGGTTTAGGATCAGCTGACGTGCTCTACGTATTTTGTGCTATAGAAAAAACAGGATAACATGGCAGAACTTGCATCGGGTCAAGCAGACTCCCAGATGATGCCAACTCCTGAGCGATAATTTTCACACTATTCGCAATCATCGGTTTAAGTGTTGTAATGAGAGCCGATGATTGGTTTGTTAGAGCATGGTGTACAGATTGATTAATCATACCCGATAGTTCAGCTTGAGCTGGCAGATATTGACTTACCGGGCCATCTGTAATGCCTGCATCACCAAGGGCGTTAACTGTCAGGAACGCGGTTTTTTGAGTGATGCCACGTTGAGTCTTCTAGTTACAATTTAGCATCATCTCTTCAAGAGCAGCTTTTCGATCTTCAATTTCCTTACGCTGCTCTGGCGTTAAATCGTCAAACGTAGGGACGATTATGGCCTCAGTATTGAGATCAGATGGTGGAATCGATTTCCCTGATGAAGACATTTCTGTCCCACTGGGCGTGCCAAGAGTGTGTTGATGCCAAAAACTTGAAGTAGGGTTCTTGGCTGCAGCACATCAGACGAACACTTGGTTCGGAGTGTGCCAACGAAATTGACCCTACAATCGGTAAGGAAAATATAAAATTCACTCGAAGCCGATTTTGAGATTTAACCAGCTACAAGCCGATTAGATCAAAGGTAACGATAAGTCTAATTAGCTGATTAAGACTAATCAGAGAATAAAGGTGGATCAACTCTGAAAAAAGGCGATGCGCAACAAGATCAGAGAAAATTGAACCTGATTGACGTAACTAAAGATGATCAACAATCGGCGATGGGCAACTTTATTGATCAAATCGAGTTACTAGATAATCTAGATTACGAAACTACTCCTAGTCGATGGAAAAGTAGATGAAAAATAGATGCGAGTTGATTGATTGTGTTCTCTCTCCTTTTAGCTTGCCCTCGTCCGCCTCTTGTACCCACTGGCTGATAGAGTCACGGTACAACACGTTTGGGAGTAGTATCCGTATCGGCCTCTATTTCGAGGATGTTTTCCTTAACGATCTGTCTTATTTCCAAATATCTTGATCCGTTATCCTAATCGTATCTTGTCGATTCTAGACTGCTGATTTTAACCATACTTGCCAAATCTTGGTGCAAACAAGGGTTTTCGCAAGATTTTGGTGTTCTTGTGTGGGTGTGTGAGTGCTCTTTGGGAGCTTTGCCCTTAGGTGAGAGGCTTCGTAATCACTCCTCATGATCTGAATGAAAATCATCTTGATGCTCAAGATTTGTCTCTCATTTTGACCTTCTTTCTTGGTTCTTGATCCCTCTATTTGTTTTCCTTCTTGCTTGATCTTGCACTGCCAAGGATGAAAGATTGATAGATGTATCCTCTGTATATCATCTCCCAATCATCTAGGCAAGCTTCTTGATCATCCAAGTTTTCTTCAAGAAACCAGTTTTTGGGTTGAGAAGAAGATTTTGAGGTAGATCTTATTCTTGCACGGTTGAGAGCAATTTCCACGGAGTGCTTACTTGTTGTGACATGTGGGAGGCCATCTTGATCATCAAGATCCCACAAGCAAGCTTTTGGTTAAGTTGTTGTTGTTGACCTGGTTTTGGTGCAACCTTCACCAATTTGAAAAAAAGATCAGAACTTTGATGTCAATCATTGTAATTGAAGGTTGGAATAGGTTTTTTGACATCCATAGAAAGATGCAAACAAAATTTCATGGTTATTGGATCAACCGATCAAAAGTTACATGGTTTTTTGATTTTTAACTTGTGCTGATTTCACTGTTCACCCCTGATTTTACTATTTACCGACACCACCAATACTGTAGCATGGTAGTACCGAAGTTACTGTTCATTGAACACTACCGGCCTAGTTGGGCGTTATGTCGCCCAGAGCTGATTTTCCTAAAGTTTTTCTTTTTCCGCACTTCTTCAATCTAGTGTGGTTTTGGTTGGTTTCTTTGGGGTAAAAATCGATTTGTGATCTTGCACCCCCTCTGGTCACCATTTCTGGTCCTTTAATTAGTATCAGAGCTTGTTTTTTCTCTTTTTATATCTTAACCGGTCTCAAGAGCCATGGCGTCGGACAAGTACTCCACCAAGGCTCCAATATTTTCTTGGGAGGATTTTCCTTTTTTAAAATCCATAATGGAGTCATACATCATTTCTAAGGGCTTCATGATATGGCCGTTGAGGCAAATGCTAAGGTTAGGAACATCCTCGTACAAGGGGTTAGCCGTAGTGAGTATGATAGTATCTCCCATCTATATGATCAACCCATCAGATTTGGGTGACCCTCGATGTTTACCATGAGGGCACCACCCAAATCAAGACGGTGAGGCGAGATCAGCACAAGCGTGACTACAAGTTTGAGCAGCACATTGGGGAGTCCTTAGATGAGTGTTTTGGTCGTTTCATAAAGATCCTGAGCAATCTCGGAGCTGTTGGTACCACATACCCTGACTCGGATATTGCTCGGCATTTTCTCAAGCACTTAATCTTTGGGCTTGAGAGATGAAGGTGACCTCCATTAAGGACACCACTGACTTATAGATTTTGACTCTTGACGGGATTTATTCCTGACTTAAGGCTCATGAGATTGATGTTGTCGACTTTTGTAGTCGGCAATAAATTTATGGGGCAAGCGCTAGATCTCAAACTCGAAGGTCACACAAGACAAGGGGTTAGATAGGTTCAGGCCCTCAGCGATGGAGGTAATACCCTAATCCTGTGTGCTGGGATTATACGGATCTCTTGGATCTAAGATTGCTCAAAGCGCAATGTGCTCTGGGCGATATGAGGTGTGCTATGCTCTATGGCTTGATGCCTTGTTCTCGCTCGCCCTCTCCCTTATATACCGGGGGTGGCACGACTTACAGAGTCCTGATCGGTTAGGAGATCCCGATCAGTTACTAGATTCTAGTCGGTTGCAGGATAGAGTTTTACGTCTTTATCTGTCTTATAAACGACTCAGATTACAATCATATCTTCTATATCCAAATATACGTAACTGTCTATAGGATGTGCCCCCCACCGTATAGCTGTTTGGCTTGGTACGGGGTACAACCTTTGGGCCCCCTCTCTGGGCCTTCCTTCTCTTCAAGTGATGCTGGGCCGGTCATGAAGATACCTTGTTTCATATATTCCACAGTAGCACCCGAGTGATTCATGATCCGGTTGCATCGTCTCTTTCCGGGTCTCGACTTGAATCGTTGTCCTAAGCTTCCCGCGTAGACTTCCGACTGGTTTCTCTTTTTTTTGTTTAGCTTCCTCTTGTAGCAAGTAGATTATGAAGGACTCGAATATAACCCTTGATTTTTTTACTTAAACTAGGTATAATCTTCTGTCAGACATGTTTGTCGCGAACGGCTTCGTGGACCTGACCCGTATTTCAGTTGTGGATTGAATACTTCTTCCCGCTCGAAGCGAAGCTTTAATATCGTTTCTCTTTGTGGATAAACACCGAACAGTTTTCAAGGCTGCTCTGGTTTTCTGTGTCAACCCAAATTCCGAAAACCTCTTTGGCTTCTGAAGCTATATTAACTCCAAACCTCTTCAGCTTCTGATGCATTTACTTCATCCTCACTGTACCGGCTATAAAAGGCGTACCGGCGCTTGTAGAATGCATTCCTTCGCGTTTAGTTCTCCATTCTCTTTTTCTGAATTCTACCTCTTCTCGGAGAGAACTCCATGGCTAACCAGGGTCCTTCGACTGAAGAGTTGTTGCCGCTTTTCGACCTCGCTATGGCGGAGTGGGCAGAAGACAAAGCTGCCGCCCTCGACCGCGTCGCCGTCAACACCCTCATGGAGATCTTCCCCACCCTTTACCGAGCCAGGGAGGCCCTTGTGGAAGCGCTCGGCCGTGTGCGCCAGGGCGAGGTTTAGGGCCCCTATAAATACAATATAATAAAGAATTACCTTTTTTATGTATCCTTTGTCATTTGTCTCGGCTCTGACCCAACTTGGGGTACATCGAGGCTTGTATGTTTCTTCGGTCGAGCGACATGCATATCCGATCGTCGTAGGGTACATCCTTAGGTTCAAACCTCGGGACATATTAGCTTCATACGTGGCTCTTGGCTGAGCGACACCCACATCTGATTGCTGTAGGATATAGCTTAAGCCTGACTTGAGGCATATCAGGAGTTTCATGGCTCATGGCCGAATGATGCCCATATCCGACTACTGTAGGATATAGCTCAGGCTCGTCTTGGAGCGCACCATGCTTACGTGGCTCTTGGCCGAGTGATACCTATCGCCGACTGATGTCAGATATAGCTTAGGCTCTCTTGGAGCGTATCAGGGTTTACGTGGCTCTTGGGCGAGTTGTACCCATATCCGACTGGTGTAGGATACAGCTTAGGCTCAACTTGGAGCATACCAGATTTTTCTTCGCTCATGGCTGAGTGATACCTGTATCCGACTGGTGTAGGATACAGCTCACGTCCAACTTGGGACATATCAAGGTTTTATCCGAATGGTATCCGTACTAGTTTATTACGACGCACAGCTTTTCGACCCTCATGGGGCATACCGTTGGATTTGTTTCCGTTCGGGCTCGACCTATGATATATGATTCCGACATGTGGTAACCACCTAGCGACCCAGCGTGGGGTATATCACAAGAAGATATTTTTTATCTCATTCGAAGAATGCCCACGTTCCGCTTTGCATGGTAAGTGGTTAAACATCCCATCGTGGGGAGCAACGTGTCCCATACATGACTTGGTCAAACCGCGGATTTACGTAAGTCGAGCGCGGACACGCAAATCATTTAAGAGGCATAAGGGAAGACGAGGTGTTCCGCGATCTTTTTCCCGCCGTTTTGGCGAAAACCTAATCTTTTCCCTCCTTTAAAGAGTGGGCCATGCGTCGCTCGACGGTTCATTCTCTCACCGCGCTCTTGCTCCTTCTACTTCCTTGTCTCTCCGATTTCTTCGCCACTAGGGTTAACCACTGCTGCGCTTTGCTCTTTTGCGCCGCCGTTGATCTCTCCTTCGAAGATGTCTTCTTCTTCCTCCTCGCAGCCTTTGCCCCTGGATTGGACGACTTCGACTACAACGGAAGAGAAACTGCAATCCATGGTCGATGATGGGATTCTCCTAGACTTGGCCTTGATCTTCGCTCAGCCGGCTGCCGGTGAATCCGTCCCCACTCCTCGTCCTGAAGAGGTAGTGGTTTTTGAGTCTTTCTTCCAGCGCGGGCTGGGTCTTCCGGCCTATGCTTTTCTCCGCGGCCTCCTCTTCTTCTATGGAATCGAACTGATGAACTTGAATCCCAACTCTATTTTGCTAATCTCTATCTTCGTTCACCTTTGCGAAGCCTTCTTGGGCATCCGCCCCCATTTTGATCTTTTCCGCCATTTTTACCTTCTTGTTTGCACCAAAATTCGGCAATATATCCAAATCAGGCAATAAAATCAAAGGTATGGAAACAAATTAAGGATTGAAAAGAATCTAAGATATTTGGTAACTGCAAGGTTTTTAAGGAAACAATCGTCCAAGATAAGGCCGACGCAGATACGGACTCTGAAGCGTGTTGTAGTAGGACACGATCGGCCGAAGGGTATAAAAGAAGAGCCAAAGCAAGTTGCGAGAGATCATCAACACAATACAATCAACTAGCTTTTACTTTTCATCTATTTTTCCTGTCGACTAGGAGTAGCTCTTGTAATTTAGCCTTTGTAATCGATTTTGATCAATAAAGTTGCGCATCGTCGATTGTTGATCATCCTCAGTTACACCCCAGGTTTGGTTTATTCTGATTTTGTTGCGCATCGCCTTCTTCAGAATTGATCTGCCTTTATCCTCTGATTAGCCTTAATCGGCTAGTTAGATTTATCCTGATACCTTGATCTTGATCGGCTTCAAGCTGATCGAGTTTAAGCCGATTGATCTTAACGATCGGCTTTGTTTGAATTTTATTGTTTTTTTACCTTGTCGATTACAGTCAAATCGACCGCACGCTCAACTCGGTGTTAAATGCGGTGTCTTCTTGTCGAAACCCTACATCAAGTTTTTGACGCCAACACACTCTTAACACGCCTGTGGGACAATGTCTATGTCGGGAAGTCGATTCCGCCGTGCCGATCTCAACACGAAGCTATAATCGTCCCAACAATGGGCGATTTAACCGCAGAACAACGCCAAGAGATTGAAGATCGGAAAGCCGCGTTAGAAGAGATGATGCTAAATTGCTACCAAAAGACTAGGCGTGGCGTTACGTAAATCCGCCTGCCGACGGTCAATACAGGGAGACACAGTGCGGCAGAAACGGTAGGTCGATATCTACCCGCCAGGTAAATTATCGGCTATGATTAACCAATCTGTGCACCATGCTTTAATAAACCAATCATCGGCTCTGGTAACGACTCTTAAGCCGATGATAGCAAATAGCGTTAAATCTATAGCCCAGGAGTTAGCCTCGTCGCATGACCCACTACAAGCTCGCCAAATTATCCTGTTTTTCAAGATCACAAAACACGCAGAGCACACCAGCCGATCCTAAACCATCGGCTATGACCTCACCTCCCACGATGATGCCCACACAACCTACGGTCATATTGCCTAGGGATCCTCGGTCAAGTGGGGTGAGCCATTACCACGCCTATACCGACGCCGCTAAGTATGATCCATCCATCAATCTACCACCGCCGGCTCCTTTTCGCTTTTCCCCAATCGGTTTCACACCAGATTGGCTCGAGAGATATCCCCAAGAGCCTACCGCAGAAACCCGGGTCCACAGGGTAGTAACGCACTCGTAACCATTTATCCGGTGCGAAACCACAAATTAGGCATAATCGGCACGATCGGATAATCGAATGCCGACGCGGCATATATTGGCAACCCGAGCTTGCACTCGGGGTAGAATCTGATTATGATCGACATTATCAAGGGCCTGCTTTGTGCGGTGGCGATAATTCCAATTGGACCGATCGGATCATGCCGTTTTGAGGATCGGTTTGGCATACAACCAAAAGGAAAAGTGATCGGCTATAGAAAGCCGTACCCGATTACATAGATCGCATGCCTTACCCTCATAATTTGAGTCCCTGACTTTGCCAAATTCTCGGGGATGATTCTATCACTACCCCGGAGCATGTTGGGCGCTTTATCGCACAATGCGTGAAGCGGCCCGATCCGACGGGTTAAAAATTAGGTTATTTCCGTTATCTTTATCAGGGCGGCATTTACTTGGTTCACTTGTTTGCCTCCGATTCGGTCCATTTATGGAGCGATTTGGAAAGCCGATTCCATGAATACTTCTTTTAGGCGCTTTAGAGTTAAGAATTTCAGATCCGAGTTACATCGCCAAAAGTTTGGAGAATCGTAATGATTACATCAAAAGGTTTAGAGAAATCGGAATCGGTGTTTTAGCGTTACGTTACGACAATCAACTCGCGATTTAGCATTTCAAGGTTTGATCCCTCCTCTTAGGGAGAAATTCGTGACGAGAATTCACCGATTTTAGCCACTTATTGCATCGCGTATCGGCTCAAGAAAGCCGATTCACGACAATAAGGTGTTTAATGGTAGATTTAAAAATAGTAACAACAAAGAAAAGGATAAGGCTAAGGTCAATATGGTTGAATATTGTCCTAGTGATTCGTCGGAAGACGAGGAAGTAGAAATAAACATAGCCGAATGGGTAAAAGGATCCAAGAAATCCTTAGTCATTTTTGGCTTAAGCCGATTAGGAACAAATCGGAGGTCAAATACTCTTTCGATGTTTCCAAGTGCGATCGTATTTTGATTTACTACGCAAGAAAAGATAATACGATTGCTTGAGGGACATGTGATACCGTCGCCGATGAGATCAAAAACGCAGTATTGCAAGTGGCATCATTCTTATTCACATAACACTAATGATCGTAATATCTTCCGTCAGCGATCCGATGCGCTATTGAAGATGGTCGGTTGAAGTTTGCCGATGAGCCACCATGCGGTAGATGTCGATCCGCTTCCTATCAATATGGTACATTGCTCGGCTAAAGGAAAAGAGCCGATGCAAGACGAGCGAAAAAGATCGACAAGTCGACATACAATCAAGCTCGGACGGCGGACGACATCGAAAATTACCATCGGTTCCTTACAAATAGAAGCCGATCGAGAAGGAAAAATTCAAGGACCATCAAACCCAAGGGAATCCCGGTGGGTAAATGGTACAAAGCGAGAAATCTCCATCTAGACGGCCCATGAAAGGTTTGGTCCAACGTTCTCACAATTAATGGAGAAGTATGAAAGGATGAGCAATGACCACCGCATCATACCCGCCATCGGATAATTTGTACCGCACAAAGAACGTGGAGAGGCACATAGAAAGTGTCCCTTTTGGCAATTTTTCTGGGAGAGGAGAGTAGCGTTGCCATCACCGTATACCTGCCCGATGGAACATTATCCTCGAGACGATTGGCCAACGCAATCAGCCAGACATAGGCTATCTGGGCCGATTAGAGAGCAAGACAAAAGTCACAGAAGGCCGGTCCATGAAAGATTATCTAAACCGAATCAAGAACAAAGTCAAGCCAAGACACACAAGACCGCCTCGATCAAGGAGACTTGGTGGCGACACTGGCCGGTGGAACCTAAACCTGTGTGGTGCCCATCGAGCCCGAGCAAATCACAACGACGACGGCTTCAGAGGCTAAGAACACAAGAAATTCGTGAAGCCGATGCCAGAAAGAGAGAGACGGCGTGTTTAATGAACTTCGTCCAATGAGATCGCCAAGAAAGAGTGGAGAAGAAAAGAGCAAGCAAGAAGATTTGAATCGGTGGCGACTTGATTCTCCCATGATTGAGGATGACGCACCTCCATGGATGTCAACATGGTGTTCACATTGCCGACCGAGTTCAAAGTCGAATCAATCGGCCAAAGAGGCGCTTGCTCGCTTATGCTCGAGTGCAAGCGCCATCTTTGAGAAACCCAAAGGCGATCACCGCATATTCAAACCTCTGTACCTAAAAGGATACATAAATGGCAAGCGATATCAAGGATCTTTGGTAGACGGAGCGCCACGCTGAATCTAATGCCATACACAACATGTAAAAATCGGGTAAGTCGGACGAAGACTTAATCAAAACTAACATGGTTCGAATGACTTCACAAAGCGACCCTGCTGAAGCAAAAGGTGTCATGGTCACAGAGTCGATCGTCGGTAGCAAGACCTTGCCGATAGCGTTCTTTGTAATTGATGCCAAAGGAAATTACAGTGTGCTGCTCGGACGGGATTGGATTCATGCAAACTGTTGTATCCCATCGACCATGCATCAAGCGCTCGTTCAATGGAACGGAGAAGAAGTCGACGTCGTTACAGCCGATACATCAGCGCACATCGCCATGGCTAGCTCTGATGCGAATTGGCAACACGAAGAAGTGGGTCAGATATCGGGTAAGGCGCCGACGATCGCGATTTCATATCGTAAGCAAATCGGACTTATGCCGATCGATGTCAAGCGACACCTTTGATCGAACAAACGAAGCGTTGCGCCGATGGGGACAAGAAAAACATTGAAGGCGCTACGGGACAAAATGCAAAGCTATCGGCAAACAATGGATAGCTACGAAGCCATAGAAGACTTTGAAGAAATAGAAAAGTTGGGGCAAGGGTTCACGCTCTACCGATTTGCTTGAAGAAGTCGATATAGGTAACGGTGATAGGAAAAGACCAACTTTGTCGATTACAAATTTAGATGTGAAATACAAAGAAGAGCTAATAAAAATACTTAGAAATTATAAAGATTGTTTAGCTTGGAGTATCATGAAATGCCCTGATTAAGCCGTCAATCGGTGGAACATCGGCTACCTATAAAATCGGGCTATCGGCCGTTTAAACAAGATCGAGCGTTTTAATCCACCTTGTACCAAGTCATAAAAGAAGAGATAGAACGATTGTTGCAAGCAAAGTTTATCGAGCCTTGCCGATCTGTTGAATGGGTTTCCAACATCGTTCGAAAGAATGAAGAAAATGGAAAACTTGAGTATGTGTCGACTTTAGAGACTTGAACAAGGCGACGCCAAAAGACGAATACCCTATGCCAATAGCCGATATGCTTATCGATGCTTGCATCGATAAACAAGATCATAAGCTTTACGGATGGTAATGCCGGGTATAACCAGGATACTCATGGCGAAGCCGATATACCAAAGACAACCTTGGATGTCCGGTGCAATAGGGTTATTCGAGTGGATATAATGACTTTCGGCTTGAAAAAACTGGAGCAACCTACCAAATGAGCAATGAATTTGATCTTCCACGATTTAATCGGCCACATCGTTGAAATTTATATAGATGATGTAGTGGTAAAATCTGCGAAGATTTCCAACATCTGACGACTTGGAGAGGTGTTCAAAAACATAAGGCGCATGGTTTGAAGATGAATCCTTACAAGTGTGCGTTGATGTGTCGGCAGGATGCTTTTAGGCTTTATGGTACATGAAAGGGGAATCAAAGTCACCAAACAAGGGTCAAAGCCATAGCCAATACTAAGTCACCAACATGTAAAAACGAATTACAAAATTGATTGGCAAAATTAACTACCTCCGTCGGTTCATCTCGAACCTCTCGTAGGATCCGTGCTTTTACCCCATTCTTTGAAGTTAAAAGAAAACGAGGAATTTATATGGGAGCCGATCGCCAGTGAAGCTTTTGATGAAGTAAAAGGTATTTATCCAACCCTCCATCCTGTTTGCACCGAAAAAGGTATTCCCTCAGATTGTATGTCTCACCAAGAAGATACTATTGGAGCTGTTTTGGCGCAAGAGGTACATGGTAAAGAGAAGGTTATCTTTTATTTAAGCCGACAGTTGCTAGATGCAGAAGTCAGGTACCCTTTTATCGAAAAACTATGTTTATCATTGTAACATCCCAAAATTTGGCTTAATTAAGTTTTTATCGTTTAAAAATGCATTTGTGATTTTCTGGAATTTATTTGGATTTTTCTGGATTTATTTGAATTAAATGTTATTGCAAGTTTATTGCTTTTTATTCAAAAGTATTTAAACCTGTGCAAAGTTAAAGTAAAAGTTTTGGCAAAAATATTTTATTTAAGTCGAGAATGTCTCAAAGTATTTTTGAGATTTTTCTTGGAATTTTCTGATTATTTTATTGCCTAAAACAAATAAAATGAATTTACGGAATTGTTTTAAATAGAAAATCCTTTTAAAAAGAAGTTAACGATGTTGGGCCAAGCCCATTCTTGTTTCGTGCGGCCCGTCTTGCATAGCCTTCGGCCCATTCTAGAGGCTCGATCGTGACCGTTGATCCGAGGATCGGACGGCCGAGGCGTCGCGTCGGTGGAAACCTAGCGGGTGGCGCCGTCGGATGCGCCACGTGGGCGGTCGCGATGGGGCGACGGCGCCGCCGTGTCCGATCGAATCCGCGCCGATTTCCGACGCGGCCGGCGTTCGTGCCCGCACGGACTCAAGGCCCTTAAAAGCGGACCGATCGAACCCCGAGGATCACCGCCTTCGCCGCGCTTTCCCCTAGCTTTGGTGCTAAAGCGCTGCGTGGAGCTCGCCGCGACTCGCGGGACCCGTGGACAACCGCCGCCGTCG
The DNA here is from genome assembly GCA_036346275.1 of Otatea glauca. Taxonomy (NCBI): domain Eukaryota; kingdom Viridiplantae; phylum Streptophyta; class Magnoliopsida; order Poales; family Poaceae; genus Otatea; species Otatea glauca. The sequence goes on from CM070720.1 coordinate 12,304,451, forward strand.
TTTCTTCGTTTCGTGGCGACCGGTGTTCTTCCGCCGCAGTGGAGGGTAGATCTGGGATCGCCGCGAGGAGCGCGCTTCGGTGTCTTCGCCGCCTTTTGTTCGCGAACGCCGTCGGGCTCGTCTTCGCCTCGGTCTCGGTGAACGCGCGCCGAGCTCGTCGTCGAATCTCGTAAGCATTTGCGGCCGTTGGATCGGGATCGAACACGCCGATTCTTGCCGCGTGGAATACGTGTCGGTAAGCCACGTCGTCGCTAAACGTGAGCCGTCGGATCGGTGATGGAAGGCCTGGATCGCACCGTGGGTTGCGCCAACCAGATGATGCCGCGTGGCGCACGGAGATCGAAGCGCTGTGGACCGGGTGCACCGTAGACTTGCGCTGCGTCATGGACCCAGTCCATACGCCGAGCGACGTGTCGCCACCCGATTGGCTCAGTCCAGCGCTGATGTCACGCTGACGTCATGCTTGCGTCATAATCATATTTTCAATTGGAAAAATAATCCGATTGGAAATTCGGTGATGATGACGTCATCATGAGGTCACGCTGACGTCATAAATCGATTTTTCAGTATAAAAATAAATCTGTTAAATTCGAATTTCTGATTTTCTGATTTCAGTATTTATTTCAAACTTCAAAAGGCTATATCTTTTGCATCGTAACTCGGATTTGAGTGATTCCAGTTTCTAAAAATTTGTAAAATTGAGATCTATTTAATGGTGAATTTTATTTGATTTTTGGAGTTCAATTGCTCTCTGTTTTGGTATTTATTTGCTTTTCTTCTTCGATGCAGCGTGACGTTGAATTGTGCGACGCTTCGGAGGAAGATCAAGCAACCCAAGAGCAAGCTTCAGATCAAGATCAGGACCTATTCCAAGGCAAGTTGTGCTTTGATCATGTTGAACCCATGTTTATAAAATTGCTACGTTTGATTTACACTATTGCATATATTTCAAGTATACAACTGTTTCAAATTAGATTGGGCTTAGCTAAAATACCAGATTGATCTATACCCTACCTTGTCATTATATGCCATGAACCATTGTCACCCTAGATTGGTTTAATATAGTTGATTAATAATTATGATCAACATTGGAGGTTTAGACCGTTGTAGATTGCTTAGTCATGCCACGTCATCACATGTGTCAGAATCATTGATAATTAATCTTGATTAATGGAATATGGAACAATATTATGAACTTGTGTGTCATGTGGGATCACACGATGAGATTGAGTTGTTGTGGCGAGTCATGTCACGCAACGATGTTGAATTGTTGATGGCACGTGGTGCTTGGTAATCAACTGGGTGATGATAACTTAGATTGGGGCAAGTGGCAAGGGGCGAGGAGGCCAAGGTGGGCCCGATGGGCAGATGGTATGTGGATGTCTTGCCTTGATCACATTAAGGACTTAACCTTGCAAGCCTTTGACTGAGTCAATCATGCAACCACATGTCCGTATGGGCCACCTAGGTGAGTAATTTGCAAAGTCTTAATTTTGATACTATTGTGGTCGGTGTGAGTTCCGGGTCGAGTGTAATTCACATGGCGCAAGAGGGGGCCCTGGATGTGGTTTCTGAGACCGCCAAAGGTTGAAACCTTAGCGGGTAGTATCGGGTTAAGATAGAGCATTGTAAAGGCTTTGTTATGATCTCTCGCCTTTGTGGTGTTTGGTTGTATCACGTGGGTAAAGTGCATAACCTCTGCAGAGTGTGAAACTATTCGGATAGCCGTGCTCGCAGTATTGAGCAATGCTCGGGAATTACAGTTAAGGGTTAGTTTAATAAATTGGACAACTTGGTTGGGATGGCGGAATGCCATGTGGAAGATGGAAATTTAACTTAGGATTGGAAACTTGGTTTACTTGAGAAATCTTGAATTTATTTATTATCGTTATTTGTTTTACATCTTTACAATCTATATCTCAGTATTCGTTCATAAATGTCGCTATTGCAAAATAGCCATGATAGCCTATCCATTGGAATAAGCCTTACATATAGATAAATAGAAGCGCATTCTCATGCACAACTTGTTGAGTGCTTTAAGTACTCACCCTTGCCAAACAACAATAATCAACAGTTGAAGAATCTACACCTGTGTTGGAAGATGAAGTCCAAGAAGACACGAGTCATTAGGGTCCGAGCCTTGTCGGTTGCCTGTGGTGAACTGATGAGCTATTTACGTTTCTACTTTCCATTTGCTTAATTATTAGCTTATATTCTCGGTCTTGCCTGCGTGGCTTTAATAATGTAAGTTGGTCATAAGATCATACATTTAGCTATATCAATAAATGAACTATTATTCTATTATCGTTGTGTATGATGTGATATGTACCAATGTTAAGTGTGTGCACTAGCGTTGATCCCGGGAATAGTGCAAGAACACACGAGGGTTCGAATCGATGGATTCGGGTCCTTACAGAGGTGGTATCGAGCATACCGACCGTAGGTTTTGGCCCTAGATAGTTTGGAGGTGTCTTGAGTGTGTCCAAAATTATTTTCTAAAAGAAAATCTAAGCTTGACTAATAAAACCCTCTCGACTCATCTCATTCTCTACTTCTACCTTTGCTAAATTTACCCGTTTTACTTGCCGCTTGGGTGGAGAACTTATTCCAAGTTCTTGTGGAGCGGATGCCGATCGTTCGACCTTTGAGGAGACAGTTTGGCGGCTACGCCATGGAGCCGTGGAGAGTACTTCAGAGGCGCTTGGAGGTTTCTATCGTCCACTTTACCGAGGAGGCGCTTGAGGACGAGCCGAGCGCGTGACTCGGGGAGTTCGAGAGCCACCGAGTCCGAGGAGGATCCAGAGGAGCGAGAGTGGGAACGGAGGGAAGTGCGGACCCGTTGTTGCAGAGGACCTAGAAGCTGGTCATCGATAGGTTCGCTCGATGCCCGCTCATTCACCGTGTATCTTGCGCGGGTCGACCTCGGCAGTGGGGCCGGATGAGTGAGTGTCGACCTTGAGGCGTGTTGAGACTCGAGTGTGAGTCGCGTCTTTAAGTTAGTCTTTACCTTTCTAGTTGACGTTAAGGTTTCGTGTTTAGTTTGCTTCTTTGTATTCTTTGAGTGTGCGTTATGTGTTGCAAAGCTTGTAGGCTTAAATAAGCGACCATACCAAGTTAAATAAAGAATTGTTCAGTTTGGGTATAACCTATCTCCCTGCTTTAGAAAATCTTACTTCTTATCTATGCTACATCTACCTTTCCTAACCTAAGAGGCAATTATCAGATGGTGAATACTCGAGGAAACAACGGTGCTTCAGGAAGTGGATTGCGCCAGAATGACAACCCCAATGACGGGAGCAGCCCCCAACCACCGCCAGTGGACATGCAGAATCTGGGAGCATTCCTTGCAGCACAGACTCAACTGATGCAGACAATGATGCAGCAAATGCAGCAGATGACCAACGCAGCAGTAAACCACAACAATCCTGCAGCACAGAACAATTATGGAGGACCTCGACCTATGTCCAAGCTATCTGATTTCATGAGGACTAGGCCACCAACTTTTTCTGGAAACGTGAACCCTTTGGAAGCCGATGACTGGCTTAGGACAATTGAGAAGAAGCTGCACATCACTCAGTGTGAAGGAAATGAGAAGGTGCTTTACGCCTCTCATCAACTTGAGGGAACCGCCGCTGAATGGTGGGAAAACTACTGTGCCGCTCATGGAGCCCCGCAAGAAATAACCTGGGAGGAGTTCACTAATGCTTTCCGCAATATCATGTCCCGAGAGGAATGATGGACCTTAAGAAAGAAGAGTTCGTGGCTTTAAAGCAAGGAGGCCAACGGTGGCGAATACGAACAAGTTCACTCAGTTAGCTCGCTATGCCCCTGAAGATGTAGCGACGGATAAAGCTAGGCAGTCTCGTTTTATGAAGGGACCGAACTCAGGATTACAGGTGGGACTGATTACCCACAATTTCCCAGACTTCGGAGTTAGTGAATAAGGCTCGATCTTGGAGGATAAGCGCAAAGAGTGGGTGAGAACCGTAGCGCTTGATGAACAATCAGGGTGGACGCCCAAACCATCTACGTTTGAGGATGTCACCACAGCAATTTGCTAGATTCCAACCACCAGCTGTGAACAGGACATCAACCCCTGTACCTCGCCCTGCCAATCGAATTTCCAGACCCCAGCGCAAGGCAACAATGCACCAGGGGGAAATCAGCAGTCTGCAGTGAAGAGATGCTATACTTGCAATGAGCCAAGGCACTTTTCAAATAGGTGTCCACGAAGGAGGCATCACACCGCCTGTTTCAACCTGGGAACAACACCCGCTAAAGCACCAACATCGAGGAAATCGTGCACCAAGCCAGGCCGAGCAACGCCGCGATCAACAATGCGTGGAAGAATCAACCACATCACCGTGATGGAGCTCGGGAAGCTACGACGTCGACCTTTGGGTAAGTTCTGGTCAACTCGGTACACCTTTCTGCTTTGTTTGATTCTCGAGCTTCGCGTTCGCTTGTTTCTCAAAGTTTTGCAACCAAGAATGGATTTAAAGTGGTGAATCTTAAGTGTGTGCTCTTAGTCCAAGCCCGTGATCCGAGCTTAGATCTAGCCTTGGGTGTTTGGGAGCTAAGTTGCTTATGAATGGGATAGAATTCCTAGCTTAATCTTATCTTGATAGACGCGCAATCCTAGACGTCATCCTTGGAATGGATTGGCCGTCCAAGCATAAGGTCGCTTTAGATTGTGGTCAAGGATCGTGACCTTGGAAGGCCCTAGTGGCAAGAAAGTGGAGTTTCAAGCGACCGCAGCTTCGGAAGGGCGCTTAACGGTCAACAGCAGAAAGCCATCGGCATGGAAGATGTGCGAAGAGCGAGAATACCCGGATGTATTTCGGAAGATTTGCCAGATTGCCACGGATCGTGATATCGAGTTTGTCATCGAGTTAGCACAGTGCGTACAGACCGATATCAAAGAGACCATATCGGATGCCTACCGACGAGTTAGTAGAAATGAAGAAGCGATTGAGGAACCGCAAGAGAAAGGTTTCATTAGACCAAGTTCATCGCCGTGGGGAGCCCGGTTTTGTTTGTTCGCAAGAAGGATGGAAGTCTTAGAATGTGCATCGACTACCGTGCACTTAATGAAGTAACGATCAAGAATAAGTATCCGCTGCCGGGATCGACGACTTATTTGATCGATTAAGAGGAGCCGGAGTTTTCTCCAAAATAGATCTTCGCTCGGATACCATCGATTGAAGATCCGAGCGGAGGATGTACCTAAGACTGCGTTACGCGATATGGACATTACGAGTTCACGATCATGTCATTCGGATTGACTAATGCCCCAAAGATATTTCATGAACATGATGAATAAAGTCTTCATGGATTACTTGGATAAGTTCGTTGTGGTCTTCATAGACGATATTTTGGTTTACTCAAAGACCGAAGAAGAGCATGCAGAACATCTGAGAATGGTTTTAAACAGGCTGCGAGAGCATCAACTATATGCTAAGTTTAGCAAGTGTGAATTTTGGAAGGAGAAAGTTGAATTTCTCGGTCATGTAATGACTACCAAAGGAGTCGCAGATTGATCCCAAAAGTGGACGCTTGATGTTGCATTGGGAGCCACCAAGTCCATTACCCGATCCGTAGTTTTACGGAATGGCGGGATATTACCGCTTGTTCATAGAAGGATTCTCGACAATTGCTAAACCCCTTACGCAGCTTGTTAAAAAGGAGAAGAAGTTTGCATGGACGCCAGAGTGCGAGCAAAGTTTTATGGAATTGAAGAAACGCCTAACAACAGCCCTGTATTAGTTTTGCGGATGTGCGTAATGGATTTGACATTTCTTGTGATGCTTGAAGCAAGGTTTGGGATGCGTGTTAATGCAAGAAGGCAAAGTCGTTGCCTGCGCGTCAAGACGCTTAAGACCACATGAAGTGAATTACCCAACACATGATTTGGAGTTAGTGCAGTAGTGCACGCTTTAAAGATATGGCGTCATTATCTCATAGGAAATAGATGTGAGATATATACGGACCATAAGAGTCAAATACATATTCACTCAATCGACTTAATATGAGACAACGAAGATGGCTTGAGCTAATTAAGGATTATAATGTGGGAATCCATTATCATCCTGGAAAAGCCAATGTGGTGGCAGATGCCCTGAGTCGAAAGAGCCATAGCGCAAATGCATTGTCAATGGAGGATCAACCGGAATTATGCAAGGAATTTCAGAAGCTAAGATTGGAAGTCGTTCCGCAAGGAATGATAGCTGCGCTAGAAGTGAAGCCAACACTAGAGGATCAGATTAGAGAAGGTTAACAAGATGACGATAAAATTTCAAAAATCAAGGCTAAAAAGGAAGAAGGCCTAGCCATAGATTTCACTCTGGACGAACAAGGAACTATGTTCTTCAAAGGCCGAATTTGTGTGCCGGATAAAAAGGAATTAAAACAATTGATTCTTGAGGAAGCGCATGATTCAAAGTACTCAATTCATCCAGGAAGTGCTAAAATGTACCAAGATTTGAAAGAGAGATTCTGGTGGCCAAATATGAAGCGTGAAGTAGCTGAACATGTTGCTTTATGTGACGTATGTCAAAGGGTAAAAGCCATGCATCAAAGACCCGCTGGTCTGTTGCAGCCGTTAAAAATTCCGGAATGGAAGTGGGAGGAAATCGGAATGGATTTTATCACCGGTTTACCTAAGACTCAGAAAGGTTACGATTCCATTTGGGTTATCGTGGATCGTCTAACCAAGGTCGCTCATTTCATCCCAGTAAAGACCACTTACGCCGGAGATCGTTTGGCAGAACTGTACATGTCAAGGATTGTATGCTTGCATGGAGTGCCAAAGAAGATTGTGTCAGACAGAGGTACCCAATTTACCTCGAGGTTTTGGAATAAGTTGCATGAAGCAATGGGAACCCGTCTGAATTTTAGTACAAAGATATCACCCGCAGATGATGGTCGACCGAAAGAGTAAATCAGATCTTAGAGGATATGTTGAGAGCTTGTGCCTTAGCTTATGCTACGACATGGGATAAATGTTTACCATATGCAGAATTCAGTTATAATAATAGTTATCAAGCTAGCCTGCAGATGTCACCATTCGAGGCATTGTATGGACGTGCTTGTCGTACTCCGTTGAATTGGAATGAAACGGGAGAGCGTTTGGTGTTTGGGCCAGACATTCTCGAGGAAGCCGAAAGTCAAGTCGCAATGATCGAGAGAGAGTTGAAGATAGCACACCAAGATGAAAAGCTACGCAGATAATCGTCGTCGAGATTTGAGTTTTGAACCAGAAGATCATGTGTATCTCAGGGTTACCCCTCTTAAGGGCGTTAAAAGATTTCACGTTAAAGGGAAGCTTGCACCAAGATATGTTGGCCCGTTCAAGATTCTGAGCCGTCGAGGAGAGGTAGCTTATCAGTTAGAGTTGCCTCAGTCCTTGGCAGGAGTGCATGATGTATTCCATGTGTCGCAGCTAAAAAAATGTCTCAGAGTGCCCACAGAGCAAACCCCGTTGGATGCAATAGAGCTGCAAGAAGATTTGACTTATAAAGAGCAACCAGTCAGAATTTTGGATGTTGTGGAGCGCAAGACCAGAAACAAGTCTATTCGCTTTTGCAGAGTTCAGTGGAGCAATCATTCTGAAAGTGAAGCCACTTGGGAGCGAGAAGAAGAATTGAAGTCGAATTCTAACCTATTCTCTAGTTAGCCCCGAATCTCTGGTCGAGATTCATTAAGGGGGAGGTTTGTAACATCCCAAAATTTGGCTTAATTAAGTTTTTATCGTTTAAAAATGCATTTGTGATTTTCTGGAATTTATTTGGATTTTTCTGGATTTATTTGAATTAAATGTTATTGCAAGTTTATTGCTTTTTATTCAAAAGTATTTAAACCTGTGCAAAGTTAAAGTAAAAGTTTTGGCAAAAATATTTTATTTAAGTCCGAAATGTCTCAAAGTATTTTGAGATTTTTCTTGAATTTTCCCGATTATTTTATTGCCTAAAACAAATAAAATGAATTTCGAATTGTTTTAAATAGAAAATCCTTTTAAAAGAAGTTAACGATGTTGGGCCAAGCCCATTCTCATCGTGCGTCTTGCGTCGCATAGCCTTCGGCCCGATTCTAGAGGCTCGATCGTGACCGTTGATCGAGGATCGGACGGCCGAGGCGTCGCGTCGGTGGAAACCTAGCGGGTGGCGCCGTCGGATGCGCCACGTGGGCCGGTCGCGATGGGGCGACAGCGCCGCCGTGTCCGATCGAATCCGGCGCCGATTTCCGACGCGCCGGCGTTCGTGCCCGCCGCGGACTCAAGGCCCTTAAAAGCGGACCGATCGAACCCCGAGGATCACTGCCGCCGCAGACGTTTTCCCTAGCTTTGGTGCTAAAGCGCTGCGTGGAGCTCGCCGCGACTCGCCGACCCGTGGACAACCGCCGCCGTCGTTTCTTCGTTTCGTGGCCGACCGGTGTTCTTCCGCCACATGGAGGGTAGATCTGGATCGCCGCGAGGAGACGCCGTTCAGTGTGTTCGCCGCCTTTTGTTCGCCGAACGCCGCGGGCTCGTCTTCGTCTCGGTCTCCGGTGAACGCGCCGCCGAGCTCGCCGTCGAATCTCGTAAGCATTTGCGGCCGTTGGATCGGGATCGAACACGCCGATTCTTGCCGCGTGGAATACGTGTCGGTAAGCCACGCCGTCGCTAAACGTGAGCCGTCGGACGGTGATGGAAGGCCCGGATCGCACCGTGGGTTGCGCCAACCGGATGATGCGGCGTGGCGCACGGAGATCGGCGCTGTGGACCGGTGCACCGTAGACTTGCGTTGCGTCATGGACCCGATCCATACGCCGAGCGACGGTCGCCACCCGATTGGCTCGATCCAACATACGATGTCACGCCGACGCCATGCTTGCGTCATAATCATATTTTCAATTGGAAAAATAATCCGATTGGAAATTCGGTGATGATGACGTCATCATGAGGTCACGCTGACGTCATAAATCGATTTTTCAAGATAAAATAAATCTGTTAAATTCAATTTACGATTTTCCGATTTGATATTTATTTCAAACTTCAAAAGGCTATATCTTTTGCATCGTAACTCGGATTTGAGTGATTCCAGTTTCTAAAAATTTGTAAAATTGAGATCTATTTAATGGTGAATTTTATTTGATTTTTGGAGTTCAATTGCTCTCTGTTTTGGTATTTATTTGCTTTTCTTCTTCGGTACGCGTAGACGTTGAATTGTGCGACGCTTCGGAGGAAGATCAAGCAACCCAAGAGCAAGCTTCAGATCAAGATCAGGACCTATTCCAAGGCAAGTTGTGCTTTGATCATGTTGAACCCATGTTTATAAAATTGCTACGTTTGATTTACACTATTGCATATATTTCAAGTATACAACTGTTTCAAATTAGATTGGGCTTAGCTAAAATACCAGATTGATCTATACCCTACCTTGTCATTATATGCCATGAACCATTGTCACCCTAGATTGGTTTAATATAGTTGATTAATAATTATGATCAACATTGGAGGTTTAGACCGTTGTAGATTGCTTAGTCATGCCACGTCATCACATGTGTCAGAATCATTGATAATTAATCTTGATTAATGGAATATGGAACAATATTATGAACTTGTGTGTCATGTGGGATCACACGATGAGATTGAGTTGTTGTGGCGAGTCATGTCACGCAACGATGTTGAATTGTTGATGGCACGTGGTGCTTGGTAATCAACTGGGTGATGATAACTTAGATTGGGGCAAGTGGCAAGGGGCGAGGAGGCCAAGGTGGGCCCGATGGGCAGATGGTATGTGGATGTCTTGCCTTGATCACATTAAGGACTTAACCTTGCAAGCCTTTGACCTGAGTCAATCATGCAACCACATGTCCGTATGGGCGGCCTTAGTGAGTAATTTGCAAAGTCTTAATTTTGATACTATTGTGGTGGTGTGAGTTCCCGGGTCAGGGTGTAATTCACATGGCGCAAGAGGGGGGCCCTGGATGTGGTTTACAGACCCGCCAGTGTTGAAACCTTAGCGGGTAGTATCAGGTTAAGATAGAGCATTGTAAAGGCTTTGTTATGATCTCTCGCCTTTGTGGTGTTTGGTTGTATCACGTGGGTAAAGTGCATAACCTCTGCAGAGTGTGAAACTATTCGGATAGCCGTGCTCGCGGTATTGAGCAATGCTCGGGAATTACAGTTAAGGGTTAGTTTAATAAATTGGACAACTTGGTTGGGATGGCGGAATGCCATGTGGAAGATGGAAATTTAACTTAGGATTGGAAACTTGGTTTACTTGAGAAATACTGAATTTATTTATTATCGTTATTTGTTTTACATCTTTACAATCTATATACTGTATTCGTTCATAAATGCTGCTTATTGCAAAATAGCCATGATAGCCTATCCATTGGAATAAGCCTTACATATAGATAAATAGAACTGCATTCTGTGCACAACTTGTTGAGTGCTTTAAGTACTCACCCTTGCCAAACAACAATAATCAACAGTTGAAGAATCTACACCTGTGTTGGAAGATGAAGTCCAAGAAGACACGAGTCATTAGGGTCCGAGCCTTGTCGGTTGCCTGTGGTGAACTGATGAGCTATTTACGTTTCTACTTTCCGCTGCTTAATTATTAGCTTATATTCTCAGTCTTGCCCTGCGTGGCTTAATAATGTAAGTTGGTCATAAGATCATACATTTAGCTATATCAATAAATGAACTATTATTCTATTATCGTTGTGTATGATGTGATATGTACCAATGTTAAGCTGTGTGCACTAGCGTTGATCCTGGGAATAGTGCAGTAAACACAGTGGGTTCGAATCAGTGGATTCGGGTCCTTACAATCATTGTACTTCTCATGCACAAAGCTAAGGCACTACATACTAGCATCGGCTTGTAAAGTTATCTGCAAAACCGATGTCATAAAATATATATTGTCAGCTCCAATTTTGCGAGGTCGACTTGGCAAATGGGCTTACGCCTTGGGTCGAGTTCGACTTATCATACGAATCGGCCAAAGCGGTCAAAGACAAGTCCTAGCCGATTTCATAACAGGACATGACACGGGCAAACTTAGTCTTGGTGGCACCATGGCGGTTGTTCTTTGATGGATCGGTATGCGAGGAAGGATATGGTATCGGTATTGTACTCACTTCACCTAGAGGACATAGCTTGAATTTGCGTTACGGCTAAATAGCCGATGTTCAAACAACCAAGGTAAGTCTGAGCATTACTCAAAGGCTTACAGTTGTTAGAAAATATTGGAGTAAGTCTTTGTTGAGGCATATGGTGATTCACTATTAGTAGTACAACAAATAAAGGAGAATACCAATGTCGAGATGAAGTGCTATTAAAATATTTAGGGCAATGCACGAAATCATCGACTCTTTTGCATCATTTTCTATCGGTCATGTTCTCGAGAATTGAGCGATAGAGCCAATCTTTGGCCCAACATGCATCGAAGTATAAAGATGTTGGCGAAGTCGAAACTGAATCGGTAGATAAAGCAATAATGTGCACGGATATTCTTGATTGGAGGACGCAAATAAAAGACTATCTAGTCGACCTATCTAAGCCGACGGAGCGAAGGATACGGCAACAAGCATTGAAATGCGTTATCATGGACGATATCTTGTATTATCGGACTATGGAAGGCTTGTTGCTAAGATGTCTTGAGGTCAAGAAGCCCGAGTGGCGATGGGTGAAGTGCATGAAGGCATTTGTGGTTCTCATCAATCGGCACATAAAATGAAATGGATGCTTAGGCGGACAAAGTTATTTTTGGCCAACGATGCTAGAGGATTGCTTCAAATATTACAAAGGATGTCGACATGTCAAAAGTTTGGCAACATACAACTAGCACCAAATCGGCTTTGCATCCAATTATCAAACCTTGGCCGTTCGGAGGTTGGGAATAGATATAATCGGCCAAATATTTCTGCTTGAGTAAAGGCCATAAATTTATTTTGGCATAACAACCGATTATTTCTCAAAATGGGTCGAAGCTATACCGCTCAAGAAGGTGACTAGCGTTGAGGCGATTAATTTTGTGAATGAACATATCGCCCATCGGTTTGGAATACCACAAACAATCACGACCGATCAAGGTGCGGTATTCATGTCTAACGAGTTTCAAGGTTATGCAACGAGTCTAGGGATCAAATTGTTAAACTCTTGGCAGATTACGCTCAGGCCAATGGACAGGCCGAGTCGTCTAATAAAACACTAATCAAGTTAATCAAAAGAAAAATTGATGAGAAACCAAGGAATTCGCATTCAACTCTATCGGAGTCACTTTGGGCTTATCGGCTATCTTATCACGGAGCGACAAAGCTTTCACCTTACCAATTGGTGTATGGACATGAAGCTTGTTTTACCCGTGGAGATCAACATTAAGTCGTCTGAATAGCGGACAAAATGGTTTATCGGCTCAAGATTACAATGATTTAATGGTCGATAGTTTGGATGAGTTGGCGGAGTTACATTTGTCTACGCTTGATCGGCTTAAAAAGAATAAGATCAGAGTTGCAAGGGCATATAATAAAAAAGTCATGCTTAAATCTTTCGATTTAGCCAATTTGGTGTGGAAAACAATACTGCCTGTTGGTTCTAAAGATAATCGATTTGGGAAATGGTCACCTACATGGGAAGGACCATACGTAATTAATCGGCTAGTCGTGCGAAACTCATACTTACTGGAAACACTCGAGGGTTTGTGCTGCAAAAGCTATTAATGGAAAGTATTTGAAGAAATACTACCCTAGTGTTTGGGTCGAGCCTAGCCATTGTCGGGACCGAATCACAAATCCGGACCCTCTGTGTATTCTCATGCGATCCGAGATCACGCTTAGCACACACAATCATCTGAGGTTGCACATCACAGACATTCACAAGGATATAAGAATAAATAGTGCAAACATGTATATAAAGCGAGTTGTACAACCTTATGGTCTCCTTACGGATAAGTCGACCACGCAGGCTTACATTATTCAAAACAAAGAAATAGCAATGAACATAAAAAGTCGTGTAAGCATCCATCTTGCCACAGGCAACCGATTGGGCTTGCCCCTAGTTGCTCGTGTCCTCGACGCACTCCTCCTCCCATCTTGGTGTAGTCTCCTCCACCGATGTTGGGGTTGATAAGCAAGGTGGGGTGAGTACACAAGGCACTCAACAAGTAATGCATGAGAATGCAAGACTATTACTATATGCAAAGCTTATTCCAATGGATTGGCTTAATTGATCCTTTTGCATCAAGCGACATTTTTAAACTAGTATCTTGTTTAGATTAAAGCGTTGAAAATGATATAAGTAATACTAATTTCAAATGGTTTTTCTTGAAGATTCTCGGCACACACCTTATTAGTTCATTTCCAACAACGGCACACAGCCACCCTTCCATGTTTTGTTTATGAAAAACTACCCTTGATTGTAATCCCGAGCAATGCTCAATACCGTGAGCACGGCTATTCGAATAGTTTTGACACTCTGCGGAGGTTGTACACTTTACCCACAAGATCTGACCGCCCACCACACGGTGATTGTCCGCAACAAAGCTTTTCAGAACTTCTACCTTAACTAAAGAACCTCTCGGTGTTGCCTTTACTATCACTTCCCTCACACAGGCGAAGTATAGGACCGGCCAATCACCGCTGGATGGGCACCAAGCCGTAGCACAGTGCGCTCCCCATACAGATACACCCACATGTCTTGTCACCCCGAGGTATCGGAGGAAAGATATCGAACCCTAGTCAACTAGGTCTGTCCCATGTCGGACATGTGGTTGTGCGGGTGACTCGGATCAAAGGCTTGCAAGGTGAAGTCCTTAATCGGCCAAGGCAAGACTTTCAACACTCAACAATGGCACACACCCAATGTGGCACACAGACTCACATCACTCAACAACCCAATGCCACACAGGCCCACAGCACCTGACCTCTTGCCACTTGCCCTAGTCTAAATCATTTTCCACCCAGCTTGATTATTGTGCAACACATGCGGCAATAACTCAATATCGATGCGGAACCACACAAAGTTCTTTGTACCTCAATCTCAACATGTGGCATCATCACACCACTTTTCAAAATACATTCAATATGTCTTTAATCAATATTGTAGCATTTTTCCGAAAGATCATTCATGATTCGCTTGCAAGGCTAAGCATCTACTCACGGTCTAGCCTCCGTGTTGGCACAATATTAACATCCAACTAATATAATCGAACTTAGGGTGACAATGATCTAGGCATACAATTAATAATTCAAGGTGGCATAACAAAATGGGTTGATTAACTACATTATCCCAAATTAATTTAAATTCATTTTAAATAATTAGCATGCATAGTTTCAAAGCATAAATTACATTTTAAAATCTGGGATCAAAATGATCAAAGCATCACTTGCCTTCAAAGAGTTGCTGGTCGTGTTCAAGCTTGGTCTTGAGCGACTAATTCTTCCTCGAAACTTCCGGCAAATTTACGTCTCTGGCGTACAAACAAAGCATACAATAAATAGCCAATACAGAAGACTATATGTCCTCAAGAATTCAAATAAAATTCACCAATAAATAGCTCACAATTTTATGAATTTTTAGAAATTTGAATCACCCAAATCCGAGTTAAAATGCAAAAGTTATAGTCATTTGAAGTTTGAATAAAATCAAAATACGAAATTAAGAAAATCCGATTTTTCTGAATTATTTTTATACTTGAAATTCACATTTATGACGTCAGCATGCCTCATGATGACGTCAGCACCGAAATAATTTCCGGCCAAAATATTTTTATATATGAAAATATTTATGGCGTCGCGATGATGCCGACGACCGCGACACGTGTACGCAGGTGCCACGCGTCGCTCTGTCTATGGACCGAGTCTACGGTTGGCTCGGTCTACCGTGGGCTTGGTTCCGCGAGCAGTGCAGCCACGCGGCAAAATCCGCACCGTTCGCTAAAACCGACGGTCGATCCTCACGCCGCACCGCGGCGACCGAGATCGTCGCGACACGCGCCGCGCATCCAATGATCGGCCTAAATCCAGCGGTTGGATTCCGCACCGACGCGGCGACGCCGATTCCCGCCGCGGCCACGCGTCGCGCATCGAGCGGTGCCCTCGGATCTAACGGCCAGCACCACACCGCCATGCGACGCCTCGGTTTACTCGTAGCCACGCGCACGATCGCGCCGGCGCGCGCCAAAGCAACGGCGGATCGGTCTGCTCTGCGTCAAAACGCCCACGCGTCGGCCGCGCGATTTGGCGAGTGCGGTGCCATCTCCGCCGCTCGTTCAAATCGAACGGCGCGGATCCTTAGGGCAAAACCGATCCAATCTCTACCGTTCGGATCTAATCCAGCGGTCCACGGTACGGTAGCTGTTTCTTCGCTCATGGTGCGGCGTGGTTCAATCCTACGCGTCCACTATCGATCCAACGGTTAAGACAAAACATATCGCGGACATTAGATCTAATCCAAGCCGTTCGTTCTAGATCTAGCGGTTACGATTCAATCTAAACATCTACGAGATGGAGGCTCGTGGACTCACCGAACCGAGCGATCCAAATCGGACGGTCGGCGCGGTTCGGCGAGGTTGACGGCGAAGAAGCGAAGGTTGCGGAGTCGGGAAGATGACCTCGGCGGCGGCGCAGCGGGCTTCTCCGGCGAGAAGAAGTGGTCCACTCGATCGTCTTGCTTGGTGAACTTCGGGCGGGCCGAGCACGGCGGAAAGCGACGGACGGCGACGAGAGGAAGCAAAAACAACGGCGGCACAAGGACGCAACTACGCGCTTCGCTCGCCAGCGCTAGAGAGGGTCTCGGCGTGCGTGCGAGAGTCAAAAGACGCAGTGAAAGGAGCTCTGCGGACGCGCTACTCGGTGCACTTAGGGGCCTCGGCGTGCGCGCTTACAAAGGCGAAACGAGCGGAACGGTCGGCGCATTAGCTCCGGTGATCTCGCGAAGACGACCGACGTGGCGCAATCCCGCGCGTCCGTGCGGCGACGATCCGAAGGCTCACGCGTGCGGGCGACGTGGCACACGCACAGGCGTGCGATCCGGATCGAACGGCTTGGCTGGGCGGCGCTAGGGTTTCGGCGCGGATGGGCCGGCGACGCGCACAGTAATGGGCTCGGCCCATTCCTGTTCATAGCCACTTTAAAACCTTTTTCAATAAAAATAATTCTAGAAATTCACTTAAATCATTTGGGGCTTTTAAAATAGCGTAAAAATTCTAGAAAAATTCAGAAAATACTTTGAGATATTTGGAACTCAAATAAAATATTTTCAATAAAACTTTGCTAGAACTTTTCCATTATTTAATTGTTTTCAAGGAAGGCTAGTTTTGAGTAATTCCAAATAAATTTCAATAAATTCCCAAAATTCACAAAAATCAAAAATACTCTCAAAATTTAAATTAGAGCAAAAATTAGGGTGTTACAAACCTCCCCCTTAATGAATCTCGTCCCGAGATTGAGGTCGCTATAGAAGCAGGTTAGGAACTCCTTCTTGAGATCTTCTTCACGTTCCCACGTTGCTTCACTTTCCAATGGTTGCTCCATCAACTCTGCAGAAGCGCGTTGACTTGTTCCTTGTCTCTCCGCCCATTCGTCCGAATCTTCATTGGATGTTCTTTGTAAGTCGATCTTCTTGCACTCAATTGCCTCCAAAGGTGTTTGCTCTTCCGTACTCGAAGACACTTCTTGATTGAGACACATGGAATACGTCATGCACTCTGCCAAAGATGCAGTAACTCAATTGATCGCAACTTCACCTCTACGGCTCAAGATTTTGAATGGTCAGACATATCTGGTGCGAGCTTCCCTTTTGCATGGAACCTTCGACTCCTTTGAGTGGTGTTACTCTAAGATACACAAAATCTTGGGTTCAAAGCTTAGTTCCTGCGACGGTTGTCGATAACTCTTTTACTGGATTGTGCAATCTTCAATCTTTCCCCGACCGAGGGTGATCGTGCTTCCGCTTCTCAAGAATGTCCGTCCGAAAACATGTCGTCGCTTTGTCTCATTCCAATTCAATGGTGTTCGACAGGACCTACCATCTGAGCTTCAAATGGAGACATTTGTAAACTTGCTTGATAATCATTATTATAGTGAACTCGGCATAAGGCAAACACTTGTCCCATGAAGTGGAATATGCTAAGGCACATGCCCTCAACATATCTTCCAATATCGATTGACTCTCTCGGTTTGTCCATCATGCATGATGGTATCTTCAGATTGAAGTTCAAACGAGTCCCCATTGCTTCATGAAGCTTACCCGAAACTGGAGGTAAATTGGGTACCTCATCCGACACTATCTTTTCGGCACTCCATGTAAGCAGACAATTACGGACATATAAAGTTACGCTAACCGGTCTCGGAATAAGTGGTCTTCTTGGTATGAAATGTGCCACCTTAGTTAAGCGATCTACTATGACCCATATGGAATCATATCCACTTTGCGTTCGGGCAATCCGGTTATAAAATCCATACCAATTTCCTCCCATTTCCATTCGTATCTTTAAGGGTTGTAATAGCCTGCTGGCCTTTGGTGCATAGCTTTGACCCTTTGGCATATGTCACATAATGCAGCGATTCGCGACTTCGTTTCATGCTTGGCCACCAAAATTTTTCCTTCAAATCTTGATACATTTTCGCACTTCTGGATGAATTGAGTACTTGGAGTCATGGGCCTCTCCCAAAATTAATCGCTTCAACTCCTTTTGTTCTAAGACACAAATGCCCTTTGAACCACATAGTACCTTGTTCATCCAGCTTTAAAATCTTTTGCTTTGCCTTCATCCATTTTGCCCTTAATTCTTTTGATCTTATCATCATCTTTCGCCTTCCCGATCGATCTTCGAGGTAGGTCTTACTTCAAGTTACTAGGAATCCTTTTGGTACCATTTCCAATTCTAGTTTAAAATCCTACACATTCTCTGACTTGTTTCCAACAAATATTTACACTGTGGTTCTTTACGCTCAAGCGTGCGCCACCACGTTGGCTTTCCCGGGTGGTAGTGAATTCCCACATTATAATCCTTGATTAACTCTAACCATCTTCTTTGCCTCATATTTAGGTCACTTGTGTGAAAATATACTTAAGGCTTTTATGATCGATATATACTTCACATCTATTTCCGATGAGATGATGACGCCATATTTTTAGTGCATGCACTACGGCACTAATTCTAAATCATGAGTCGGATAGTTCTCCTCATGTGGTCTCAATTGCCTCGATGCATAGGCAATTACCTTCCTATTTTGCATCAACACGCATCCCAATCCTCGACGCGATGCATCACAATAAATGTCAAAGTCTTGGTGAGCGTCTGTAAAACTAATACAGTGCCGATGTTAACCTCCTTTTCAATTCTGAAAACTCTTCTCACACTCGGTGTCCATAAAAATTTCTTTTCTTTTTCAACAATTGCGTGAGAGGTCTACAATCGTAGAGAATCCTTCAATGAATCGACGGTAATACCCGCCATTCCAAGGAAACTACGGTTTGGGTTACCGTCTTGGTATTGCTCCAATGTAAAACCGTTTCCACTTTCTTTGGATCTACAAACAACTCCTTCTGCTTGTCATTATGTGTCCAAGAAATTCCACCTTATCTTTCCGTAAATCACATTTGCTAAATTTCGCAAACAACCGTTGTTCCTCAACTTTTCAAGGACTAGCCTCAAGTGCTCGGCGTGCTCTTCTCTCGTCTTGGAATAGATAAGGATGTCATCTATGAATCTGACGACGAACTTATCCAAGTTTTCCATAAAACCTTATTCATTAAGTTCATGAAATATCTTTGGTGCATTTGTCGGACCAAAAGACATCACTTTGTAAACTCGTAGTGTCCATATCTTGACGAAAATGCGCCTTGAATATCCTCCGATCGGATCTTCACCGATGGTATCCTCGATCGAAGATCAATTTTGGAGAATACTCCTGCTCCTCTCAATCGGTCAAACAAATCATCGATCCCGGTAGCGGATACTTATTCTTTATCGTCACATCATTGAGTGCACGATAGTCTATACACATCCCGAAACTTCCGTCCTTCTTCTTAACGAATAAGGCAGTGCTCCCCATGGCGATGAACTAGGTCTTATAAATCCCTTTTCAAAGAGTTCTTCAATTTGCTTCTTCATTTCCACCAATTCCTCTGTGGACATCCTGTAAGGTCTCTTAGCTATTGGGCTGTCCACGGAACTAGTTCTATCACGAACTCGATATCTCTATCTGGCGGCATTCCGTAAATCTTACGGGAAAACATCCGGATATTCATTGACTATGGAGACTTCCTCTAAGTCGATAGTCTTCATCTTTGTTGACCATCAATTGTCCATCTCGTCTTGGTTTCGCTTCAAACTCAATTTTCTTTCCATCCGGCTCTCGACCGATATGACTCTTTTCCGCATCCAATCGCCTTGTGATCGATTAACCAATCCATTCCCGTGATAACATCCAAGGTTTGGGTATTAAGGACGATTAAGTTCGCTAGAACTCAACTCCATTAATTATTATTCCTACCCGAACATCCTACTTTAGATCGGAGTTACGATCCGAGGATTGGACTATGAGCACACATTTAAGATTCACTATTTCCATATCATTTTGAACAGCAAAATCTCGGAAATAAAAGAATGCGAAGCTCGGAATCAAATAAAGCGATGGTGATGCAGAGTTTACTAGGAACTTACCCGATTACAACGTCCGAGGCGTTACGGACTTCATCTGCGTGATGTGGTTGACTCGCCTCGTGCGATTCCTTGGGATGGAGTCTTTGTTGATGCCCGCGCGTTCATGATTAGTGCGGAGTCCTTGCGGTGTGTTCCCCAAGTTAAAGCGAACCGGGTGACACCTCCTTCTTAGGGCGATTGTTGGCAAAATGCCCCATTTCATTGCAATGATAGCAACGCCTTCCCACGGCTGAGAGGTTCCTCGATCTGCGCCATAGTTCGCCGAGTCTGAACATTTTGACCCATCGGGCGATTTGCCGTGGTGGTGCTCTGTCATTGCCTCTAGGCCGGTACCGAATGAGCCGTTGGGGTGCCGTCCTCTGCCTCTGCTTGCCCGACGACCTCCTTGTTGCGCCATTCTGCGCTCTGTTGTCATCCAACTCTCGGCGCTTGTCCTCTAAGATCGTGGCTTTGTTAACTAACTCTTGAAAGTCGGGGAATGTGTGGTGATCGGTCCACTGCAACCTCGCATTCAATCCCTTCATGAAGCGGGATTATGCGGCCTTATCCGTAGCCACGTCCTGCAGTGCGTAGCGTGCGGTTAGGTGAACTTGTTCGTAATCGCCATTGATCGCCGCCTTGCTTGAGGCTTCTAACTCCTCCTTTTAAGATCCATGATACCCTCGGGTACATGAATGCGACGGAAGGCCGAGGTGAATTCCTCCCATGTGATACTCTGCGGGTCCTCATGAGTCGCGCAGGTTTTCCCACCATTCTCGGCGGTCCTTCGAGTTGATGAGAGGCATAGAGTACCCTCTCATGTCCTACACATTGGGTAATGTGCACTTCCTTTCGATTGTCCTTAGCCAATCGTCCGCCTCCGATGGATTGGCGTTGCACGAGAAGGTAGGTGGGCGGGTTCTCATAAACTCCGACAACCGTGAGTAGGGGTGTGGTCCATGGTTGCCCCTGTGTTGAACATTCGCAGCAGCTTGATTGGATATCTGCGCATGGTTTGAACCATCGTGGTCATGAGTTGAGTCCGGGCATCAAAAGGCTCCCGTGTTCTCGCATATCGACTGCGGTGGTTGAGAATCGACTCTTCATTACGTTGTCCGTCTCGTTAGCTCCACTTCACTGCTCCAACATTTCCACGAGTCCTCACCATCATTGCAAGCTTCCATGGTTAAGAAAAGAAGAAAGCATAGACGAGTAAAAGAACTTATGTGGGGAAACAGTGTAACTTAAATTATTTAGCCACTTTATTGATATAATATAAAGCAAGATGGTTGCTCACAAGTGCCTAAGGGCAATGCAACACATACGTGACACTCACAACCAAAAGTAAGTAAGCAAACATAGGAATCCATGACAACTCACACCTAAGGGTGACTCAAGCAAAGCGCGACTCGGATATTCGAGTCTCGACACTACACTCTACTACACTCGATCACTCATCGAGCCAACCCGTGCGGCTTCCCGAGCGTACCCGCGGTCTTTGCGGCATTGAGGCGAATCGTCCCGTGACTCATCGCGGTGGGTGCAAAAGACCCCATCGACTCTGCTGGTCCCGGCCGCTGCTCCTGCTGGCGCCTCCTGCTCGGCTCCTCGGATCTGGATCATGTAACTCGAGGACTGGTTGGGCTCGGGTCCATATAGAGCCATCTCCAACTCCCGGATCTTACGTATGGCATGAGCTAAGTTCTCCGGTGTTGGGTTCTTGCCTCTATAACCTCGTCGCGGTCCTCTGCAGCTCTGGATATCTCGCCCAAGGCGTCCTCTGGCGATGACGTATCTCGCCAGTGGGTGATCGTGGCGCCCTCCTCCACGAGCTCCATCTGTTGTATCGACCGCGCGACGCGATGGTGGCGGAAGACGGTGCCCTCTAACTCTGCGGAGTAAGTGCGGGCAATTTGCCGCATCGCTTTGACGCGACGTCTCACGAATCCCGCCTCGAAGAAGACCTCCTGGCGGTGATGTAGATAGGACGACTCGCCTCGTCCTCTCCCGAGCATACATCGTGATCTTGACGCCCCAGCGATGTCAAGTCTGCGCCTGCACCACCAAGTCCCTCGATGCGGTGGTCGGTCAAAACCTCCAAGCAAGCGCATCATACGCCATAACTCCGCGGCGTATCCTCCGGTCACGCTCTCCATAGGTATGGATCATCCTCATCCGCCAAAACAAACCTTGTTTAAATTAAATAGAGAATAATAAAAATTCAAAGATAGGTATGAATAAGGAGAAGAGATAAGTCGAGATTTCTTTGACATTCTTGCTCAAGTTGATTAGGTCTTTAGAAAATAGTTTTCACCCTCCTAGGCACAACCAAACTAAGGTCAAGGCCTACAGATCGACTGCTCTGATACCACCTCTGTCGGGACCCGAATGCAAATCCGGACCCTCTGTATTCTGTGCGATCCAGATCACGCTTAGCACACACAATCATACAGGGTTGCACATCACGCACATTCACAAGGATATAAGAATAAATAGTGCAAACATGTATATAAAACGAGTTGTACAACCTTATGGTCTCCTTACAGATAAGTCGACCACGCAGGCTTACATTATTCAAAACAAAGAAATAGCGGCAATGAACATAAAAAGTCGTGTAAGCATCCATCTTGCCACAGCAACCGACTGGCTTGCCCCTAGTTGCTCGTGTCCTCGACGTACTCCTCCTCCCATCTTGGTGTAGTCTCCTCCACGATGTTGGGGTTGATAAGCAAGGTGGGGTGAGTACACAAGGCACTCAACAAGTAATGCATGAATCGCAAGACTATTACTATATGCAAAGCTTATTCCAATGGATTGGCTTAATTGATCCTTTTGCATCAAGCGACATTTTTAAACTAGTATCTTGTTTAGATTAAAGCAATGAAACAGATATAAGTAATACTAATTTCAAATGGTTTTTCTTGAAGATTCTCGGCACACACCTTATTAGTTCATTTCCAACACCGCACACACCACCCTTCCATGTTTTGTTTATGAAAACTACCCTTGATCAGTAATCCCGAGCAATGCTCAATACCGTGAGCACGGCTATTCAATAGTTTTGACACTCTGCGGAGGTTGTACACTTTACCCACAAGATCTGACCGCCACCACCACATGTGATTGTCCGCAACAAAGCTTTTCAGAACTTCTACCTTAACCAAAGAACCTCTCCCAGATTGCCTTTACTATCACTTCCCTCACACAGAGCAAGTATAGGACCGCCAATCACCGTTGGATGGGCACCAAGCCGTAGCACGTGCGCTCCCCATACAGATACACCCCGTGTCTTGTCACCCCGAGGTATCGGAGGAAAGATATCGTAACCCTAGTCAACTAGGTCATCCCATGTCGGACATGTGGTTGTACGGGTGACTCGGATCAAAGGCTTGCAAGGTGAAGTCCTTAATCGGCCAAGGCAAGACTTTCAACACTCAACAGATGGCACACACACCCAATGTGCACACAGACTCACATCACTCAACAACCCAATGCCACACAGCCCACCTGCACACACCTCTTGCCACTTGCCCCGGTCTAAATCATTTTCCACCCGGCTTGATTATTGTGCAACACATGCCAAGAATAACTCAATATCGATGCGGAACCACACAAAGGTTTGTACCTCAATCTCAACATGTGGCATCATCACACCACTTTTCAAAATACATTCAATATGTCTTTAATCAATATTGTAGCATTTTTCCAAAGATCATTCATGATTCGTTGCAAGGCTAAGCATCTACTCACGGTCTAGCCTCCCGTGTTGGCACAATATTAACATCCAACTAATATAATCGAACTTAGGGTGACAATGATCTAGGCATACAATTAATAATTCAAGGTGGCATAACAAAATGGGTTGATTAACTACATTATCCCAAATTAATTTAAATTCATTTTAAATAATTAGCATGCATAGTTTCAAAGCATAAATTACATTTTAAAATCTGGGATCAAAATGATCAAAGCATCACTTGCCTTCAAAGAGTTGCTGGTCGTGTTCCGAAGCTTGGTCTTGAGCGACTAATTCTTCCTCGAAACTTCCGGCAAATTTACGTCTCACGCGTACAAACAAAGCATACAATAAATAGCCAATACAGAAGACTATATGTCCTCAAGAATTCAAATAAAATTCACCAATAAATAGCTCACAATTTTATGAATTTTTAGAAATTTGAATCACCCAAATCCGAGTTAAAATGCAAAAGTTATAGTCATTTGAAGTTTGAATAAAATCAAAATACGTAAATTAAGAAAATCCGATTTTTCTGAATTATTTTTATACTTGAAATTCACATTTATGACGTCAGCATGCCTCATGATGACGTCAGCACCGAAATGAATTTCCGGCCAAAATATTTTTATATATGAAAATATTTATGACGTCAGCGATGACGTCAGCACGACACGTGGCACGCCCAGAGGCTGCCACGTCGCTCTGGTCTATGGACTGAGTCTACGGGTTGGCTCTGGTCTACCGTGGGCTTGGTTCCGCGTAGCGGTGCAGCCACGCGGCAAAATCCGCACCGTTCGCTAAAACCGACGGTCGATCCTCACGCGCACCGCAATAAGACCGAGATGCGTGCGACACGCGTCGCGCATCCAAATGATCGGCCTAAATCCAGCGGTTGGATTCCGCGACCGACGCGGCGGCGCCGATTCCCGCACGCCACGCGTCGCGCATCGAACGGTGCCCTCGGATCTAACGGCGGCAAGACCACACCGCCATCGCGACGCCTCGGTTTACTCGTAGCCACGCGCACGACGCGCGGCGCGCGCGCCCAAAGCAACGGATCGGATCTGCGTCTCGCTCGTCAAACGCCCACGCCACGGACGCGATTTGGCGAGGGTACGGTGCCATCTCCGCCGCTCGCTCAAATCGAACGGCGCAGATCCTTAGGGCAAAACCAGATCCAATCTCTACCGCTCGATCTAATCCAACGGTCCACGGTACGGCTGTCAAGCATCGCTCATGGTGCGACGTGGTTCAATCCTCTGGCGTCCACTATCGATCCAACGGTTAAGACAAAAACATATCGCGGACATTAGATCTAATCCAAGCCGCTCGTTCTAGATCTAACGGTTACGATTCAATCTAAACATCTACAGAGATGGAGGCTACGTGGACTCACCGTAACCGAACGATGCAAATCGGACGGTCGGCGCGGTTCGACGAGGTTGACGCGCGCAAGAAGCGAAGGTTGCCGAGCCGGGAAGATGACCTCGGCGGCGGCTGCGGGCTTCTCGGCGAGAAGAAGTGGTCCACTCGATCGCCTTGCTTGGTGAACTTCGAACGGGCCGAGCACGGCGGAAAGCGACGGACGGCGACGAGAGGAAGCAAAACAACGGCGGCACAAGGACGCAATTACGGCGAGCTTCGCCAGCGCTAGAGAGGGTCTCGGCGTGCGTGCGAGTCAAAAGACGCGCCGAAGGAGCTCACGGACGCGCTACTCGGTGCACTTAAAGGGGCCTCGGCGTGCGCGCTACAAAGCGGCGAACGAAGCGGAACGGTCGGCGGCATTAGCTCGGTGATCTCGCGAAGACGACCGACGTGGCGCAATCCGCAGCGTCCGTCGGCGACGATCCGAGGCTCACGCGTCTCGGGCGACGTGGCACACGCCGCAGCGTGCGATCCGGATCGAACGGCTTGGCTGGGCGGCGCTAGGGTTTCGGCGCGGATGGGCCGGCGACGCGCACAGTAATGGGCTCGGCCCATTACTGTTCATAGCCACTTTTAAAACCTTTTTCAATAAAAATAATTCTAGAAATTCACTTAAATCATTTGGGGCTTTTAAAATAGCAGAAAAATTCTAGAAAAATTCCAGAAAATACTTTGAGATATTTGGAACTCAAATAAAATATTTTCAATAAAACTTTGCTAGAACTTTTCCATCATTTAATTGTTTTCAAGGAAGGCTAGTTTTGAGTAATTCCAAATAAATTTCAATAAATTCCCAAAAATTCACAAAAATCAAAAATACTCTCAAAATTTAAATTAGAGCAAAAATTAGGGTGTTACACCGACTAAAGATCTTGTTCAAAAACCGAGGTTAACACGATGCCGTTAATCGGTTGAAAGGATTGCAAACTCAAAGATGAGCAAAATATAAATCGGTTAAACAGCCGATTATAAACATAACGAGTTACAAAACATTCCATAAGCATTCGTAACAAAGTGTTTTCAAACAATCGACAAAGTTTGACAGATCGTGTTCGATCATAGAATGCCCGGTTCAGTGGAGAGTTGCGCCTAAAGTCGATAACGCTACCGCAAATTCTTGCAATCACGCCTTGGATATCATCAAGGATTCGCTCATCTTCTTTAGCGCTACCCGGATCGGTACCACTTTAGCCGATTGATCCTTCACGCGTGCCACAATACCGTTGCAATCTCAATTTTTCACCACAGATTTCGATATTGTTTCTTCCATGGAGACTTGGCCTTCTTGAATTTGTTTCTCTGTTTTGGCCAATTCTTCCAGAAGAAATTTCTTCGTAACTTCAAGTTTAGAGAGGGACTCCTTGGTCGATTTCAGCTTCTGCGCGTTGGCATCAAATTTGCGTTTCTTTGCCTTTGCGTCTGCGACCAGTTCATCCAGGAGTTTCTTGTCGGCTTCTTGGGCTTCACGCTGGTTGATCCTTGCCTGGGCTGCTTCCACTTCGGATCTTCTGTCGTCTAGATGGCAAACATTGAGGAGAGCTGCCATGGCTTCTGGGGGTAAGTCGGCTTCAACGGAGGCCATGGCGTCTCGGATCGGCTGGTTATTTGACAGAATTTGCGACTGAGGCCTTGTAACCAAGTCGAAAAGCTTGTTAAGTTTTTCTTTCATGCCCGGGGCAGAGGTAATGGCAGCCGATGCTTTTTCTGATACTTGAAGATTTTTTCTGAATTAGCACCAGGGTCGGACGCCATGATTTCTGGATCTTCAAGATCAGCCAAAGAAAAGCCTAATAGATCAGTCGGGTCCGATGGCTCTGGAGAGAGAGTGACTACAGGCTCTGACATCAGCTTTGGTGGGGAGACAGGAGTTGTGATGCTTGGAAGGTTTGCTAAAATGTTTGCAACACAGGCGATTGAGTCGGTGCGCAGGAGATGCACGGACGGTTAGTTTATATATTCGAAGAAATAATAGCCGACACATATAGCCTATTGATAATATGACAAGTTCACCTGTGCAATGGCCGAAGTATGAGGAGAGCTCTCACCACTTTGCTCCTGAGGTTTAGGCCCTTTCTTTGCTGGAGCTTTAGTATACATCGCTTTCTTCTTTTACGAAACATAATCGGCTATAAGTTAGTTGAAAAAGCAAGGATAAAATATCACCCGATTATTTTTACTTACTTGGTTGCTTCTTCTCAATGTCCGATAGAGATGGACTTTGAATTCCTGTGGTACCGAGGTATACCTGTAAGGCCAGATCATCCAAGTGACCTCTTTGCTTGGCCACTACTTGATTGGGCGAAATCGCTTTTTGCCGTGAAGCTTTAGTCCGAAAATAAGAAACAAAGATTAAGAGTATACTTAAAGAAATTAATATCTGTAAGAGTATTAATCGATCCGATACCTTATCGATATTATAAGACTTGTGTTAGTATAACCCAAGAGTTAGTTTCATCGCTTGAATCGTTGTTAGTCTCTACCGCTTGGTTCGTAAAGATTTGGAAGAAACTCATTAACAATAGCCGAGCGATGACTTGTTAGAATATAACGCACTTGCAACGGATGACCACCATAAAGAGAAACGCTCGAAAGCGACGGGTATTCAACACAAAATGAGGCAAGTATTTGATCCGGGCTCGTCGGCAATCTCAATTACAAGGTGGTGCATGGTGGCATTGCGGACCCTAGCTCTTGGTTGAAGCCGATCAAGCAATGGCGGTCGGGATGACTCGACCAAGCCTAATCGCGAGCATAAATCAAGGATTATAGAATTCATATGAAGGTTGGAACGTCCGATTCTGGTGTGCGTAACCGACATGTAGAATGTTGGGCGATATGAAAATCTTGAACAAATCTAAAGTATCATGCGGCATCGAGAGCTGCCGGCTTCAAGGTGAAGAAAAGAAGGCCGCGAAAATCGGTGATTTGTATAATCAAGAAATCATTCTGCTTTGAATTCATTGCTATCAAGTTGCGTAAAAATAACAGATATTTCTTAGAGCCGATAGGGTAACCTTTGTCTCATTTCGAGCACATCATGAACCTTTCCCGTCGATCGGCTAGCTATGAACGAGGTATCATACCTTCAGGGTATCTTCTCGGGAAAGCCGATTCTTCGAAGGATTTAACTCAAACGATCGGGTGAATAAGCAATATAACCAAATCTGAATAAACCGTAGAGGTCCTCCTACATTTCCGAAACGATGAATTTTGAAAACCCAAAGAGCAATGTACCGACACCTTATTATGTGCATCATCGATAAATCGCGCTAGGAATATCTTTCCAAGTGCCACCGACGCCTTCTACCGCTTGTTCTGCTATGGTTTGATATACTTGAGTTGGTCCTAGAAAGCGCCACAAAATAAAAATCGGTCTAGCCAGAGATTCAAGAAAGCAACATGCTCCTCATCCGACACTATCCCATTGACCTCGTTGTTATTTCTGATATATTTCACCCATCCTTCACCCTTGGATTTAATAAATTTATACTTGGGCTTGGCACTGTAAGCCGATACTTGATCTCCATCAGGTCTCAAGCAACATAATTGAGCAACATCCAAAAGGGTTGGGCCGACAAGACCGGTGCGAACATGAAGGCATTAAAAGTGTCCGACTGTATAACAAGCCGTGGCCACTAAGGGCTCATTGGCCTCCTGATCGGCTAAAGAAAGGGGGAGACATTCAACTATGCCCATTTTTTCCCATTCAACCCTCTTTTGAGCTGCTACACGAATATACCATGATCTCCACCCTTTAAGAGCCGTCGGCCAAGCCCTGAAACTCTTAGTCCAACCCTCTATGTTGTGCCCGGCCGACAAAGGAAGACGAGGATTTCTTCGTTTATTACCGAATCGGACTTCTAAATTTCCTCATCGACCCGGATAAAATTGGTCTTTGCTGTTTGGGATCGGAATGAATACCTGGGAAGGATCCATAGAAGCAATTCTAGCAGCCGATTGGAAGCAGTGCGCAAAAGCCGATTGGAACCTTGACAAACAAAGCCGATTGTGGATGAATTGAGAGCTTGTACGCGTGAGGAATGGGTCCCGGGAGGCTATATATTTATAGCACGATAAAATTTTTGAAACGGTGGGAAGTGAATTTCAAAGGACATAGTAATTAAAGCGCACTACCCGCATGTCAGAGATTTAAGGCGAGAATAAAGCAGCAGTTAATGGGTGAAGTTTAAACGTTAACCGATTTAACAAGCCGATAATTGTGATTTTTGATAGATGACAAGTCATCTTTCAAAAATGGGGGGCATATGTTTGCACCAAAATTCGGCAATATATCCAAATCAGGCAATAAAATCAAAGGTATGGAAACAAATTAAGGATTGAAAAGAATCCAAGATATTTGGTAACTGCAAGGTTTTTAAGGAAACAATCGTCCGAGATAAGGCCGACGCAGATACGGACTCTGAAGCGTGTTGTAGTAGGACACGATCGGCCGAAGGGTATAAAAGAAGAGCCAAAGCAAGTTGCGAGAGATCATCAACACAATACAATCAACTAGCTTTTACTTTTCATCTATTTTTCCTGTCGACTAGGAGTAGTTCTTGTAATTTAGCCTTTGTAATCAATTTTGATCAATAAAGTTGCGCATCGCCGATTGTTGATCATCCTCGCCATACCCCAGTTTGGTTTATTCGATTTTTGTTGCGCATCGCCTTCTTCGTAATTGATCCGCCTTTATCCTCCGATTAGCCTTAATCGGCTAGTTAGATTTATCCTGATACCTTGATCTTGATCGGCTTCAAGCTGATCGAGTTTAAGCCGATTGATCTTAACGATCGGCTTTGTTTGAATTTTATTGTTTTTTTACCTTGTCGATTACAGGTCAAATCGACTGGCACGCTCTGAACCCGGTGTTCGTCTGGTGTGCTGCTGTCAGAAACCCTACATCAAGTTTTTGACGCCAACACTTCTGAAGCCCTATGAATCAAAAAGCGACCCCAAGGTAAATTAGGGGAGCCGGATTCCAATTTTGGGAAGGGCTAAAGAAGTCGTATTTCGCTATTCCCTTCAAGTCTTCGAATAAAGGCTGGCACCAGGAGTGGTTTTATTGTGCAAATCCTGATCCTACACTTCCTTCCTCAAGCGCCGGCCGAAGGTGTCCCTCTCTTGGTCCTCTGTCGGCGACGCCAGCAACATGGATCAAGTGCAAGACCTCCTTGTGCTCATTGGCAAATTGAAGGAAGGGGGCCTCACAGGGGTTGGTCTGACCATTCACTTTGTTGCCCGGCGGGTTCAGCCCCTGAAGGAGCGCGACCACATAGGGTTTCAGTTTGAGGGTCGAGACAATCCAACCTGGGAATTGCCAGACTTAATAACGAGAGGGCAGATTCATACTCGAGTTGGCGATTTCTTCATCCCGAGCGTCGAGATGCCCACCCGATTCCCTAAGGCCTTCTCTGCGTTGAATCCTCCCCCAGAGGTGAGATACTTTGCCGATGGATTCCTGTTTTCATCTTTGAGTGGCTTCTTACTTTTAATCTTCTTTTCCAGGATCACGTTGCCTTCTTCAGTGATGCGCCTCTTCCGGAGATGCCTACTCATGTAGGTGACTCTATTGTGCTCTTGGAAGTAGTGCTTGAGTTTGCGTGATGTCAGGAGCACGGCATACAATAATTTTTGAATTTGCGGATACCGCACCTTGATTCGCCAGACTTCACCGAAGGTAGACCGGGTGTTGATCTTCCGCACGTGGTCCGCTCCTCCTTTCTCGAATACGACCGCTTGTGACTACATTAGTCGTTGCGCGATGTAAAGTAGCGTAGGTTCTTCGGCATCGCGAAACTAAGACCGGGGCGTCGTTTGGAAGGTCTTCGATCTTCAAGCGCTGTTGTGCCTCTAGAGTCCATCAAACTTGTCCTCGCTTCTTAAGGAATTTAAAGAATGGCATACCTCATACCCAACCGAAATGAACTCGCGATGCGGCCATGCATCCCGTGTGAGCTTGGATGTCCTTTGGCAAGTCGGCGGTTCCATATTTGATATGGCCCCCGATCTTCTCGGGTTGGCCTCAATGCCTCCGTGATACGATAAACACGAGCGCTTTTCCAAGATACTCCATAAACACACTTCTCGGGGTTTAGCTTCATGCTGAAGGCCCTTAGACTCTCGAATGTCTCGGTTAGGTCGGTTATAAGGTCCTTCTTCTCCTAAGTTTTTACCATAACGTCGTCCACGTATGCTTCCACGTTGCATCCGAGCCGGGCGTGAAAACAACGCTGACTGCGCTACCGTTGCACGCTGCACCGTTTTCAACCCAACGCCATTGTGGTATAGCAAAAGGCTCGAAGGCGTGATGAACGAAGTCTTGATATGATCTTCCGCCTTTAGGCGAATCTGATGGTAATCCGAGTAGGCATCGAGAAAACTCAAAATTTCGCACCCGGCGGTCGAGTGGACCACCTGATCGATTCGGGGCAGCCCAAAGGTATCCTTCTGACATGCGCCAAGTTTTATTCTTCTTTTAAACTAGTACAGGATTTGCTAACCAATCGGGGTGATACACCTCTTTGATGAAACCTGCGGCTAATAGCTTGGTGATCTCCTGCTTGATGGCATTCAGACGATCTGGAGCGAATCGCCGAAGCCTTTGCTTGATGGGTTTTGCTTTTTCGTCGACGTGTAAGGAGTGCTCGATCACCTCCCTAGGAACACCCGGCATGTCGGATGGTTTCCAGGCAAAGATGTCTTTGTTAGCTTGAAGAAAGGTGACGAGCGCGCTTTCCTATTTACCTTCGAGCCCTGCCCTGATCAGAGTTGTCTTGGATGAGTCGGACGGGTCGAGGTTGAGTCTCTTGGTTCCTTCGCCAGGCTTTATTCTTGACGTGGCCTTCTTCTTGGACGGGGCATCGCCTTCTTCCTGCAACGTAACCGCTTCCGCTTGGATTTCCTTTCTTTCGCCGACTGCCTCCTGCAACTCGGCAAGTTCATGGTTCTCTCGGTCGCACTCCAGGGACCGCTTGACGTCGCTGCGGACCGTGATGACGCTCCTTGGTCCCAGCATCTTCATCGTCAAGTAGGTGTAGTGCGGAATGGCCATGAACCGAGCCAATCCAGGTCTTCCTAAGATAGCGTGATACGCCGTCTCGAAGTCCGCTACCTTGAAATTTATGTACTCGGTTCGGTAGTTGTCCTTGGTGCCAAAGGTGATGGGCTAAGAAATCTGCCTGAGCGGAAGCGATGACGCTCCAGGGATTACACCATGGAAAGGCTGAGTCTAGGCCTCAGCTCAGAGCGAGGAATGTTCATGTCGTTGAAAGTTTTGGAGAATAATACGTTGAGTCCACTCCCTCTATCGATTAAGCCTTCTTGAGCCTCACATTGCGAATTACGGGGTCGAGCACTAGAGGGAACTTACCCGGATGTAGAACCCGGTTGGGGTGATCCGATCGGTCGAAGGTGATTGGAACCTCGGACCACCTTAGATATTGTGGTACGGTTGGTTCCACCGCATTGATCTCCCGAGCGGTAAGCTTTTGCTTCCGCTTGGACTCGTATCCGGTGGAGCCCCCGTAAATGTAGTTTAGCTCGTGCTCGGGCTCTTGATAGTCATCCTCGTCTGGAAAGTCTCTCTTCTTTGCCGCCTCATCCCTTGCTGGAGCTAGCGGCTTATTGCTTTCCCGCGCAAAGCGCTTCAAGGTGAAGCAGTCTTTGGTGACGTGCTTTCCTTTAGGGTGGAAGGGACAGATCGCTTCCATGACGGTGCTATAGTCGGGCGCCTCTCTCCGCATTGCTTAGGGCCGGCTGCGCTCGGCCACCGCTACTAGCTCTTCGCCCTTCCACTTCTTGTCCTTGTGCTTGGAGGACTCGGGCTTATCGCCTTTGTTCTTCGGATGTGGCGCCCTCTTGGCACTTAGCCGTATGCCCGAGGTCAGGCGAGTGGTCGGCCGTAGCGAACATCTCCTTCACTGCATGTCGGGGGTTTCTGGACATTTTCTTGATTAGATCAGGATCACTTACCCCTTTCTGGAAGGCCGCTACCACCACCACTTCAGATACATCCCTGATGGTGTTCTTCTTCTGCATGAAACGCCAGATGAAGTCACTCAGCGTCTCGTCCTTCTTCTAATGAAGCTGGTAGAGGTCCCACGGGGTGCCAGGCCTCTCGTAGGTTACCTGAAAGTTCGCGATGAATTGTTCGCAGAGATCGCTCCAGGAGTCCACCGAGTTCGCCGGTAACCCTGTGAGCCAAGCTTGAGTTGAGGGGGTGAGATTTACCGGTAGATAATTTTCCATCACGTTTTGATTGCCCTCGGCGGCCTTAAACGCCAGGGCGTAGACCTGTAGCCAAGCTTCTGGATCTCGCTCCCCGTCAAACTTTACGATGCCCTTGGGGTTGAATTCATCGGGCCATACCACTCGGCGCAACCGAGGAGTAAACGCTCGGATCCCGTCAATAGATCTCTCATCATGACGAGGGGGAGTCCGGCGTGGCGAGTCTCTGGCTCGGCGTTGGTCATCAACGTGCCAGGGCGGAGTTCGGCACGGCAAGCTCATGGCTCGACGGTCGTTGTTGTCCCGACCCCGGCGATGATAGTCCCTATGGTCGTCACGGTCGTCGTACCTCTGATCGCCTCGTCGATCACGGCCGGTGCCAAAACGCTCGTAGTCATGGTGGTGCCCACATCGCTCCTCTTCGTCCCGCTCCTGCCGTCTAGCGGTGATGTCTTGGCGGAGGTCTCGGTTGATAATTTGGCATGCATCACCGAGAGGTGGTGTATGGCTCCGACTGCCGGTATTCCGACTGGTTGCGGTCCGACTGCTGGCGACATGAGTAGCCGCGTGGGAGCGCGAGTGCGCTTCACCTACCGGCTTTTCCTCGATTCTCCAATTGCCGCCAATCACCATGGCCTTAATCTGGGCCACGATCGGGGCCACCGGGCTATCCGATGCAATCATCGGGTCCAGCGTGTCGAGAAGCATCTTGGAGGCGACGACGTTCTGCATCGGCGTGCGAAAGACGGATTGGTCTCCAAACCTGGACTACAGGATATCCTCGCGGACATTGCGGCCGCGCGATCGAAGAGATCGCACCTGCACCTCCTTACCCTTACGAAGGCGATCTTCCTCCGCGGCCTCTTGGTCTTCTTGATGGAGATCGGTCCCCTGCTCCTCGATCGCGAAGACGCCACGAAAATTGCAACAATTCTTCACAATGCCGACTGGTTTTCTGAGTGAGTCAGAGCGGCATACCTGAGATGGGTTGGTCTAATCTTCACCAGATTGGATCTAGCTTTTGACCAGGCATACAAGCTCTCCGCGTGTATCCGCGACGAAATCCAAACTTCCGAAGCGGAAGGCTAGGCCGGAGATGAAGGTGGCGATGAATCCGCCGATTGCTGCCATCGAGTTTGTAGGAAAAGATTATAGCGCTCCCCCTACCTGGCGCGCCAATTGTCGACTTTTGTAGTCGGCAATAAATTTATGGGGCAGGCGCTAGATCTCAAACTCGAATGTCACACAAGACAAGGGGTTAGACAGGTTCAGGCCCTCAGTGATGGAGATAATACCCTAATCCTGTGTGCTAGGATTATACGGATCTCTTGGATCTAAGATTGCTCAAAGCGCAATGTGCTCTGGGCGATATGAGGTGTGCTATGCTCTATGGCTTGATGCCTTGTTCTTGCTCGCCCTCTCCCTTATATACCAGGGGTGGTGCGGCTTACAGAGTCCTGATCAGTTAGGAGATTTCGATCTGTTACTAGATTCTAGTCGGTTACAGGATAGAGTTTTACGTTTTTATCTATCTTATAAACGACTCAGATTACAATCGTATCTTCTATATCCAAATATACGTAACTGTCTATAGGTTGTGCCCCCGACCGTACGACTGTTTGGCTTGGTACGGGGTACAACCTTTGGGCCCCCTCTCTGGGCCTTCCTTCTCTTCAAGTGATGCTGGGCCGATCATGAAGATACCTGGTTTTATATATTCCACAGATGTCGTCTCTTGCATGATGAAATCACAGTCGATGACCATGGTTACTGTCGACGATCGCAACCGCCGACCGCAAAGAAAAAAGGGGAGATGCGAGAAGATCGTTCAGGGGCGAGGCCCGAAGTCGTGCTTGTTCTGGAACGGCGAGTGTCGCGGGATGTATGTCGGGGAAGAAGCAACGAACACAAGGTTTATACTGGTTCGAGCCCCGTAGTCGAGACCCACGGTGGCTGTCGGGGATCGGTACCTCACGCGCGTGTAAGCTGCTCCCCCGGGTCTCGTGGCAGCTCTCCACGAGACCGGGGGCTTGTCTCAGACCTAGGAGGTGCTCTCCCCAAGACCGGGCTCGGGTCCAGCGAGCTCAGGCTCGGGCGCAAAAACGAGGACCCCGCTCGACCT
This sequence comes from Otatea glauca, assembly GCA_036346275.1. NCBI lineage: Eukaryota > Viridiplantae > Streptophyta > Magnoliopsida > Poales > Poaceae > Otatea > Otatea glauca. Next base: position 12,339,603 of record CM070720.1, read on the forward strand.
CTACGCCTCACAGACTAAACGGGCACCTTACGTCAACCTCGGGACCAAGCAGCGAAGCCCTCAGAGGGCTACAAAAGGCGATAGATTGCCCCAAACAAGAAAGAGGGAGGACCCAGGCTGACTCCTCAAGCACAGACCGGAGAACAAGAGAAAGGTCCCCGAACTCTCCCTGGCAACTTCGCCTTCGAGCTATCCCTAGCTCGGGTCCTGTCTGTACTCCCCCGCAGAACTTCATTTACATCTTTCACCTCAGGGCAAGACTGGAGTAGAGCTGTTACCCGAACTTGTGGGCTCGAACCAGTATAAACCTTGTGTTCGTTGCTTCTTCCCCGACATACATCTCGCGACGCTCGTTGTTCCCGAATGAGCACGACTTCGGGCCTCGCCCCCGAACGATCTTCTCGCATTCCCCCTTTTTTCTTTGTGGTCAGCGGTTCCTATCCTCGACAGCTGGTGCCCACCGTGGGGCCCGAGTTTTTCTCGTTCGGAGTTCACTGCTACGACGTCGCCGGCCCCTTCGGCTTCGACGATGACATGTCACGATCAGGAAGTCTGGCCTCGCACGCGGTCCCCGAGTGTGAAGGCTCCACCTTCATGTTCTCCCCTTCTCCATCGCCGTGCGAACGCCTGGCCTTCATGGCCGGCAGCTGCGAGGCGAGCGCGGGGACGAGTGACGGCGACCCAGAAACCCTGCAGGAGGCCCGTCAGTTGGCCTGGGTTGCCATTAACCAGGCCATTACCACCCTCCGACAGGAGAAGCGCGAAGGCTCCACATGATGGGAACGGTGGCCTGATCTTCCGACAGGTAGTAGTAAGTCGATTGGTGGAGAACTCGATGTTGACGATTCGGTTTCAAATCAGAACGGATTCGAACCCTGCAATCGCTACACCACAGCTCCGTTGGTTATCAACTATGCACTAACACGGTTGACCTCGCCAAGAAGGCTTATCCCTGCATGCGAATCGAGAACACAAGCAAGAACTTAGAAGATGCAATCTGAAATTACGAATAATATTAAACACATGAGTTGGGGTCCACAAACCTATGAACGACGAAAAACTGACAAAGTGTCTAGTTGTAATCTAAGCAAAACCCATCTATTCTAGCGACGGCTACTGAATATATAAGAGGATGAAGGCAAGGGAGGCGGCCAAGGGGGTGGACATGCAACCCTAGGTCGTACAAGGCCTTTGGGCCCAAGTGGAGATGTCGTAGCACACGGCAGATTCTATTCGTCATATTGTTTTGATGATCCAGACGATCTAGAAGGAGTTTGGACGTGAAACTACTTCCGTTGGAAATCTCTCATCATGGGCTTCTCCGTAGAGTCCAAGAATGCCTCAAACGGACTTTGTATGACCCAGATATGGTCATTTTTAATTCAACTACTCCTGGGGGCCGAACTGGACTCGTGAACGAATTGGGCTTGATCTTGGGGTGGGCTTGGAGCATCAGAAGTTGTTGGGCCCTTGTCTTGCCTTGAGATAGAAGCATGGCTTGCTGGGCCAGTATGGTCTCATCATCCTCCCCTTCTTGATTTTGAGTCATCCTCGACTCAAGCTCATTGGCCTGCAAAAGGTTAGTAACAAGTGGCGGCAAAGAATCCAACATATTCTTTGGTTGTTGATAGTGTGGCGCATTAAAAGAAGATTTCAAAATGGAACATATATAAAGTCGATGCACCATGTACTTTCCTTTGTCATTATGTTTGCCAATAGCATGAAAACTAACACTGGATGATCATGACAAATTAGCAGGCATAGAAAATCTCTCCTCTAAACAATTGAGATCACATATGACATCAAATCCAATATAACCCAAAGTATTTAGGGAAGACGACAGTTTAATCTCATCCTTTTCATTAGCAAGGTGAATAACATGTTTATTTTCAGCACACGTGTTTAGATCAGAAATAAAACTGACATGTTCATTCACTAGTTGAGGCTTGGATATAAATGAGATATTATCACACAACACTTCTTTATCACTAGGGACAGCAAGACAATCATATTGTGACAAAGGTGATTTAGTTTGAGTGTCCACTAACTGCTGTTGTAGCATAGCACCAGTAGTGGCCAAATTTAGCACATCAACAGAATTCTCTCCTTGTGTGAAAATAGCACATATGTCGTTACCTTTGTTTTTAGTCTCAGCCGATTTAGGCATATCATGATTTGTACATTCTTGAGGTATGCATGGGATAGCAAGTATCTCCTGCTCCTCCTTCTCTTGCGTGTTTTCCTTCTCGTTCTTATTCTCAATATCCTATGAAAAGTTAGTAGCAAGTGGAAACTCGACAAGATGCCGTTCTTCCAAAGAAAATTCTTCACTTTGGCAGTAGTAAACATTAATTTCAGCAAGATGTATTTCATGTTCAATTTGATTTTCAATCTCACAAGCAAGATTAAATAAACTACAGAGAGAACTATATTCCTTATCAACAAGAATACCCTAAATTTTCATATCAAGTCCATTTAAGAATTTTATTACCTTAGCTTCTTCAGATTCATCTAATCCACAAAGCAACAACAAAGTTTCTAATTCTTCTTAATATGCTTTGACAGTTTTATCACATTGTTGTAAACATTCCAATTCATAGAGTAACTTTTTAGAATGATAAGCAGGAACAAATTCATCTCTCAATAGTCATTTCATATCTTTCCATATTTTTGGTACTTCCATATAAGCACAAAAATCGTTCCACCAAATGGATGCACAGAGAGTTAAAGCACTAGCGGCAACATTAATTTTTCGTTTATTACATAGGTTACATTGCGAAAGAATTTTATCTAGCTATATTTCCCAATCAATATAAGCATCAACACCAAATCCGTTATAAGAAGGAAGAACTGGAACATTCTTACCTTTACCAGCAGAAGGAGATGAATTAAAGTTGGGTTGGTGCTTATGCTCTTTTCTGTCAAGTGCATTCTCCATGTTTTGAATTTGCTTGTTCATAGTCTCATTCATCTCTCAAAGCATCTCTCGGAGCTCGTTATGAAGAACACACTGGTTACCATCCTGATCCTCCAGTACCCCCCTGCCTTTGATAGTAGAAAACAGAAGATAGCACAAAGTATTATCCCTATCAACTACTAGGTACTGGACAGTGGGATCACAAACTCTCACGCGTCTTACCACACCCTTACAAATGTTCTTACCAAAGCAGTAGGTGGTACAACTGGTGGCTGGTTCGTGATACCATGACTGGAGCGTCAGTGAGGCGATTGCAAAGGAGAACCTGAACTGATAAGAAGTATGTGGAGCTCGGAAGGCAATATTTAGTAGCAAGGAATAAGCAATATCGAAATCAGATTAGCAAGCTGAATAAATGTCCAACATACTTGTGACAGTTGCTGGCCTAAACGTGTTCCTAGAACTAGTTCAACCTAGCAAGGGACATAGCAAAGCACATAGGACTCAAAGGACGCAAGCAATTCTGATTATCTACTTCTCTTTCCCTCTTTTTGCTTCTTTTTTTTCTCTGATTTTTTTAGTGCGGCTCTTTTTTTGAACTTGCCTTTTGTTTTCCTTTCTTTTAAATCAAAGGCAAAACAAAAATCTCATGTTTTGGATTGAGAGAAAACGTTAAATAGATGACCGAAAAATGGGCAAAAACAGCACATGAAACTTCCGGGGCTCAGAACTCGTACTTAGAGGCCGATTTTGAGGGTCCAAAATTGCACAGGTATACAACCTGTGGATTTTTCGGATTCACGTCGTCGTCCTCTTCGAAACAAAAAAAGTACGCCCCAATCGGAGTTCTCATGCAAAAGTTATGGCTGTTTTATTGAACAGTGCGCAATCTAGAATAGACTGCGACTTCACTTCTTCGTTCTGGTTAGGGCTAAAATAGCAATAGGATCGCGGGTGAGAAAGGGTGGCCAGCGATGCAGGCCATTTGACACAAGGTGGCTCGCGACCTATCTAGGGTTTGCGAAACGGGATATATAATGCAGAGCGGCGGCAGGGACAAACCGAGTAGGACTCAGTTCGGTTCTAGGGTTGGCGGTGGTGGGATGACAAACGGTGCAAACAAGAACTAGGGCAATGGAAAGGGACAACTAGAAACTAAGATCACGACCTCAAACTAGCAACAAAACGATGACGATGGACACAAATTCAACAAAGCGAAACTGAAATGAAAATTGCAAAGGCACAAGGGGTTGTAGGACAGAGGAACTGATGTAGAACTTTTTGTAGGGCAATTTTTCTGGACTCTAGGACGATGGCAAAACAAAAGTGGGGATACAAGAATTACATATCGGGCAACCAAGGCTCTGATACCACTTGATGGGAACAGTGGCCCGATCTTTCGACAGGTAGTAGTAAGTCGATTGGTGGAGAACTCGACGTTGATGATCCGGTTTCCAATCATAATAGATTTGAACCCTGCAATCGCTACACCATAGCTCCCTTGATTATCAACCATGCACAAACACGGTTGACCTCACCAAAAAGGCTTATCCCTGCATGCGAATTGAGAACACAAGCAAGAACATAGAAGATGCAATCTGAAATTGCAAATAATATTAAGCACACGAGTTGGGGTCCACAAACCGATGAACCACGAAAAATTGACAAAGTGTCTAGTTGTAATCTAAGCAAAACACACCTATTCTAGCACGGCTACTGAATATATAAGAGGATGAAGGCAAGGGAGGCGGCCAAGGGGGTGGTCGTGCAATCCTAGGTCGTACAAGGCCTTTGGGCCCAAGTGGAGATGTCGTAGCACCCGACAGATTCTATTCATCATATTGTTTTGATGATTCCTGACAATCTAGAAGGAGTTTGGATGTGAAACTACTTCCATTGGAAATATCTTGTCATGGGCTTCTTTGTAAAGTCCAAGAACGCCTAAAACGGATTTCGTATGACCCAGATATGGTCATTTTTAATTGGACTGCTCCTGGGGGCCGAACTGGACTCGTGAATGAATTGGGCTTGATCTTGGGGTGGGCTTGGAGCATCAGAAGTTGTTGGGCACTTATCTTTCCTTGAGATAGAAGCATGGCTTGCTGGGCCAGCATGGTCTCATCACCACGTCTCTTCTAGGCACCGCAGCCCTACTCGCCTAGACGACCCCAACCGGGAATGCTTGCGGGCCATCGCCCGGGTCATGGCCGACCCTACCCGGGCGAGGTCGGCCCTCTTTCGCCGATCCCTTGTTGAGGAGCTTTGCAGGGCGACTGATGAGGTCACGCTCTAGCAACGAGAGTGGCACCGGCCCCCCGAGCCTCGCTCCCTGGAAAGCGACAGCAACTCATCGCGTGGGCACCGCCGCTCTCGCCAGTCGACTCCATACCTGCGAGCCCGAAGTCCGCCACAACCATCCCCGCCTCACTGGGACCCAGGCCTGACATTCCGCCCAGTCGTCGCTCGAGTAGCGATGCTTCTGGAGGCGTTTCGCCGGACATTCCACCCAGTCATCGGAAGGTTCATGATCATCGCCGCCCTAAAGACACCCTACCTAACCACCAAGACCGACGCGGAGTGCGCCGTCGGCTCGAGTTCGATCACCTCGCAGACGGCGACTCCGACCGTAGCAGCAGCGATCGTGCTGCCCTGGCCTATGGCTGCCCGGTGTACTCTATCGGCCTCCGTCGAGTGCACTGGCCGGCTCGGTTCAAGCCCGCCGCGATGGAGCGGTTTGACGGGACCAAGATCCCCAACGAATTTCTCTCAATATACACCATCGCGATCCTAGCGACCGGCGGGGGTGAGGCTGTAAAGCTCATTCTAGCGATCACGCCCGTCAGTCCCTCGACCTCGGGATACTAGGACTTCGGTCTGGTCCTCCCCTTTTTGGCTCGAACAAGACCGCGGTCTCAAGGTACGCCTCCAGGGGCCACGTCCGCATTAAGTCGACTCTCGTCGTGGTAAGACGACTGCCCCCTGTAGCAGGACTCATACCAAGGACTGCCCTCGACCGCCGCCCCAGGCAGCATGGTCTTCGCTCACGCGCCACAAGGATCAGGCTCACAATAAGTATTAGCACGCAATAAGCGATTCTTCTTCTACGCTAACACCTCTCTTACATCTCAGGGGATGCGCCGTCGGGTCGCATTCTCAAGGTCCATCTTCAGGGAGTCAAGTCCACAGTAAGCCGGCTCTCATCGCGGTAAGCCGACTATACCCCTGCGTCAGGGCCCAAGCCGAGGGCTTTGCTTGGTAAACGACCCACGCCCGAGGCCCGGCCTGATATCTTTCCCACAATTAAAGTTCTCCTTTATTATTACCCGCATTTACATCTCTTCGCACCTCGAATGACGCGGGCACAAGGTGTGACCATAAGGACCACCTCCAGGGGGACGAAGTCAGCTGTAAGCCAATTCTTATCGCGTCTCGACTCCCCACTGTAGCAGGGCTTGGACCAGAGGTCACGTCGAGAGCCACCTAACCTTGAGGTGCCCAGAGGTTTTCCTTTATTATCTATATCAGCGAATATTTTCCTTGCACTCTGCGTGCCTTGGCCTCGGGTCGCGGTCTCTAGGTTCACCTCGGGGATGCTCCGGTCGCCATAAATTGATCTTTATCGGGGTACGCCGACCATTTCTCCGCAGACAGCCAACCAGAGGCTGTCCTCAAAGGGCGCCCCGAGCCTGAAGCATTCTCGGGCTCGGAGGACATGGACTCTAGATTCACCTCCGGGGATGCTTCGGTCGCAGTAGGCCGATCCTTATCGCAGTAAGCCGACTATTCCCCCGTAGCAGGTTTCGAATTAGAGGCCGCCCTTAGGGGGAGCCCTGGACTCGATGCATTCCTGAGTTCGGCTGCCTCGACCTGACGCCCCAAAACTTGGCCCAAGCCCGAGTATTTCCGGGTTCGGCCATTTTGACCTAAGACCGAGCCTGAAGCATTCCCAGGCTCGGAGGTCGTGGATTTCTAAATTTCTCTATGGGGATGCTCTGACTGCAGTAAGCCGATCCTTATCGCAGTAAGCTGACTATTCCCCCATCGAGTGATTCGAATTGGAGGCCGCCCGCTGAGGGAGCCCCAAGCCTGGATATTTTCGGGTTCGGCCATCTTGACCTAACACTGAGCCTGAAGCATTCCCAGGCTCAGAGGTCGTGGATTTCTAAATTTTCCTCCGGAGATGATCTGATCGCAACAAGACGATCCTTATCGCAGTAAGCAGACTATTCCCCCGTCGAGTGATTCGAATTGGAGGTCGCCTGCTGAGGGAGCCTCAAGCCCGAGTATTTTCGGGTTCGGCCATCTTGACCTAACACCGAGCCTGAAGCATACCCAGGCTCGGAGGTCGTGGATTTCTAAATTTTCATCCGGGGATGCTCTGACCGCAGTAAGATGATCCTTATCGCAGTAAGCCGACTTTCCCCCTTCGAGTGATTCGAATTGGAGGCCGCCCGCTGAGGGAGCCCCAAGCACGAGTGTTTCTGGGTTCAGCCATCTTGACCTAACACCGAGCCTGAAGCATTCCCAGGCTCAGAGGTCGTGGATTTCTAAATTTTCCTCTGGGTATGCTCTGATCGTGGTAAGCCGATCCTTATCACGGTAAGCCGACTATTCCCCCGTCGAGTGATTTGAATGGGAGGCCGCCCGCTGAGGGGGCCCCAAGTTCGAGTGTTCCCGGGCTTGGCCGCCTCGACCTAACGCCATGGTTAAGGTTTGTCCTCGATCAAAGGCATGTCCTGTGACCTGACTCTGCCGTGAGCCCTTTTTTCAGGTCTAGGATGTTGTCTAGCCTTCGGGCTCCAGCAACCAACTCTGCGCCCCGGGCCGACGACAAGGACAGAGCGATAAGGCAATGGCCAATGTCTCCCGCTAAGATTTCTGGCTAAAGTCTTGAGAAGACGCATCCAATTTCGAACATGAAGGGAATTTTATTTCTTCTAATCGAAATTTACATAACTAACATTTACAAGGGGGGTCGAGTTACCCTCGCCCCTTTTCCCTACCTACTGACCTATCTACAGATCGACCATCTGCTGAGCAAGCTTCTCCTGCTCGAGTGCAGCGACTCTCGCCCTCAGGGCCAACGTCTCGGCCTCAGTGTTGGCAATGCGACTTCGCTCCACTTGAAGCTAGGCTAGAGCGCTCCTCCCCACCCGGGTCGCTCGCCCTAGCTTCTCCTTGAGCTCAGCCAGCTTCGCCTCGGATTCGGTAGTGGCCTTCGTCGGGGCGGCAGAGAGCTCCATGACTTGTTTCGGAGCGCCTCCAACTTCGCGTGGGTGGTCTCGACGATCTTCGCGGCTGTCGAGCGATCAGCCTCGAGGGTCTTCTCGGCCTTCTCGCAGGCATTAGCGAGGGCCTCGGCCGACCGATTCTGCTCTACCTCGACAGCTTTCGAGAGCTCAAGGCGTGCTCGACTTTCAAGTGCTGGACCTCCTCCTGCACCCGCGCCGCGATCTCCTCGAGGCCAAGGACGTACATCTCCTGTTCCTCGTCTAGGGAGCACAATGCCCGGAACTGGTTGGCATGGACGCGCATGGTCCCGAGCCCTCTAGTAACCGAGTCCGGGCCCTGAAGAGGCGCGGGAAGTGTCACAACAACCCCACAGGTGTAAAGCAAAACAAAGAAGGAGAAAGTTGGGCTCGAGCTCGACTAACCTCCTGGAGACAGTTTTCGAGTCTCGCGCGGTCGTCACTCAGGGATGATGCGCGTTCCTTGTAGCCGCCTCCGGTGTCGGGTCGACGACACCAAGAGAGGCACCAGCTTGGGCTGCCTCATGCGGGGCATAGGGCGGCGCAGGTGGAACTGAGCGTGCCAACGGGGACAGAAGTTATGAAGGAGACAAAAACCCAAAATCCAGGCAACAACAGACAATGGGATTTGGCGTACCTGATGCTCCATCGGGCGGCATCCACGACACCGCCGAGCTCGGTTCGTCGGCCCAGCAAAGATCAACCCCTGGTCAAGTCTCTTCCTCCAAGACGCCGTAGTCTTCCCTCGGCCGGCGTTCGCCGGGGACCTGGTCGGCCCCGGTCGCGTCGCCTCCGTGGGCGTTGCGATAGGCTGGGCTTGCTGCGGCCATGCTCGGGGGACCAAGAGGTATTCCCCCGCTCCCTACTCCTTGTCCTCAGGCTCGCCCTGGACAATAGTCAGAGTCTGTAACGAAGATGGTCGCTAAGACATGCAAAAAAAAGGGGAGAAGAAGTAAGACCTACACTCCAGACCGAGAAATGTACTCGTACCTGGGTGACGAGCCTTTGTCTTCTGGGCGAAGGGGGCGCTATAGATCGCCTCCTCGAATCCCCCGTGAGGGGTCAAAGTAGCAAAGACCGAGTGTCCCAGGGCACGGCCTCTAATTTGGAAGAAGAGCGGTGCAAGCCCGAACATTCCTGGGCATGACCACGAAAAAAGCCCTTGAAGGGTTCCAGTGTGCGAGGTCGGGCTTGAGGGCTTCCGAGCTCGACCAAAGAGCCGATCCCACCTCCAAGAGCATCAAACTCAAGAACGTCCCAAACCTTAAGGTTGTCCCTTGAGCCTCGAGGGCTGGCTGTCGGGGATCGGTACCTCGCCGCGTGTAAGCTGTCCCCCCAGGTCTCATGGCAGCTCCCCACGAGCCCGGGGGCTTGTCTCTGACCTAGGAGGTGCTCTCCCCAAGCTCGGGCGCAAAAACGAGGACCCCGCTAAACCTCCACGCCTCACAGAGTAAAAGGCATCTGTAAGAATTTTATTTATCTCATGTAAAAATTCTCCCCTGCGTGGGAATTAGTGCCATACCTACCCACGCGCGGGAACTAGGGCCCTGCAACTCCCGTCAACTCTCGACAGATACCGTCAGCCCTCGACGACTATCGACGCCCCTCAACAACCCCCGTCGACTCTCCACGGGCACCTGATGTCAACCTCGGGACCGAGCAGCGATGCCCTCAGAGGGATACAAAAGGCGATAGATTGCCCCAAACAAGAAAGAGGGAGGACCCAGGCTGACTCCTCAAGCACAGACCGGAGAACAAGAGAAAGGTCCCCGAACTCTCCCTGGCAACTTCGCCTTCGAGCGATCCCTAGCTCAGGTCCCATCTGTACTCCCCTGCAGAACTTCATTTACATCTTTCGCCTCAGGGCAAGACTGGAGTAGAGCTGTTACCCGAACTCGGGGGCTCGAACCAGTATAAACCTTGTGTTCGTTGCTTCTTCCCCGACATACATCACGCGACGCTTGCCGTTCCCGAATGAGCACGACTTCGGGCCTCATCCCCGAACGATCTTCTCGCATCCCCCCTTTTTTCTCTGCGGTTGGCGGTTCCGATCGTCGACAGTTACCGATCCCACTACTAAGAGTTCCACTGGTTTTTCCCTCTTCGCTCTTTGTGAGATGAGCGATGAGCATCTAAAGAAGTTTCCAGAAAATGAGCTTGCCCTCTTAGCTAGAAAGTTCTCCCATGCATACAAGAGGGTGAGAGAGAGGAGAGGTGGATATATCACCTGCTTCGAGTGTGGTGGTCTCAACTACATTCGAGCAAACTACCCCAAGCTGAAGAAGGGTAACAACGACTATAGGCGGTGTGGACAAGAACGACTACACCAACAAGAACCGCAACAAGAATGCCCTAGCTCATGATCCTACGTGTGAGAAGTTCCACAATTTTTTTAAGAACAAGAAGCTCTTCCACCGCGTCCTCATCGTACTTGACAACATCTCCATCTTCGACACGAGACATGGAGCAACGATGATGGGGAGGATGATCCGCAAGAGAAGACTAAGGGAGGTGACGACTTCACTGGCATGTGCTTCATGGCCAACGAGAACGGCATCAGTGACGACAACCTCTATAGCGAGTCTGATGGGGTACCTACGTACGATGAGCTTCATGATGCTTTCTGTAAGCTAGGAAAATTTCATGCTAGGGCTAGAGCTAGATGTTCAGAGCTTGAGAAGGAAGTAGGTAGCTTTTCACGGTAGCTTGCTTCACTTAGATCTAGACCCTCTCGTGACGCTGATGACTATTATTTGTGCGATGCCTTGCTTGTGGAGCTTGAGAACCTAAGGACCTTGCATGATAGTGTGCTTTTAGAGGTTTAGGTTCTTAGGATGAAAAATGCTAGCTTGAATACTACTGATGTTATTCCTGTTGATGCTAGTTTAGTTCATGCTCCTACATGCGCTTCTTGTGACAATTGCCCTAAGTTGCTAGCTGAGATTGATGCCATGACTATTCACCTTAGGAAGCTTTCTATTATAAATGAAACTCTTGAACAATGTTCTTCTAAGGATCCAGTTAGCTCATGTGAGGGTTGTAGGAAACTAAAACTTGTAATGGTGCCTTTAATGTCAAGTTTTCTAAACTTGCTAAGGACCTACTAGCTAAGTCATAAGTTGTTTATACTAAATGTGCTGAGTTTGAGGGGACATGGGTAGAATCGATGATGAGCTTAGGAAGAAGCTAGAGGCCCACATATTAGGATTAGGAATGCCGAGTGCGTCTCTTGTGTGGCCCTCAAGATTGAGGCAGCCATGAATAGGGAGAAATGCACGTGCTGTTCATTCTTTCTCTTCTGGCTCTTCATCATTCTTCATGTGTCTCTCTTCCAGGAGTATGAGCACCTCATGAGCACTCTTGAGAATTTTTTTGGAGGCAAAAAGAAACTCAATCTCATCCTAGACAAATCTAAGATCAGTAGATTAAATCAGGATCTAGGATTTGACTACTTGGAGCACGTTCGAGCACATCCTCCTATTATTGTTCGTGTCTCCAAGAGTGGAGAGATTATGGTTGCTCCTAGGTCTAGCACCAAAGTATTTCACTCAATGGGTGTTGTCCATGGGATCTCTTACAAGCAGGTTGCCCCTTCTGTTGCTTCTGCCTCTGGTAAGGCAAAGTACTCTTGCACCTTTTGTCAGAAGGATGGACATTTAGCTGAGTTTTGCTTGAGGCGTTCCAAGATTGCACTATGTGAGCATGGTTGTGCTCTTAGGGGAATACAGGGTCATCCCCAGATTCGGATTGCTCCTAAGACACCCATGGCTTCTAGGCAGGCTAAAGTGTCTTCTATTTTTGGACAGCGTCTAGGACTTGGTTTTCGTCCTTGAGCTGTTTGTAGTTAGAGTTTTGAAAGACCGAGATGGCGATCAGAGGGGGGTGAATGATCCCAAAAAAAAAATATATCCCTTAGGAGGATCACAAATGCAGATTTTCAGCCAAAGAAACTAAGCCAAACCCCTAGATAATCAAATGGAAGCGAAAGAGTCAATTTCCAAGAAAATCAGCCTGAGGCCGGTGCTACCGAGGTACTGTAGCTACAGTGAAATCAGGCAAAAGAACAGCGATTTCAGCACGGGATCAAATGGGAGAATTGATGTATCTTTTGATCCGTTGATCCAAACTCAACCAAACTTGGTAGATAAGGTCCTTGGGATGTCAAGAACTTATTCCAACCTTCAATCACAAGGATTGATATCAAAGTTCCGACCTTTATGCCCGAGAATGAAGAACATACCAAGTTTCGACAAAAATAGAAAGAACTTCGATCAAGGCTTGGTCGTGGGGTTTTGATGATCAAAGTGATCTTGAATGACTTCCCACACGTCCCAGCAAGCAAGAGAACACAAAGAAACTCTAGGATATGCAATCTACAAGATCAAACATTCAAGAATGCAAAAGATCAACTTCTTGCAACAAGAACGCATGGATAGCCTAGATGATTGAAACAAAAATTTAGAAGTAGAATCATTCATCAAACATCAACCTCAACAAAGATTCGTAAGCATGTAGAAGGAGAGGAGGCAAATCCAAATTGCGTAAATGTAAATTGCAAGAAAGTAAATACAGAATTTAAATTGCGTAATTTAAATGCATAGAGTAAATGCGTAAAGTAAATAAAACATGAACATAAATGGAGAACATTTCATTTCTGGAAGGAGAGGTTACAAAGCCTCACATTCATGTGGGCAAAGCTCAAAGGAGCATCAAAAACCTCAAAACCTTCAAGGGGGAAGGCTACCCCTCCACCCCTATTTATACAACTCTTGGGCCACCTACCACCCTTGGATGAGCCTCTATACCCTAGAGCATCCATCAAGGGCTAGGATTAACCCACTCAACCAGCCATGCAAGGGTTCACCCAAAACCCACCACACAAATGGGTTTTCTTGCACGGTTTTCAAAGCATACTAACTAGACCCGCTATCCTATCAACTAGACCGCAATCCGATGGCACTCATCGATCCGAGCAGCATCTAGCTAGCATCACATCCATTCCTTGTCTTCATGGCTTGCACGAACTCTGTCTCCGATCATCTTCCGGCGATCCCCGACCGTTTGGACCTCCAACGCTCCTCGCCTAGTTCCGGCTATCCTTCGCCTCAGCATGACCTAGCACCGTCATCCTGCAACCATCAAAAACAAGGAAACTCCTCACATAGCAATGCCCACAAAGATGTGCAATAAATTCATCAAGTTCCACTCATAAAAATTCACTTTTACTTGAATTGGTCGGTTCTACCGCCCTCAGGCCGGTAGCACCGCCCGTGGTGGACCAGTGCTATATCCTACATTAGTCGGATATAGGAATCACTCGGCCAAGAGCCGCACAAATCCTAAAAAGGTCACAAGGTGGACCAGAGCTATATCCTACATCAGTCGGATATAAGAATCACTCGGCCAAGACCCGTGCAAATCCTAAAAAGGTCCCAAGATGGACCAGAGCTATATCCTACATCAGTTGGATATAAGAATCACTCGGTCAAGACCCGCGCAAATCCTAAAAAGGTCCCTAGATGGACTGAGCTATATCCTACATCGATCGGATATAAGAATCACTCGGCCAAGACCCGCGCAAATCCTAAAAAGGTCCCAAGATGGACCAGAGCTATATCCTACATCAGTCGGATATAAGAATCACTCGGCCAAGACCAGCACAATTCCTAAAAGGTCCCAACATGGACCGGAGCTATATCCTACAGCAGTCGGATATAGATATCACTCGGCCAAAGGTCCATACAAGCTTCGCCAATCCATTTCAAATCAAACTCAAACAAAAGCATACCAAGCTAAAATTTAGTCAAATACTCATCACAAATCTGGGTAGACCTCCACATGGTCCTTTAATCTCCCCCTTGATGAGTATATTGACAAACACAACAAAAGGCATATATTTTGAGTTTGAAGATGATGAAGAAGAAGGCAATTTTTTTGTTGTAAAGTCAAACTTGGTCCAAAGATAGAAATTGGAACCATGACCAAGTTGACGAAGAGGACAAAAACTCTAAAATCTAACTAAACATGTCAAATGTGATTATGAGATTATGATCCAAAAGTAGTAGCATAGTTTTACAAAGATCATAAAAACCAAATAAGCATTCACATTTTTATCTTTTTAGTGATGCCTTTTCTACGTTTTCTCCCCCTTTTGGCAATATAGGCATCAATTGTTTTTATGTATGCATGAAATGCAATCGAAAGAGCTTTGAATATTATCCAATTGATCAAAATGGTAAGATATTACACCAAGCTTGTCAATTTCAGAATATGACTAAACTAAGACATGTCCATGACCAATACATTTTATGAAAAAACTTAGTTTAACAATATTTCATTTTAACATGATTTGACAAGTGCAAAACTTAGCAAAGTTTCAAAGCTAGAAGCAAAACCACTCAAGGATCAAATGGAAAACCTAGAGTTCAACCTACTCAACACTTTGGGGAATTTTGAAGTGCATATAAGGTCCTTCAAGCTCTTTTTTCAATTTATGCAAATTTTCTTTAGGACTTTAAAAACATAACGGGGTGCAAATGTTTGACATTATTTGCATTCTTTACCCACTTATGTGTTTGATATTTGCATTTTTTTTAAATTGACTCAAGCCATTTTTGATCATCTCAAGAGTAACTCTTAAGAGAATGATCTTGGTAATACGCAATATATTCCAAGTTCATCCCAAGTGCAATGGGAAGCAATCTCATGAATATAAATTGTTGAGACCAATTTTGCACAAAAGAGTCAAATTTTTTTTTATAATTTTCAATTTAGCACATATGAGCAATTCTGAAGGACTCAAATATGGATCAAACAAATTTCACCCAAGTTGCTATAGGGATTCTAGAGAAATCCAAAATTTCACAATTTATGGTAAAAACTCCTAGAGAAGAAACTTAGTAAGTAAAGGCAACATGTTTCGTCAAGTTTTCATTTAAAGCTTTCAAATTTTTCAGATTTTAATAAGCTTAGTATGATAAGTGGACTTGGACATATCTAAGCTAGAGATTTTCTTCAAAAGATATAGCATGATGTATTTCATGAAGATTGAGTCAATTGCATAATAGACAAAGCTCATAAAACAGAAAATGCCGTCTAAATGCAATGCATGAACAGATTCCCAAACTCCCCCTCAACAAATGAATCAATTTTAAGCTCAAATCTGGTTAAAGTTGAGTTATTATCAAGATTAAGCATAAGAACAACCCAAATAAACTCAATAACAACCAGAAAAACAGAATGAGGAGAAGAAGTCAAGAAAATGCATAGGGAAGCTGACTCTAGATCCTAACTAAGGAGTGCACACAGACCCTGTCTACCCAGGAGGCCCAATACCTGCTAGACTTATAAGACTGTGAGGGAACTCAACCTAGAGAGAAGAGAGAACAGCTAATCACGCATGATAGCAACCTAAAGCACAAGATAAGAGGTCCATGCAAGGCATGTCAGAAGTCTAAGTGAGTGAACTCAACTCAAAAAAATAAGCCCAAAATCACCCAGAAGAAACACAAAGAAGAGAAAAACTGGAAGAGAATATATTATACATAATATACAAACCAGCTCCCCCTCACAAAAGGCTGTAAGGGATCACGACTCCAAGCTCACTCCTCAAGGCAACAAATCTGGAGCTATCCAAAGGCTTGGTTAGGATATCGGCTAACTGGAGGTCACTCTCTACAAACTGAAGCGTGATATCCCCCTTCTCCACATGGTCTCTAAGGAAGTGATATCTAATATCAATGTGCTTGGTCCGGGAATGCTGCACTGGGTTTTTAGCAATGCAAATAGCAGAAGTGTTGTCACAGAAAAGTGGCACACTCTCTATCTCCATCCCATAGTCACGTAAGGTCGATCTCATCCAGAGAACTCGACTACAAGAATCGGTCACAAGAACATACTCGGCCTCGATGGATCATGCAACTCGGATCGCTTCCTAGATGACCAAGAAAAAAGAGAAGTGCCAATGAATTGGCAAGTGCCAGTAGTGTTCTTCCTACCTATCCTACAGCCAGCAAAGTCGGCATCGAAAAAGGCTCTAAGAGATAGACAAGAATAAGAGTACCAAATACCATAATCAGTGGTAGCACGAAGGTAACTGAAATGCGCTTGACCGCCTGGCGGTGAGAAGCGCGAGGAGAAGCTTGAAATCGAGCGCATGCACAAACAAATAAATGTATGTCCACCTCGAAGCGGTGAGTACAAGAGGGAGCCGATCATGCTCAAACTCCTTTTGATCAAGCAGGCTCACCATCCTCATCCCGCCGAGGACAGCGCAGGTGGCCATAGGAGTCATCACCGGCTTCCCATCGACATATCGGCGCCTCAGAGGTCACGGTATACTTGCCTTGATGCAAGAAAGTACCCTCCCGAGTCTGCTTGATTTTGAAGCCAAGAAAGTAACTCAACTCGCCCATCATACTCATCTCAAACTCTGTGCTCATCACCTCACAAAACTGAGACACAAGCGAATGAGATGAGCCACCAAAATGATATCGCCCACATAAATGCGACGAGAAGAAAATGCGACTCATGGTATCTGATGAGCAGAGTCTTGTCTACTACGCCCAATTTGATGTCATGGCTGAGAAGATAAGACTTGAGCCTCTCATACCATGCTCTGGGGGCCTGCTTGAGTCCATACAGAGCTTTGGAAAGCTTGTATACATGACTCGGAAACTTGGGGTTCTCAAATCCTGGAGGTTGCTTGACATAAAACTCTTCCTCAATATAGCCATTGAGGAATGCACTCTTGACATCCATTTGATAGAGCTTGAAGCCCCGGGATGCAGAGAATGCAAGCAGGATCCTAATAGCCTCTAGTCTAGCTACTGAGGGCAAAGGTCCCCTCAAAGTCAAGACCCTCAACCTGAGAAAAACCCTGTGCAACTAGCCTAGCCTTGATGCGAATGACAACCCCATCCTCACTCTGTTTGTTTTTTAACACCCACTTGGTCCCAATGACATTATGACTAGATGGACGTTCTATAAGCTGCCAGACTTTGTTCCTCTCAAAGTTTTCAAGTTCCTCATGCATAGCATTAGTCCAAGACTCGTCAGATAATGCATGAGTCACATCGTTCAGCTCAAACGAGGCAACAAAGGCAGAGTGAAGGCAGAAACTGGACAAACCTGATTTTGAGCGAGTGACTCGCTCAAACATATCGCCGATGATCTGATCAGGTGGATGAGAACGCTGAATATGACGGGGAGGTCCAGAAGCAGAAGTGGCCTCTACCTCATGCACAGAAGAGGTAGGAGCAGAGCCACTAGCGAAATGAGAGTCAGAAGGCAAGGGCTGGCCTTCCTGAGGTACAGAAATGGAAACAGGAGGCACCTCAGGTGTAGAGGGGACTAGATCAGATGGAACACCATCATCTCCATCATCCTCATCCTCTACAAAGATGGTCTCGGAGGAAGAAAAAGAGCCTGAAATATCGGGTCTAGCTCCTGGGCTAGCCTCATCAAAGGTCACTTCACAGGTCTCTATGATTCTATGCGCTTCACAACTC
This sequence comes from Otatea glauca, assembly GCA_036346275.1. Lineage (NCBI taxonomy): Eukaryota > Viridiplantae > Streptophyta > Magnoliopsida > Poales > Poaceae > Otatea > Otatea glauca. The sequence goes on from CM070720.1 coordinate 12,357,278, forward strand.
TAGACCCTATAGCTACGAGAAGAAGTCGAATAACCCAGAAAGATACCATCAAAAGAATGAGACTCAAACTTATCCAGGTTACCAGACTTCAAAATAAAACACTTGCAACCAAACACACGAAAATGAGAAACACTGGGCTTTCGCCCATACCTCAACTCGTAAGAAGTGCGGTGCAAATGTGCTCTCAAGAATACACGATTAGAAACATGGCAAGTAGTAGCTATAGCCTCAGTCCAAAACTTTCTAGGATTATCAGACTGCCTAGCGTCATCCTCGCCATCTCTACTGTGGTCCTGTTCTTCCTTTCCACTACGCCATTTTGCCGAGGGACGAGGGAGAGGAGAACCGATGCTCTAAACCGCACTCCACACGAAACTCTCAAAATAGGAGTTCTTGAACTCCATGCCATTATCATCACAGATAGCTCAGAGCGCACCGGGAGCTCAAAAGACAACCTATGAACCAAACCCTAGAATGGGTAAAAGTCTCATCCTTCGAGGACATGAAGAACACCCAAGAGTACCTCAAAAATCATCAACAATGACAAGAACATACCACTTCCCACCCATCGATCGCACTCTAGCCGACCAACAAAGTGTCCATATGTTGTCGTCTGGTGCATCACCATCACAATGCTGGATCGGGGATGAGAAGCGAGAACCATCTTGCCATGTCGGCAAGGAGAGCAAACTAAGTCTTTGACCATTTTGAGTTTGGGCAAACCACGAATGAGATCGTGGTCGCTAACTCGGTCAAATGATCAAATCCAATGTGACCAAGTCTCCTATCCCGAAGGAGAGATCACGGACTCAAGCAATCAAACAACGGAGAGAGTCTCTAGAAGAAGCAGAAAAATCAGCACGAAAGACTCTCCCATATCTAGAAATCCCGCAAACTAACCCTCCTGAAGAATCGAGGATTCTACAAGCGCTACTCTTAAAACTCACCTCGAAAGAGTCATCAATAAGCTGAGAAACAGAAAGCAAATTGTATTGCAGCTTACTTACTAAGGCAACATCTTTAAGAATGAAATTGTAATTAATGCAAATGGTACCTTTAGCAATGACTCTACCTAAAGAAGCATCCCTGAAAGTGATCAACTCATCACCGGGGGCTCGGATTAGGGAAGAGAACCATCGAGAATCTCCGGTCATATGATGAGAACAACTGGAGTCGACAATCCAAACATCTCCCTTCCCCATCCGACGAACTTGATCAAGACACAAGAGAGAAAGATAACTCAGTACTGGGATAGAGTGAAGACTTGGGAACCCAATACTGAACCACACGACGCCTCAGAGTACTAGCCACAGAAGAAGACTGGACTCGAGTATCTCTCTGCCATTTAACCTTAACATGATCAGTAGCAACTCTAGTAGATGATCTAGGAGTTGGAACTGGGTTAGCCCGCCGTGGTGCAAAAGCCAGACCAACCCAGTGAGGCTTCCTAAATCTCCTACCAGAAAACACCTCACTCTGCTGATATCTACCTCGACGGGAAAAATGATGAATATCAAAAGGACGGCGGAAAGACGGACTACGAACAGCTCCAAGACTAAAACTCGAAGAACCAATATGAAAACCGTGTCCTCAACGCTGCCCAAAAACTAGCGACTCTCTAACCTGTCTAGAAGCAATGTGTACCTTAGGAGCACTCAAAGTCTGGGGATGACCCTGAATACCCCTAAGAGCAGCAACATGCTCACGCCGAGTAATCTTGGCACGCCTGAAGCAGAAATCTACTAGGTGACCATCCTTCTTACAGAAGGTACATGTGTACTTCGCCTTGCTAGAGGCAAAAGCAACCGGAGTAACACCCTTCTGGTCAGAAGTCCTATGGACAACCCCAGCAGTCCTAAACACGGTGGTACTCACTCTGGGAGCTACCACCATCTCACCACTCTTGGAGCCGCGCACAATGGTGAGACGATGCGCCCGAGCGTGCTCCAAGGGATCAAATCCTAGACTTTGGTTGAATCTACTAATCTTGGATTGGTCTAGAATAAGATTAAGCTTCTTCTTGCCTCCAACAAACTTCTCAAGAGTGCTCATAGGATACTGGCAATCTCGAAAGAAAGAGGCACAAGAAGAACAGGGGGAAGAAGAAGAAGAAGAAGAAGAAGAATCAGAAAGATGAGGTCTCTCAGCACGTGCATTTTTCTCCCTCAGCACGGCTGCCTCAATCTTGAGGGCCTCACAAGAAACGCAAGATGCATTTCTAATTCTATGGGCTTGGTCTTCTAATTTCTTCCTTAGCTTGACATGGATTTTATCCAAGTCCCCCTCAATCACAGAACATCGCAAGCAACTTTCTTGTGACTTATCTAGTAAGTCCTTAGCAAGTTTAGCACACTTGACATTTAAGGATTCATTGTCAAGTTTTAGTTGCCTACAGCCCTCACATGAGCTGACTGGGTCCTTAGAATCATGCATTTCAAGTTCATCGTTTCTAGAAGAGAGTTGCCTAAGGTGATCGCTCATGGCATCAATTTCGGCAAGCAATTTAGGGCAATTTGAACATGAAGGAGTAGAGTGAGCATGAAGAAAACTATCCTCGACAGGAATAGCATCAACAGAACTAGTGCTAGCATTCTTAAACCTAAGACCATCAAGTTCAACAAGCACACTATCATGTGTGGTCCTTAGTTTCTTTAACTCCTCAAGCACGGCATCACACAAAGAACAATCATCAGTGACTCGAGAGGGAGAAGATCTAAGAGAAGCTAACTCCCGAGTCAATGTACCTACTTCCTTCTCAAGCTCCATACACCTAGCTCTAGCTCTAGCATGAAATTTTCCTAATTTGCAGAAAGCTTCATTGAGCTGGTCATAGGAGGGTACCTCTTTCGAGTCGCTATAGAGCTCAGAGTCGCTAATGCCGTTGGCGTCGGCCATGAAACACATGCCGGAGAAGTCGTCACCGCTCTTCTTCTCTTGCGGATCATCCTCACCCTCGTCGCTCCATGTCTCCGTGTCGGAGAGGTTGATGTTGTCAAGCGCGGAGAGGACGCGGTGGAAGAGCTTCTTGTTCTTGGAGAAGTTGCGGTACTTCTTCTCACGCGTCGGCTAGCGAACTGGAGGCTTCTTGTTGTGGTTCTTGTCGATGTAGTCATTCTTCACCGAACCGCCGGTGTCGTTCTTTGCCTTCTCCAGTTTGGGGCAATTAGCCCAAATGTGATTGGGGCCACCACACTCGAAGCATGTGATCATGCCCCCTCTCTTCCTCTCTCTCACCCTCTTGTATGCATGTGAAAATTTACGAGCAAGAAGTGCAAGCTCATTTTCTGGAAATTTTTCCAGTTGGTCATCGCTTAGCTCGCAAAGGGCGAAAAGAAAGATCCAGTGGGATCGGCGACCAAGGCCATCGACTGAGATTTTGTCTTACGAGATACGACGTCGATCTCATGAGTCTTGAGACAGGAGTAAAGCCCATCAAGAGTCAAGGTCGACAAGTCGGTAGTGTCCTTAATGGTGGTCACTTTCATTTCCCAAACTCGAAGATCGAGTGCGGTCAAGAAATGTCGAGCATTATCCGAGTCAGGGTATATGCAACCGACTGCTCGAAGGTCGCTCAAAATCTTCGTAAACCGACCAAAACACTCGTCAAGACTCTCACCAGCATGTTGTTCAAACTTGTTGAACTCACGCTTGAATTGGTCCTGTCGAACCGTCTTGATTTGAGTAGTACCCTCATGGTAAGCATCGAGGGTCACCCAAATCTGATGAGCTGAACGAAGGTGAAAAATCCTATCGTACTCACTGCGGCTAAGACCCTGTATGAGGATGTTCCTTGCCTTAGCATTGCCTCAACGTCAGCTATATTGCCGGCCGTGATGTTTTCATCAGCAGGAACCTCATACGGGAGTTTCACCTTCTGCCAAATCAGGAAGCCCTAAGCAGTGATGTATGACTCCATTCGAGGCTTCCAAAATGGAAAATCAACTCTAGAAAAAATAGGAGGTTTGGTGGAATATTTGTCTATCGCCATGGCTTTTGAGACCGGTCAAGATCTATTAAAGAGCAAAACCGGCTCTGATACCAATTGAAAGACCGAGATGGCGATCAGAGGGGGGTGAATGATCCCAAAATAAAAATATATCCCTTAGGAGGATCACAAATGCAGATTTTCACCCAAAGAAACCAAGCCAAACCCCTAGATAATCAAATGGAAGCGAAAGAGTCAATTTCCAAGAAAATCAACCTGAGGCCGGTGCTACCGCGCTCTGGGGCCGGTGCTACCGGTTACTGTAGCTACAGTGAAATCAGGCAAATGAAAAGCGATTTCAGCACAGGATCAAATGGGAGAATTGATGTATCTTTTGATCCGTTGATCCAAACTCAACCAAACTTGGTAGATAAGGTCCTTGGGATGTCAGGAACTTATTCCAACCTTCAATCACAAGGATCGATGTCAAAGTTCTGACCTTTATTCCCGAGAACGAAGAACATACCAAGTTTCGACAAAAATTGAAAGAACTTCGATTAAGGCTTGCTCATGGGGTTTTGATAATCAAAGTGATCTTGAATGACTTCCCACACGTCCCAGCAAGCAGGAAAACACAAAAAAACTCTAGGATACGCAATCTACAAGATCAAACATTCAAGAACGCAAAAGATCAACTTCTTGCAACAAGAACGCATGGATAGCCCAGATGATTGAAACAAAAATTTAGAAGTAGAATCATTCATCAAACATCAACCTCAACAAAGATTCGTAAGCATGTAGAAGGAGAGGAGGCATATCCAAATTGCGTAAATGTAAATTGCAAGAAAGTAAATACATAATTTAAATTGCGTAATTTAAATGCGTAGAGTAAATGCGTAAAGTAAATGAAACATGAACATAAATGGAGGACATTTCATTTCTGGAAGGAGAGGTTACAAAGCCTCACATTCATGTGGGCAAAGCTCAAAAGAGCATCAAAAACCTCAAAACCTTTAAGGGGGGAAGGCTACCCCTCCACCCCTATTTATACAACTCTTGGGCCACCTACCACCCTTGGATGAGCCTCTAAACCCTAGAGCATCCATCAAGGGCTAGGATTAACCCACTCAACCAGCCATGCAAGGGTTCACTCAAAACCCACCACACAAATGGGTTTTCTTGCACGTTATTCAAAGCATACTAACTAGACCCGCTATCCTATCAACTAGACCGCAATCCGACGGCCCTCATCGATCCGAGCAGCATCTAGCTAGCATCACATCCATTCCTTGTCTTCATGGCTTGCACGGACTCCGTCTCTGATCATCTTCTGGCGATCCCCGACCATCTGGACCTCCGACGCTCCTCGCCTAGTTCCGGCCATCCTTTGCCTCACCATGACCTAGCACCGTCATCCTACAACCATTAAAAACAAGGAAAATCCTCACATAGCAATTCCCAGAAAGATGTGCAATAAATTCATCAAAGTCCACTCATAAAAATTCACTTTTACTTGAATTGGTCGGTTCAACCGTCCTCAGGCCAGTAGCACCGCCCATGGTGGACCAGTGCTATATCCTACATTAGTCGGATATAGGAATCACTCGGCCAAGACCCGCGCAAATCCTAAAAAGGTCCCAAGATGGATCAGAGCTATATCCTACATCAGTCGGATATAAGAATCACTTGGCCAAGACCCACGCAAATCCTAAAAAGGTCCCAAGATGGACCAGAGCTATATCCTACATCAGTCGGATATAAGAATCACTCGGCCAAGACCGGCGCAAATCCTAAAAGGTCCCAACATGGACCGGAGCTATATCCTACAGCAGTCGGATATAGATATCACTCGGCGAAAGGTCCATACAAGCTTCGCCAATCCATTTCATATCAAACTCAAACAAAAGCATACCAAGCTCAAATTTAGTCAAATACTCATCACAAATCTGGGTAGACCTCCACATGGTCCTTCAAGTTTCCACCGTCCTCTTGATATTCCTTGTTTTTCCCATCGAGGTGGATATCAGCGACATAATTTTCCTTCTACCAGTAGGTGGTTTAGGCTGCGTTACTAGGATGATCCGGCTTTTGCACATCGATGAAGCAACCCAGCTCTAGCTCCTAGACCTTTTGTAGGTGTTGTTCATGATTTTTTGAGTGCTGAGCGTTAGAGAGACATTAGAGTTCAGTCTTTTGTTTCTTTGACTGGTACTTTTGCTCGTCGTGTGGCTCAGTATTGGGTTCCTAGATCTGCACTTATCTACGCCAATACTGAGTCATCGACCTCTCGCTTTCACTAATTCAGGTTCGTAGGGCCAGGAAGGGAGAAGTTGGATCGTAGACTCTAGTTGTTCTTGCCACATGGCTAGAGATTATCGTTGGTTCTCTTCCCTAGTCCGTGACCCAGGTGATGAGCTAATCTCCTTTGAGGATGCTTCGTCAGGTAAAGTCATCGCTACAGGTACTATATGTATTAATGATAATTCCATTATTAAGGACGTTGCCTTGGTGAGTAAGCTGCAATATAATTTACTCTTTGTGTCTCAGCTTACTGATGATAATTTTGATGTGAGCTTCAAGCGTAATGCCTGTAGAATTCTCGATTCTTGTAGAGGGTTTGTTTGTGGGATATCTAGGTTTGGGAGAGTCTTTTATGCTGATTTTGCTGATTCTTCGGTGATTCTCTTTGTTGCCTAGTTGCTTTAGAGTCTTGTGATCTCTCCTTCTGGCATAGGAGACTTGATCACTTTGGTTTTGATCATTTGACTCGAGTTAGCAGCCATGATCTCATTCGTGGTTTGCCTAAACTCAAGATGGTCAAAGTCTTGGTTTGTTCTCCTTATCGACATGGCAAGATGATTGCTACTTGTCATCCCCTAGTTACCATGGTGATGACTGATGCACTAGGACAACTCTTACATGTCGACACTGTTGGTCTAGCTAGAGTGCAGTCAGCGGGTGGGGAAGTGGTATGTTCTTGTCATTGTTGATGATCATTCGAGATATTCTTGGGTGTTTTCACATCCTCGAAGGATGAGTCTTTTACTCACTTTAGGGGTTTGGTCTGTAGGTTGTCTATTGAGCTCTCATGTGCTTTACGAGCTATACGCAGTGACAATGGCACAGAGTTCAAGAACTCCTACTTTGAGAGTTTCTATAAAGAGAGTCAGGTATTGAGCATCTGTTCTCCTCTCCATACGTTCCTCAGCAAAATGGCATAGTGGAAAGGAAGAATAGGATCTTGGTCAAAATGGCCAGGACGTTGCTAGATGAGTATAATATTCCTAGGATGTTTTGGGTTGAGGTTGTAGCTACTACTTGTCATGTGTCCAACAGACACTACTACAGAATAGCACATCACTGCCGGTTCCAAAACCCCATCACTTCCGGTCATTGGCACGGGCAGTGATTGGTCGACAGTGATACTCGAGGATTATCACCGCCGCTCAGAACCGGCGATGATAGGATTATCACTGCCGATTCTACCTACAACCGGCAAGTGATATCGACTATCACTGCGGATCAAACCAAAATCCGGCGGTGATAAGGATTATCACCGCCGGTTCTATCTACAACCGCGGTGATGATATTATCATCGCCGGTTATATAAAACCGCAGTGATATTGTACTAGCACTGCCGGGTTGTACCATAATTCGACGATGATAGACACATATCACCGCCGTTTTCCAAGAACCTAAAGGACAAGCTTGCATATTTTTTGTACAATATATATATATTTTTATATAATTGTTTACAGTGTCCATATGTAGTATATAAAGCATCGTTCAAATCATAATTCAAATATATGCATGTATCGACTAAGCATCGTTAAAATCATAATTCAAATATATTAAATTACGCATCACAAAATTTGTTTTTACAATGATTTATTTACAAATGTAGCTCGACTACATGTCATCCCGCTCGCTTTGATTTTACAAAGAGTCAAGTAGACATGTCACGCGTCTAGGCCGTAGGAATGAGGGCGATGAGGCTACTCGTGGAACTCGCCGTTTGGATTGATGATCTCATCATGAATGAATCCGGCGATCTGTTCTTGAATTGCTATAATTTCATCAAGAATAACTTATTGGTTCTCGCTTTGGGCGCTGTTTTTGAACAAAAAGGAAGTTACTTAATGATGATATTTGTTAAATAAAAAGCGGCATCAAAGTGTAATTACGCACCATGGCTTCATTATAGCCGACACTCTCGTGACAATTGAATGCATATTTGTACATACATAGATGCACATAAATTGTTTCCGGTTCTGCCGATGCATGGAAAGTCATTTATTATTTCAAAATTTTTCCCGTATGGACGATATCGAACACTTTTCTTGCGATGCATCGCAAGAAAGCCCAGTGAATGATTTTGAATAGTAATTAAACTTAAATGCAATAGAATGGAATTTTGCTAGAGTAATAACGCATACGATCGAGTTTACATGCTCAAAGATGTCCCAAAGGTCTTGGTACAGTTTAGTTTGTTTTCTCACGAGTCCAAGACAAAAATCCCGCTAGCATCTAACTGGATGACGAGGAGGACCCAAAGAAACTCGCACATATATGTCAACGTAGTCAATTACTCCCACATCGCACGTGTTACGCAAAAATACTAAAACGATATTAGAAGTCGAGATACGTGCTTGAAGTTATAGGGTAAAAGTACGGAGGTTTTGTATTGCGACTTCAAAAAGTATTAAATAAATAGTCTTCAACGAATCGTGGATTGTCGTTCACAAGTTTCGCTGACGAGCCCTGATCTAGGAATGCTAGATTGTCATTGTTATTTCTTCTACATGTCGTACCTCCATTCTACATAAGAAAGAAGTTAGAGATGCAATTAAACGATGACAAAATGCTCAACGATATACGGACGCACTTACAAAGTCCATAGTCTAAGTATGTTCACATCCGTGGCATCTTGTTTGGTACAACATACACACTCGTGAAAAGAACCCAGCAGATGTTATCCCCATTGTGAAAATCTTGCTCGTGTCCGATCGAACGCCCATACCATCATTGACCGCTTGCATGTACCATCGATGGACGCTACCGCAATTGAGTTGTAAGGTTGTCGAAATGAGCCGGTTCAACCAAATGGTTTCCCATAACGAACTTCCACCGAGACCTTGCACCAGAGCATCTAGTTGAACATCATCCGCTTGAGCATCCCGCTTAACGTGTCGGCACTAGCCACCGCAAGTATTGCTTTACGGATATGCGCCGTAGTCCGATATTTTGCAAGGTTCGAAGCTCGCCCGCCTTTTGCACTTTTGCCATACTCAAGAAAAACTTTTGCGCCGGCATCAACTTTAGTCTTCTTACTTGATGGCACCTTTTAAAGTGAGATGCTCGCAGCGCTTACATGCTTTTTCCGCTCTTCCTCACCATGTCACCGATAGTTTCTTTTGTGGTTGTCCTGGGTTCACAGATGGTTGAGATTTCTTCGAGGACGGTGCCGACTACCGAGATGTTCCCGTTGTTCCATTCTTTACAGTTTTTGGCGGAGGAGTCGGGCTTTTTCTGGTTGGTGCCGACGGAGGAGTTGGACTTTTCCTGGTTGGCGGCGAGAAGGGCGGAGGTCTCGTGTGGAGAGTGCGGCTGATCATCATCGTCGTCGCCCTCATCGTCCAAGCCAAACTTAATCAAGCTCTTGCGCCACGCGAGGAAGCCATTCACGTTTTCTCCTAGCTTTTTGTTCCCATCCTCGCCAGGGATCTCTACCTCTATTTTTCGGTATTGGCGGATGACACTGTCCACTTCGACCTGGCGAATCCTCGCGATATCGGGCGGCAATGCAAAGTCCGTGACTCTGGCATGGCCAAGCCCCCTCGGCCACCTTTATGGTAATGCCATGTGCGGCCAAATGTAGCTTGCACGGTGTCGGTTCTTTGATGTCATCCACGGAAAATGCGACCATGCTCTTCGGAATCCACAGGACGCCTTGCTGCTCTTACGAGCACCGGACCGATGAGCTCGTGGCTTTCACCGGGTGGCGGTCGTGAGTGAGAGCTTTACACGGCTTGCTCCATAGCCTTATCTAGTTCCGATCTTTGTTCCTCTAGCGCTCGCGACAAAGATCTTTATCCGACGCTCCAATGATCTTCTCTTAATCTCTTTGAACGCTTGTACATCCATGCGCCTGCGGAAGGCTTCTTTCCAAGTGACCAAACCAACCCTCCAGTGCGACACGGATGCTCCTTATTACCCAGGCTATGGTTAGCTCGTCATTCTCCCTTCGTGGCGCGAAAGATCCTTGGGAAGACTGCGTGTGAGCATCCGTGATTCTGCGGCCTCTCGCTCTCTATCGCTCAAGCTTAAGCCGCCATCATCGGAGATAGAAGCACCCCTCCCAAGCAACGAAAGCTTCGATCGTTAAGCTTAAGGCGGCCGTTGCAGGAATTATACCCTTGCGGGTTATTTCTTCTTCGAACCGATCCCATGCTGGTATTTTCTTCACGTACCCTCCAGTTCCTAGTTTGTGAGGGTGAATATTCTTATCCGCGTTTGCTTTGTTCCTTTGACTTACTATGTGAGCTTCTTCAGACCTCTTGTACGCCACAAATTCATCCCAGAACTCCCTTAACTTTGGGTGCGTGTCAAAATTCGTTTCATTCTTTTTCACATAATTCTTGTTTAGTGTTGTCTTCCAATTCTTCCACGCAGGGCACATGATGCAGAGTGCTCGTTTCTTTCAAACCAGCTCGGTCCCTTGGGAACTGGAAAACTTGTTTCACTTGTCCCATAATGAGTTCTTCAGGTCATTGGGTACCACCCATGGGTCACCTCCGCGGCCAATCCATGATCTATAGCTGATGGGCACATCATCCCTAGCAATAACCCCGCAGGCTGTCCTGTACGGCCCCAATGATGACTCGTATAGCAGTTCCCGATTGCCGAGAGCTCCACTATGTTAAAATTCCCTTAGGCATCTTGTTCTGACCACGACTTGCGCTTGCGCTTCGTTGATCGGACATCCGAGCCTACAAATTGATCTTCTAAATTATTAGTCGTGCGGGCCTACCATGTTTTGGGAACCACGATGTACTAAAACTTTACCTCGCTTACGTGAGTATCGTCAGGTTGGTCCATGGCTGGATCCTGCAGGTTCAGATAGGACGTTGGGCTATTATTCGGGCTACCCCTTCCTCCTTCGTCCATATTTGAGGGCCCAACTCCCTCCGGCACTTGTCCTTCGTCGGAGGCCATTCCTAGCAAGTTTGTTGAAAATTTCCAATTAACAAGGTCATTTTTGAAATACACACATATTTTTTTTATCTGTATACACAAACATCCTTGAAGGACACATACACATACACATATACATCTTTTTTTGAATCTGCATTCACACGTAGAAAAAAATGTTTCACGTGTAGGAAAAAAATGTTACAGTGTTTGAAAAAATCAGATATCCGGTTCCTAACAATTCCAAAAAAAATGTAGCAGTATATAGCAACTATTTTCCAAGTCTGTAAGTGCAAATCATCAACTAGTGTACTAGGCTTTCTCTAGCAAGCTATTCCTTAAACAAATCGGAAACCTAGTGAAATCATATGGCGTAAAATTAAGACCCATTGACCTACTACATGAGACTAAATAGATGGATAATCGTTCTAACCAAAGGAATGTTTTGGCTTCACAATTTTTGCTAGCTAATAAGGCAAATCCAACATAAATTTAATTTAGACCATCCGATATGGTTTTTCCGACAATCAGAACAAACTCGATTTTTTCTCACAAAAAGGAACAAATCTAGTTCAAGTAGTTAAGTACTCCAATAAGGTCTCATTGTAGTTTTCACCATGCGCCACAACCCATAATTAGCTTATTCATTTTCATAATCAAGATATTTTTCACTGCTATGATCAACGAAGCATCGAAGACTAGAATAACAAAAATGCGCCATTACATCATACACACATGAATCATAGCCTATTTGGGCACCAAGAAAATCAAATTTCAGTGCTAATTATCCTCCCGCCCATGGACAATTCAACTAATTACTACTTGATAGAACTTGTTGATGTCAACATATTAATACTTGATACAACTTCGAGCTCAAAGAAGGTCGTTATCAAAGCAAAGAAGGTCGCGGTGACGGCCGAGGCGATGAGGTCGCGCGACGGCGGGCGGTGAGGTCCGGCGATGGCGGGCGGTGAGGTTGAGGCGACGGCCGGCGATGCGGGACGACGGCGGGCGGTGAGGTCCGGCGACGGCGGGCGGTGAGGTTGAGGCGACGGCCGGGCGATCGGACGACGGCGGGCGGTGAGGTCCGGCGACGGCGGGCGGTGAGGTTGAGGCGACGGCGGGGCGATGCGGGACGACGGCGGGCGATGCGAGGAGACGGCGGCGGCATCAAAGTTGAAGTGGAAATGAGGCCGAGTGGCGCGGCGTTCAATTTATAGGGTTAGAGTATCACCGCGGTCATCACAAAACCGGCAATGATACACTATCACCGCCGGATAATAAAAAGAACCGCGGTGATAGTTGAATTGTCACCGCCGGTTCAAGCTCAGCCGGCGGTGAAAGTATTTATCACCGCGGTTCAATCTCAACCCGACGGTAATAATACATTATCACCGCCGGTTGTATCTACACCCGCGGTGAAAGTATTTATCACCGCCGGTTCAAAACAAAACCGCAAGAATATTTGATTATCACCGTCGGGTTAATACTACAAACCGCGAAGATAAAGCACTTCACCGCCGGGTTAATGAGACAACCGGCATTGATAAGCTCCAGTCAATTATGTCAAAGTTTTCAAAGGATGATTGCTTTGGGTGTTTTTAAATCCTATCAATTTTTATCCAAATTTTCTGCAAATTTTTGGAGGAATACATCAGGACATGTAATATTTGATTTAAATATTTCCCCTAAGTTTTGACAAAGTTGTAAAATTATAAAAATCCAGATTGCTCACTGTTTTCATAGTTTTAATATTTCAAAATAGAAAAATTCAAATTGCTCATTGTTTTGAAATCCTATCAATTTTTATCCAAATTTTCTGGAAATTTTTGGAAGAATACTTTAGGACATGTAATATTTGATTTAAATTCAAACAAATGCAGTAGACCAACCATCGCTTCAAAAATTCACACAAATACAAAAAAAACACACAGATGAAGTTGAATTCACACAAATTGATACATATGACAAAAGAATACATTAATTGTTACATATGAGAAAATAAAATGTATTTAATTAGGACAACTAAGCTACGATTCGACCTTCGTCATGATCGCGGCGTATGTATGTAACTCGTCCTCACTCTCTTCCATGAGACCGAGGTCAACGCCCTCTCCGAAGGAGGAAGCTCATCGAATTGGTTGTACTCTTCCTCGTCGACAACATTCTCAACCCGACAATCCTTCTTTTCCTTGAATAACCACGTGGCGCTCCTTGTTAGCCGGATCGGTTACAAAAAGATTTGTGTAACACAATTAGCAAGTACGAATGGTTCTTCTCTCAGATCCGCCAGTTTAGGTCCACGGTAGTGATACCGCATTTGTCGATGTTCATGCCCTTGGAAGTCTTACCCATTGGCACCGAAAGAGAGGGACCTTCAAAGGTCCGTAATCAAGCTCCCAAATCTCTTCTATGAATCTGTAGTAGGTTTTCCTATCTTCGTTCTTGTCGTCAGAGGCATCTGACGGATACATGCTGTTTTGGTTGGTGCTCTTTTTATCTTGTGCTCTTGTATAAAAAGTAAAACCATTTAATCGTATCCTTGGAATGTCCAAATTGTAGTGGATGGTCCCTGAGCCAACACTTTCAACTGAGCGCACTCTGTCTCCGTATGCATCATGTGCCTACGCAACCAATCGCCGAAGTTATGTCTATGCTCTCTCGCGATCCAACCCTCTGACTTCGTTGGGTTTGTTCTAGATAGCATGCTCTTGTGCATGTTGACATACGGGGCCACCACAACTGATTGTCCCAGAACTGCGAAATGTGCTTGTGTGAATGAAGCTAGATTGTTTGTACGGAGTGATTTCTCGCCCAGTGTCCCTTTTCCCTGTAGCCTACCCTCATGTCGTGATGTAGGCACACCAATCGGTTTGAGATCCATGTAATCAACGCAGAACTCAATGACCTCCTCGGTTCCCCAACCATCGCAATGCAACCTTCCTACCGATGTCGATTACTTAACATATTTCTTTATGACCCCATGAACCTCTCAAAAGGATACATCGATGTAGAAACACGGACCGAGAATCAGATCTCTTTCACGATGTGAACAATGAGATGGACCATAATATCAAAAAAGATGAAGGGAAACACATCTCGAGCTGCAGAGAGTGTGGACCACGTCTTCTGTAGCTTATCTAGTTTCAATGGATCGATGGCCTTATGTGAAATCGCGTTGAAGAATGAACACAACTTCACAATTGGGTCTCGGACTTTCTCTGCGAAACACCCTAAGCGCAATTGGAAGCATCTGCGTCATCATCACGTGGCAATCGTGAGACTTCATACCAATTAATTTTAAGTCTTTCATTGAGACTAGTCTCTTTATGTTGGCGAGTATCCGGACGGAACTTTCACTCCATGCAAGCATTCGCACAGCTAATTTTTTCTTTCTTGCTCGAGTGTAGCAGTCATGGAAGGTACTTTTTCCTGTATCCATGTCTCGTGATGCAGCTCCTTCCCGAGTTTCATATCTTCAAGGTCCATCCGTGCTTGGAGAGTATCTTTTGTTTTGCGGTATATCCAAGAAGATACCAAGCAAACCGTCACACACGTTCATCTCTATGTGCATGACGTCGATTGCGTGTCGCACTTCTAAGTGTTGCCAAGAAGGTAGGACCCAAAATATCGATCTCTTTTTCCACAAAGGAGCCTTATCACGGAACTCGGGATAGATGTACTTTTGCTCCTTTCCGTGGATAATTTTAAGATCCCTTACAGCTGCAAATATCTCTCTCGGTGTGATTCTTGAGCTAAAGCGGTCTCCTTTGTCCCATCAAAAGCTTTCTTATTATTGCGGTATGGGTGATCCTTGCGAGGAACCTACGATGCCTCATGTAAGACATTTTTCGACAGCTTCTTGACCACCGACTAGCTGTACCATCTAAGCATTGGACGATCCATTGAAGCCTTTTGTCGTCTGCCCGACAAAGTTACCAAGGGCGGGGTAATCATTGATGGTTACGAACAACAATGCGCGTAGGATAAAGTTCTCTCTTTATACTCATCCCATACCGCACTCCATCGCTCCACTAGATTAGAAGATCTTCAACCAATGGTTTGAGGTACACATCGATATCGCTGCCGGGTTGCACGGCCCTTGGATCGAGAGTGGCATCATAATGTACTTCCGCTTCATACAAAGCCAAGGAGGAAGGTTGTAGATACATAGAGTTACCGCCAAGTGCGATGACGATCGCTCATGTTACCGAAAGGATTCATCCCATCCGTACTCAACCCGAACCTTATATTCCTTACATCATATGCAAAGTGCTTCTTATATTTTCATCAATGTTCCTCCATTGCACGTAGTCGCAGGTGTCCGAGCATTCCATCGTTCTTACGCTCTTCTTCGTGCCATCGTAGCAATTGGGCATGCCTTTTGTTCGCAAACAATCGATTCAGATGGGAATTATAGGAAAATACCACACCACCTTACGGGAGATCTCATCTTCTTACGCTTCACCCGACATCTTCATTATCGATGTCATCATCGTTCTTATACCGCTTTGCTTTGCAAACAAAGACAGCCATCCAAGTTCGCAAACTCATTGCGATACAACATGCAATCGCTTGGACATGCGTGTATCCTTTGTACTTCCAATCCCAACGGGCGGACAACCCGCTTGGCCCTGCGTGCATTTGTAGGCAACACGTTACCCTCTGAAGCAAATCCCCAAGAGACATAAGAGCTCGGTGAAGCTCTTATCGGACCAACCATTGCTTGCCTTCAAGCTGCGAGAGTGTAAGCACGGTCAATTTTTGTGCTCCTCCTGCGGCCGGGTACAATGGTGTCGTGGAGTCCTGTACCATATGTTGGAACTTTTGAAACTCTCTTTCACTCGTGATGTCTCCCTCCCATCACGCAACATTTGATCCAGATCGCCGTCGTGGTCGCCGACAAACGTATCTTCAATCTGCCGTCATACCGTTGTCTCCGCCATCTTCAATAATGTGTTGCCCTTCATGTACAATCTCATCTTCGCGCGTGCTTGGTCCAAATGTATAGCCACCTTGAAACCTCTTCAAGCAAGTGTGCACGATCGACTCTATGGTAGAAAACGACTTCCGATTTTTGCAATCAACGCATGGATAGCACATGTAATCCGCCAGATTCTTCGACTTGTGCGCGCAGCCACGTTTAGAAAATAACTCACACCATTAAAAACTCGCCCCACAACGGTCCGTGTCATACATCCACCTTGGTCCATCTACAATTAATTAAATCAAACATTACATACGCATATAATTGCAAATAACAAATAATTGTAAACGATTAGATTTAAAAACATATGTAGCAATTTTGACTATATTAAAATACATCAACCTTTTTCCGTTATGTAAATATCCATATAGCAATTTTTAGTATTGTAAAAATGAAAATAATTGTAATAGTTAGGATATATTTAGACTATATCAAAATATATCAATCTTTTTTCATTGCGTCAATATATCCATCTTGCAATTCCTTATTATTTACAAATTTGGAAAAATTGTAAGTACTTAGGATATACTTTGAGTACATTAAAATATATCAACATTTTTTATTAGGTAAATATCCATCTAACAAGTTTTTATTATTTCAACATTTGAAAATACACCTTTTTCATTATGTAAAAATCCACGTGGCAATTTTTTATTATTTACAAAAATAGAGATCAAATTACTAACCTCGAAAAGAAGTACAATACAAATTTTAACAAATTTTTCTGGCAGCAGATCGTTGCAATCTACAAATCGAGCAAAAGACAGAGCGCCTCTGTCTTTGCTCGATCGGCTCGAGGCGGGGTCTCGATTATATAAAAGACTTATCACTGCGGTTACGCAGAACCGCAGTGATAAGCTTTGAATGCGCGAAAAACATATTGCGCGGGAAGATAATATCACCGCGGTTCTCGCTTAACCCGGCGGTGAAAATGCAAGTATCACTGCCGGTTTAAGAACGACCCGCAGAGATATATCTCTGCGGTTGTTGTCTCAAACCGGCAAAGTGATATCTTGCTTTTACCGCCGTTGGTTGCATGAACCGGCAGTGATAAGTTCTCCCAACTTAACTTTCAACCGGTAGAGATCGTTATCACTTGCCCATTTCGGTCCTAACCGCAGTGATATGCCTAAGGATTGGTGCTCAGAGTAGTGAGAGTTTTCTTGAGGGCACACTTGCACCACACTTCATATGAGTTGAGATATGGGCGAAAGCTCAGTGTTTCTCATTTTCGTGTTTTTAGTTACAAGTGTTTCTCTTTAAAGTCTGAGAACCTAGATAAGTTCGAGTCATGATCTTCTGATGATATATTTCTAGGTTACTCTACTTATTCTCGTAGCTACATGATATAAAGTTGTGAGGCGAGTAAGATTGTAGAGACTTGTGAGGTGACATTTGATGAGGCTAGTCTATGTACTAGGCCAGATATTTCAGGCACTTCTCCTATGTCTGAGACCATCTTTGTGTAGGATGAGGATGATGGAGATGACGGTACTCTACCTGATCTAGTCCCCTCTGAACCTAAGGTGCCTCCTGTTTCTATCACTACACCTTAGGGAGGCTAGCTGTAACATCCCAAAAATTGCTTATAATATTATTTTATGGCTATTTGTGCATTTTGTGATTTTCTGGGATTTATTGGATTTTTCTGGATTTTATTTGGAAATATGTATATTGACTTTACGAGAAAACTAACTAAATATATATAAAGTTAATATAAAGTTTTTCCAAAAATATTTTATTTGAGTCCAAAATGTCTCAAAGTATTTTTGGGATTTTTCTTGGATTTTTCTTGGTATTTTTATTGCCTAAAACTAATTAATGGAATTACTATAATTATTTTAATTAAGAAAATACAGGAAAATCGCGAATAGTGTTGGGCCAGGCCCATTCACTGTGCGGCCTTTTGGCCCGTGTTCTAGAAACTCGACCGATGGCCGTTGGATCTCCATCCGATGGCTGAGATCGTGCCGAAACCCTAGCTCATCTCGAGCGTCCGTTCCGTGTACACCCTAGATTCCTCCGCGTCGATCGCATTGTGTCTATCCGTTGCGACACGTGGAGAGCTGGATTTGCATCTTCTTCGTCGTGTCTGATCCGGAATCCGTCGCCGCACCTTCTCCGCGTTCATGAGAACTACACCTTGCCTCCCTATGTCCCTATAAAGCCGTGAAGCATCGCCCGAGGTTCGCCGTCAATAGCCGCATCTTTTGATCGGAGACGTTTTGCAAAAGTTGTCGTGGTGAGCACAGGAAAGCTCGCCATAGTTGGTGGTTCTTGCTGTCGTGGTTTTCTTCCGATTTCATCGCCGTCGTTGAGTCTCCACCGCCACTAGTGTCATCACCGAGTTTGCCAGACCGCACCACGCTGGGCCCGCAACATCTCGTCGCCAGTAACTCGTCGGAGCACCGCGTCGCGTGTCATCTTCTTCGTCACCGGTGAGAACGTCGCCGTCGTGCCACCATCGGTAGTTGGAGCTCTGCTGACCGTCGGATCTCCATCGTTCGGTCCTAGCAGCGCAACGTGTAAAGGTAAAAAGTAAACCGCTCGAGTAGCTCGTGATCGTCGGATCTCGCGTACGGCCCAGATCTTGCCAATTTGCTGACCAATCACCGGTAGACGCGTGGTGGCACTGGAGGCTAGGCGCCATGCGCCAGGTTCACGGTGAGCTGGCGCAGATCCATGCACCAAGTCCGTAGACCGTGCCACGTGTCGCTCCATGATTGTCTAGGGCATCGCTGTCGTCATGCTGATGTCAGCATGATGCAGTAATGCCATTTTTTAGTATAAAAATAATTAGGGAAAATTGGATTTTCTATTTTCTGTATTTTCAGAATTAGTTCAATCTTTAAAAGGCTATAACTTTTGCATTTTAACTCAAATTTGGGTGATTCAAATTTCTATTTTTTTTAAATTGAGATCTATTTAATGGTGAATTTTATTTGATTTTTGGAGTTAATTTGCTCTCTGTTTTGGTATTTATTTGCTTTTCTCCTTCAGTACGCATAGACGTTGAATTGTGCGACGCTTCGGAGGAGGATCCGTCAACTCAAGATCAAGTTCCAGAGCAAGATCAGAACCTGTTCCAAGGCAAGTTGTGCTTTGATCATGTTGAACCCATGTTTATAAAATCGCTATATTGATTTACTTTAATGCATACTATTTCATGTATACAATTGTTTCAAATTAAATTGGGATCTAGTTAATCCACCAATTGATCTATACCCTACCTTGTCATTTGTATGCCATGATCTATTGTCACCTTAGATTGGTTCGCTATAGTTGATTAATATTAAAATCAACATGGGATGGTTAGACCGTGTTAGTTTCTTAGCTATGCCACAACATCATATGTATTTGAATCATTGATAATTAATGTTGACTAATGGAATATGGAACAATGATATGAACTTGTGTCTCATGTGAGATCACACAATGAGATTGAGTTTTAGTGGCGAGTCATGTCACGCAACGATGTTGACTTGTTGATGGGACGTGGTGCTTGGTAATCAACTAGGTGCTAATCACTTAGATTGGGGCAAGTGACAAGGGGCAAGTATGCCAAGGTGAGCCCGATGGGCAGAGGGTATGTGGAAGTCTTGCTTCGATCATCCTAAGGACTTAACCTTGCAAGTCTTTGACCCGAGTCAATCATGCAACCACATGTCTGGTATGGGACAGCCTAGCTGATTAATTTGTAATGTCTTAGTTTGGTACTATAATTGGCAGTGTGAGTTTCTGAGTTATGGAGTAATTCACAATGCGTAAGAGTGGGGCCCTGGTTGTGGTTTTCAGACCCACCGGTGTTGAAACCTTAGCGGGTAGTATCAGGTTAAGGTAGTGCATTGTAAAGGCTTTGTTATAATCACTCGCCTTTATGGTGTATGGTTGTATCGTGTGGGTAAAGTACATAACCTCTGCAGAGTGTAAATATATTCGGATAGCCGTGCTCGCGGTACTGAGTAATGCTCGAGAATTACAGTTAAGGGTTAGCTTAATTAAATGGGAAACTTGGTTGGGATGGCGGAATTGCCATGTAGAAGGTTGAACTTGACTTAGGGTTGGAAACTTGGTTTATTTGGTAAATGCTGAATCTATCTCTTACTGTTATTTGTTTTACCGTCCTTACAATCTATTTATTGTATTTGTTCGTAAATGCTGCTTATTGCAAAATAGCCATAATAGTCTTTTCCTTTGGAATAAGCCTTGCATATAGTTACATAGAAATGCATTCTGTGCACAACTTGTTGAGTGCTCTATATACTCACCCTTGCCAAATAACAACAATCAACAGTTGAGGAATCTACACCTATGTTGGAGGAGGAGTTCCAAGAGGACACGAGTCATTAGGGTCCGAGCCTTGTCAGTTGCCTGTGGTGAACTGATGAGCCATTTATGTCTTCTACTTTCCACTGCTTATTTCTTAGTTTATATTTACAGCCTAGCCCTGCGTGGCTTAATAATGTAAGTTGGTCATAAGATGATACACTTAGCTATGTCAAAAAAATGGAGTATTATTATTATTATCGTTGAGTATGATGTGATATGTACCAATGTTAAGCTGTGTGCACTAGCGTTGATCCTCGGACTAGTGCGGTAAACACAGTGGATTCGAATTATTGGATTCGGGTCCTTACAGAGGTGGTATCAGAGCATATTGACTATAGGTCTTGGCCCTAGATAGCATGGTGGTGTCATTGATGTGTCCAAAACTATTTTCTAAAGAAAAATCTAAATTTGACTAACAAGACACTCTTGACTCTTCTTATTCTCTACTTCTCGCCTTTGCTGAATTTACCGTTTTCCGTTGCCGTTTCGGGTGGAGGACTTATTCAAAGTTCTTTTTGGAGCAGATGCCGATCGTCCCGACCTTTGAGGACAGAGAGGGTGGCTATGCCAAGGAGCTGTGGAGAGTTCTGTAGATGCTTGGAGGTTTCTATCGTCCATTTTAACAAGGAGGCAGCTGGTCAGTTAATGGTGTACACCGAGGGTTCATCTGCAAGTTGACTATCTACGCCCGAGAGAACGAGAGCTCTAGCAGGCCGATCCACATCACCGTGAGGAGGTTCTCGTACTAGGTTGGGATTCAGGAGGCCGCTCGACTTGCACTTCGCCGCGTCTTCCATGACTACACTTACGAGCTTCATGACACAGTGTTCAGGCTTCACCCTACTGTACGAGCGAGCCGACGTCGACAGATCGAGGAGGACGAGTGTGCTACTGCATTACACCTTTCGGAGTTTGCGCTCACCTAGTAGGAGTATATGGGAGAGAACACACAGGAGTTGGAGATGGTGTACGAGGCACTGAGGGTGACAGAGCAGGAGCTTCAGGAGACTCGTGCCACAACCGTTGAGGTGGTCACTAAGCTAGAGGAGGCTTTGCGAGAGGCCGAAGGCCAGGCAGCTCAGGGGGCTCAGATCGATCAGGAGCCGGTCGAGGAAGCTGAAGAAGAGGAGGAAGACCCCGAGGAGGTCGAGTTCGAGCTAGAGGAGCGTGACGTACGTGTGGACGTGGAGGTTCCAGTCGAGGGTCATCAGGATAGGTTTGCGCCCATGCCAACTCACCCATCGGTGTATGCACCGGGTCAGCCTCAGCTTGGGTGGATGGATGAGTGAGAGTCTTAGAATTTGGTTGAGACTCAAGTGTTGAGTCACGTCTTTAAGATAGTCTTTACCTTTTTAGCAGTCGTTAAGGTTGTGTGCTTAGTTTGGATCTTTGATTGCTGAGTGTGCAGTATGTGTTGTATAGCCTTTAGGCTTTTGTAAGCAACCATATGAAGTATTAATAAAGTTGATAAATTTGGGTTAAACCTGTTTCCCCCACCTTAGAAATTCTGGTGTCTTATCTATGCTACATCTACCTTTCCTAACCCAAGAAGCAATCAACAGATGGTGGACACTCGTGGTAACAATGGTGCTTCAGGAAGTGGCCTTCGCCATAATGACAACCCCAATGATGGAGTATCGTCGCAACCATGCCGCCTGTAGACATGCAGAATTTGGGAGCTTTTCTTGCAGCACAGACCCAGCTTATGCAGACGATGATGCAACAAATGTAGGATATGACCTGAAGAGGAACGCGGTATGCTACGCTAGCACAAAAAAAATCTACCGCGTAACCAGAAAGCTACTCGCAAGAAAGGGATCATAGATAAGATTACCACTAGACGCGCAGTTGCGGAATCCTTCGCGTGTCGATGTAGTGGATCGTCCTCGCCGCAGTCGTTGCGTCGATGTAGTGGATCGTCCTCGCCTTGCCGTGGATTGTCCTCCCACGCCGCAGTCGCAGCAGCGTCACCGCAGTAGTCCACACGTCCAGAGATGGAACGCCGTGCGTCGTGTGCAAGCACCAGTCGCTCGGCGAGGGCAAGAGAGGAGTAGGCTTGGGTTTCGAGTGAATCATTCCTAAACCGTGGAAAGCACACCCTGCGCCCTCCTCCCCTCCTTATATAGCCACGAGATGAAACCCTAAACTAGGGCCCATCAGCGTGCTAAGCCCACGAGGTTCATTAATTACGGATCCAATCCAAATTAATGCGTCCCAGCCCATTAAGTGTGTGACCCTGCAGGTTCACGTACGTTTGGACGTGGATTCGGAAAACTCCTTTTCAATCCAATAGTTGGTAGTGGCTTCTTGCAAAGTATGCCAACTCCCAAACATACTATGATCAAATCGGACAGAACCTATCAAAAGTACTCATGTAATAATCCCTTTGCCAAGTATATGAAGATTGATCTCAAGGCGAGAAGCATGTCATCCTTTGATGATTCAATCCATCTCTCGTATCCGTGATATATTAATAAGTTGTGATTGACTCCTCAATCACGGCATGGCCATGCACTTCCTTAATCATATCACACGAGTGGCCTTGTCATATATCTCCGTTTCATTGGAGTGGCAAATTCCATCTTGACTGCTCACTTCCCTCTGCACGTTTCATAGTAAACATGAAGGCAACCTTTATAACTATCCGGTTAGGAAGTAGTGTTTGATAGCCCCAAGGAAAACTATTACACATGTAGGGAATATGACAATCTCAGGTCTAAGGATCATACATCTACTAGGTATGAGATACATCGATGACACATAAGAATGAAACATTCTCGCAGTTGTCCCATTGCGGGTCTATCTAACCCATGTTCTTCAACATGCGTCCACAATGTATAGATGATATCTCCATATCCCATGATCTATGAAGCATGATCATCGATCACTACATGTGCTGATCTATTCATCGTTGTCCTATACGATGATATCCGGTCAGAGATATTTATCGAATTACATCATTAAGTAAAGAGCTTCATAAGCAAGTCACATACTTGTTGATCAATACAATGATATACATTCAATGGACCAATAATCATATTATTATTCATAAACATAGTCATGTTACAATCATCTAAATGATTGCCTCAAGGGCATAACACTAACAATCTCCCACTTGCACTTGAGTCAATCAATTAAGTATCTAATATCAATAGACCTTGTGTGCGCCTCATGCTTAGGCTGTGGCAGTGGCTTTGTCAACGGATCGGCCACATTGGCTTCTGTATGTACTTTGCATATTCTCACGTCACCTCTATCCACAATCTCGCGAATAAGGTGAAAGCGACGGAGTATGTGTTTAGACTTCTGATGTGATCTAGGCTCTTTTGCTTGTGCAATGGCACCACTATTATCGCAATAGATGTCCATTGGACTAGAGGCACTAGCGAGCACACCAAGCTCTGTGATAAACTTCTTAATCCACACAGCTTCCTTTGTGGCCTCCGAAGCCGCAATGTACTCCGCTTCTGTCATAGAGTCGGCCACCGTGTTTTGCTTGGAACTCTTCCACCATCGCTCCTCCATTAAGTGTAAACACAAACCCGGATTGCGATCGAAAATCATCTTTGTCAGTTTGGAAGCTTGCATCGGTGTAACCCTTTGCAACCAGATCTTCCTCACCTCCAAAAACAAGGAACATACCCTTAGTTCTTCTCAAGTACTTCATGATATTTTTTACGGCTATCCAATGACCATCACGGGATCCGCTTGGTATCCGCCGTGACACTTAGAGCATATGAGACATCTGGGCGTGTACAGATCATGGCATACATAATAGACCCAATAGCTGAAGCATATGGAATCTTGCTCATCCTGTCTCGCTCATCAGATGTCGAAGGACACTGATTCTTGCAGAGACTGATGCCATGTGACATTGGCATGAAACCTCTCTTGGATTCATGCATATTGAACCTTTTCAATATCTTGTCAATGTACATTTCCTGACTTAATCCAATTAACCTTTTTGTTCTATCTCTATAGATTTTTATACCCAAGATATAGCATGCTTCTCCCAAGTCCTTCATTGAGAAACTCCTTTTCAATGAAGTCTTAACATCTTCAAGCATAAGAATGTCATTCCCGATCAATAATATGTCATCCACATACAAAATCAGAAATACAAGTGCGCTCCCACTAGCCTTCTTGTAAACACAAGGCTCTTCTTCATTTTTGATAAAGTCAAAACCTTTGACTACTTCATCAAAACGAATGTTCCAACTCCGAGATGCTTGCTTTAACCCATAAATGGATCTTTGAAGCTTGCATGCCCTTTTAGCATATTTAGGATCAACAAAACCTTCAAAGTTGTATCATGTATACATCCTCACAAAGATTCCCATTAAGGAATCTTTGTTTTGACATCCATCGCCATATTTCATAATCAAAATATGCAAGAATAGCTAAAATGATCCGGATAGACTTGAGCATGGCTACGGTGAGAAAGTTTCATCATAGTCAACTCCTTGAACTTGTTTGAAACCCTTTGCCACCAACCGTGCCTTATAGATCTGAACATTTCCATCTCGTCTATCTTTTCTTGAAAATCCATATGCACTCAATGGTTTTACACCATCGGAGAGTCGACCAAGTTCCAAACTTGATTGTCATGCATGGATTGAATTTGAATCTCATGGCTTCAAGCCATTTTTGAGTTGGGTCCATCATTGCTTCTTCATAAGTCGTGGGCTCATCATTGTCCAACAATAATATGTCACCCCATATCTTATAGGTACATGGCGTGGCCTCCCGACCTACGTGGGGTGGAGTCTCTTCCACAAGTTGTACAACACTTTGTACATCTTGTGAAGGTTCGATGGTAGCTTGAACATATTCATGTGATTCTCGAACTTAATCAAGATACACATCACTCCTCTGATTTCTTTTGAAAGGAACTCTTTCTCCAAAAGACACCATTTCGAGCAACAAAACTTTGTTCTCGTTTCTTTTGTAAAAGTAATATCCTTTTGTTTCTTTAGGATACCCCACAAAAAAGCATTTTTCTGATTTAGGTGCGAGTTTATCTGATTGTAAACATTTTACATAAGCCTCACATCCCCATATCTTGAGAAATGACAACATGGGTCTTCTCCCACCCATATATCATATGGCGTCTTCTCAACAGATTTTGATGGGACCCTATTCAAAGTGAACGCAATTGTCTCTAGAGCGAAACCCGTAAGGATAATGGCGATCTGTTTGGTGATCATTGACCGAACCATATCTAATAAAGTTCGGTTACATCGTTCGGACACGCCATTCCATTGAGGCGTTCCTGGCGGAGTAAGTTGCGGAACGATTCCACATTGCTTTAGATGATCACCAAACTCTTGGCTCAAGTATTCGCCACCACGATCGGATCGTAAGTGTTTTATTGTTTTGCCAAGTTGATTTTGTACTTCGTTCTGAAACTCTTTGAACCTTTCAAAAGATTCAGATTCATGCCTCATTAAATAGATATA
Source organism: Otatea glauca (assembly GCA_036346275.1). Lineage (NCBI taxonomy): Eukaryota > Viridiplantae > Streptophyta > Magnoliopsida > Poales > Poaceae > Otatea > Otatea glauca. Next base: position 12,383,169 of record CM070720.1, read on the forward strand.
TCCATATCTACTGAAGTCATCGGTAAAAGTTACAAAGTACTGAAACCCACCCCTAGCGATCGAGCTCATTGGTCCACATACATCAGTATGTACTAGGGCCAATAATTCACTTGCTCTCTCACTAAAACCTGTGAAAGGGCTTTTGTCATCTTGCCAAGTAAACAAGATTCACATGTTTCAAATGATTCAAAATCAAATGAGGTTAGAAGTCCATCACCATAGAGCTTCTTCATGCGCTTCTCATTTATATGACCTAGCGACAATGCCACAAAAGGTAGGGTTCAAATCATTAGGCCGTTGCCTTTTACATTAATATTATAGACAGGTTTTCTTGAGTTCAAGGACATACAACCCATCCACCATGGGGCAACGACCATAATACATATCATTCAAAAATATCGAACAAACAAAGTTCTTTATTCTGAAATCATAACCTTCATGTTCCAAACAAGAAGATGAAATAATGTTTCTACTCAAAGATGGAACAAAATAACAATTAATAAGTTCTAAAACTAATCCTGAAGGTAAATGCAATGGGTATGTGCCAACGGCAAGACCAGCAACTCTTGCTTTATTCCTCACGCGAAGATCCACTTCTCCTTTTGCCAAGTCTCTACTCTTTATCACCGCAACGAATTGCAAATGTGAGCAACCGAACCGTATCATATACCCATGAGTGAGTGAAGAAGTAGCAAGATTAATTTCTATAACATTAATACCAAGTGGAAACCACATTTCCATTCTTCTTATCCGCGATACTTTTCGATTCCCCGTTTCCAATGCCTAATTTCTTGCAATAGAAGCATTGGGTATCAGGTTGAGCGCCAACTTTAAGCTTCTGAAGCTTAGTTTTGAGGCTTTCGATCTCATCTTGAGCCTTGCCCTTGCCCTTGCCCTTGCTCTTTCCCGTTCCCCCAGCCTTAGCCTTCCTCTTTTTGAAAGCAGTTGTTTTCTGAACCATCATCACATGATTGGGTTTTTTCTTAATGCTTTCCTCGGCAGCCTTGAGCATCCCATGTAGCTCGGTTAGGCTCTTCTCCATGCTATTCATATGAAAATTCATAATGAATGGCTCAAAGCTCTGAGGCATAGACTGGAGAATAACATCTGTGGCCAAACCGAGGCTAAGGGGAAACTCAAGTTTTTCCAATCTCCCAATGTAACCAATCATCTTGATCACATGAGGATCGACCGGATCGCCTTGACCAACTTACAAGCAAATAAAAGCTTTGAGATACCATACCTCTCAGCTCTTGCTTGATTCCCAAACATGCCCTTCAAGCCCACAATCATATTGTAAGCATCCTGGTCCTCATATTGCTTTTGGAGCTCAGAGTCCATGGTGACTAGCATGAGACAGCTGACCTCTACAGAAGCATTAACATGCTTTTCATATTCAACCTTCAAATTGCGAGTAGCATTTTTGGCTGGTTCATCAGGAATTGGATTCTCTAGAACATAGTCCTTCTTTTCATGCTTGAGAACAATTCTCAGGTTGCGATACCAATCAACAAAATTAGTTCCATTCAGTTTTCCCTTTCCAAAACCGATCTCAAAGCAAAACCAGGTGTAGCAGGAGTAGGAGAAGGTGCCATTGAACTACAACAAAAACATGCAAAGATTCTAAGCACTATGTTTATGTAAAACTTTTATCAAACTTTTTAATTAAAGACACTTCTATTTTATGTCCCTTTTATAGACACATAGTGAGTATTCAAGATCCATATTCATCAAACACTAGTGAGCTTTGGCATCACTGCTAGAAATTTAATGACATAGGTAAGCAACACCTTTGCTAATTACATCATATGTAACTCTTGTTTGTTGAGTATGAAAAGAAGTAATGAATGCCTCCATCAACTTGACTCATGGCCAGTCAACCTGCCCCAAGGGCTCACATGAGGAGGAGCACTTCCGTATTCGGTGCCAATTAAGAAACCTGCCTCATGTGTGTTTTCCTAGACACCACTTGTCTTGTATAGGTTCCTTCATTACTGAAATCAAATCCCAACCACTTATGTCATCAAGCCCAAAACCGTTTTGATAGCTTGATTAAATCTACCATTGTTATGCGTGATGTGTCCAACACATCCCTATCATCTATTGAGATATCCATTGATATACTACTTTGGCAGTCATATCAATAACGATCTAAATTCTTGATAGGTGCAACAATTGGATGGACAATTTGATTTAAAATTTTTAACTATAGGGATGAACAAAGATTACTATGAACATGGCATCACATGCAATGAGCATAAAGAAAATAGCAAGGATTAAACACACATCCACAGAAAATCAAAATAAGCTGTGAAATAGCATGGCCCTTAGCATTAAGATCTCCATCATCATGCTTGTTTGTTCACCTAGCCACTTTGCTTGATTTGTTCACCTAGCCATCGTCTTCATCATTATGGATGCAACTCCTTACAACTTTTGATAATGAATTTTACATAAGGGTTTGAAGCATCACAAGTTGACACGCAGGTCGTTATACAATTTAAATAGCCTTATGGCTTGACACGCACGCAGCCATGTGGAAATTACATGCATCACATACACATAGGCCATACCATTTCACATAATTCCTGCAAAACGAGGTTAAACAAAAGCAACCCTACGACTCGGGGTCCAAGGCGCAGCCCACATGGTGTCGGCGGCGAGGTCCGAGGCGGCGCCTGGCGGGTCAAGGCGAGCCACTGCGGCGATCCTCATATTTTTAGAGGCATGTCTTCTGTCATGGGAAAACACCCTCAAAATTTCCACGGATCAACCAGATTGACCCAATCCGATCTAACATGATTGGCTTGGTCCCATATGGATACGTTTCAGAAACCCTGATGGCGGTAACCCGACCGGTAAGGGTAACGTCGTACCATGAACGGACTCACCCAAATCAATATTGAATCTGTTTGTGCTTACCATGGATCAACCAGATTGACCCAATCCAACTCAATCTGATTGGCTTGGTCCCATATGGATACGTTTCAGAGACCCTGATGGCAGTAACCCAACCGGTAAGGGTAACGTCGTACCATGAACGGTCTCACCCAAATCAAGATTGAGTCGGTTTGCACTTTCATCAAACCCCAAACCGATCGATCTCATCGATGTCTGCCGTCACCAATTCATCACATGAACTGGCTGAACATGTAATAGATCCAATCTACTAACCTTACACATCATATGTGCAACATCCAGATCACAAAACTATACGAGATGGCTCTGATACCACTGAAGAGGAACGCGGTATGCTACGCTAGCACAAAAAAATCTACCGCGTAACGTAAAGCTACTCACAAGAAGGGGATCATAGATAAGATTACCACTAGGCGCGAGCTGCGTAATCCTTCGCGCGTCGATGTAGTGGATCGTCCTCGCCGCGATCGTTCGTCGATGTAGTGGATCGTCCTCGCCTTGCCGTGGATTGTCCTCCCACGCCGCAGCCGCAGCAGCGTCACCGCATAGTCCACACGTCCGGAGATGGAACGCCGCGCGTCGTGTGCAAGCACACAGTCGCTCGGCGAGGGCAGCGAGAGGAGTAGGCTTGGGTTTCGAGTGAATCATTCCTAAACCGTGGGAAAGCACACCTGCACCCTCCTCCTCCCTCCTTATATAGCCACGAGATGAAACCTAAACTAGGGCCCATCGTGCTAAGCCCACGAGGTTCATTAATTACGGATCCAATCCAAATTAATGCGTCCCACCCATTAAGTGTGTGACCTGCGGGTTCACGTCACGTTTGGACGTGGATTCGAAAACTCCTTTTCAATCCAATAGTTGGTATTGGTTTCTTGCAAAGTATGCCAACTCCCAAACATACTATGATCAAATCGGACAGAACCTATCAAAAGTACTCATGTAATAATCCCTTTGCCAAGTATATGAAGATTGATCTCAAGGCGAGAAGCATGTCATCCTTTGATGATTCAATCCATCTCTCGTATCCGTGATATATTAATAAGTTGTGATTGACTCCTCAATCACGGTATGGCCATGCACTTCCTTAATTATATCACACGAGTGACCTTGTCATATATCTCCGTTTCATTGGAGTGGCAAATTCCATCTCTACTGCTCACTTCCCTCTGCACGTTTCATAGTAAACATGAAAGCTACCTTTATAACTATCCGGTTAGGAAGTAGTGTTTGATAGCCCCAAGGAAAACTATTACACATGTAGGGAATATGACAATCTCGTGTCTAAGGATCATACATCTACTAGGTATGAGATACACGATGACACATAAGAATGAAACATTCTCGCAGTGTCCCATTGGGTCTATCTAACCCATGTTCTTCAACATGCGTCCACAATGTATAGATGATATCTCCATATCCCATGATCTATGAAGCATGATCATCGATCACTACATGTCTTGATCTATTCATCGTTGTCCTATCGATGATATCCGATCAGAGATATTTATCGAATTACATCATTAAGTAAAGAGCTTCATAAGCAAGTCACATACTTGTTGATCAATACAATGATATACATTCATTGGACCAATAATCATATTATTATTCATAAACATAGTCATGTTACAATCATCTAAATGATTGCCTCAAGGGCATAACACTAACATGACCAGCCAAGCAGCTATCAACAACAACAGTGTTCAACATGGCAATAATGGACCGTGTCCTTACTCCAAACTGTCTGACATCATGAGGACTCGTCCGCCGACATTCTCAGGCAATGTCAACCCCTTGGAAGCCGATGATTGGCTTAGGACGATTGAGAGAAAGCTGCACATTACTCAGTGTGATAGAAATGAGAAGGTGCTTTATGCCTCTCATCAGCTAGAAGGAATTGCTGCAGAATGGTGGGAGAACTATTGTGCCGCACATGAAGCCCCATAGGAGATCACATGGGATGAGTTTACTACTGCTTTTCATCAGTACCATGTACCTGAAGGCATGATGGACCTTAGAAAGGAGGAATTTAGAGCTTTGAAGCAAGGAGCCCAATCAGTGGCCGATTACTTGAACAAATTTACTCAACTAGTACGCTATGCTCCAGAGGATGTGGCTACAGACAAGGCTAGGCAGTCACGCTTTGTGAAGGGTTTAAACTTTGGACTGTAAGTGGGATTGATCACCCATAACTTTCCTGAATTCCAGGAATTGGTTAACAAGGCTTTGATTTTGGAGGATAAACGCAAAGAGCTTGGTGAGGATCGCAAGTGCAGGACTCCCATGTGCGATATTCTCCATCATACATCTCTAACATAATTATTCCCACCTTAGTAATTGCATACTCCATGCAATCAGTCAAGTGAATAGTTCCATATGCTGGGCGTAGAGATCCTTCATCAAACATCTCCCTCGCCAAACATATATGTAAACAACAACTGAATCTAATATCCATCCATGAGAAGTACCCGATTGATTGAGACAAGTACATCTGAATCATCTTTTGCTGCCGCCATTGAGTATGCTCCCATCATTTGCTTCAAACTTGGATAGTTCTTTATCATATGACCTTATTCGTCACATAAATAGCATACATGTATGCCCTTACTCTTGCCCTTCTTCTTCCTGTAACTCTTTCTTTTGCTTGTGACACCTACCACAGCTAATGCTTGATCACCGAGGATGAAGATTTGGATGACTTTTTCAAGGACTCTGCCTCTAACAGATATGCAAGTACCTCGTTGAAGCTGAGAGTGTTTTTCCTGACGAGAATATTCATCACCAATTGCTGTCATGATGGTGGTAGAGATGATGCTAGTATGACGACTTTATCATTCTCCTCAATTTTTTTATCTACACTAATTAGTTGTTTGATAAGATTATTGAAGACATTGAGATGGTCAACGAACTGTGTACCTTCCTCCATGCGCAACCTGTACAGTTGTCGCTTCAATACCCACCGGTTTGTCAGGTACTTTGTCATATACAATTCTTCTAAGTCCTTCCATAATTTCTTCAGTGAATTCTCCTTGATTACTGAGTACTTTGCCTCATGGAGAGAGATAGACAGATTGTACTGACAGCCTTCCACTCCATCACCTTCCAATCTTCAGTGGATGTCTTTTCTAGTTTGTCCCCTTCAAGAGCAGCGATTAACTCTTGCTGGACATGGACATCCTTCACCACACATTGCCACACACTGAAATTTTCTTTGTCATCAAATATCTTTATTTGATTCCACATTATCGATATCAATCTTGATTTTGTGCCACCTGATGCTTTACCGACGTTCTCACAAATCTGATTAATCTAGCCTTGGCTCTAATACCACTTGTTATACTTTGATACTCGAGGAAAGAATCTCGTAGAGAGAACAAAAATAACGACGTTGAAGCAATCACAACGAGAGAGAAAATTTTGGCGAAGCCGACCGCAAATTCTTTATGCACAACCTCAAATGAGTAAAGCAATTGTTGCTCTCTTATAATCTCTCGGACCTTTTAGAACCCTCAGATTCTGCCCTATACAAGAATCTAGTACTAAATAATAATGTAGCCTCTTTTCCTCTCATACACCTTTTGCTCTGGATGAGTTGGCTTGTGGCTTCTTAGTTGCTTGGGTTCTCCATGATCAACCCCTAGGTTTATATAGCCTTTGTAGTTCTCCTCCAAAGCAAATAGGAATCCTACTATTAGGATTAGGAATCCCTCTCCTATTAGGATTCATCTAGTACACCTTTCCAAATCCTAAAAGGCTAGATATGGGTCACCATATTTAACATGCTTTAGTGGAGTGATGTTGTGGTCATATTTATTGTAGATGTGTTATTTGGATAGCACGGGATGGAATTTGAGAGAGATTGGTATTCGTTTAATAAAGGTACCTGTTTTCGAGGCAAGTTTTAGCGGTACCAACAGCCAGTTTCATGGCATGTCCAAGTTATGAAAAAATATAGGTTTTGGTCTAAAGTTTAATTAGAATATAAGAGCATAAAATTTGGTTAAGTAGTTTGATAGTTATGGCATGTAGAACCTCGCTGTCCAACAACCGTCGCTGCTGAGCATAGTCTTGTTATTCTACTATTTAGGGCGAGATAATTATCGAATTAAATTATGTCCACAACTAAAGAAAACTAGATAATTTTCCCTACATTCCTAAGACACTATGGTTTGCTATATTTAGAGTTGTATAAAAATAATTACAAAATTGTGAAGTCTGCTGTCTAGTAAAACAACAGATCAGTCTTCGGGGTAAAAACGAGGGGTTAAATGGATTAATTAGAAAGTGTGGATAACAAGAAAATTGTAGACAATCGTGTGTAGTTTTTAAAAACATATATGGTTTACTATGTTTGGGGTCTTGATTTAGGAGTTTTAGTCTTCTGACCACTGGGACTGCAAATGGTAAACTGTACGGCAAGAGAGAAAGTTTAGTCCAGGGATGTGCGTAGGAGTGATGTTGCTATGTTTGATGTATGTACTATCAATACTACATAAGGACTTATATTAGACCCCTCATCACCGACAGGTTTTTACAAAAATAGTAAGTAATGATAGCCATGCTCACCATAGACGGTTTTTGGCTAAAACCGTCTGTCATGAGCCCCTCGTCACAGACTGTGTTAGATAAAATCGTATGTGATTACAGAGGTCAATAAAACTAATGTTGCGGTTCCGACTCCCTCGTGCACATTAGTACCAGCGCCCCCAAACCCTATCCCGCACGCGTCAGGGGAGATGCCAGCCTCTCTCCCCAGTGTCTCCCCCCTCCTGGTCTCGCTCGGTCGGTGTTGGTGGTTCCATTGCTGCAGCAACTTAGTCCAGGTGAAGATGCAGGCCCCGACGACGAGTACGCCGCCCTTGTCTCGTGCCGCTACAAGGACGCCGGCGCCTTCATTGTTGACAACGACGACTTTGGCTACGTCGACGATGGCCACAAGGGGGATTAGACCCACCTGTAACATCCCAAAATTTGCTTTATTAATATTCTATTGGTTATTTGAGCATTTTACGTTTTTCTAGAATTTGTTGGAATTTTCTGGATCTATTTGAATTTACTTTAAATTAAGTATATTAATCTTTTGTTTAGAACTATTTAAATTTATGCGAAGTTAAAATAAAGTTTTGTCAAAAATATTTTATTTGAGTTCAGAATGCCTCAAAGTATTTTTGAGATTTTTCTTGGATTTTTCCTGATAACTTTATTACCCAAAACAAATCAAATGATTTTCTGTAATTATTTTAAATCAAAAACACTTTTAAAAATAAGTGAATAGTAGCGGGCCGGCCCATGTACTGTGCAGCCCAAGTCAGCCCACGCAGCCCGTTTGCCGTCGAAACCCTAACCCTAAACCCGCCAACCGTTGGATTGAGATCCAACGGCTGTGCTTTCTCCGCGTCGCCAATCGCTCGCAGCCGTTGGAATGTTGCCTCGTGTACGCGCAGGATGATGCCATGTTGTCTCTCTGTGTCGCCGTCGGAGTCCACTGCCGCCACGAAACCGTCTCCGATTCTGCGCTGTGCACGCCTCCCCATGCGGCTATTTAAGGCGCCGTCGCGTGCGCTGAAATCCTCACCTCGCGCCGCGCGTCTGCCGCAATCCCGGAGCCCTAAGCCACCGTCGTTTTCACGTAGGAGCTCGCCGGAGCTAGCGTTTCAAGCCACCACGGGTTTTGATAAAAATCACCATCGATCCGCCGTCTCTATCGTTCTAAGGGCCAGATCCGAGACCCCCATCCCGAGATGCACCCGCGCCACCAGAAATCGTCGCCATTGGACCGCCGTATCGTCGCAACGCCATCATCGTCTCTGACTCCGGTGAAGTTCTCCGCCGCCACCTCGCCATTAGCCTCGGGTGAGTTCTTAAACGTTGGATCCAAAAAGAACGGTTTAGATCGTGCCACGTTGCTCGGTAAGCAGTAAACCCCATCTTCGAATCTCTACCATCGGATCTGGATGAGCGGATGGGATTGAGCCACGTTGCGTGTGTTCGTCGCCATTCGACCTAGAGATCTCGTGGATGCGCGCCGTGTGTCGAGCATCAGCACGGGTGGCGTCGCAGTCAATCCGTTGTCACCGCGTGTCGGGCGCTGGCACCGAGGCGCCATGGACCGGGTTCACGGTGGACCAAATCCGAACCGTGGACCGAGTCTATGGACCAGGATGACGTGTCGCCATTTGATTGGTCCGAGTCAGGGCTGACGTCATGCTAATGCAATAAATCGCTTTTTCAATATAAAAATAATTCAGTTAATTCTAATTTTCCAATTTCTGTATTTTCAGTATTTATTCAAACTTCAAAAGGTTATATCTTTCGCATTTTAACTCGGATTTGAGTGATTCAAATTTTTAATTTTTTTAAAAATTGAGATCTATTTAATGGTGAATTTTATTTGATTTTTAGAGTTCATTTGCTCTCTGTTATGGTATTTATTTTGTTTTCTTCTTCGGTTCGCATAGACGTTGAATTATGCGACGCTTCGGAGGAGGATCCGTCAACCTAAGATCAAGTTCTAGAGCAAGACCAGGACCTATTCCAAGGTAAGTTGTGCTTTAATCAAGTTGAACCCTTGTTTATAAAATTGCTATGTTGGTTTACTCTATTGCATGATATTTCAAGTATACAATTGTTTAAAATTAAATTGGGACTTAGCTATTATACCAATTTGATCTATATATCCTACCTTGTCATTTGTATGCCATAATCTATTGTCACCGTAGAATGGACTACTATAGTTGGTGAGTAATGATAATCAACATGGGCTGGTTAGACCGTCGTAGATTGCTTAGCCGTGCCACGTCATCATATGTACATGAATCATCAATGATTAATCTTGACTAATGGAATATGGAACAATGATGTGAACTTGTGTGTCATGTGAAGTCACACAATGGGATTGAGTTGTAGTGACGAGTCATGTCACGCAACGATGTTGATTTGTTGATGGCACGTGGTGCTTGGTAATCAACTTGGGTGATAATCACTTAGATTGGGGCAAGTGACAAGGGGCGAGTATGCCAAGGTGGGCCCGATGGGCAGAGGGTATGTGGATGTCTTGCCTTGATCACTCTAAGGACTTAACCTTGCAAGCCTTTGACCTGAGTCAATCATGCAACCACATGTCTGGTATGGGACAGCCTAGCTGATTAATTTGCAATGTCTTAACTTTGGTACTATCTTGGTCGGTGTGAGTTCCCGAGTTATGGAGTAATTCACATGGCGCAAGGGGGGCCCTGGACGTGGTAACCAGTCCCACCAGTGTTGAAACCTTAGTGGATGGTACCGGGTTAAGCCAGAGCATTGTAAAGGCTTTGTCATGATTTCTCTGCCGGCACACCAAAGGAAGTGTGCTAATGGCCAGGCACAAAGAGAATATCATGTCGTGTGGGTAAAGTGCATAATCTCTGCAGAGTGTAAAACTATTCGAATAGCCGTGCTCACGTTATTGAGCAATGCTTGGGAATTACAGTTAAGGGTTAGCTTAATTAAAATGGAAAAACTTGGTTGGGATGGCTGGATTGCCATATGGAAGGTTGGAACTTGATTTAGGATTGGAAAACTTGATTTACATGAGAAATGCTGAATCTACATATTATTGTTATTTGTTTTACAGTCTTTACAATCTATTTATTGTGTTTGTTCATAAATGCTGCTTTGTTGCAAAATAGCCATGATAGCCTATCCTTTGGAATAAGCCTTGCATATAGCTATGTTAGAATTGCATTCTGTGCACAACTTGTTGAGTGCTTTATGTACTCACTCCTGCCAACAACAACATCACTAGTTGAGGAGTCTGCATCAATTCTGGAGGAGAAGTACCAGGAAGAGATGAATGTTTAGGGCGCAAGCCTTGTCAGTTGCCTGTGGTATACTGAAGGGTTGTCCATGTTTTCATTCCGCTGCAGTTTAATGTGTTATTCAGCCTTGCGAGGCATAGTCATGTAAGTTGACCATAAGGTCATTCAACTAGTAATATTGGATATATGATGTCTTTCATAGTACTTCCGATATGTATGATTGTGATATTTACTGATGTTGAGCCTATGCGCACTAGCGTGATCCTGGACTAGTGCGGTATACACAGAGGGTCCGGATTTGCATAGGGGGATTAGACCCACCGCACCCTCCCCTCCCCCAACGAGGGCTTAGACGGTGAGGATGTTGCCCTTAGCAAGCGAAAGCAGCCGTGCCCTCCCCAATCGAAGCACTCACCTCAGCAGTCTACTACGGCGATGTCCCTCTCCGCCACCGCCGCTATGATGTGCAAGCAGCGGCTCTCCTCCATGTTTACCTCTTTCGTGTTTAAGAAGCCTGGCGGTGACCGTGCCAAGGGTTCATCGATGGCTACCGAAAACATCATGGATGATGTCATCGCCGAGTTCACCCCCGACGAGAAGGACCGCGAGAAGCGGCGGTAGCGGGTTAGCGGGGTTTGTGCCCCACCACCGTCGCATCTAGGTTGTGGCTAAAATGGCTGTTATACCAGATAATGGGTTCGATCCTGATGGGGTTTCAGACCATGGGAATGATATGGATGTGGAATTGAAGCCTGATGTGGAAATGGAGCCCAAATTGGAAGCAACTCCAGGTTCTAGTGCTGAATTGGTGAATGAGATCATTAGTTCCGAACTGTAACATGCTTGCAGCTCCATGTTATAGGCTATTTCCTTTTCTTTTGACAAAATCTTTTCTTTTGTATGTTAAAATATGCAGGCGGTTCCATAGTTGTTGTGTCGTTGCAAAAATATGCAAATGTGCATATATGCTATTCCAAGCCGTTCAGTATTCCCAAGGGGCGCCATGTCAAGAATTGAAAGGAACTCAACAAGTTTTGATTGTTCACCATCACTTCGAGCAACTCTGCATGTGAGAACGATTGTTTATTTTGAAACTAAACTTAATGCTTATCGTAGCACTACCTATCTAATATGCACAACATATATATTCTCTTACCAGGAGTTGTCATCAAGATTAAAGAGTGAAATAGCTGACAAGTTGCCATGTTCTTGAATTGTTTCTCATCAAAAGGAAGATCAAGGGGCCTTCATGGTTATCGATTTCTAAATTTGTTACGTATCTATCTACTCAGCGGGTATATCATCAACTTGACTCTGTCCTATTTCATATCAAGTTTTTTAATACTCTATTAGTTCCTGCCTTCTGTTGCAATTCTCTAGTAATCTATTGTTTGAGCCACTCCAATAACCGCTCTCATATGCCTCCAACTGTTCTTTATTAGTTGCAAATTGTGATTTTTGTTTTCCCTCCGATTTCACAGGTTTCCATAAAACTTCCTTCCAACATAGACATAGTGTTCTTATCAGGGGCTGCCTCAAAATATCCAATGATTGCATAACACATTTGACGAGGATTAAAACCCACTTTCCATTTAGGCCCTTTTTTCCACAAAAGACGCCCTTTGGCGAGAAGACATCGTTTGACGGGAAGGTGTCTCCCGGTTACCCAACACCCTTTCGGAATTCAACTGCAACCGCTTCATCAAGGATAAATAGGGGGCCAACCCACGCTATAAAAGGCATCGAAGAGGATCAAACAGCATGAAGCATCTAGAATCAAGCAGAATCAAACATCATCTTTAACTTGTGATTATCCTCCTACAGAATCAAACATCATCTTTAACTTGTGATTATCCTCCTACAATCATGTAGATCATCCTGTATTTAAAACATTCTGTCACGGCCACTTGGCTAATAAAGAAGCATTCCCATTTTCTCCATTGTTTCGATTTCAATATCCAGGGGCCCACACATCAAAAAGTTTACATAAGTTATATTAAGAGACCCAAGGTTTTGGACATTGACAGTTGGCGCTAGAAGGAGGGCCTCCGAATATTCAAATCAAGTAATTATTCTCAATGGATTATGAGGAAAATTGGTTTGACCTTGCCGATTACACCCATCTCACTACTGATGATGAGCCAAGAGAAGAGCAATGTAAGTGCGACTTCTATTCTGAATATGTTACTACAGAAGAATTGGTAAATATTGAGGCAGAGGTTGAAGCTGAAGAGCAATCATCTCACTCGCCAAAAGGTAAAGATCTCATTACTCTTGTAAATTGAGAGGAAGATATCCATGAGGCATGTTCCATGGAAATTGATAATGAAAATATGTCAAAAGGTTGTAATAAGCTTCTGAACAATTCAGCCTCGGAAGATCATCTCCATGGTTTGGATTACACACCTTCATCAGATGAAGATAGAGGATTAATGCCCTCTGTTTACTCGGGTTTCCGCGCTTGCACGGTCACTAGTGAAGTAGATGGGCAGCAAGCGAAACGAGAAGAACGTGAAGCCCAGGAAATTGCCCAAAAAACCACTCAGAGTGAATACAAGCGGCGTATGGCAGAGAAACAAAAATCTATTAACGAGGCTCGACGCTCGTATTTTCAAAATCAACCAAGCACCTCGTGAAGACTTCAAGTTTCTGGAGGACAACCTCATCAAGGTGCATTCGTGACACCACCACCTCCATAGGTAGTGGCAAGGGATTGCGACTTTGCTCAAAGTAGTTCACAGCAAACAACCCCCATTGAAAATTTTTGCATTTATTCGAATGCAATTCTTAATCATCCAATGGAGGGGGAGGATGCACTGAATGCAACCGTTGTACGGTCTATCACTGCTGATCTGCAAGAAGCTGCTAACGAGGTACAAATAAGGTCTACCTCAGCAAGTTTTAAGACCGAATATCGTGTGGAGTGACCCTCGTCTGGTCGGCGCCATCAAGGCTCTAGTCACCGACAAAGAGGAGGTCCACGGCAGAGAAGTGTCTTTGAACATTTAACCCCAGATGAAACATCTAACCGTGGTCAGAGAGGACCATGTTATCCTAAGAATATAAAACGAGCTCGTAATGCACGATCACATTTTGGTCTGTATACAGGATGTAAAGCTTTCTCCCGTGGGCTCAAAAGTGTAACCTGGCCTGAACAATTCAAGTTAGGTTCACTAGAGAGTTTTGATGGAACTCATAATCCATCAGAATTCTTACAGGTCTATACTATCGCCATCCAGGCAGCTGGAGGTGATGTAAAGGTAATGACCAACTACCTTCCCACTATTTTAAAGGGATTAGCACGAACTTGGCTGTTTAATTAGCCAAAGGGTTCCATCTACAGTTGGGAAAATTTATGCCATGCCATTTTAAATAATTTCAAAAGCTGTTACATTAAGCGTGGTAAAGAAGATGATTTGCATCGTCTTGGTAAAACTTATGGCGATAATTTGTGACAATTTATTAAAAGGTTTGTAGAAGTACGCAACACCCTTAATATTTCTGACAGCTCTATGATTCATGCTTTCAAGAAGGCTGTCTGTTATAAGAGATTTACTGAAGATCTCAACATTCATCCGCTGTCTACCATACTGGAGCTTTTCGATATGGCGAACCGATACTCAGATGCGCACGAGGCTATTGAATGGAACCGAATGGTTGATAAAGGCCATGATCCACCCCAATCTAGTCTCCTGGCATTGGAGGATCAGAAGACGAAGAAAGTCTCTAAATCTGAAGATCATAAAAGGATGAATAAGTAAAAGAAAAATAAACAGAGCACCCAGTGTGAAGTTGTAGGAATTGTAGAACGACCAACATACTTCAAGGAACAGGCACCTTGGAAGAAGACAACCGATCGCCGGGACAACCAGTCTAGATCTAAAAATCTTGGTGCAGCCAGTGACTGGTCGTTGGTGTCCTTTACATAGGGTATCAGGACATGACTTGCAAAACTGCCGTATATGGCAGAAGCGCATGGAAGATTTCTACTCTGGCAAGGGTTCTATGCCAACCTTATCGGAAGATTCAAGCAACAAGGATGTAGATGGTGATGAGAAAATGGGCTATCATTCATGAGGTCGATCATCCTGATTGGCTTGCGAATCCGGTCATGGTCAAGAAAACAAACGGTAAGTGGCGCATGTGCGTTGATTTTACCAGTTTGAATAAAGCTTATCCAAAAGATGATTTTCCTTTACCCCGAATAGACTAATTGGTAGATTTCACAGTGGGCTATGAATTGATGAGTTTCCTAGATGCATACTCAGGTTATCATCAAATAAGCATGGCAAGTGAAGATGAAGAGAAGACTTCCTTCATAACATCGTTCGGTGTCTACTGTTATAGAAAGATGCCATTTGGGCTGAAAAATGCTGGAGCCATGTATCAGCGACTCATGTAGAAGACTTTTCATAGTCAAATAGGGCGTAATATCGAAGCTTATATTGATGATCTCGTTGTAAAGAGCAAAATTAGCTCTAATCATTTGTCAAACTTGGCTGAAACCTTCAATCATTTGAATAAACACAAAACTAAGCTTAATCCATAAAAATGTGTCTTTGGTGTTTCTTTTGGAAAGTTGCATGGATTCCTTGTATGTTCACGGGGTATTGAAGTAAACCCTGAGAAAATTAAGGTCATCAAATCCTTAAGACCACCCTCTACATTAAAAGAGGTTCAAGGTTTAACTAGTCGGATGGCTACTCTCAGTCATTTTATTTCAAGATCAGGAGAACGTCGATTGCCTTTCTTTAAGGTGATTCGAAAGCATGATAAATTTCACTGGTTGGATGAAGCAGATAAGGCCTTTAATGACATAACGACTTATTTACAAAGCCCGCCCACTCTGGTTTCACTCAACCCTAGAGAGCCTTTGTTGGTATACCTAGCGGATTCAAATAGTGTGGTAAGTGCTGTACAAATCGTTGAACGAGATTAAATTCAAAAACCTATTTATTATGTAAGCGAGGTCTTACATGGACCTAAGGAGCCATACCTTTAGGTCCAAAAATTACTTTATTCTCTATTAATGGCTTCTCAAAAATTGAGACATTATTTCCAACTGCATTGGATTACAATACCATCCTCTTTTGCCTTGGGAAATATTTTACATAACAAGAAGCAACTAGTCGGATTGCTAAGTCGGTGGCTGAAGTTGGGTCATTTGATATCCATTTCATAGCCCGAACAGCAATTAAGTCCCAAATTTTGGCAGATTTCATCGCTGAATGGACAAATAGTGAACCCTCTATACAAGAGGATAACACTAATACCGACCACTAGAAATTGTACTTTGATGGTTCTCGAGAAATAAAAGGATCGGCGGCTGGCATAGTACTAGTTACACCTCAAGGTGATCAATTAAAGTATGTAATTAAAATACATTTCCCTACTACCAATAATGTAGCAGAGTATGAAAGTCTTCTAGCTGGGCTCCGAGCAATAAAATCCCGTGTAGTCCATCAGCTACTTGCGGTGGGCGATTCGCAATTAGTCGTAAACCAGGTTAGCAAGGAATACAGGACGCACGATGGGGTAATGGCTCACTACCTAGATAAAATGAGGAAGTTGGAAAAATACTTTAATTTTTTCATAGTCCAATATATTCTGCGAAAAGATAATCTCTTAGTGGACCAGTTATCAAAACTAGGTTCCTCATGATCACCTATTCCAACAGGTGTATTTCTTGAATATCTGTCTAAGCCTTCTATAGAAACATCCATAGAGCAATCCCTGACCAGTGATGAGGTCGGAGTCCTTGAGCAGGATTCGGATTGAGCTAAAGCATTTAAAGCCTATCTAGAAAATGGGACACTTCTCGAGGATAATCACGAAAATGACAGATTAATTCGAAAGGCGCAAATGTATAAAATTCTCGACAATATCCTATATAGGAAGGGCACTGTAAGGCCCCCATTTTTGATATTAAATACCAATAATGGGATCCCTGTGCATACCATACTAGTCCCATGATCAGTGGCTAGCACGCACAGATTACAAATTGAAATCACATCCATACACAATAATATTACATACGCTAAGCATCTTGAGATTTCATAATAGTATTACAGGCCAAAAACTTGAAACCAGCAGCGGACACTTTATTTCTCTTGTAGTATGCCCATATACCCTCAGGCAACAGACAAGGTAAAGCCCTAGAAAAGATCGTCATCATAACCCCCGAATCCTGTATGGTCGTAATTATCGTCGGGGTACTCGATATCATCACCTAAAAACAAAATTAATAGCAAGATTGAGTATATGTGTACTCAGCAAGACTTATAGTGTATCACAGATGCAAGTATAAATAAATGCAGGTTATAGCAATGGAAAGGTTTCCATAGTTATTTTGCATTGGAAATTGAAGCATAATCATTTACTAGATTGCAACCGAAATTTGTAACAGAGCATTTATTGTATTAACCAAGTATTAATATAGTAAAGAGATTATAGAGCAGTCTACCCGACTGATTCAATCCATTCCCATGTCATCTCCTGATATGAAGTATATTCCAAAACAACATTTCCCCACCAAACCATTTTTAGAAATATTAAAACTCTAACCATGTGATGACGTTACCAAGTGCCTTTAACCGTAGGCGCGGCTAATTAATTAGATTTACACTCTGCAGAGGTATACAACTTTTCCCACAAGAAATGATCTGCCATTTTTGCCAGGCCAGTTGACACTCTTCCTTTGGGGTGTTGGCATGGTGATCATGACATAACCGTTACATTGTCTAGACCTAACTTTGCACCAGCCCGATGACGCTGAATCCTTGATATCAAGAAGAAACATGACCGTGATTCCCTGTCATTTTAAAGTGGTAACACGAGCAACAATTCCCTGCGAAAGAAATAGTAAATCCCTACGGTAAGGGTTTCTTCCAATACCAAGGCGTACACCGTTATACCGATATGCATTTACCCACAACGAAGTGTGGAAGCCCCTCATAAGCAAGCCTAGAAAGGATTGCTCGTACTAACTCCCGCCTACCAATGTGCAAAGCCAGACCTAAGAAACTTAATAGTTAAGGTTGTCCCATACCAGCACTCGTGGTTGTACGATTTTCTTGGCTTGAATACAACCCATAGCTCAGTCCTTAATCCGACATGGGCAATACTCCTCCCTACACTACGTACAAGTCTAACCCTTCGCACAACCGGCTATTGCCAATAATTGCCCGCATCTAAATCATAGTTTTATTTTGAGTTTTTAGTCAAAATATCCATAATCGGCAACATAGTAAATTCAACATTTTCAAATTCCAAAGAAGTAGTTTGATTTAATCATCTACTTCGTTGCTAAATGTGCATGGCTAAGCGTGATTATTAATTGTATATTACCTAAGTTGACATTATGTAATGTCTATCCCTTTTTCCCTGGTTAACAAGGTTCACATGTCAATACTTATCAAGGAAGTTCCATGAAATATCAGGTATATCTACCAATATCCCAAGATAGCATTTTTATGACAAGTACGCGCAAGCATAATAGTTTTGCAAGCATTGAAATTAAATATTTGAAGTAATAGGATCAAAATGATGAAGGGGGTGCTTGCCTTGCTGATCGTTGTCAAGTATAAAGTTCGGGTCATCGGTGAGATCGTCGTTTACCAAATCAGGCTCGTCAAAATCTACTTGGCGATCATCAGGAATAACATACAATAAATAGCAAACCAAAATAAGGGAAAAAAGAAGATATATAGAAAATCCAAATAAAAGCTTATTCAGAGAAACATGAGTCTTTATTAGTAAGATTATGATTCGTGTTATGTGGTTATACTGTCTTTTTACTTGTGTTTACCTTTACTAATTTTGGAATTAAATGATATCAATTGTTTCTTGCTTTATGTGAATTATTCATTTTATTTTATCGAATTCTAGATGCTAAAATTATTTAAAGAAGAAAGATTTTTCTTACAGTGATAACATAATGTAGTACGTTGTTAATAGGATTCAGATGCAAAGCAATGTATTTAAAGAATTTCGAATTAAACATTTATCATCATGCTTCCAGCTGTTATGAATGTATGACATATTTGGTTATTCACCACATCCTCGTGTACAAATTTTTAGATACAGGTATGATCTTATATGAACACACACACACACACACACACACACACACACACACACTCTTATAGGCATATGCTTATTATGCTCTTCGTACAAGAACACGGCCTATTTACATAAACCATTATCGAACCGATGTTTTTACCTAACCTAACATCATACTGCTATTATGCTGAAAAAGAAATATATTTAGCAACCTTCTGAATTTCTTTTCTATTAGATCATCTATTGTTGCATAATTAAACCAATAATGTCAGACTTTAATAATAAAGACCTAAGACAACTAGATAACCAAATATTTATATATATATGGGGTCCTAGAAGATTGAGGATCATAACAAAATTGGTTCCATTCCAATTCAACTTTATTTGCAAAGTTTTTATATTTAGTCTATTTTCATAACCACTATACACCTCTGTATTAAAATATTTTTACAGAGAAGCTTTTCAAAATATTTTTGTATATTCTGGAAGCTCTTGTTTTTAGATGAATTTATAAATTGGTTTCATATCATTTGGATTTCAAATGCAAAAGATATTCAAGTTTGAATTTGAACTAGTTCTAAAAAACAAGAAAATTGCAAAATATGTTTCCAGAATACTGAAAACGTCTTTTGCTTCGCGCCAACATTCCCGTTCAAAACCGACTAAGACACTTGTAACACCCCGGCATCTATCATGCCCGAATGCTACCAAACATAGAAACTACAACAATTAAATATCCCAAAACAAGCTAAATTCCAGTAAGGTTACCAATTGCTAATACCGAAAATTCAAAAGCATAACATCTGTTTTTATCATGAATTTAGCAACGTTACTATCCTGGCAAGTAATATCAATATATAAAGCATCTAAAGAAGCAATGAACATAAATGTAACATCCACAAAATCTCATACTAACAGTTCCAATCTCACTACAAAAAAAACGAACCCAACGAGAGATTTAAGCACTCCAATTGACCATTTAACAAGTTTCATGACCTTTACTTATATCCAAGAATTCAAATCGTAACTTATAACATTGCCTAAAGTGAAATGCTACGTGAGGAGGTGTAGCTAATCCCTTATCCCGCATGCCGACTTTTTGGTACCTTAAAAAAACAACATTAAACACAAGAGTGAGTTTAAAACTTAGCAAGCATAATGAAATGAGTGAAAGAATCATTTAGCAGCAACAACAACATATTCATCATTTTCATATTCATAATATCGTTAACAATTCGTACTCATCTCCTTGAATAAGATGCAATGCCATGCAATGCACCGGTCCTCTCAAAGGCGTATCTGGGTATAGTGAGTGCACACCGTCGGTGTGCACCCTCTTCCCTTCCATCCGTAGATGGAGGGTGCCTACTCCTCGCTTCCATTCGCCACGGTGAATGAAATCACGATGTAGGACTTACTCTATGGCTCTCGGATTAGTCATAACTTTCTCACCGGCTTTACTAGGACTAGTTAGGACTTTCTCACCGCCTGGCGATTTCATGCCATGAATGCAACATGTACTAGTAACCCAAAACAACATGTACAACAATTTTATCTCATCTTGGCATAGCATTAATATGAATCAAGTCATCATATCCTGGTTAACATTAGACATAGCAAATTAATCTATCGCTTACTCGTTCATCACATAAGCATCAACATAACAAACCACTCATCAACTAGTCCATGGCACACACAAGCATCTCTAACAATTTCCTACCACACACTACCCATTCCAAAACACTTGCCTTAACCACGAGGAGCGGAGTGGCGCAAGGTTGAGGCCACTCCTGAAGTCACACCACCTGAAAATAAATTGCATACATCTCAACACAATGCAATTCACAGCACATGCAATAAGTTTAGCGACATCGAACTTACGCCCTACTCCAATTTTATTCCTTTCTCCTCGTGAACAAAACCGCCCTTTGTTGTCCCGATGGTCTAAAGGTTATAAGTTCCACCCTTATAAACCAAACCTCAGGGACCAAGAACTTTATGAAACTACTAAAAATTACCCACTAGAAACATGTTAACCAATTCTCTCAAATAAAACATTTAGCCTTTCATCTTTAGCCCTGAAACCCAATCTGCTACCACACTGGACAGCAGACTTCAAAATAGCATAACTAATTTTGTACAATTCCAAATGAAGTAAAGGATAATATTTCTGAAATCTACAGGAAATTTCCTAACTTAATCTGGTCATTAAAAAATTTACTTCAACATCTAGATAGCCCTACTCTTCAGTTTTCCGCGACTGCTGCCAGAAGAGACAGATTCTGGACAGTAATCACTAAAACAGCCATAACTTTTGAACTACCCAACCAAATTTCATGATCTTCATCTCTAAATAAACCTAAGATGATTATCTACAACTTTTCCAACAGCAAACCCCTCTGAAAACGAATGGAACTATTTTTAATCTCTGCCCTAAGATTCAGATCAGCACTGCTCGAACCTAGATCTCGCCCCACAATACAAATTCTCCCCAAACCAATCTAATCACTGCACAAAAACCTGAAATTCTATCAATTAAATCACCAAAACAGATCCACAAAATAACTCAAACTTGAATGGGGGACGCCAGGAGGGAGGAGGGGCGTCGGGAGGAGCACTCGGAAGGGAGGGTGCAAGAAGAGGAGGCGCAGGGAAAGGAGAGGCGCAGGAGGGGAGGGGCTGCTAGAAGGGAGGGTGGCTGCAAGGGAGGTAGGGTGGCTTGCGGGGTGAAAGGGAGAGTAGGCTAGGGTTAGGAAACCCCTATGGGCCATGACGCTCCACCTCTGACCCGAATCAGCCCACACCAACCCAAATCTCTCTCGGAGGCCCAAAGATAGCCCTCAAGACCCACACTAACCCTAAAACAGCCCAGTAGCCGCTCAGTTAAATTTTTTTAGATATTACATTCTTCCCCCTTGTGATTCGACCCGAATCTGGGCATGCCACTAGCGACAAATAAAACAAGGGAATGAATCTCATCACATACCAAGTGAACAATCGAGGATACTTCTCACGCATGTGAGACTCCAACTCTAAGTTGCTTCCCAATCATCTGAAGCGACCAAATCAATATAACATACTTTGACGGTTAATGCTTCAATACCGCTATGACTCCCCAAATTTCCACCCTAGGTAGGACTCAAAGGCAAGGTGCCTAGGGTCAAGAACCAACAACTCTCGAAAACCTCGCGATCGAGATTCTGCAAGATTTTTCTTAACAAAGAAACACGTTGCATCCCACACAAGAATTTAGAATGATCCAAGCGATGGGTCCCTTTCTCAAAATCATCTGTGACATGAACCTACAGGTTCCAAACTGTACCCGGAACCAAATCAAAGATTTCTGTCTCTCTCAATTTTTTAATCTTTTAACCAAAGGATCATTACCATCGAAAAGAAACTCCCACTATGGCACATTTTTTTTCCACCACAAATTCGCAATATAAAAATTTTACTCTATCTTTTTGTACGCCTACCATGCTCCGAAGGACAACTACCCAAGAAATAAAAAAGATCACAATGAACCATTCACTTTTGAATATTATAACAATAGCTACATCCAACGTCACCAAATATTCTGACACACTACCGAAATGGAAAATTAATTACACCCAGCTTCCTAGTGGTCAACTTTTAAAGCTTAAACAAGCTCCAAACTGAGACACGCGAAAACCCCCATTACTCACTACTCAAAAACCATCAAGGATCAACAAATAACAAAGGCTAGGATCTTGGGTTGTTAGCAACCCACGCTTGGCTTCTATTTCCATAAAGGTCTCGCCCCACATTCTTTCACTCAACGAACAAGGACAAAGAATACAATCCCTTACTGTACTTCAACAAAAATTTCATGATCATTCCGTTTCTTTTCCCATGCCAGAACGAAAATGAAATCTCGATTCTCTTTATCAATATAAACCACTTCATCACCTTAAAACCAAGGCGCTGAAATTCACATAGGGAAAAAAATCAATTTAAAAGAGAAACACTGCATAAATCTTTTGTGGATGCATATCACTTTTACCAGAACAAATCATCTCTTTTACCAAAGCAAATCATTTCAAAAAGAGAAAGAAAACCGATCATGGAATCAAACCACTTCCACACAACCATCATATTTTCTCTCATGAGAAAGTGAAACACATTTCCCAATAGAAAACCACTTCACCACGCATATTTTAAATAAATATAACTCTAGTTGAACTAGAGATACAAACATTTTCAATTAGAACTTTCAAACATTACATTGGTTCGGTTATTTGCTTTAATCGATAATACCAAAATGGCTTAATTTATGCGCTAAAGAGCGCAATCTAGTCATACAACTTTAAAGATGAATTCCACAATCATATCTTAAGCTGAAGCTCTTAGCAAAGATAGATGAATGGCGTTGATCAATGAAATAAATCATTTCAAAAACCATCAACAGATCACTTCATAATTATTCTCTATTTCATTCTCATTTTGAAACCTCAAAGTTAACTCTGCGGTTTGGCAACATTAACTCTAATCTGAGGAAGATCTAATGCACATAATATAGAATGCCTTAGCAAAAGACATTCATCCAAAAGACTATATGAACAATTTAATTCATTCCTTTAAAAGAGGATTCACCTCCAATCCTACCAACCCTAGTATTCTAATACGCTTACCCTTAAAGGTTTTAACATTCACAATTTACCCGTTAAGAAACCCCATCAGGACTAAGCATAATTTACAAAATCAATTCTTCCTTTAATTACATTCTCTAGTAATTATAACTAAAATTTATGATGCATATCATAACACATCAAACCATGTCTACCTCATCATGATCATCAAAGAGAAAGATGTCAATATTTTTAGCACATTCAACCTGATAGTTAATTCAGCACAAGATAGTGCATCAACATTTTCTTTTGTTCTACAAACCACAACAAGTCATCAATCACACACCTTCCTATACCAAGTTTAAGACATATCTTTTCAACAAAAGTTTCAACATAATCAACATAAAATTTCATACAACCCATAAGTTGACATCTCAATAAAAGAAAAACTTATTCGATCAATTAATGACTCCAACAATTAAATATTATCTTTACGCAACATATATCATAAGAATGGATTTAAGATAGTCATTCGCTAAGGGTAAAATCAAGCGCTATGACAATCATTCTATGTTTCCTCATTCTTTGATGACAACATGGATTAATCATTCCATTGATACATTAAAAAATTATCACTTAGCAACAAAGTCCAACAAACTCCAGATACTTTACACCATCACATTGTCCTAAAAACTTCATCAAATAGAAAATTCTATACATTTTCAATCGCGATTTGTATTAGCATCAAGGGAACATGATTTCATATTTCCAATTATTTTAATAATTCGCATCGACACATAAAATGACTCTAATCAATATTCACTTTATGGACATCTACTAACACAATTAAATGTCTCTACCAACAGCTTATATTAGAATGTCTTTTAACAACTACCAAATTTACTTTAACAATAACAGTAGATTACATCATTTCAATGTTCTAACTACACATCAAAGTTTAAAGTTTTAAACATTCTCATTGGTCACCTACCCTAGAAATAACAGGGTGTGACCCCAATTTTTTTTAAGTAAAGCAACGATTCTCAAGCATGGACAAGAACACATTTAATCATTACTCACTATAGCATAATCCATGATAGTGGAGGGTTATTTAGTTTTAAATGGAAGATAACAACTACAATTAATTGATTCAACTCACAAGTTAATAAAGCAAAACTTCATTCTATAAGTTGCACAAATACATTCTATATAACATGCTAAACAATACTTCTTACTACTGACAAATTAGCTTAGTCACATGATTACTTACTTTATTTACATCATTTTTTTTCAGAAAACCCAACCATATTTCATAACGGAACTCGACTATTAAATCACAAGATGACAAGACCAAACTTTGACATGCAAAAGCACTTCAAGACAAATCTCAAAATTTAAAACTTCCACGAAAGAAGATGGTTGCAAGGGTATTCTTTTTCACCAAAAGAAAAACCAAGCGATCATCTACTCCATTTTCTAATAAAGGCAGAAAGCATAAACCCTTAGAACTTAAGTTCTGCTAAAAAAACAGCAACTTCTTTTAAGCGCGGAAACCGATATACACATACAAAAGGCAAAAAAAAATTTTGACGAAAAACAACCAACATTAACCAATAAAGCCAATTGCTAGAACGGTAGTAATAACAACCGATAAAGACTCATTCACTAAACACTTTCTCTTTGTCTCCGACCATTGAAGATATAATGAAAGAAACCTTCTCAACAAACTCTCCGATCTAAGACATACATAGACAACAACTCTCCCATACGAGGGGTTCCTAAACTGTAACATTCCAAAATTGGATTTTAGAAAGTTTGAATTTCAAAATTCACCATTTGCAATTTCTTTGAATTAATTTCAGCTTAATATGAATTTTCTATTTATAAAAGGATTTAATTTGGCTAATCTATTCATCAAACATAAGATTTTCAATTTTTGTTGGCTTCATTATGCCTTAAGGAATTTTTCTGTATTTTTGGAGATTTTTCTGAATTTATTTGATATTTATTTGAATTTATTTGCTTTTATTTGAATTTCTGGAATTTTGGTTAATTCGGAAAATGATTTATTTTCAAAAACCCTTTTTGGGCCGAATCTCCCGCGGCCCGTCTCTTTTTCCTGTCTCGTGCCTTCGCCCGGCCCGCTCCGCTCCTCCTCCTCGGCCGCTTAGCGCGCGGCGCGTTGGCTGACCCATCTTGAAACCCTAGCGCGTGGCGTTGGATCTCGATCTGGCGGTCGAGACTTCGCCGCGTGGCCACACGCGCGTGTGGCCGTCGATCGGTGCAGCGTGGGCGGCTAGCGTTGCGCCACGTCGCCTCCGTCTTCTTGGTAGGACTCTGCGCCGTCGCGAATCCCGCAATCTCGCCGTGATTTCCTCGCCGGCGCGTCGTATCGCGCCAAAATCATCGCCTCGCGCCTATTTAAAGCACCGCACCCGTTCCCTCTCGTTTTCAGAGAATCGCCATTGTCGCCGCCCGAGCTCCACTTTTGCGCCGTCGTGCGAGGATCTTCCCGCCGCTTTTCTTTCTCGCGTGAGCCTCGCCGCTTATTTTGGTCTCTTGAGTTCCTGCGTCTCCCTCTTTCTTTTTCCCCATATCCGAGCGCGCGTCTCGTCGCGTTTGCTCGGCGGCATCGCCTT
Organism: Otatea glauca; assembly: GCA_036346275.1. Lineage (NCBI taxonomy): Eukaryota > Viridiplantae > Streptophyta > Magnoliopsida > Poales > Poaceae > Otatea > Otatea glauca. Next base: position 12,409,173 of record CM070720.1, read on the forward strand.
CTTCTTCGCCTCCGGCCTTGCCGCCTAAAGCGCCGCCGGATCGCGCCACGTCGCGGCCGCCCGCACCCGCGTCCGGCGATCCGATCCGTCGGGCGGCTGGATGCACGACCGTGGCAAGCCCACGTCGGCCGCCACCTCGGCCCAGCGTGGCGGCCGCATCGGTGATTGCGTCGGCGACCACGTCGACCCTAGCCCACGCGTGTCGCAACCTCGGCCGGCCGCCTCGTCACCCCTAGATCTCCTCGGTGAGCGCGGTCCGTGTGGCCGAGTCTCGACTCGTGGGCCCCACGTGTCGTGGCATTTCTTTTCTTTTTCTTTTCTGATTTTCCGAAAACCCAAAATTCCAGCCAATCACGTGCTGCCACGTGTCGACCTCTCGATTTTCTCGATTTTACGATCGGAATCTTCCAGAGCCCGTTCTCCTTCGTTCGACCTCCGATTCGAGTGATTCAAATTTCTAAATTCATCTAAATTCAAGATCTATCTTCCAGTACCATTCTTTTCAATTTTTGAATTTTATTTGAATTTGTTTTATTTATTTGCTCGTTTGGTGTAGACAGCGCAATCAGCTCAAGCAAACCAACATTCAGAGGTAGATCCAAAAGAGGCGCGAAGGCAAGTCTTCCTTGAACATATTGATCCCAAATTTTACAAAATGCCTATATTGTTTTAAATTATGCATGCTTACTTTATGCAATGTACTTTAAACATAGTTTTAGAGTATAGTTAAATTCGATTTGTTATACCCTCATTGGTATTGATCATGTCGAACCTTTGACACCCTAGATGATATATATACTAGCTATTGTATTTGGTGATATCCAGTAGATTAGCATGGAACGGTAGAATTGCTTAGTCCAGCTTAAGCGTTTCGGTATTGTGCCAATATGGGAATAATTTCAAATGTTGTTTAAACTTATTTGTGAAAGTGCGGCAATTGGTGTTGCTGCTGTGGTTTAAATGAATTAAAGTGGAAATGGTTTAGACCGGGGCGGATGGATGTTTGGCGGGTGCAGAAAGCACGAGACCTTGGTATGTGAATGTTCCGCCCTAGTCAATTAAGGACCGAAGCGTGTGTTACCATGGACCGAGCACTACCGTACAACCACAAGTCTATATGGGTACGACCTGGCTAAATAATTTGTGCGTCTCATTATTAGTTTCGCCGGTTGGTGAGTGCCGGATGTTGGCGGCGCAAGAGGGGCTTCATCTTTGGGCGGCTAGAACCCTAACAAATGTGAAACCTTAGCGGGCGAGGTTAATAGTGGGGTTGTGCATTGTAAAGGCCTTGTCATGATCTCTCTGCCGACACACCAAAGGAAGTGTGTTAAGTGCATGGCAACAAGAGTCGATCATGTCTTGTGGGTAAAGTGTACACACTCTGCGAGTTAAAACTACTTAAGTAGCCGTGCCCACGGTCAAGGGCGGCGAGTGCGCTTGCACATTGTAGATTTTATGGTTTTGTTTCAAAGGAAAATGATGGTTTGGGAATCAGAGAGCGGATGGAACTCTCGGGTTATGGTTTGGCGGATGGAGCCATCGGTAGATGGAGCTCGCTTTAATTGTCATATCAAATTCAATTACTATACAATTACATTTTGATCAAATGATGCTTTGTGAATTTACTATTGGTATTTAAAGTTGAACTTTGCTTTATGCTAAAAGAGCCATATTATGCCTTCAATTGTTTAGCCTTGCATATAGTTATCATGCATTATGTTTCCAAGACTTGCGGAGTACATTTTGTGCTCACCCTTGCAACATCCCCAACCTTCCACGTAAGAGTTCGCGAGCGAAGGTGACTACGACTTCTACGCTTGTGGTTATGATGAAGGCGATCCGGAATGCTAGGGCGCGAACCCGATCGATTGCTGTTGGGCAAATGGATGGGCTTACTTACTTTGCTGTTGTTATTTCGTTTCCGCTGTTTCTTATTGAACTCAAGCTATGATGCTTCTTATTTGTAATAATTGGCCATAAGGCTAATATTCTTTTGCTTAATTAATATTATTTGATTCGTGATATAGATGTGTTGTCATCACTGTTTCACTGTGTGTGCTAGCTTTTCCTGGACTAGCACAGGTTATACACAGAGGGTTCGGATTTGGAAATCCGGTCCCGACAGAGGTGGTATCAGAGCCATATCGACTGTAGGTCGCATCCCTAGTTAGTCTGGTCTTCTTAGCAAGAACTTCAAAATTATTTTCTAAATCAAACCAACGAATTGCTGTGAAATAGATTATCTCATCTCATCTTATTCTTAGGTTCTTACTCCTTTTCTTTGCTGAAATATTATTTTAAAATTTTAATTTGATCTTATCTCTTGAAACTTCTCAAAGCCTCAAGTCTTCTGCAAGAATCCAGATCAAGGAAGAAGATGATCAAGCCGTCAAAGAGTATATCCGAGAAGACTACCATATAGGACAAGTAATAGTGCTCAATAGTGTTGGAGCATATCACCCTTTCTAGTTTAGCAACGTATAGTCCGAGGGCATTAGAATTTTTGTTGCTTGTTTGTTGGGTGTGTTGTACACTTGCGCTAGCAGTGTGTTGCAGCCACCTTTCTTTTGGAGTTTTATAGCTTGTTTGGTCTTGGAATGGCTACCTCCCTAGTCTTCTCATCTTTTGCTCTTTCCCTCTCATCTATTGCTAACCTATCCCTGGCCGTTGCTTCAGATGGAAGGTCAAGGAAGAGGTCGTGGAGCTGGTCGCAGAGGAGGTCATGTTGGAGGTCGTGGTCGTGGTCGTGGCGGCGAGCCACAAGAGCGGCGGGATGTTCAAGATCGGCAAGTGCCGCCGCCACCACCATCCAACCCCGATTGCGAGATATCCGGCAGATGATGGCAATGCGGCTTGATTGTTGCGAGCCCTTGCTCGAATATAGTAAACAATCCGCGACCAAAGCACCGACCGCGATACCGGTGATGCCGCCCCAGTCTAAGCTTGGAGAGTTCATGAGAACTAGACCGCCTACCTTCACGGGAGCAGGTGAACCCTTGGAGGCAGATGACTGGTTAAGAGATGTGGAGAAAAAGCTCCAGTTGGCTCAGTGTGATGACCGTGAAAAGGTTCTCTACGCGAGTCATCAATTAAAAGGAGTAGCTGCTACTTGGTGGGATAATTTCTATGCTGCCCATCAGAATGCTCAAACTATAACGTGGGAGGAATTCTCTGAAGCTTTCCGTACTGCTCATGTGCCTGCCGGCATTATTGAAATGAAGAAAAGAGAGTTTCGCAAGTTGCATCAGGGAAACCAGAGTGTTTCTGAGTATCTTAACCGGTTTACCCAGTTGTCAAGGTATGCACCAGAAGATGTGGCTACTGAAAGTGCCAAGATCTGGAGGTTCATGGAGGGACTTGACCACGACATCAAGGTGCAACTAGTTGCTTTGGATTTTCCAATTTTGACATATGGTGAACAAGGCACTAGTGCAAGAGGATGCTCAACGCCAACGGCGGAGTCCCGCAAGAGAAGGATGGCATTCGGGCTCGGCATGGAGCGAGTGGTTCTCGTCGGTAGCTTTCGACCTCGGCAAGCCAACAGAACACCTGTTCAAGGAGCACCCCGTACTCCTAATTCTGGACCGCGCCCAATCGCTCAAGGACCCCAAAGAACAATGCGGTGGTCAGCGGCAAAAGGGAATTCAAATCTGCGGGATCCAAGTGTTTTCATTGTCACGGATGGGGCATTATGCGATGCTTGTCCTCGAAGCGTCAGCAAGTGACCCGGTGCCGTTCAACTTGGGATCCAATTCTGCCAGAGCTCCTACGCAAGGACAAGGTCGTGGAACGCCCAGACGCCAAGAGCTCCGCAATCTTTTGGAAGAGGACGTGTCAACCATGTGACCGCCAAAGAAGCTCAGGAGGCATCAGATGTGGTTTTGGGTAAGTTCCTTGTTAACTCAATACCTGCCTCAGCATTATTTGATTCTGGAGCATCGCATTCTTTTATATCGAAGAGTTTTGTTGAACAATTTGGTTGGGAAACCTTTACTCTTAAGAGCCCTATGATAGTTCAATCACCGGGAAAAGAATTGAGAACTAGTTGGTATGCCCAAGTGCAACCATAAAAATCAATGGGGTAGAATTCTAGCGAATCTTATCATCTTGGATTCTAAAGGAATAGATGTCATCCTAGGGATGGATTGGTTAACCAGAGATAAAGGTCAAATAGATTGTGCCATGAGAGCCATCACCCTCACCAATTCGAAGGCATTCGAGTGGAGTATATGCACGATGAGTCCGCAAGTAAGTGCGCTTTGAGCAGTTTGAAGGAATCAACTTTGGGAAGTGTGCACGTGGTGCAAGAATATCGGATGTATTTCTGAAGATTTGCTAGGTATGCGCTTTGATCGAGATGTAGAGTTCGTCATAGAGCTAGTCCACTGATGCGGCTCCAATTTCCAAGAGACCCTACCGCATGCCACCCAATGAACTCGTCGAGATGAAGAAACAGATTGAGGAATTGCAAGAAAAGGATACGTTCGTCCAAGTTCGTCACCTTGGAGAGCGCCAGTTCTTTTTGTAAAGAAGAAGGATAATAGTTTGCGCTTGTGCATGGATTATAGAGCCCTGAATGAAGTCACAATCAAGAACAAGTACCCGTTGCCGGTGATTGATGACTGTTTGATCGATTAAAAGGAGCATGTATTTTCTCCAAGATCGATCTTGATCCGGATACCATCGATTGAAAATAAGGTCACAAGATATTAGAGACAGCTTTTGCTACCCGATATGGACTATATGAGTTCACAGTTATGTCATTTGGTCTGACCAATGCACCAGCCTATTTTATGAATTTGATGAATAAAGTATTTATGGAATACTTGGACAAGTTTGTGGCAGTATTCATAGATGATATCCTTATCTATTCTAAAGATGAAGTAGAACATGAAGGTCACTTGAGGATGGTGTTAGAAAAGCTCAAGAATCATCAGTTATATGCTAAGTTCAGCAAGTGTGAGTTTTGGTTGAAAGAAGTTGCTTTCTTAGGTCATACAATTTCTGCTGAAGGTGTCTCAGTAGACCCTGAAAAAGTGAAAGGTGTACTTGATTGGAGGCAACCCAAGTCAGTACCTGATATCAGAAGTTTTCTTGGTTTAGCGGGATACTACCGAAGATTCATAGAAGGATTTTCAGAGATTGCAAGACCGCTTACCCAGTTGCTGAAGAAGGAAAAGAAGTTTGAATGGTCTGAAGCTTGTGAGCAAAGTTTTCAGGAATTAAAGAAAAGACTTACCTCAGCCCCAGTGCTCATTTTACCAAATATTCGAAAGAACTTTGAGATTTTCTGTGATGCTTCAAGACAGGGTCTTGGATGTGTCTTGATGCAAGAAGGCAAAGTAGTTGCATACGCATCACGGCAATTGCGACCACATGAGGAAAACTATCCAACCCATGACTTGGAAATGGCTGCAGTTGTACATGCACTAAAGTTGTGGAGGCATTATCTCATTGGGAATCGTTGTGAGATCTTCACAGATCATAAGAGTTTGAAGTATATCTTCACTCAAGCGGACCTCAACTTAAGACAAAGAAGATGGTTAGAATTAATAAAGGATTATGATGTGGGAATACATTACCATCCTGGCAAGGCTAATGTAGTTGCCGATGCCTTAAGCCGGAAGAGCTATTGCAATAATTTGATGATTCAAGAAGGTCAACCTACTCTTCACGAGGAGTTTCAGCGTTTGAATTTGGAATTAGTGGATGAAGGTTCCGTTGCTGTTTTAGAGGTTCAACCAACTTTGGAGGATCAGATCAAAAAGCTGCAAAAGTCAGATGAAGAAGCTGCTAAGATCAAAGATAGAATAAAGGAAGGTAAAGCCCCAGGATTTTCCGAGGATGAAGAAGGAACAGTTTGGCTTGGAAAAAGTATTTATGTGCCGAATCAAAAAGAGATCAAGGAGTTGATATTAAAGGAGGCGCATGAGTCAGCGTACTCAATTCATCCAGGTAATACTAAAATGTATCAAGATCTTCGTGGTATATATTGGTGGCCAAGGATGAGAAAGGAAATCGCAGAGTATATAGCTATGTGTGATGTGTGCCAGCGAGTTAAAGTGAACATCAAAGACCCGCAGGATTACTACAGTAGTTAAAGGTGCACGAATGGAAGTGGGAAGAAATTGGAATGGGTTTTATTACAGGACTTAGAGAACGGATCAGTTATGATTCAATATGGGTTATAGTGGATCGATTGACAAAAGTTGCACATTTCATTCTGTGAGAACAACTTACGTGGAGATCAACTTGCGAGTTGTATATGTCAAGAATCGTGTGTTTGCATGGGGTGCCAAAGAGAATTGTATCGGATCGAGGCACTCAATTCACCTCAAGGTTACGCAAAAGTTGCAAGAAGCATTGGGTACCAACTCAATTTCAAAGACGACTTATCATCCTCAGACTGATGGACAAACTGAGCGAGTAAACCAAATCCTTGAAGATATGTTGAGATCTTGTGCACTGTCCAATGTGCCAAGTTGGGATCAAAGTTTACCTTATGCAGGATTCTCATATAACAATAGTTATCAAGCAAGTTTGCAGATATCGCCATTTGAAGCCTTGTATGGAAGAAAGTGCAGAACACCTCTCTGTTGGAATGAAACAGGAGATCGCCAAGTCTTTGGTCCTGATATTTTGCAAAAGGCTGAAGAACAAGTAAAAATGATTCAAGAAAGATTGAGAACAGCGCAGTCTAGGCAGAAGAGCTACGCTGATAATCGTCGGAGAGAGTTAACCTTTGCTCCTGGTGACTATGTGTACTTGAAAGTCTCACCGCTCAGAGGAATGCGTCGATTTCAAGTTTGTGGAAAGTTAGCACCAAGATTTATTGGACCGTTCCCAATCCTAGCCAGAAGTGGTCAAGTTGCCTATCAGTTGGAGCTGCCACCGCAGTTGTCAAATGTGCACAATGTGTTCCATGCGTCACAACTGAAGAAGTGTCTCAGGGTACCAGAAGAGCAAATGCAGATTGAGAATGTTGAGCTACAGGATGATCTTACCTACCCAGAATATCCGATCAGAATTTTGGATGAGGCAGAGCGCAGAATAAGAAACAGAACAATCAAGTTTTGCAAAGTTCAGTGGAGCAACCATTCTGAAAAGGAAGCAACCTGGGAACGTGAAGAAAATCTTAGAGAAGAGTACCCCAACCTTTTTCCCTAGTCTGTCCAAATCTCGGGGTCGAGATTTCTTTTAAGGAGGGGAGGTTTGTAACATTCCAAAATTGGATTTTAGAAAGTTTGAATTTCAAAATTCACCATTTGCAATTTCTTTGAATTAATTTCAGCTTAATATGAATTTTCTATTTATAAAAGGATTTAATTTGGCTAATCTATTCATCAAACATAAGATTTTCAGTTTTTGTTGGCTTCATTATCCCTTAAGGAATTTTTCTGTATTTTTGGAGATTTTTCTGAATTTATTTGATATTTATTTGAATTTATTTGCTTTTATTTGAATTTCTGGAATTTTGGTTAATTCGGAAAATGATTTATTTTCAAAAACCCTTTTTGGGCCAATCTCCCGCGGCCCGTCTCTTTTTCCCGCCTCGTGCCTTCGCCTTCGCCTGCTCGCTCCTCCTCCTCGGCGCCCGCTTGCCCGCGCGCGTTGGCCCACCCGTCTTGAAACCCTAGCGCGTGGGCGTTGGATCTCGATCTGGCGGTCGAGACTTCGCCGCGTGGCCACGCTGCGTGTGAGCCGTCTGATCGGTGCCGCTTGGACGGCTAGCGTTGCGCCACGTCGCCTCCGTCTTCTTCGGCCGGACTCTGCCGCCGTCGCCGAATCCCGCAATCTCCGCCGTGATTTCCTCGCCGGCCGCGTCGTATCCGCGCCGAAATCATCGCCTCCGCGCCTATTTAAAGCACCGCACCCGTTCCCCTCTCTCGTTTTCCGAGAATCGCCGCTGTGCGCCGCCCCGAGCTCCACTTTTGCGCCGTCGTGCCCGAGGATCTTCCCCGCCGTCTTTCTTTCTCGCCGGTGAGCCTCCGCCACTTATTTTGGTCTCTTCGAGTTCCCTGCGTCTCCCTCTTTCTTTTTCCCCATATCCGAGCGCGTCTCGTCGCGTTTTGCTCCGGCGGCATCGCCTTCTTCTTCGCCTCCGGCCTTGCCCGCACCAGCGCCGCCGCCTCGTGCCGTCATTCCCTGTCGATGAGCCGTGGCCGTCTGATCTTCCGCGTGCGCGCCAGATCGCGCCACGTCGCAGCCGCCCGCACCCGCGTCCGGCGATCCGATCCGTCGGGCGGCGGATCGCGACCGTGGCAAGCCCACGTCGGCCGCCACCTCGGCCCAGCGTGGCGGCCGCGTCGGCCACTGCGTCGGCGACCACGTCGACCCTAGCCGCCGCGTGTCGCCACCTCGGTACCGGCGCCTCGTCACCCTAGATCTCCTCGGTGAACGCAGTCCACCGTGAGCCGAGTCTCTGACTCGTGGGCCCCACGTGTCAGCGGCATTTCTTTTTCTTTTTCTTTTTCTGATTTTCCAGAAAACCCAAAATTCCAGCCAATCACGTGCTGCCACGTGTCAGCCTCTCTGATTTTCTCTGATTTTCTGATCTGGGAATCTTCCAGGAGCCCGTTCTCCTTCGTTCGACCTCCGATTCCAGTGATTCAAATTTCTAAATTCATCTAAATTCAAGATCTATCTTCAAGTACCATTCTTTTCAATTTTTGAATTTTATTTGAATTTGTTTTATTTATTTGCTCTCGTTTCGCGTGTAGACGACGCAGTCGAAGCTCAAGCAAACCAACATTCAGAGGTAGATCCAGCAAGAGGCAGCGAAGGCAAGTCTTCCTTGAACATATTGATCCCAAATTTTACAAAATGCCTATATTGTTTTAAATTATGCATGCTTACTTTATGCAATGTACTTTAAACATAGTTTTAGAGTATAGTTAAATTCGAGCTTTGTTATACCCTCATTGGTATTGATCATGTCGAACCTTTGACACCCTAGATGATATATATACTAGCTATTGTATTTGGTGATATCCAGTAGATTAGCATGGAACGGTAGAATTGCTTAGTCCAGCTTAAGCGTTTCGGTATTGTGCCAATATGGGAATCATTTCAAATGTTGTTTAAACTTATTTGTGAAAGTGCGGCAATTGGTGTTGCTTCTGTGGTTTAAATGAATTAAAGTGGAAATGGTTTAGACCGGGCGGATGGATGTTTGGCGGGTGCGAAAGCACGAGACCTTGGTATGTGAATGTTCGCCCTAGTCAATTAAGGACCGGCGTGTGTTACCATGGACCGAGCACTACCGTACAACCACAAGTCTATATGGGTACGACACAGCTAAATAATTTGTGCGTCTCATTATTAGCCGCCATTGATGAGTGCGGATGTTGGCAGCGCAAGAGGGTTCAGATTGGCGGCTAGAACCCTAACAATGTGAAACCTTAGCGGGCGAGGTTAATAGTGGGGTTGTGCATTGTAAAGGCCTTGTCATGATCTCTCTGCCGACACACCAAAGGAAGTGTGTTAAGTGCATGGCAACAAGAGTCGATCATGTCTTGTGGGTAAAGTGTACACACTCTGCGAGTTAAAACTACTTAAGTAGCCGTGCCCACGGTCAAGGGCAAAGCGAGGTGCGCTTGCACATTGTAGATTTTATGGTTTTGTTTCAAAGGAAAATGATGGTTTGGGAATCCGAGAGCGGATGGAACTCTCGGGTTATGGTTTGGCGGATGGAGCCACGGTAGATGGAACTCGCTTTAATTGTCATATCAAATTCAATTACTATACAATTACATTTTGATCAAATGATGCTTTGTGAATTTACTATTGGTATTTAAAGTTGAACTTTGCTTTATGCTAAAAGAGCAATATTATGCCTTCAATTGTTTAGCCTTGCATATAGTTATCATGCATTATGTTTCCAAGACTTGCGGAGTACATTTTGTGCTCACCCTTGCAACATCCCCAACCTTCCACGAAGAGTTCGCGAAGCGAAGGTGACTACGACTTCTACGCTTGTGGTTATGATGAAGGCGATCCGAATGCTAGGGCGCGAACCCGATCGATTGCTGTTGGGCAAATGGATGGGCTTACTTACTTTGTTTGTTATTTCGTTTCATTGTTTCTTATTGAACTCAAGCTATGATGCTTCTTATTTGTAATAATTGGCCATAAGGCTAATATTCTTTTGCTTAATTAATATTATTTGATTCGTGATATGGATGTGTTGTCATCATCTGTTTCACCGTGTGCTAGCTTTTCTGGACTAGCACAGGTTATACAGAGGGTTGGTTTGGAAATCCGGTCCGACGAGAGGTGGTATCGAGCCATATCGATTGTAGGTCGCATCCCTAGTTAGTCTGGTCTTCTTAGCAAGAACTTCAAAATTATTTTCTAAATCAAACCAACGAATTGCTGTGAAATAGATTATCTCATCTCATCTTATTCTTAGGTTCTTACTCCTTTTCTTTGCTGAAATATTATTTTAAAATTTTAATTTGATCTTATCTCTTGAAACTTCTCAAAGCCTCAAGTCTTCTGCAAGAATCCAGATCAAGGAAGAAGATGATCAAGCCGTCAAAGCGTATATCCGAGAAGACTACCATATAGGACAAGTAATAGTGCTCAATAGTGTTGGAGCATATCACCCTTTCTAGTTTAGCAACGTATAGTCCGAGGGCATTAGAATTTTTGTTGCTTGTTTGTTGGGTGTGTTGTACACTTGCGCTAGCAGTGTGTTGCAGCCACCTTTCTTTTGGAGTTTTATAGCTTGTTTGGTCTTGGAATGGATACCTCCCTAGTCTTCTCATCTTTTGCTCTTTCCCTCTCATCTATTGCTAACCTATCCCTGGCCGTTGCTTCAGATGGAAGGTCAAGGAAGAGGTCGTGGAGCTGGTCGCAGAGGAGGTCGTGTTGGAGGTCGTGGTCGTGGTCGTGGCCAGGCAGAGCCACAAGAGCAAAGCAGGATGTTCAAGATCGCAAGTGCCGCCGCCGCCACCACCCAACCCCGATTGCGAGATATCCAGCAGATGATGGCAATGCGGCTTGATTGTTGCGAGCCCTTGCTCGAATATAGTAAACAATCCGCGGCCAAGACCACCGCAGCATACGGTGATGCCGCCCCAGTCTAAGCTTGGAGAGTTCATGAGAACTAGACCGCCTACCTTCACGGGAGCAGGTGAACCCTTGGAGGCAGATGATTGGTTAAGAGATGTGGAGAAAACGCTCCAGTTGGCTCAGTGTGATGACCGTGAAAAGGTTCTCTACGCAAGAAATCAATTAAAAGGAGTAGCTGCTACTTGGTGGGATAATTTCTGTGCTGCCCATCAGAATGCTCAAACTATAACGTGGGAGGAATTCTCTGAAGCTTTCCGTACTGCTCATGTGCCTGCCGGCATTATTGAAATGAAGAAAAGAGAGTTTATAAGTTGCATCGAAACCAGAGTGTTTCTGAGTATCTTAACCGGTTTACCCAGTTGTCAAGGTATGCACCAGAAGATGTGGCTACTGAAAGTGCCAAGATCTGGAGGTTCATGGAGGGACTTGACCCTGACATCAAGGTGCAACTAGTTGCTTTGGATTTTCCGAATTTTCAGCATATGGTGAACAAGGCACTAGTGCAAGAGGATGCTCAACGCCAACAGCGGGAGTCCCGCAAGAGAAGGATGGCATTCCAGGCTCAGCATGGAGCGAGTGGTTCTCGTCAGCGCTTTCAGCCTCAGCAAGCCAACAGAACACCTGTTCAAGGAGCACCCCGTACTCCTAATTCTGGACCGCGCCCAATCGCTCAAGGACCCCAGCAGAACAATGCCAGTGGTCAACAGCAAAAAGGGAATTCAAATGCTGCAGGGATCCAGTGTTTTCATTGTCACCAAATGGGGCATTATGCCAGTAACTGTCCTCAGAAGCGTCAGCAAGTGACCCCGGTGCCGTTCAACTTGGGATCCAATTTCGCCAGAGCTCCTACGCAAGGACAAGGTCGTGGAACGCCCCAGACGCCAAGAGCTCCGCAATCTTTTGGAAGAGGACGTGTCAACCATGTGACCGCCAAGAAGCTCGGAGGCATCGGATGTGGTTTTGGGTAAGTTCCTTGTTAACTCAATACACCGCCAAATTATTTGATTACGAGCATCGCATTCTTTTATATCGAAGAGTTTTGTTGAACAATTTGGTTGGGAAACCTTTACTCTTAAGAGCCCTATGATAGTTCAATCACCGGGAAAAGAATTGAGAACTAGTTCAGTATGCCCAAGTGCAACCATAAAAATCAATGGGGTAGAATTCCTAGCGAATCTTATCATCTTGGATTCTAAAGGAATAGATGTCATCCTAGGGATGGATTGGTTAACCCAGTATAAAGGTCAAATAGATTGTGCCAGTAGAGCCATCACCCTCACCAATTCAGAAGGCATTCGAGTGGAGTATATGCCTGATGAGTCCGCAAGTAAGAAGTGCGCTTTGAACAGTTTGAAGGAATCAACTTTGGGAAGTGTGCACTGGTGCAAGAATATCGGATGTATTTCTGAAGATTTGCGGGTATGCGCGGATCGAGATGTAGAGTTCGTCATAGAGCTAGTACCGCACGGCTCCAATTTCCAAGAGACCCTACCGCATGCCACCAATGAACTCGCCGAGATGAAGAAGCAGTTGAGGAATTGCAAGAAAAAGGATACGTTCGTCCAAGTTCGTCACCTTGGAGAGCGCCAGTTCTTTTTGTAAAGAAGAAGGATAATAGTTTGCGCTTGTGCATGGATTATAGAGCCCTGAATGAAGTCACAATCAAGAACAAGTACCCGTTACCCAGGATTGATGACCTGTTTGATCAGTTAAAAGGAGCATGTATTTTCTCCAAGATCGATCTTCGATCCGGATACCATCAGTTGAAAATAAGGTCACAAGATATTCCGAAGACAGCTTTTGCTACCCGATATGGACTATATGAGTTCACAGTTATGTCATTTGGTCTGACCAATGCACCAGCCTATTTTATGAATTTGATGAATAAAGTATTTATGGAATACTTGGACAAGTTTGTGGTAGTATTCATAGATGATATCCTTATCTATTCTAAAGATGAAGTAGAACATGAAGGTCACTTGAGGATGGTGTTAGAAAAGCTCAGGAATCATCAGTTATATGCTAAGTTCAGCAAGTGTGAGTTTTGGTTGAAAGAAGTTGCTTTCTTAGGTCATATAATTTCTGCTGAAGGTGTCTTAGTAGACCCTGAAAAAGTGAAAGGTGTACTTGATTGGAGGCAACCCAAGTCAGTACCTGATATCGGAAGTTTTCTTGGTTTAGCGGGATACTACCGAAGATTCATAGAAGGATTTTCAAAGATTGCAAGACCGCTTACCCGATTCTTTGAAGAAGGAAAAGAAGTTTGAATGGTGCGAAGCTTGTGAGCGAGTTTTCAGAATTAAAGAAAAGACTGACCTCACCCATGCTCATTTTACCAAATATTCTGAAGAACTTTGAGATTTTCGTGATGCTTCAAGACAGGGTCTTGGATGTGTCTTGATGCAAGAAGGCAAAGTAGTTGCGTACGCCTCACGGCAATTACGACCACATGAGGAAAACTATCCAACCCATGACTTGGAAATGGCTGCAGTTGTACATGCACTAAAGTTGTGGAGGCATTATCTCATTGGGAATCGTTGTGAGATCTTCACAGATCATAAGAGTTTGAAGTATATCTTCACTCAAGCGGACCTCAACTTAAGACAAAGAAGATGGTTAGAATTAATAAAGGATTATGATGTGGGAATACATTACCATCCTGGCAAGGCTAATGTAGTTGCCGATGCCTTAAGTCGGAAGAGCTATTGCAATAATTTGATGATTCAAGAAGGTCAACCTACTCTTCACGAGGAGTTTCAGCGTTTGAATTTGGAATTAGTGGATGAAGGTTCCGTTCTGTTTTAGAGGTTCAACCAACTTTGGAGGATCGGATCAAAAGTCGCAAAAGTCGGATGAAGAAGTCGCTAAGATCAAAGATAGAATAAAGGAAGGTAAAGCCCGAGATTTTCCGAGGATGAAGAAGGAACAGCTTTGGCTTGGAAAAAGTATTTATGTGCGAATCAAAAGAGATCAAGGAGTTGATATTAAAGGAGGCGCATGAGTCAGCGTACTCAATTCATCCAGGTAATACTAAAATGTATCAAGATCTTCGTGGTATATATTGGTGGCCATGGATGAGAAAGGAAATCGCAGAGTATATAGCTATGTGTGATGTGTGCCAGCGAGTTAAAGCTGAACATCAAAGACCCGCAGGATTGCTACAGCCGTTAAAGGTGCCTGAATGGAAGTGGGAAGAAATTGGAATGGGTTTTATTACAGGACTTCCGAGAACCAGATCAGGTTATGATTCAATATGGGTTATAGTGGATCGATTGACAAAAGTTGCACATTTCATTCCTGTGAGAACAACTTACCAGGGAGATCAACTTGCAGAGTTGTATATGTCAAGAATCGTGTGTTTGCATGGGGTGCCAAAGAGAATTGTATCAGATCGAGGCACTCAATTCACCTCAAGGTTCTGGCAAAAGTTGCAAGAAGCATTGGGTACCAACCTGAATTTCAGCACAGCTTATCATCCTCAGACTGATGGACAAACTAAGCAAGTAAACCAAATCCTTGAAGATATGTTGAGATCTTGTGCACTGTCCAATGCGCCAAGTTGGGATCAAAGTTTACCTTATGCAGGATTCTCATATAACAATAGTTATCAAGCAAGTTTGCAGATGTCGCCATTTGAAGCCTTGTATGGAAGAAAGTGCAGAACACCTCTCTGTTGGAATGAAACAGGAGATCGCCAAGTCTTTGGTCCTGATATTTTGCAAAAGGCTGAAGAACAAGTAAAAATGATTCAAGAAAGATTGAGAACAGTGTGATCTAGGCGGAAGAGCTACGCCGATAATCGTCGGAGAGAGTTAACCTTTGCTCTGGTGACTATGTGTACTTGAAAGTCTCACCGCGGAGGAATGCGTCGATTTCAAGTTTGTGGAAAGTTAGCACCAAGATTTATTGGACCGTTCCCAATCCTAGCCAGAAGTGGTCAAGTTGCCTATCAGTTGGAGCTGCCACCGCAGTTGTCAAATGTGCACAATGTGTTCCATGCGTCTGGCGAAGAAGTGTCTCGAGGTACGGAAGAGCAAATGCAGATTGAGAATGTTGAGCTACGGGATGATCTTACCTACCGAATATCCGATCGTAATTTTGGATGAGGCAGAGCGAAACAAGAAATGAACAATCAAGTTTTGCAAAGTTCGGTGGAGCAACCATTACGAAAGGAAGCAACACAGGGAACGTGAAGAAGATCTTAGAGAAGAGTACCCCAACCTTTTCCCTAGTCTGTCCAAATCTAGGGGTCGAGATTTCTTTTAAGGAGGGGAGGTTTGTAACATTCCAAAATTGGATTTTAGAAAGTTTGAATTTCAAAATTCACCATTTGCAATTTCTTTGAATTAATTTCAGCTTAATATGAATTTTCTATTTATAAAAGGATTTAATTTGGCTAATCTATTCATCAAACATAAGATTTTCAGTTTTTGTTGGCTTCATTATCCCTTAAGGAATTTTTCTGTATTTTTGGAGATTTTTCTGAATTTATTTGATATTTATTTGAATTTATTTGCTTTTATTTGAATTTCTGGAATTTTGGTTAATTCGGAAAATGATTTATTTTCAAAAACCCTTTTTGGGCCAATCTCCCGCGGCCCGTCTCTTTTTCCCGCCTCGTGCCTTCGCCCGGCCTGCTCCGCTCCTCCTCCCTCGGCCCGCTTCGCCCGCACGGCGCGTTGGCCCAGCCCATCTTCGAAACCCTAGCGCCGTGGGCGTTGGATCTCGATCTGGCGGTCGAGACTCGCCCGCGTGGCCACACGCGTGTGAGCCGTCTGATCGGTGCCGCGTGGACGGCTAGCGTTGCGCCACGTCGCCTCCGTCTTCTTCGGCCGGACTCTGCCGCCGTCGCCGAATCCCGCAATCTCCGCCGTGATTTCCTCGCCGGCCGCGTCGTATCCGCGCCGAAATCATCGCCTCCGCGCCTATTTAAAGCACCGCACCCGTTCCCCTCTCTCGTTTTCCGAGAATCGCCGCTGTGCGCCACCCCGAGCTCCACTTTTGCGCCGTCGTGCGAGGATCTTCCCGCCGTCTTTCTTTCTCGCGGTGAGCCTCGCCGCTTATTTTGGTCTCTTGAGTTCCTGCGTCTCCTCTTTCTTTTCCCCATATCCGAGCGCGTCTCGTCGCGTTTTGCTCCGGCCAGCATCGCCTTCTTCTTCGCCTCGGCCTTGCCCGCACCAGCGCCGCCGCCTCGTCCGTCATTCCTGTCGATGGCCGTGGCCGTCGATCTTCAGCGTCGCGCGCCGATCGCGCCACGCCGCGGCCGCCGCACCCGCGTCCCGGCGATCCGATCCGATCGGGCGGCGGATCGCGACCGTGGCAAGCCCGTCGGTGCCACCTCGGCCCAGCGTGGCGGCCGCGTCGGTGGCTGCGTCGGCGTACGCCGCCCTAGCCCGCCGCGTGTCGCCACCTCGGTAGCCCGCCTCGTCACCCCTAGATCTCCTCGGTGAACGCAGTCCACCGTGAGCCGAGTCTCTGACTCGTGGGCCCCACGTGTCAGCGGCATTTCTTTTTCTTTTTCTTTTTCTGATTTTCCAGAAAACCCAAAATTCCAGCCAATCACGTGCTGCCACGTGTCAGCCTCTCTGATTTTCTGATCTGGGAATCTTCGAGGAGCCCGTTCTCCTTCGTTCGAGCTCCGATTCCAGTGATTCAAATTTCTAAATTCATCTAAATTCAAGATCTATCTTCCAGTACCATTCTTTTCAATTTTTGAATTTTATTTGAATTTGTTTTATTTATTTGCTCTCGTTTCGCGTGTAGACGACGCAGTCGAAGCTCAAGCAAACCAACATTCAGAGGTAGATCCAGCAAGAGGCAGCGAAGGCAAGTCTTCCTTGAACATATTGATCCCAAATTTTACAAAATGCCTATATTGTTTTAAATTATGCGTGCTTACTTTATGCAATGTACTTTAAACATAGTTTTAGAGTATAGTTAAATTCCAGTTTGTTATACCCTCATTGGTATTGATCATGTCGAACCTTTGACAGCCTAGATGATATATATACTAGATATTGTATTTGGTGATATCCAGTAGATTAGCATGGAATGGTAGAATTGCTTAGTCCAGCTTAAGCGTTTCGGTATTGTGCCAATATGGGAATCATTTCAAATGTTGTTTAAACTTATTTGTGAAAGTGCGGCAATTGGTGTTGCTGCTGTGGTTTAAATGAATTAAAGTGCAAATGGTTTAGACCGGGGCGGATGGATGTTTGGCGGGTGCAGAAAGCACGAGACCTTGGTATGTGAATGTTCCGCCCTAGTCAATTAAGGACCGAAGCGTGTGTTACCATGGACCGAGCACTACCGTACAACCACAAGTCTATATGGGTACGACCTGGCTAAATAATTTGTGCGTCTCATTATTAGCTTCGCCAAGTTGGTGAGTGCGGATGTTGGCAGCGCAAGAGGGGCTTCAGATCTTGGCGGCTAGAACCCTAACAAATGTGAAACCTTAGCGGCGAGGTTAATAGTGGGGTTGTGCATTGTAAAGGCCTTGTCATGATCTCTCCGCCGACACACCAAAGGAAGTGTGTTAAGTGCATGGCAACAAGAGTCGATCATGTCTTGTGGGTAAAGTGTACACACTCTGCGAGTTAAAACTACTTAAGTAGTCGTGCCCACGGTCAAGGGCGGTAGGTGCGCTTGCACATTGTAGATTTTATGGTTTTGTTTCAAAGGAAAATGATGGTTTGGAAATCCGAGAGCAGATGGAACTCTTGGGTTATGGTTTGGCGGATGGAGCGGTCGGTAGATGGAACCTGCTTTAATTGTTATATCAAATTCAATTACTATTCAATTACATTTTGTTCAAACGATGCTTTGTGAAATTACTATTGGTATTTAAAGTTGAACTTCGCTTTATGCTAAAAGGAGCCATATTATGCCTTCAATTGCTTAGCCTTGCATATAGTTATCATGCATTATGTTTCCAAGACTTGCGGAGTACATTCTGTGCTCACCCTTGCAACATCCCCAACTTTCCACAGAAGAGTGTGCAGAAGCTGAAGCTGACTACGACTTCTACGCTTGTGGTTATGATGAAGGCGATCCGGAATGCTAGGACGCGAACCCGATCGATTGCTGTTGGGCAAATGGATGGGCTTACTTACTTTGTTTTTGTTATTTCGTTTCCGCTGTTTCTTATTGAACTCAAGCTATGATGCTTCTTATTTGTAATAATTGGCCATAAGGCTAATATTCTTTTGCTTAATTAATATTATTTGATTCGTGATATGGATGTGTTGTCATCACTGTTTTCACTGTGTGTGCTAGCTTTTCCTGGACTAGCACAGGTTATATACAGAGGGTTCGGATTTGGAAATCCGGTCCCGACACTGGGCTTTCGCCCATACCTCAACTCATAAGAAGTGCGATGCAAATGTGCTCTCAAAAACACGCGATTAGAAACATGGCAAGCAATAGCTATAGCCTCAGCCCAAAACTTCCTAGGAGTATTGTACTCGTCTAGCATCGTCCTGACCATCTCAACCAGGGTCCTGTTCTTCCTTTCCACTACGCCAGTTTGCTGAGGGGCGTAGGGAGAAGAGAACTGATGCTCTAAACCAGACTCCACACAAAAACTCTCAAAGTAGGAATTCTTGAACTCCGTGCCATTATCACTGCGTATAGCTCGTAATGCACCTGGGAGCTCAATAGACAACCTACTGATCAAACCCCTGAAGTGAGAAAAGGTCTCATCCTTCGAGGCCATGA
This sequence comes from Otatea glauca, assembly GCA_036346275.1. Classification (NCBI taxonomy): domain Eukaryota; kingdom Viridiplantae; phylum Streptophyta; class Magnoliopsida; order Poales; family Poaceae; genus Otatea; species Otatea glauca. Next base: position 12,427,968 of record CM070720.1, read on the forward strand.
AGAATACCCAAGAGTATCTAGAAAAATCATCAACGATGACAAGAATATACCACTTCCCTCCGCTTGTTGCACTCTAGCTAGACCAACAAAGTCCATATGTAAAAGCTGTCTGGTGCATCACCATCACTACGGATGTTGGAGGATGAGAAGCGATAACCATCTTGCCATGTCCGCAAGGAGAGCAAACTAAGTCTTTGACCATCTTGAGTTTGGGCAAACCCGAATGAGATCGTGGTCGCTAACTCGGGTCAAATGATCAAAACCAATGTGACCAAGTCTCCTATGCCGAAGGAGAGATCACGGAGTCGAAGCAATCAAACATCGAAGAGAGTCTCGGAAGAAGCGGAAAAATCAGCACGAAAGACTTTCCCAAATCTAGAAATCCATAAACTAACCCTCCTGATGAATCAAGGATTCTACAGGCATTACTCTTGAAACTTACCTCGAAAGAGTCATCGATAAGCTGAGAAACAGAGAGCAGATTGTATTGCAGCTTACTTACTAAGGCAACATCTTTAAGAATGAAATTTTTGTTAATGCAGATGGTACCTTTAGCAATGACTCTACCTGAAGATGCATCCCCAAAAGTGATTAACTCATCACCGGGGGCTCGGACTAGGGAAGAGAACCAACGAGAATCTCCGGTCATATGACGAGAACAACCGGAGTCAACAATCCAAACATCGCCCTTCCCCATCCGACGAACCTCATCCGAGTCGCTGTAGAGCTCGGAGTCGCTGATGTCGTTGGTGTCGGCCATGAAGCACATGCCGGAGAAGTCATCGCCGCCCTTCTTCTCTTGCGGATCATCCTCGCCCTCGTCGCTCCATGTCTCCGTGTCGGAGAGGTTGATGTCGTCAAGCGCGGCGAGGACGCGGTGGAAGAGCTTCTTGTTCGTGGAGAAGTTGCGGTACTTCTTCTCGTGCGCCAGTTCACGAACTGGAGGCTTCTTGTTGCGGTTCTTGTCGGTGTAGTCGTTCTTGCCCGAACCGCCAACATCGTTCTTGCCCTTCTCCAGCTTGGGACAGTTCGCCCGAATGTTGTTGGGGCCACCATACTCGAAGCAGGTGATCATGCCACCTCTCTTCCTCTCTCTCACCCTCTTGTATGCATGAGAAAACTTGTGAGCGAGAAGAGCAAGCTCATTTTCTGGAAATTTTTCCAGCTTGGTCATCGCTAGCTCGCAAAGGGCGGAAGAGAGAAACCAATAGAAGGATCGGAAGAAGAAGATCCAATGGGATCGGTGACCAAAGCCATCGATCGAGATTTCGTCTTCCGAGAGCGACATCGATCTCATGAGTCTTGAGGCGGGAATAAAGCCCGTCAAGAGTCAGAGTCGATAAGTCGGTGGTGTCCTTTATGGTGGTCACCTTCATCTCCCAAACCCGAAGGTCGAGTGCGGTCAAGAAATGCCGAGCATTGTCCGAGTTAGGGTATATGCAACCAACTGCTCGGAGGTCGCTCAAAATCTTTGTAAACCGACCAAAACACTCGTCGAGACTCTCACCAGCGGCGTTGATCAAACTTGTTGTACTCGCGCTTGAACTGGTCTGCCTCACAGTCTTGATTTGAGTAGAGCCCTCATGGTAAGCATCGAGGGTTACCCAAATCTCGTGAGCGGAGCGAAGGTGAAAATCCTATCATACTCACCGCGCTAGGACCTGTGTGAGAATGTTCCTTGCCTTAGCATTCGCCTCAACGTCAACCATATTGATGGCCATGACATTTTCATTAGCAGGAACCTCATATGGGAGTTTCACCTTCTGCCATATCAGGTAGCCCCGGCGTGATGTATGACTCCATCCGGGACTTCCAAAAGGAAAATCAACTCCATTAAAGATGGGAGGCTTGGTGGAATATTTGTCCGTTGCCATGGCTCTTGAGACCGGTCAAGATCTAGAAAGAGCGAACCGGCTCGATACCAATTGAAGGACCGAGATGGCGAGCAGAGGGGGTGAATGGTCGCAAATAAAAATTCCCCAAAATACTCCAACAAAAACCTCGACAAGATCGCTCAAAGGAAATTGTGAAAAACCCGAAAAACTAGACAACTATGTGTACCCCAAGCTTGCATGGATAAGTACCATAAAATATGTGGGGATTTTTGAGTCACAATCCTGGTTGTCTAGTGTCCAAGATAAAGAGGAATCAATTCAAACTCTTGATTTTAGAAAGGACATCAATTCAAATAACAAAAGTCACTTTTAGAAAAGCAAAAGCAGAATTTCCAGAACTTGTCCTCAGTTTGCACAGGAGGTTGGTGGGTTTCTGCAGCTCACAAAATTCTGAGCATTTTTCTCCCTATGCGAATTAGAGTCGTGAAGAACTCCACCAAATTTCTCCTCAAAAAGCCTTACAGAACAAACAGGAAAAATCTAAGAACACAGTATGCTCAAGAACTTCGAGCAGAAAATTTTGGGCTCGGTTTTCACATCATGGCGCCCCAATGGTGCAATAATTGAACTCCAAACTTTTTCTACAGATGTATATCAGAGTCCCGCACCTCCTCCAACAAGAATCACTCAAAACGTATTTTTATAGATTTTTACAAAAATCAAACACTGACTGCTGCCCGAAGAACAAGTTCTGAACAAAGTTGGAACTTGAAAAAAAAGATGTTCTCTACTCAATCCAAGAGTGCAAAAGAGATGTAAAACCATATGAACACACTCAAAACATCCAAGATCAGCAGCATTTAGAAGGAGGTGAGGCAAATCCAAATTACTTGAAAGTAAATTGCGGGAATGTAATTGCGGGAAAGTAAATGCTGAATTTAAATTATGTAAAGTAAAGACATAATGTAAATGCATAAATAAATTCAGAGGTGGATGGATAAAACTTTCATTTCTGGAAGGGAGGTTACAAAGCCTCACATTCATGTGGGCAAAGCTCAAATGAGCATCAAAACCTCAACACCTTCAAGGGAAGGAGGCTACCCTCCACCCCTATTTATACTACTCTTGGGCCACCTACCACCCTTGGATGAGTCCCTCAACCCTAGAGCACTCATCTAAGGTCTAGGATTAACCCACACACACAGCCATGCAAGGGCTAACTCAAAACCCACACACATACCGGGTTTTCTTGCACGGTTTTCAAAGCATACTACCTAGACCCGCTAACCTATCAACTAGACCTCAATCTGACGGCCCTCATTGATGCACGCGGCATCTAGCTAGCATCAACTCCTTTCCTTGTCTTCTTGACTTGCCCGGACTCCGTCTCCGATCATCTTCCGACGATCTCCCAACCGTCTGGACCTCCGACGCTCCTCGCCTAGTCCCGGTCATCTTCACCTCACCATGACCTAGCACCGTCGTCCTGCAACCATCAAAAACAAGGAAACTCCTCACATAGCAATGCCCACAAAGATGTGCAATAAACCATCCAACTCATCACTACCGCGTCCATACGACCGGTACTGCCACTCCTGGCAGAGACAACTCAAATTGATTCATTTTGAAAATCAATCCAAATCAAACTCAAACTTGAGCACACCTTGCTCAAATAAAGTCAAATACTCATCACAAACATGGATGGACCTCCACATGGTCCTTCAGGGTCCCATCAAAATCCGTTGAGAAGACGCCATATTAGATATGGACTGGGAGAAGACCCATGTTGTCATTTCTCAAGATATGGGGATGTGAGGCTCCCATCAAAATCCGTTGAGAAGACGCCATATTAGATATGGACTGGGAGAAGACCCATGTTGTCATTTCTCAAGATATGGGGATGTGAGGCTTATGTAAAATGTTTACAATCAGATAAACTCGCACCTAAATCAGACAAATGCTTTTTTGTGGGGTATCCTAAAGAAACAAAAGGATATTACTTTTACAAAAGAAACGAGAACAAAGTTTTTGTTGCTCGAAATGTTGTCTTTTTGGAGAAAGAGTTTCTTTCAAAAGAAATCAATAGGAGTGATGTGTATCTTGATGAAGTTCGAGAATCACATGAATATGTTCAAGTTACCACTGAACCTTCACAAGATGTACAAAGTGTTGTACAACCTATGGAAGAGACTCCAGCCCCACATAGGTCGGGGAGGCCACGTCATGTACCTATAAGATATGGGAATGATATATTATTGTTGGACAATGATGAGCCCACGACTTATGAAGAAGCAATGATGGACCCAAACTTTGAAAAATGGCTTGAAGCCATGAGATCCGAAATTCAATCCATGCATGACAATCAAGTTTGGAACTTGGTCGATTCTCCTGATGGTGTAAAAACCATTGAATGCAAATGGATTTTCAAGAAGAAGATAGACGTAGATGGAAATGTTCAGATCTATAAGGCACGGTTGGTGGCAAAGGGTTTCAAACAAGTTCAAGGAGTTGACTATGATGAAACCTTCTCAGCGGTAGCCATGCTCAAGTCTGTCTGGATCATCTTAGCTATTGCTGCATATTTCGATTATGAAATATGGCAGATGGATGTAAAAACAGCCTTCCTTAATGAGAATGTATCTGAGGATGTATACATGATACAACCTAAAGGTTTTGTTGATCCTAAATATGCTAAAAGGGTATGCAAGCTTCAAAGATCCATTTATGGGTTAAAATCAAGCATCTCGGAGTTGGAACATTCGTTTTGATGAAGTGGTCAAAGGTTTTGACTTTATCAAAAACGAAGAAGAGCCTTGTGTTTACAAGAAGGCTACTGGGAGCGCACTTGTGTTTCTGATTTTGTATGTGGATGACATATTATTGATCGGGAATGATATTCCTATGCTTGAAGATGTTAAGACTTCATTGAAAATGAGTTTCTGAAAGAAGGACTTGGGAGAAGCATGCTATATCTTGGGCATAAAAATCTATAGAGATAGATCAAAAAGGTTAGTTGGATTAAGTCAGGAAACATACATTGACAAGATATTGAAAAGGTTCAATATGCACGAATCCAAGAGAGGTTTCATGCCAATGCCACATGGCATCAGTCTCTGCAAGAATCAGCGTCCTTCGACATCTGATGAGCGAGACATGATGAGCAAGATTCCATATGCTTCAGCTATTGGGTCTATTATGTATGCCATGATAGGTACACGCCCAGATGTCTCATATGCTCTAAGTGTCACGAGCAGATACCAAGCGGATCCTGGTGATGGTCATTGGATAGCCGTAAAAAATATCCTGAAGTACTTGAGAAGAACTAAGGGTATGTTCCTTATTTTTGGTGGTGAGGAAGATCTGGTTGCAAAGGGTTACACCGATGCAAGCTTCCAAACTGACAAATATGATTTTCGATCGCAATCCGGGTTTGTGTTTACACTAAATGGAGGAGCAGTAAGTTGAAAGAGTTCCAAGCAAAACACAGTGGCCGACTCTACGACAGAAGCGGAGTACATTGCGGCTTCGGAGGCTGCAAAAGAAGCTGTGTGGATTAAGAAGTTTATCACAGAACTTGGTGTGGTTGCTAGTGCCTCTAGTACAATGGACATCTATTGTGATAATAGTGGTGCCATTACACAAGCAAAAGAGCCTAGATCACATCAGAAATCTAAACACATACTCTGGCGCTTTCACCTTATTCGCGAGATTGTGGATAGAGGTGACGTGAGAATATGCAAAGTACATACGGAAGCCAATTTGGCCGATCCGTTGACAAGCCACTGCCACATCCTAAGCATGAGGCGCACACGATGTCTATTGGTATTAGATACTTAATTGATTGACTCAAGTGCAAGTGGGAGATTGTTAGTGTTATGCCCTTGAGGCAATCATTTAGATGATTGTAACATGACTATGTTTATGAATAATAATATGATTATTGGTCCAATGAATGTACATCATTGTATTGATTAACAAGTATGTGACTTGCTTATGAAGCTCTTTACTTATTGATGTAATTCGATAAATATCTCTAATCGGATATCATCGTATAGGACAACGATGAATAGATCAGCACATGCAGTGATTGATGATCATGCTTCATAGATCATGGGATATGGAGATATCATCTATACATTGTGGACGCATGTTGAAGAACATGAGTTAGATAGATCTGCAATGGGAAACTGCGAGAATGTTTCATTCTTATGTGTCATCAGTGAATCTCATACATAGTAGATGTATGATCCTTAGACCTGAGATTGTCATATTCCCTACATGTGTAATAGTTTTCCTTGGGGCTATCAAACACTACTTCCTAACCGAATAGTTATAAAGGTAGCTTTCATGTTTACTATAAAACGTGGAGAGGAAAGTGAGCAGTCAAGATAGAATTTGCCACTCCAATGAAACGGAGATATATGATAAGGCCACTCGTGTGATATGATTAAGGAAGTGCATGGCCATGCCGTGATTGAGGAGTCAATCACAACTTATTAATATATCACGGATACGAGAGATGGATTGAATCATCAAAGGATGACATGCTACTCACCTTGAGTTCAATCTTCATATACTTGGCAAAGGGATTATTACATGAGTACTTTTGATAGGTTCTGTCCGATTTGATCATAGTATGTTTGGGAGTTGGCATACTTTGTAAGGAGCCGCTACAACTACTGGATTGAAAAGGAGTTTTCCGAATCCATGTTCAAACGTACGTGAACCTGCGGGGTCACACACTTAATGGGCTGGGACGCATTAATTTGGATTTAATCCGTAATTAATGGACCTCGTGGGCTTAGCACGTTGATGGGCCCTGGTTTAGGGTTTCATCTCGTGGCTATACAAGGAGGGGAGGAGGGTGGGCGCAGGGTGTGCTTTCCCATGGTTTAGAAGTGATTCACCCGAAACCCTAGCCTCCTCCTCTCGCTGCCCCTGCCGAGCGACCAGGTGCTTGCACACCGACGCACGACGTTCCATCCCTGGACGTGTGGACTACTGCGGTGACGCTGCTGCGACTGCGGCGTGGGAGGAATATCCACGGCGAGGCGAGGACGATCCACTCCATCGACGCAACGACTGCGGCGAGGACGATCCACTACATCGACGCGCAAAGGATTCCGCAATTGCGCGTCTAGTGGTAATCTAATCTGTGATCCTCTTCTTGCGACAAGCTTTCTGGTTATGCGGTAGATTTTTTTGTGCTAGTGTAGCATACCGCAAGGAAATTTTTTTTATGCTAGTGTAGCATACCACTTTCCTCTTCAAAAATGTCGACGGACATGTCCTTATGAATTTTGATAACCTTGAGCAGGAACAGTGATCACTGACAATGGCTCGAGATGCATTGTTGGCATTGACTTGATTAGTCATGTTCTGCATTTGCTTCATCATTGCATGCATCAACTCAGTTTCAATAGTAAGAAACATTCCAAAACTCTGCATATTCATCTGTAGTGGCGGCTGAGAAGCTGATCCATCATTAAGATTCTCACTGGGTTGATTTCCACTTCCACTAGCTCCATTGCTTCCACCAGTCTGAACCATCTGCTTGATTGCTTCACTGGATTAGGGGAGAGAGAAATAGCATAGGTAAGAAGCAAAAATCCTAAGACAGGGGAGATAGGTTTAACCCAATAACTTAAACAATAAATATTAATAACTTGGTATGGTTGCTTACATAAGCCTAAAAGCTCTACAACACATACTGCACACTTAGTAATCACGAAAGAACCAATTTAACCTAAGCACACAATACTACAGTCTACATGGGTGACACGTCTATCTTAAGCAGACGCGACTCCCACACATGAGTCTCAACTGGCTACTCTAAGCACTAGGTCTTCTAGTTTTGGAAACACTTTGTCGATCTACTCCTCGAGCTCGACGATTCCTTCCTTCATGGTGTTCAGGGTAGCAGCAACACTCAATGCTTTCTCCTAAAGGGTGGTATATCATCAACTACCAAGACAACTCAGATAAGATTTTAACTCAATTCAGCAAGGGAGAGAGAAAGAAATTCAGCAAGGGAAAAGAAAGAAATTTTTGGGAAGGAAAGGAATAGAAGAATGAGATAAGTCAAGAACATATTATTCTTCCAAGTTAATTCTTTCCTATAGAAAATAATTTTGAAGGTCCTATAGAGACGACCAAACTATCTAGGGCCAAGACCTACAGCCAATATGGCTCTGATACCACCTCTGTTGGTACCCGAATATGCAAATCCGGACCCTCTGTGTATACTGCAATAGTCCAGGATCACGCTAGTGCACACAAGCTCAACATAGATGAATATCATAATCATATACAGCGGAAATACAATAAAAGACTTCATATATTAAATAACACTGGTTGAATGACCTTATGGTCAACTTACATGACTATGCCTCGCAAGGCTGAACAATAAATTAAAATGCAGCGGAATGAAAACGTAGACAACCCCTCAGTATACCACAGGCAACTGACAAGGCTTGCACCCTAAATATTCGTCTCCTCCTGGAACTCCTTCTCCAGTTATGATGTTGACTCCTCAACTGGTGATGCTGTTGTAGGCAAGGGTGAGTACATAAAGCACTCAACAAGTTGTGCACATAATGCAATTCTAACATAGCTATATGCAAGGCTTATTCCAAAGGAACGCTATCATGGCTATTTTGCAACAATGCAGCATTTATGAACAAGTATAATAAATAGATTGTAAAGGCAGTAAAACAAATAACAGTAATAGATAGATTCAGCATTTCTCAAGTAAACCAAGTTTCCAATCCTAAGTCAAGTTTCCAACCTCCCATGGCAACCTGCCATCCATCCCAAGTTTTGTTTTGCAAAAGTCTAACCCTTAACTGTAATTCCCGAGCATTGCTCAATACCGTGAACATGGCTATTCGAATAGATTATACACTCTGCAGATGTTATGCACTTTAACCACATGACATGATCGTCTCTTGGTGCCATGCAATTAACACACTTTCTTTGGTGTGTCGGCGGAGAGATCATGACAAAGCCTTTACAAAGCTCTGCCTTAACTCAGTACTGCCCGCTGAGGTTTCAACATTGAAGGGTTAAACCGCCACAACAGGGCCCCCTCTTGCGCCATGTGAGTTGATCCATGAACCCGGGACTCACACCACCAAAGGTAGTACTAAAGCTAAAACATTGCTAATTAATCAGCAAGGCTGTCCCATTCCAGACATGTGGTTGCAAGAGAGACTCAGGTCAAAGGCTTGCAAGGTTAAGTCCTTAAAATGATCGAAGAAAGACTTCCACATACCCTCTGCCCAACTGGCCCACCTTGGCATACTCGCCCCTTGCCACTTGCCCCGATCTAATTGATACCACCCCAGTTGATTACCGATTGCACCATGTGCCATCAGCAATTTAATATTGTTGTGAGACATGACTCGCCACTACAACTCAATCTCATTGTGTGACCTCACATGACACAAGTTCATAACATTGTTCCATATTCCATTAGTCAACATTAATTATCGATGATTCAAGTACATGTGATGACGTGGCATAGCTAAGCGACTATAACGTTCTAACCTTCCCATGTTGATTTCAGTACCAACCAACTATAATGAACCAAACTAGTGTGACAATATATCATGGCATACAAATGACAAGGTAGGGTATAGATCAAAAGGTGTATTAACTAAGTTCCAATTTAAATTGAAACAATTGTGTACTTGAAATAATATGCAATAGAGTAAAACAATATAGCGATTTTATAAACATAGATACAACATGATCAAAGCACAACTTGCCTCAACTAGCTCTGAATCTCGGTCTGGACCTTGCTCTTGGCTTGGCTCCTTGCTCACAAATACCGAGGGTACTTCAAGGTCTACGCGAAACAAGTGTACATGCAATAAACAACACAAACAGAGAGTAAACTCAACTCCAAAAATTAAATAAAATTCACCATTAAATAGATCTCGATTTTATGAATTTTTAGAAACAGGAATCATCTCAATCGGAGCTCGAATGCAAAAGATATAGCTATTCAAAGTTTGAATTTAAATGATAAATCAGAAAATTGGAAAATCCGAATGAAGCGAAATATTTTTATACTGAAAAATAGAATATATGACGTCATACTGACGTCATCACATAAAAGAATTTTGGTCGAAATATTTTTTGAAGAAAACCCAGATTTCTTACGAGCACACACAGGACGGAAATCGATCCGACGAAGTCGACGTGGCGCAATCGCAGGTGCACAAGCAGACACGATTGAGCTGCTGACAGCGGGCGGCGAACGAAAACCGTTGGATCAAGATCCAACGGTAGCGACGCGATGCGGCTAGGGTTTCGAGATGGCTGGGCTGCGCGGGCCGATGCGGGGAAGATGGGCTGGCTGGCTGGGCTAGCGACGCGAGGAAACGGGCCGGACTGGATGGGTTTCGACCCAACACTATTTTAGAGTTTTTAAAATATTTTCGAATTAAAATAATTCAGGTAAATAAACAAAGCCCAAATAAATAGCACAAATGCTAGGAAAAATCCAGAAAATTCTATAAAATACCTTGAGATATTTGGAACTCAAATAAAATATTTATGATAAAAGATCATTAATACTTTTCTCTGAATAATCAAAAGATAGCAAAAGGCTCCATTCAATAAATACCAAATGAATTAATTAAAATTTCATAAATTTCAAATAAAAGATAAAAGCACAATAGAATCAATAAAAACAAAATTTGGGATGTTACACTCTTGTTGAGGGATGCATTGGGTTTGGTTGAGCTGGAGTGGGAATTACATTCCCTTGAGATTGGGTCTCATGAGCGGCCTCACTCTCCAGCAAATGACTGAAGAGGAGAGAGCAACGTAATACACCATATAGCGAGGATTATCGGTATATTGTGCCACGTCCAACATCTTGGCTAGCACTCCCTTAATTCCTGTCTCTTCACGAGCATTCGACTCATAGCATAGGATAATATCCATCTGTTTTAAACAAAGAGAAGATTATAATTTTTCAATTTAGAATAGATAAGGAAGATTAACAAATAGTTAAGACAATAAAGAGAAGTATTAGTAAACATATATTTATAAATTAAGCACGAGTTTCTTTAAAACTTATTAAATTTTCTCTTCATTAGTGGCCATACTAACAAGGGTTTTCCTACAGTCTGCATGGCTCTGATACCAACTTGTAAGGCCCCTATTTTTGATATTAAATACCAATAATGGGATCCCTGTGCATACGGTACTAGTCCCATGATCGGGGGCTAGCACGCATAGATTACAAATGGAAATCACATCCATACACAATAATATTACATATGCTAAGCATCTTGAGATTTCATAATAGTATTGCAGGCCAAAAACTTGAAACCAGCAGTGGACACTTTATTTCTCTTGTAGTATGCCCATATACCCTCAAGCAACTGACAAGGTAAAGCCCTAGAAAAGATCGTCATCATAACCCCGAATCCTGTATGGTCATAATTATCATCGACGTACTCGATATCATCACCTAAAAACAACATTGATAGCAAGATTGAGTACATTGTGTACTCAGCAAGACTTATAGTGTATCACAGATGCAAGTATAAATATATGCAGGTTATAGCAATGGAAGGGTTTCCAGAATTATTTTGCATTGGAAAATTGAAGCATAATCATTTACTAGATTGCAACCGAAATTTGTAAAAGAGCATTTATTGTATTAACCAAGTATTAATATAGCGACGAGATTATAGAGCAGTCTACCCGACTGATTCAATCCATTCCCATGTCATCTCCTGACATGAAGTATATTCCAAAACGCCATTTCCCCACCAAACCTTTTTTAGAAATATTAAAACTCTAACCATGTGATGGCATTACCAAGTGCCTTTAACCGTAGGCGCGGCTAATTAATTAGATTTACAATCTGCAGAGGTGTACAGCTTTTCCCACAAGAAATGATCTGCCATTTTTGCTAGGCCAGTTGACACTCTTCCTTTGGGGTGTCGGCATGGTGATCATGATATAACCGTTACATTGTCTAGACCTAACTTTGCACCAGCCCGTTGACGTTGAATCCTTGATATCGAGAAGAAACATGACAGTGGTTCCCTGTCATTTTAAAGTGATAACACAAGCAGTAATTCCTTGCGATAAAAGCTGTAAATCCCTGCGGTAAGGGTTTCTTCCCATACCAAGGCGTACACCGTTATACTGATATGCATTTACCCACAACGAAGTGTGGAAGCCCCTCATAAGCAAGCCTAGAAAGTCAATATGCAAAGCCAGACCTAAGCAACTTAATAGGTTAAGGCTGTCCCATACCAGCACTCATGGTTGTACGATTTTCTTGGCTTGAAAACAACCCATAGCTCAGTCCTTAATCCGACACGGGCAATACTCCTCCCTACACTACGTAAAAGTCTAACCCTTTGCACAACCGGCTATTGCCAATAATTGCCCGCATCTAAATCATAGTTTTATTTTGAGTTTTTAGTCAAAATATCCACAATCGGCAACATACTAATTCCAACATTTTCAAATTCCCAAGAAACAATTTGATTTAATCATCAACTTCGTTGCTAAATGTGCATGGCTAAGCGTGATTATTAATCGTATATTACCCAAGTTGATATTATGTAATGTCTATCCCTTTTTCTCTGGTTAACAAGGTTCATATGTCAATACTTATCAAGGAAGTTCCATGAAATATCAGGTATATCTACCAATATCCCAATATAGCATTTTTATGAGAAGAACGCGCATGCATAATAGTTTTGCAAGCATTGAAAGTAAATATTCGAAGTAATAGGATCAAAATGATCAAGGGGGTGCTTGCCTTGCTGATCGTTGTCAGGTATAAAGTCCGGGTCATCGGCTACCAAATCAGGCTCATCAGAATCTACTCGTCGATCATCAGGAATAACATACAATAAATAGCAAACCAAAATATGGGCAAAAAGAAGACAGATAGAAAATCCAAATAAAAGCTTATTCAGAGAAACAGGAGTGTTTATTAGTAAGATTATGATTCGTGTGTATGTGGTTATACTATCTTTTTATTTGTGTTTACCTATACTACTTTTGGACTTAAGGGATATCAATTGTTTCTTGCTTCATGTGAATTATTCATTTTATTTTATCGAATTCTAGATGCTAAAATTATTTAAAGAAGAAAGATTTATCTTACAGTGATAACATAAAGTAAAATGTTGTTAATAGGACTCAGATGAAAAGCAATGTATTTAAAGACTTTTGAATTAAACATTTATCATCATGCTTCTTGCTGTTATGAATGTATGACATATTACGTTATTCACCACATCCTCATGTACAAATTTTTAGATACAGGTATGATCTTATATGAACACACATACATACATACATACATACATACATACATACATACATACATACATACATACATACATACATACATACATACATACATACATACATACATACATACATACATACATACATACATACATACATACATACATACATACATACATACATACATACATACATACATACATACATACATACATATAGGCATATGCTTATTATGCTCTTCATACAAGAACACGGCCTATTTGCACAAACCATTATCTTCGTGATGTTTTTACCTAACCTAACATCATACTGCTATTATGCTAAAAAAGAAATATGTTTAGCAACCTTTTGAATTTCTTTTCTATTAGATCATCTATTGTTGCATACACTACTACAGAACTGGGCATCACAACCGGCCTATTAGAAGCGGTTTAGTGCGAACCCGTTGTGATGTTCGCACCAGAAGCGGTTCGTTGGCAACGGTCCGGAGAGGGCTTCCAGAAGCGATTTGAGACACGAACCGCTTCTGAAGGTTGCGTTCTAGAAGCGGTTCTTTTCTCAAACCGCTTCGATTTTCGAAGCGGTTTGAGAAAAGAACCGCTTCTAAACGCAACCTTCAAAAGCGGTTCGTGTCTCAAACCGCTTCTGGAAGCCCTCCCGCACAGCGCATTTAAACCCTTCTTCCTCCATGCGCCAAAGAGAGGTACGATCGAACAGAGAAGGCCGACCAAGCTACTGCTTCTTGGGAGGTGCTGTCCAAATTTTTAATTGGAGGTGATTAGCTCCAAATTAAGTGTTTCAAAGTTAGTAACATCATGTGAACATGCTTCTCACCTAGATATTGATATTTTTTCAATGGATGTGGAGAAATCTTGAACTTTTAAGCATGATCGAAAATTTGTTTTACAGCCTTGTTTTTGTTGTTGTATGAAGATGTAGGGTGGAGATCTAGTTCAAAATATGACATTACAAGGTAAAGGTGATCGGAAGCTTTAGATCTAGGTGGTTGTTAGCTTTAGAATCTTAAATATCACAATATTGGGAGAGATCTAGGTACAACATTGCAAGGAAGTAATTATTGGTGTACGAAATAAAATAGAAAAACATGTAGAAGGATAACAAATAATTACAAAGGTAGGAAGGGCTACAAAATAATTAGAAAGGTAGGTCTTTAATTGGATGACGGTGTAGGTGGAGCTTTTTTTTGTTGGGTTTAAATGTTACGAAATTTAAGTTAGGTTATAATTTTGCTAACGGAATTTGTTATAATTTTTAATGAAATTATAACTTGGTATAGATGAATCGGCAATGGATGTATAATGCGGACCGTCGCTCGAGAGAGTTCATTGATGGCGTGCAGGCTTTTCTTGATGCGGCCGTTGCATTCTTGCCTCCAGGTAGCTTCATATGTTGTCCGTGTGTAGATTGCAAGAACGAGAAGGAGCACTCCCAGCGATGGCAAGTTATGAACCACTTGATCATGAGAGGTTTCATGCCAAACTATACCTGTTGGACCAACCATGGCGAAGTTGAGGTGATTAGCCAGGAAGACGATGAAGACGAGGAAGAGGAAGATGGATTCAACGAAGATCCCTGACGGCACGCACATCGCTCGTGGAAGAAACACTTGGTGACTTTGGTGATGATGAGTTAGACCGGATCTTTGCGTGACGAGAGGGAGACTACACAGATGAAAGATTCGAGAAGTTCCAGCGCATGTTAGAGGACCACGTAACTCCTTTGTACCCAAACCGTAGGCGGGGCCACAAAAAGCTGCGTACCACACTGGAACTCATGTAATGGAAGGCTAGAAATGGTGTGTCAGATAAGGGATTCGATGAGGTGTTATCACTCGTAAAGAAGTTGCTTCCAGAAGATAACACTATGCCCGAATCTACATATGAAGCCAAGCAAGTCGTCTGTCCTTTGGGATTGGAAGTACAGAAGATACACGTATGTCCTAATGATTGTATCCTGTATCGTAATGAGTATGCCGATTTGGATGTTTGTCCAGTGTGTAGAGAATCACGGTATAAGGTGAAGCGTGATGATCCAGGTGAAATAGATGGGGAGCGAAAGAAGAAGAGACCTCCAGCTAAAGTGTTGTGGTATTTCCCTGTGATCCCCCGATTGAAACGTATGTTTGCTAATAAAGCTCATGCCCAGATGATGCGTTGGCACAAAGAATAGCGTAAGGACGACGAGATGCTTAGACACCCTGCAGATGGCTCACAGTGGAGGAAAGTCGACCAGACGTACCCGAACTTCGCAGATGAGGTGAGAAACATAAGGTTTGGGTTGAGTACCGATGGGATGAATCCTTTCAGAGAATTGAGCAGCAGCCATAGCACCAGGCCTGTTACACTATGTATCTATAACATTCCTCCATGGCTGTGCATGAAGCGAAAGTACACATGATGCCGTTGTTGATCCAAGGCCCCAAGCAACCCGGAAATGACATCGATGTCTACCTAAAACCATTGGTTGAAGATCTTGTGACGTTGTGGGACGATGGTGCAAGGGTATGGGATGAGTACAAAAGGGAGTATTTCACCCTACGTGCATTGTTATTTGTAACAATCAACGACTGGCCTGCTCTCGGTAACCTGTCTGGCCTAACTATCAAAGGATATAGAGCCTGCATCCAGTGCAAAGCCGCTACCTGTGCCGTCCAACTATTAACGGACAATAATTAAGGCTACACAGAAGAATAAACGTGGTCAGGCGGCGGCGGTAAAGAAGAAGAAGAAGAGAGACCAAGATCAGGAGAACCTCGAGAGGTTTTTGAAGGAGGCAGGACTCAGTTCTACAGCTGCAGCTCTTGGATTAACAGATGTGTAGGATCGAAATATACAGATCTAGCAATCAGAGGGGGGGTGAATGATTGCGCGGAAGCTAAAATAAAATTTTTGTGATTTTTGAAACACCCCAAACAAACTTAGATCGCTTAATTTGTATTCAACAGAAACCTTATTGCGTCGGACCAAACTTTTACTTGTACTCCGGACCAAACTTCGTGCCAGACCAAATTTTCACATGTACTACGGACCAAATTTCTACTGTAGCAAAACCAAATCAATTCACTCCGGACCAAACGAGACAGACTGATATATGTTTACTAAAACTAAAATTTCTGACGATCTAACCATTAGATTGATATGAAATTTTAACTGTAGAAACTATATTCAATTACGAATCTAACACAAAAAGAATTAACTCAATTGGACTTATGGATCTGGAGTTATATTCTTTGCAAGATGACTGAAACGAAAACCGATCTAACAACGACGGACCAAATCAAACTAGCTATGGACCAAATCAAACTAGTTACGGACCAAACTCAAACAATGCGATTAACCGTAGATCCCACTGTTGGATTAGTGTGAAATTTTAACTGAAGCAACTAGATTCAATTATGAATCTAACCCAGCAAGAATCAGCTCGATCGAACCTACGAATCAAAAGTTATTTACCTCGCAAGCATGCTGTGACAGATTTTGACGAGAACAGACCAAACCCCAATTTCGTGATAAATCACAATCTACAAAAGATTAACCAATGAAACTTTTAGGAACTCTAAGTTGATACTCTAGGAAGGTTTTGTATAGATCAAATCAATATTAAACTTGTTGAAACAAGAGAGACAATGAATCAATCTATAAAAACAAAACCGGCAAACAAACCATAAACCGAACTCGAGCAAGTAATCACAGTCACCAGTAGCTTCGCGAAATCTTTAGCGCCGCTTTTCCTTCGCTCGGGTGTCATTCTTTGGCGTGAAACAAAAAGCGCGTAAAGAAGTCGCCGCAATCGGGAACTTGTGTGCAAGGAACATGCAGGAGGTCTCGTCACCAAGCCAAAAGGACTAGAAATTGATTTTTATTTCCTTTTGTCTAATCTGGTTACAGTACTCCAAACAAAAGAGTACAAACCCTAAAACCATAGCGCTCACAATAAACAGGAGACACCTCCCCCTATTTATACTGAGCAAACATAAAGGGATTGAATACAACTCTACTTCCAACATGGAAAGAGTTTGTATACATCTCAACCTGGCCCAACATAGCCAAAAACATCTCTTGCACGTATGTACAGCCCACATGCTATAAATACATGACTAACCAGCCTCCATGTGCATGTTCTCTAGCCCGAACGTTCCGCATGACATCCTTGACCACCAAAACCTCGATTCCTCTCTCAATCTAGTCCCAACCTCGCCTCCATGAACCTAGTTCCGGTCCGTCATCGACCACGTTAAGCCTCGAGCAACACCGCACATGAATAAACAAGAAACAATTCCGAGCACAAGTCCACGACTTGACTCAACATCAGTCCATGCAAACACTCACACGAGCGCATTGCATCAAGCAGAATCATTACCATGCTATCACCAGCATATCAAATAATCATCAGACATAGCACATGCAAGCACCACACATGCCATAATCACAACCACTTTGCAAAGCCAATTTCATTACTAAGCCAATTTTTCAGCACATGATTTCACAAGATGATATCCCAATGGCAACAAAGGTCAGATGGCAATTTCAGTTGGGCTGGGAGCTGATTGACCCAAATGAGATAAAGGATCTGCCAACCAAGATGCGGCAATTTCACGAATGGTACATGACACAGTCCGCTCAAGGAAGAACGATGTTCCCCCTCCGTTTCAAAGAAGATGATTTTTATCGCGGGGACAACAACATATGGCTCGAATTTGACGACTTATACAATATTTACCATGCCGACTCCATCAACGTGTCTCTCATGAGTCTTGGTGCTGTAAGTGTCAAGCTCATACCTTTACCGTGTGCTTCCTCGTACAATAAAATTGCAACCCTTAAACTTATACCTTTCTATGTAGAATGGAGATACAACGATGTAGAAAGAGAATATCTTCAACGTGGGCTTCATCGACCCGCAGATTGTTAACGAGTTCGTCTTTGGATACAACCGAAAGGATGTTGAAGATTACATTCTCGATGCATTCTTGGGACAGCACTACAAACCGTACATACTTCTGCCCTTCAACTTCGAGTACGTATATATACAACTTCTCATTCTTATATTTTCCAGGGCATTTATAATACTACTAGCTAGTTACATATATGTAGCAATACATGAATAGGTTTCACTGGATCCTTCTTGTCATCAAGCTTGATAGCGGCGGATCATTGTTCAAGACTCAAAAGGACTCGGTGAAAAATATCAATTTATCATTGACACCCTAAACAGGTATATAGCACATATATATACGATAGTTTTTCTTATTATATATATTGAAATGCCTTGCTAATTCCAACTCTGATAATTACCATTCATACTAACGCATCACACAGGGCATTCGCACGGTTTCGAAAGAAGCAACAAGGAGATTTCGAGAACGAATTTGATGTACAATTAAGCACTCGAGTACGTATTAAAGAATATTAATATGCCATAACAGTTTTTCATCCCAATAATCGTGTTCTTTTCAAATTTCATCGCAGGTTCTACAATAGACGGGTGGAAACAACTTATGTGGCTATTATGTGTGCCACTATATGCAAAGTATTACCCACGGTGATGTGCCGACAACCAACGCCGAGGTAGTGTGCACATGTCAATTTCTTAGTACTTACACTTTAATAATTACATGTCTAGAGATTTACTTACCTCCCGCTTTGTCATTAGCGTCGATGTGCAAGGCGTGATCCCGCCGCACCGGGTTGCGAGAATCCAAGAACAACTCATCGCCTTTATTGTCGATTTAGATTGAATCCACGAAAGGCGAGTTCCACGCAAATGGTTGGAGAGATTGTCCTGAAATAAGGACAGGTGAACTGACATCGACGTCGACCAAGGGCACAAAGAGCGACACACGCAAGAAATGAGCTCAAGATTCGCCCTTTTATTCTTTGAAACTTGTAAAAGTGGCTTATTATTTCATGTGTTCATCAACATGTTCATTTTTAGTCTGTAATTATCTGAATGAATACTCATGACTAATATATATATATTTAATTGTGTCAAAAAAACTCATGAAGTTCTATTTATTTTAATTGTCAAAATCTATAACAAAAATCCCTCTGAAAACATATTCTATATTGAATATAATCAAAACGCTATGCTGTCAGACTCTTCACAAGCGGTTGGTAACTCCAATAGCCTGTGGAGAGAGCTTCTCCACAAGCGGTTCGTAACACCAACCGCTTTTGGAGAGAACCTCTCCACAAGCGGTTGGTAACACCAACCGCTTGTGGAAATGTCGAACCACAAGCGGTTGGCGAACCGCTTGTGATACCCGACGGTATCACTGCATGATTGCTTACAAGCGGTTCTAAAACCGCTTCTGAAAGCTGTTTCGAACCGCTTGTGCATGCCCGATCCGCAGTAGTGATAATTAAACCAATAATGTTATACTTTAATAATAAAGACCTAAGACAACTAGATAACCAAATATTTATATGTATATGGGGTCCTAGCAGATTGAGGATCATAACAAAATTTGTTCCATACCAATTCAACTTTATTTGCAAAGTTTTTATATTTAGTCTATTTTCATAACCACTATACACCTCTGTATTAAAATATTTTTCCATAGTAGCTTTTCAAAATATTTTTGCATATTCTGGAAGCTCTTGTTTTTATATGAATTTAGAAATTGGTTTCATCTCATTTTGATTTCAAATGCGAAAGATATTCAAGTTTGAATTTGAACTAGTTCTGAAAAACAGGAAAATTGCAAAATACGTTTCCAGAATATTGAAAACGTCTTTTGCTTCGCGCCAACAGTTCCCGTTTAAAACCGACTGAGACACTGACAGCTCGGGCCCGCATGTCAGCCGGCCAAAACAGGGCATGAGCTAGGGCTCGTCGCCGGCGAGGATCCGGTGACTTTTTGGTCCTGCCAAAGGCACGACTAGCATAAGCACACTTTTGCGCACCTAATGGTGGTACCCGTTCCTACTGGTGACCAGCCGGACCACCTCGCCACCGTGACTATGCGGCGGCAGAAAAGGCGGCGAGCTACGCCGGCGGCAGAAAGCTTCTCTGACGGAATCGGTTCCAGTTCTAGCATCAGGGGACCCTAAGCATTCCATTTTTATCAATAGAGAGCACAGAGGAGTGTCGGATTAGCTCACCACCGTTCGCCGGTTCTGGAGAAGAAGGGGGCTCGGTGGCGGCGAAGCTCCGGTTGATGATTCCTGAAAACGAATGAGGGGTTTTGCTCAGGGTAGGACATAGAAGCAAATGCGCAAGGGAATTGGGGAGAAGATCAGTGTACTGGACAAAATCGGGTTCGATCCCGAAGCTAGGGTTCTTCGGCTGATTCGGGAAAATAAGAAATTGACAGAGCTTTGGTGGACGAGAGTGAATGGAAGTAGAGGGGAAATGATGAGCACTCCTCTGCGAACACAAGCTAGTATTTATAGCCGAGGGATTTGCTGTAGATAAGCTGGTCACCTGGTGTGAACTCGACGGCAGATTGCGGCGCTAGAATAGGAGCTGGTATGGGCGGCTTGCGGGAAATCCGGGCAAGGACGATGCGTGGCAAGGTCTTGATGAGGCGGTTTCCTCGGGCGAAGCGCAGCTGCAGTGGCGCGAGCTACAGCCGGCGAGCTATTCTCGGTCATGCGCGCGAGCTAAGCTGCGAGAGCAGAGGAAGAAGGCAGTGGCTGTGGCTGACAGGTGGGACCGCACAATAAATTGGGCCCGCGTGACAGCGAGAGAGGAAGAGAACTCCAGTTTTGACTACAAGAAGGCTGAATTGGGTTCACTGAGTACATTTTATATCTAATCGGTAAATTAATGAGAAATTTACCGAGTTTACTAGAGGTAGATTAGGATCTACCATAAAAATTTTAGACCTATTGGACACTTACTGAATTTACTAAAATTCCGACAGTGCACTGTGCACAAATTTATGCCTTCTGTTTTATATTTATTTGGGTATATATTTCCTACTCAAAAAATTTTAAACCTTTTTAGCAGGTTCCTAATATAGAAATTAACCTCCTTTTAAAATTTCAACTTCATATTGTTGATATTTTATTTAATAAAATTCTGACATTGATGTTTCCATATTTTCAGCTTTTTAGTTTTTGAATTTTTATAAATATCAAATATGAATATTATCTCCTGATATTTTTAATGTTGATTAATATATACAGGGTGAATATAATATAAAAATTTTCACATCGAAATTAGGAAAATTTAATTTCTGACATTTTTACTATTGCTAGTCTTGATTCCTTAAATTACCTTTCTTTTAATCTTTTATTACTTTGACATGACTTTAAAATTATATTTTAGAATTCTGGATAGCTCCACGAATTTTACAGGGATTTTTCTTATTTTTTTATTTTACAAATCTTTTCTTATCACTTAAGTAATGGTTGGATGATTATCAAAAGGGATTTTCCCTTTAAGCAATAATCAAAGGAAATCAAGAAAACTCTGAGAAAATTCAGGAAAAACCAGAAAAATGTAAAAATGAAATTTGGTTTAAATATTTACTTGATTTCTTATTTTTATTGGATTGGCAGGATGTTACATCAATTCTCTCTTTACATAGCTAGCTACATCTTGAGTATAATGCAATTAGAACCAATTAGTACTTTAGAACAAAAAGAACAAATGGATCTACACCAAGCTATATCAAAGCCATCTTCAATTCCCTCTTTACCAAGCTAGATGTATATACCTTAAATATAATGTAATTATAACCAATTATTAGCCTAGATCATCTTCCTTTAAGTAACTATCTCCACATTAAGTATAATGCAATTAGAACAAATTACTACTTTACATCACAGAGAACAAATGGATCTAAACTAAAGCTAGATTTAGAAACTATCTTCATTTTCCTATTTACCAAGCTAGATCTTAAATGTAATGCAAATTAGAACCAATTACTAACATTAGATGACCTAGAATAGAAGGATCTACAATCACACCTCCAAATCCACGGTCTCTTTCCACCAGATCATCTCTGAAAGACCATGTCGTGGTCTACCCATGTTTGTGATGAGTTTTGTCTGTCTCGAGCGGTTCGAGTATCGCCGTGCCGATTTGTGGTCAAACGATTCGACTAGTTTGGTAGTAGCTAAGTATCGAGTAGAAATATAGCTGGGTCGAGCACTCCGCCGTCAGCTCAACTCGAGTCCTTAGTCTTACCAACTGTTACTCGATTGCATTTTATCGACTTGGTACCGTGATCGATCGAGTTGCGATCGATAGACTTGGTATCGAGTTGAGATCGATAGACTTGGTATCCTGAAGGACCATGTGGAGGTCTATCCAAAGTTGTGATGAGTATTTAACTAAATTTGAGCTTGGGTTGCTCATGTTTGAGTTTGATTTGAAATGGATTTTCAATTGGAAGCAATTTAAGGTCTTCTCTGTTTTCCCGGTACTACCGGTCAGAACGAGGAAAAATGAATTTTAATGAGTGTACTTTGATAGATTTATTGCACTTCTTTGTGGGCTTTGCTATGTGAGGAGTTTCTTTGTTTTTGATGGTTGCAGGACGACGGTGCTAGGTCATGGTGAGGCGAAGGATGGCCGGGACTAGACGAGGAGCGTAGGAGGTCCAGACGGTCGGGGATCGCCGGAAGATGATCGGAGACGGAGGCCGTGCAAGCCGTGAAGACAAGGAATGGATGCGATGCTAGCTAGATGCTGCTCGGATCGATGAGGGCCGTCGGATTGCGGTCTAGTTGATAGGATAGCGGGTCTAGTTAGTATGCTTTGAAAACCGTGCAAGAAAACCCATTTGTGTGGTGGGTTTTGGGTGAACCCTTGCATGCTGGTTGAGTGGGTAAATCCTAGCCCTTGATGGATGCTCTAGGGTTTAAACGCTCATCCAAGGGTGGTAGGTGGACCAAGAGTTGTATAAATAGGGGTGGAGGGGTAGCCTTCCCCCCTTGAAGGTTTTGAGGTTTTTGATGCTCCTTTGAGCTTTGCTCACATGAATGTGAGGCTATGTAACCTCTCCTTCCAGGAATGAAATGTTTCCTCAAATCATTTCTTTTCTTTGTGCATTTACATTACGCAATTTACATTATGCACTTAAATTCCGCACTTAAATTCCGCAATTAAATTCAGCACTTACATTCTTGCAATTTACATTTATGCAATTTGGATTTGCCTCCCCTCCTTCTAAATGTTGTTCTTCTAGTATGTCTTGAGGGTGTTCATTTGGTTTTACATCTTTCTTACACCCTTGGATAAATTAGAGATCAAGTTTTTTTATGAAATTGCAAATCTGTCAAGAACTTGTTCTTCCCGTAGCAGTCAGTGTTTGATTTTTATAAAAAATATAGAAAGATCATTTTTACGTGATTATTTTTGGATAAGGTGCAGGACTCATATATCCATATGTAAAACATTTTTTGTGTCCACGGGTTGCACCGTTTGAGAGCTATAAAGTGAAAACCGAGCCTCAAACTTTCTGGTCGAAGTTCCTGACTGTCTGTATTGCTTGATTTTTCATTCTTATTCTACAAAACTTTCTGAGGTGATTTTTGGTGGAGTGTTTGACGACTCAACTGCTCAAAGGGACAAAAATTCCCAAAAATTTTATAGCAACAGAATCTCACCAACCACCTGTTCCAACTGAGGACAATTTCTGAAAATCTGCTTTAACTTTTCCGAAAAGAGACTTTGGTATTTTAGCTTTATCTCTTTTAGAAAAGAAGTCTTTTGAATTGATTCCTATTTTGTTTGGACACTTGACAACCAGGATTGTGATTAAAAAAACCCCTCACATGAGTCATGGTTCTTATCCTTGCAAGCTAGGGGTACACATAGTTGACTAATTGTTCTGGGTTTTGGAGGGTATGCGAATCTGAGAAGCACCAGTTTGAATGAAAATCTTTGGGTGCTTTAGATTTTTATTGCAAGAGTGTTTGGAGTACTTTGAGTGAGGGGAAATTTTATTTGGGATCATTCACCCCCCTCTTATCGTCATTTCGATTTTTCAATTGGTATCAGAGCTGGTTTTGCTCTTTCATAAATCTTGACCGGTCTCAAGAGCCATGGCGATGGACAAGTATTCCACCAAGCCTTCCATTTTTTCCGGAGTCGATTTTCCATTTTGGAAGTCATGCATGGAGTCATACATCACTGCCCAGGGCTTCCTGATATGGCAGAAGGTTAAACTCCCATATGAGGTTCCTGCCGATGAAAACATCACGGCCGGCAATATGGCTGACGTTGAGGTGAATGCTAAGGCAAGGAACATCCTCATACAGGGTCTTAGCCGCAGTGAGTATGATAGGATTTCTCACCTTCGTTCTGCTCATGAGATTTGGGTGACCCTCGATGCTTACCATGAGGGCACTACCCAAATCAAGACGGTTCGATAGGACCAATTCAAGCGTGAGTTCAACAAGTTTGAACAGCACACTGGTGAGAGTCTTGATGAGTGTTTCGGTCGTTTTACCAAGATCTTGAGCGATCTTCGAGCAGTTGGTTGTATATACCCTGACTCGGATAATGCTCGATATTTCTTGACCGCACTCGATTTGCTCGTTTGGGAGATGAAGGTGACCACCATCAAGGACACCACCGGCTGTCGACCTTGACTCTTGACGGCCTTTATTCCCATCTCAAGACTCATGAGATCTACATCGTCTCGCGGAAGACGAAATCTCAGTCGATGGCCTTGGTCACCGATCCTATTGGATCTTCCTCTTCTGACTCTTCTTTTGGTTTCTCTCTCTCCACCCTTTGCGAGCTAAGCGATGACCAACTGAAAAAATTTCCAGAAAATGAGCTTGCTCTTCTTGCTCGCAAATTTTCACATGCATACAAGAGAGTGAGAGAGAGGAAGAGAGGTGGGATAATCACATGTTTCGAGTGTGGTGGCCCCAACCACATTCGAGCTAACTGCCCCAAGCTGGAGAAGGGCAAAAACGAACAAGGCGGTTCAAGCATGAACGTCTACACCGACAAGAACCGCAACAAGAAGGCCCCAGCTCGTGAGCTGGTGAAGAAGAAGTACCACAACTTTGTCAAGAACAAGAAGCTCTTTCACCGGGTCCTCGCCGCGCTAGATGATATCGAGCTCTCCAACACGGAGACGTGGAGCGACGAAGGCGAGGATGAACCGCAAGAGAAGAGGAGCGGCGACGACTTCTCCGGCATGTGCTTCATGGCAGGCGCCATTGAAGCAAGCGACTCCGAGCTGTACAACGACACGGATGAGGTACCCACCTCGACGAGTTAAATGTCGCTTACGTAAATTAGGCAAGTTTCATGCTAAGGCTAGGTCGAGGTGTTCTGAGTTAAAAAAGGAAGTAGGTACCTTGACACGGGAGTTAGCTTCACTTAGATCTTCTCCCTCCAGAGTCACTGATGACTGTGTTCTCTGTGATGCTATTCTTGTGGAGTTGGAGAACCTAAGGACCATACATGATAGTGTGCTTGCTGAACTTGATGGTCTTAGGTTGAAAAATGCTAGCACTAGTTCTATTGATGCTATTCCTATTGAGGCTAGTTTTCTTCATGCTCACTCGACTGCATCATGCTCTAATTGCCCTAAATTGCTTGCTGAAATTGATGCCATGAGTTCACACCTTAAGAAGCTTTCTGCTAGAAATGATGAACTTGAATTGCATGCTTCTAAGGACCCAGTCAGCTCATGTGAGGGCTGTAGGCAACTAAAACTTGACAATGATGCTTTGAATGTCAAGTGTGATCAACTTGCTAAGGACTTACTAGTTAAGTCAAAAACTGGTTGCCTGCTGTGTGTTGGGGTTAAGGATGATGTGGATAAAATCCATGTCGAGCTTAGGAAGAAATTAGAAGACCAAGTCCATAGAATTAGAAATGTGTCTTGCGTTTCTTGTGAGGCCCTCAAGATTGAGGCAGCTATGCTGAGGGAGAAAAATGCACGTGCTGAGAGAGCTCATCTTTCTGGTTCTTCTTCTTCTTCTTCCCCCTGTTCTTCTTGTGCCTCTTTCTTTCAAGATTGCCAATATCTTATGAGCACTCTCGAGAAGTTTGTTAGAGGCAAGAAGAAGCTCAATCTTATTTTAGACCAATCTAAGATTAGTAGATTCAATCAAGGTCTAGGATTTGATCCCTTTGAGCACGCTCGGGCGCATCCTCCCACCATTGTGCGCAGCTCCAAGAGTGGTGAGATTGTGGTAGCTCCCAGAGTGAGTACCACCGTGTTTAGGTCTGCTGGGGTTGTCCATAAGATTTCTGGCCAGAAGGGTGTTACTCCTGTTGCTTCTGCCTCTAGCAAGGCGAAGTACACATGCACCTTCTGTAAGAAGGATGGTCACCTACTAGATTTCTGCCTCAGGAGCGCCAAGATCAATCGGCGTGAGCGTGTTGCTGCCCTTAAGGGTATTCAGGGTCATCCCCAGACTTTGAGTGCTCCTAAGGCACACACTGCTTCTAGACAGGTTAGAGAGTTGCCTGTTTTTGGGCAGCATCCAGGACTCGGTTTTCATGCTAGTTCTTCGAGTTTTAGTCTTGGAGCTGTTCGTAGTCAGTCTTTCCGCCATCCTCTTGATATTCCTCGTTTTTCTCATCGAGGTAGATATCAGCGGCGTGAGGTGTTTTCTGGTAAGAGTTTTAGGCAGCTTCACCGGGTGGTTCGGCTTTTGCACCACAGCAGCCAACCCGATTCGGCTCCTAGATCATCTACTAGAGTTGCTACTGATCTTGTTAGGGTTAAACGTCAGAGAGACACTCGAGTCCAGTCTTCTTCTGTGGCTGGTACTCTGAGGCATCGTGTGGTTCAGTATTGGGTTCCCAAGTCTTCACTCTATCCCAGTACTGAGTCATCTTTCTCTCTTGTGTCTTGATCAGGTTCGTCGGATGGGGAAGGGCGATGTTTGGATTGTCGACTCCGGTTGTTCTCGTCATATGACCGGAGATTCTCGATGGTTCTCTTCCCTAGTCCGAGCCCCCGGTGATGAGTTGATCACTTTCGGGGATGCTTCTTCAGGTAGAGTCATTGCTAAAGGTACCATCTGCATTAATGACAATTTCATTCTTAAAGATGTTGCCTTAGTGAGTAAGCTGCAATACAATTTGCTTTCTGTTTCTCAGCTTATTGATGACTCTTTCGAGGTGAGTTTCAAGAGTAGCGCCTGTAGAATCCTCGATTCTTCAGGAGGGTTAGTTTGCAGGATTTCTAGATATGGGAGAGTCTTTCATGCTGATTTTTCTGCTTCTTCTGGAGACTCCCTCCGTTGTTTGATTGCTTCAGAGTCCCGTGATCTCTCCTTCTGGCATAGGAGACTTGGTCACATTGGATTTGATCATTTGACCCGAGTTAGCAGTCATAACCTCATTCGTGGTTTGCCTAAACTCAAAATGGTCAAAGACTTAGTTTGCTCTCCTTGCTGACATGGCAAGATGATTGCTGCTTCTCATCCCCCAGTCACTGTTGTGATGACTGATGCACCAGGACAGCTTTTACATATGGACACTGTTGGTCCAAAGAGTCTGCATCAATGGGTGGGAAGTGGTATGTTCTTGTCATTGTTGATGTTTTTCGAGGTACTCTTGGGTGTTTTTCATGTCCTCGAAGGATGAGACTTTTACCCATTTTAGGGGCTTGGTTCATAGGTTGTCTTTTGAGCTCCCTGGTGCCCTACGAGCTATACGAAAGTGACAATGGCACGAAGTTTAAGAACTCCTATTTTGAGAGTTTTTGTGTGGAGTCCAGGTTTAGAGCATCGCTTCTCCTCTCCTCGTCCCTTAGCAAAATAGCGTAGTGGAAAGGAAGAACAGGGACCACAGTAGAAATGGCGGGACGATGCTAGACAAGTCTGAGACTCCTAGGAAGTTTTGGGCTGAGGCTATAGCTACTTGCTTGCCATGTTTCTAATCGTGTATTCTTGAGAGCACATTTGCACCGCACTTCTTATGAGTTGAGGTATGGGCGAAAGCCGGTGTTTCTCATTTTCGTGTGTTTGGTTGCAAGTGTTTTATTTTGAAGTCGTAGCTTTGGATAAGTTTGAGTCTCGTTCTTCCGATAGTATCTTTACAGGGTTATTCGACTTCTTCTCTAGCTATAAGTGCAGGTTGCGATGCGCATAGGATCATAGAGACCTGTGAAGTGACATTTGATGAGGCTAGCCCAGGAGCTAGACCCAATATTTCAGGCTCTTCTTCTTCCTCCGAGACCATCTTTGTAGAAGATGAGGATGATGGAGATGATGGTGTTCCACCTGATCCAGTCCCCTCTACACCTGAGGTGCCTCCTGTTTCCATTTCTGCACCTCAGGAAGGCCAACCCTTGCCTTCTGACTCTCATGCACCTAGTGGCTCTGCTCCTACCTCTTCTGTGCATGAGGTAGAGGCCACTTCTGCTTCTGGACCTCCTCGTCATTTTCAGCGTTCTCATCCACCTGATCAGATCATCGGCGATATGTTTGAGCGAGTAACTCGCTCAAAATCAGGTTTGTCCAGTTTCCGCCTTCACTCTGCCTTTGTTGCCTCGTTTGAGCCGAAGGATGTGACTCATGCATTATCTGACGAGTCTTGGACTAATGCTATGCATGAGGAACTTAAAAACTTCGAGAGGAACAAAGTCTGGCAGCTTGTAGAACGTCCATCTGGTCATAATGTCATTGGGACCAAGTGGGTGTTAAAAAATAAGCAGAGTGAGGATGGGGTTGTCATTCGCAACAAGGCTAGACTAGTTGCACAGGGCTTTTCTCAGGTTGAGGGTCTGGACTTTGAGGAGACCTTTGCCCCTATAGCTAGGCTAGAGGCTATCCGAATCCTGCTTGCATTTTCTGCATCCAAAGGCTTCAAGCTTTATCAAATGGATGTCAAGAGTGCATTCCTCAATGGCTATATTGAGGAAGAGGTTTATGTCAAGCAACCTCTAGGATTTGAGGACCCCAAGTTTCTGAGTCATGTAGACAAGCTTTCCAAAGCTCTATATGGACTCAAGCAGGCCCCCAGAGCATGGTATGAGAGGCTCAAGTCTTATCTTCTTAGCCATGACTTCAAAATGGGCGTAATAGACAAGACTCTGTTCATCAGACACCATAAGTCGCATTTTCTTCTCGTCCAAATTTATGTGGACGATATCATTTTTGGTGGCTCGTCTCACTCGCTTGTACCTCAGTTTTCTGAGATGACGAGCACAGAGTTTGAGATGAGTATGATGGGCGAGTTGAGCTACTTTCTTGGCTTCCAAATCAAGCCGACTCGGGAGGGTACTTTTTTGCATCAAGGCAAGTATACCCGTGACCTCCTGAGGCACTTCGATATGTCTGATGGGAAGCTGGTGATGACTCCTATGGCCACCACTGCTGTCCTCGAGCCTGATGAGGATGGTGAGCCTGCTGATCAAAAGGAGTTTCGGAGCATGATCGGCTCCCTCTTGTACCTCTCTGCTTCGAGGCCGGACATACATTTCGTTGTATGTCTCTGCGCTCGATTTCAAGCTTCTCCTCGCGCCTCTCACCGCCAGGCGGTCAAGCGCATCTTCAGGTACCTTCGTGCTACCACTGATTATGGTATTTGGTACTCTTCTTCTTCTTGTCTATCTCTTAGAGCCTTTTTCGATGCCGACTTTGCTGGCTGTAGGATAGATAGGAAGAGCACTTCTGGCACTTGCCAATTCATTGGCACTTCTCTTGTTTCTTGGTCATCTAGGAAGCAGTGCGGAGTTGCACAGTCCACCGCTGAGGCCGAGTATGTTGCTGCAGCCAGTTGTTGTAGCCAGGTGCTCTGGATGAGATAGACCTTGCGGGACTATGGGTTAGGGATAGAGAGTGTGCCACTTTTCTATGACAACACTTCTGCTATTTGCATTGCTAAAAACCCAGTGCAACATTCTCGTACCAAGCACATTGATATTAGATATAACTTCCTTAGAGACCATGTGGGGAAGGGAGATATCGCGTTTCAGTTTGTAGAGAGTGACCTCCAATTAGCCGATATCTTCACCAAGCCTTTGGATAGCTCCAGATTTGTTGCCTTGAGGAGTGAGCTTGGAGTCGTGAGCCCTTACGGCCTTTCGTGAGGGGGAGCTGGTTTGTATATTATAAAAAATATTGTTCCCTTATAGCTTTTCTTTTCTCTTTGTGTTTTTCTTCTGGGTGACTTTGGGTTTATTTCTTTCTTGAGTTGAGTTCACTCACTTAGACTTCTCGCATGCTTTGCATGGACCTCTTATCTTGTGCTTTAGGTTGCTATCATGCGTGATTAGCTGTTCTCTCTTCTCTCTAGGTTGAGTTCCCTCAGAGTCTTATAAGTGTAGCAGGTATTGGGCCTCTTGGGTAGACAGGGTCTGTGTGCACTCCTTTGTTGGGATCTAGAGTCAGCTTCCCTATGTCAGTCACTAGGGAAGATAAGAGTGAGTCTGAGCCGTAGTGAGTCTCTTCTATCTTATCTATGCTCAATAGCCATCCAGTTTTGCAGTTTCTCGACTTCTTCTCCTCATTCTGTTTTTTCTAGTTGTTATTGAGTTTATTTGGGTTGTCCTTATGCCTAATCTTGATAATAACTCAACTTTAACCAGATTTGAGCTTAAAATTGATTCATTTGTTGAGGGGGAGTTTGGGAATCTATTCATGCATTGCATTTAGACTGCATTTTCTGTTTTATGAGCTTTGTCTATTATGCAATTGACTCAATCTCCATGAAATACATCATGCTATATCTTTTGTAGCAAATCACTAGCTTAGATATGTCCAAGTCCATTTATCATGCTAAGCTTATTAAAATCTGAAAATTTTGAAAGCTTTAAATGAAAACTTGACGAAACATGTTGCTTTTACTTACTAAGTTTCTTCTCTATGGGTTTTTACCATGAATTGTGAAATTTTGGATTTCTCTAGAGTCCCTATAGTAACTTGGGTGAAATTTGTTTGATCCATATTTGAGTCCTTCAGAATTGCTCATATGTGCTAAATTGAAAATTAAAAATTTTTTGACTCTTTTGGGCAAAATTGATCTCAACACTTTATATTCACGAGATTGCTTCCCATTGCACTTGGGATGAACTTGGAATATATTGTGTATGACCAAGATTGTTCTCTTAAGAGTTACTCTTGAGATGATCGAAAATGGCTTGAGTCAATTTAAAAAAAATACAAATAGCAATCACATAAGTGGGTAAAGAATGAAAATAATGTCAAACATTTGCACCCTGCTATGTTTTTTTAAGTCATAAAAAAATTTGTATAAACTAAAAAATGAGCTTGAAGGACCTTATATGCATTTCAAAATTCCCCAAAGTGTTGACTAGGTTGAACTCTAGGTTTTCAATTTGATCCTTGAGTGGTTTTACTTCTAGCCTTGAAACTTTGCTAGGTTTTGCACTTGTCAAATCATGCTAAAATGAAATATTGTAAAACTAAGCTTTTTCATAAAATGTATTGGTCTTGGACATGTCTTAGTTTAGTCATAATTCTGAAATTGATAAGCTTGGTGTAATATCTTTCCATTTTGATCAATTGGATAATCTTCAAAGCTCTTTCGATTGCATTTCATGCATACATAAAAAATTGATGCCTATATTGCCAAAAGGGGGAGAAAACGTAGAAAAGGCATCACCAAAAAGATAAAAATGTGAATGCTGATTTGGATCATAATCTCATAATCACATTTGACATATTTAGTTGGATTTTAGAGTTTTTGTTGAAAACTTGCTCTTTCTTAAATTTAACTCTAAAATCTAAATTCCACTTCGTCAACTTGGTCATGGTTTCAATTTTAATCTTTGGAATAAGTTTGAATTTGCAAGTAAAAAATTGCTTTCTTTTTCATCCTCTTCAAACTCAAAACATATGCCTTTTGTTGTGTTTGTCAATATACTCATCAAGGGGGAGATTGAAGGACCATGTGGAGGTCTATCCAAATTTGTGATGAGTATTTGACTAAATTTGAGCTTGGGTTGCTCATGTTTGAGTTTGATTTGAAATGGATTTTCAATTGGAAGCAATTTGAGGACTTCTCTGTTTTCCTGGTGCTACCGGCCAGAACGAGAAAAAATGAATTTTAATAAGTGTACTTTGATAGATTTATTGCACATCTTTGTGGGCTTTGCTATGTGAGGAGTTTCCTTGTTTTTGATGGTTGCAGGACGACGGTGCTAGGTCATAGTGAGGCGAAGGATGGCCGGGACTAGACGAGGAGAGTCGGAGGTCCAGACGATCGGGGATCGCCGAAAGATGATCGAAGACGGAGTTCGTGCAAGATGTGAAGACAAGGAATGGATGTGATGCTAGCTAGATGCTGCTCGGATCGATGAGGGCCGTCGGATTGCGGTCTAGTTGATAGGATAGCGGATCTAGTTAGTATGCTTTGAAAACTATGCAAGAAAACCCATTTGTGTGGTGGGTTTTGGGTGAACCCTTGCATTCTGGTTGAGTTGGTAAATCCTTGCCCTTGATGGATGCTCTAGGGTTTAGAGGCTCATCCAAGGGTGGTAGGTGGCCCAAAAGTTGTATAAATAGGGGTGGACGGGTAGCCTTCCCCCCTTGAAGGTTTTGAGGTTTTTGATGCTCCTTTGAGCTTTGCCCACATGAATGTGAGGCTTTGTAACCACTCCTTCCAGAAATGAAATGTTTCCTCAAATCATTTCTTTTATTTGTGCATTTACATTATGCATTTAAATTACGCAATTTACATTATGCACTTAAATTCCGCAATTAAATTCAGCTCTTACATTCTTGCAATTTACATTTATGCAATTTGAATTTGCCTCCCCTCATTCTAAATGCTGTTCTTCTAGGATGTATTGAGGGTGTTCATTTGGTTTTACATCTTTCTTACACCCTTGGATAAACTAGAGATCAAGTTTTTTATGAAATTGCAAATCTGTCCAGAACTTGTTCTTCGCGCAGCAGTCAATGTTTGATTTTTATACAAATATGGAAAAATCATTTTTACGTGATTCGTTTTGGAGAAGGTGTAGGACTCATATATACATCTTTATAAAATGTCTTGAGTCCACTGGTTTCACCGTTTGAGAGCTATGAAGTGAAAACCGAGCCTCAAACTTTCTGGTCAAAGTTCCTGACTGTCTGTATTGCTTGATTTTTCATTCTTATTCTTCAAAGCTTTCTGAGGTTATTTTTGGTGGAGTGTTTCACGACTCAACTTCTCACAGGGGAAAAAATTCCCAAAAATTTTATAGCAACAGAATCTCACCAACCACCTGTTTCAACTGAGGACAATTTCTGAAAATCTGCTAAACTTTTTCGAAAAGAGACTTTGGTATTTTAGCTTTATCTCTTTTAGAAAAGAAGTCTTTTGAATTGATTCCTATTTTATTTGGACACTTGACAACCAGGATTATGATTAAAAAAACCCCTCACATGATTCATGGTTCTTATCCACGCAAGCTAGGGGTACACATAGTTGTCTAATTGTTCTGGGTTTTGGAGGGTGTGCGAATCTGAGAAGCACCAGTTTGAACAAAAATCTTTGGGTGCTTCAGATTTTTATTGCAAGAGTGTTTGGAGTACTTTGAGTGAGGGGAACTTTTATTTGGGATCATTCACCCCCCCTCTGATCGCCATTTCAATCTTTCATATCCAGTTGAGGTCGATAGACTAGGTATCGAGTTTGACAAGTGGTCGATGACTCGATGCGGTTCAAACGGTGGTCGAGTTACTACTCGAGCGAGGATCCTACTCGTTGGTGGCAACTCGATGAAGTCGATACAGTGGTCGGTAGTGCTGACTTGTTGAACGATGCAATTGGGTGATGATTGCATATCTTTGTTGGACATTGCTATGTGATGTGTTTCCTTGTTTTTGATGGTTGTAGGATGACGGTGCTATTTCATGGTGAGTCGAAGGATGACCGGGACTAGGAGAGGTACGCTGAAGGTTTAGACGGTCGAGGATTGCCGGAAGATGATCGGAGACAAAGTCGCTGCGAATCTAGAATACAAGGAATGGTTGAGATACTAGCTAGGAGCTACTCAAATCAAGGAGGACCGTCAGATCGCAGTCTAGGAGATAGAATAGCAGGTCTAGTTAGTATAGCTATGTGTGGGAGTCATTCCTAGCACTCGATGGTGATCCTTAGGATAGAAGGAACTCATCCAAGGGTGGAGGGTGTGTCGACTTTTGTAGTCGGCAATAAATTTATGAGGCAGGCGCTAGATCTCAAGCTCGAAGGTCACACAAGACAAGGGTTTAGACATGTTCAGGCTCTCACAGAGGAGATAATACCCTAATCCTGTGTGTTGGGATTATATGGATCTCTTGGATCTAAGATTGCTCAAAGCGCGATGTGCTCTGGGCGAAAGGCAATGTGTGTGTGTTGAGGCGATTGCTCGATTTCTTTGTTGCTCGATCCCTCTGTTGTTGCCCGCCCCCTCCCTTATATAATGCGGATGGCGCGGCTTACAGAGTCCTGATCGGTCTAAGATATTCCGATCGGTTACGGGATTCTAGTCGGTTACAGGATAGAGTTTACATCTTTATCTACCCTATTAACATCTCGGATTACAACCGTATCTTTTATATCTAAATACGTATTCAACTATCTATAGGATGTGCCCCCTTCCATACGGCAACAAGGCATGGTGCAGGGTTTATCCTTTGAGCCTTCTACTTGGGCCTTCCTTCTCCTCAGGCGATGCTAGGCCAGTCTTGAAGATACCTGGTTTCATATATTCCACAGTAGCCCCCGAGTGATTCATGATCCAATTGCCGCGTCTTCATCCGGACCTCAACCTTGGATCGTCGTTCTCAACTTCCAGCATAAACCTCTGACTGGTCTCTTCTTTGATCTGAATGCAAGGGGATTATGAAGGACTCGAATATAACCCCCAGTTTTTTCAATTGATTGTAATCTTCAAGGGTCAATGCCGGAAGGTCTTCGAAGTCGTTTTTGATTTCCCATGCCAACTCTTTTTCCCAAAAACCTCTTTAGATTCCGGAATGATCTTAACAACAAGTATCCTTGGTTTTTAGTGTTACTGCACCTTCGCATTTACTTCAACCTTGCCTTGTCAGCTATAAAAGGCAGACCAATGCTTCTAGGATGTATTCCTTCACGCTTAGTCCTCACTTTATTGCTTCAAGCTTCTTTCTTCTTCATGAGGAACTTCAAAGACGATCGAGACGACCCTGAGCTCGCCGAGCTGTGGGAGGATTTCGACCGTGCCATGGCGGAATTGGCCGAGGAGGAGGCGGTCGCCCGCGACTGCGCCGCCATCGACACCTTCCTGGAGATCTTCCTTGCCCTCTACAGGGCTAGGGAGGCACTAGTGGAGGCGCTCGGCCGGGCGCGCCGCGAAGAAGTCTAGGGCTCCTGCAAATGTAATAGATTCCCAGGCATAATGCTTGTCGAATTTTTATATATAATAAAGAAGTACCTTCTCCAAGCGTTTTTCCATGATTGTCGTTTAGACGTAGCTTGAATCCAGCTTGGGGCATATCGAAGCTTGCATGGTTCCTTAGTCGGGTGATATTTGCATCCATCTGTCGTAGGATACATCTTAGGTCCGACTTGGGACATATTAGGATTCGCATGGCTCTTGGCCGAATGATACCCATATCCGTAGGACATAGCTTAGGCTCGACTTGGAGCGTACCAGGATTTCCTTGGCTCATGGCCGAGTGATACCCACATCCGACTGCTGTAGGATACGGCTTAGGCTCGACTTGGAGCGTATCATATTTGTGTGGCTCTTGGCCGAGTGATACCCACATCCGACTGCTGTAGGATACGGCTTAGGCTCGACTTGGAGCGTATCATATTTGTGTGGCTCTTGACCGAATGATAACTATATCCGACTGGCGCTCTGGTCCATCTTGGGACATATCAAGGATTTCTTCGCTCATGGCTGAGTAATGCCCATACCCGACTGATGTAGGATATGGCTCTGGTCCAACTCGGGACACATCGAGGTTAATCCGAACGGTATCCGTACTCGTTTAATACGACACATGGCTTTTCAACCCTCGTGGGGCATACCATTGGAGTCGTGCCCGTTTAGGCTCATCTCGTGATACATGATTTCGTCATGCGGTAACCACCTAGCGACCCAACATGGGGCATATCACAAGAAGATATTTTTTATCCGGATTGGAGGACACCCACATCTCGCTTGGTTCGATAAGTGGTTAAACATCCCATCGTGGGGAGCAACGTGTCCCAAATATGACTTGGTCAAACCGTAACTGCCTCTATATGTCAGGACGCCAGGCTAGCGAATCATTACGAAGCATAGAGTAGGGCTAGGGGTTCCGCAATCTTTTTCCCGCCATCTTGGCGCAAACTTGATTTTTCCCCCTTTAAGACTGAGCCGATGGTTCATTTCTCATCGCTTACTCTTGCCTCTTCTGCTTCCTTTGTCTCTCCGCCTTCTTCGCCGCTAGGGTTAACTGCTGCTGCGCCCGCATTTTTGCGCCGCCATTGATCTCTCCTCCGAAGATGTCTTCTCATCCTTCCATGGTCTCCTCCTCGCAGCCTTTGCCCCAGGATTGGACGACCTCGATCACGACAGAGGAGAAACTGCAGTCCATGGTGAATGACGGGGTTCTCCCAGACTTGGTTTTGATCTCCGCTCGAGTGACTACAGGTGAATCCATCCCTACTCCTCGTCTTGAAGAAGTCGTGGTATTTTAGTCTTTCTTCCAACGCGGGTTGGGCCTTTCGGCCTGCGCTTTTCTCTGCGGCCTTCTCTTCTTCTATGGCATCGAGTTGGTGAACTTGAATCCCAAATCTATTTTGCTAATCTCCATCTTTGTTCACCTTTGTGAAGCTTTCTTGGGCATTCGTCCTCATTTTGATCATTGCCGCTATTTTTACCTTCTGAAGCCCTATCCCTCAAAAAGTGACCCCAAGGTAATTGGGGGAGCCGAATTCCAACTTCGGGAGGGGCTAAAGAAATCGTATTTTGCTATTCCTTTCAAGTCTTCAAATAAAGGCTGGCACCAGGAGTGGTTTTATTATGCCAATCCTGATCCAGCTCTCCCTTGCTTCGTTGGGCGCCGGCCGAAGGTGTCCCTCTCTTGGTCTTCTGTCAGTGACGCCTACAACATGGATCAAGTGCAAGACCTCTTGGTGCTCATCGGAAAATTAAAGGAAGGGGGCCTCACAAGGGTTGGTCTGGCCCTTCACTTCGTCGCTCGCCGGATTCAGCCCCTGAAGGAGCGCGACCATCTGGGGTATCAGTTTGAGGGGAGGGACGATGTGACCCGGGAATTGCCTGATTTAATAACGAAAGAGCAAATTTTTCCTCGCGTCCTTGATTTTTTTATCCTGAGCGTCGAGATGCCCACCAGATGCCCCAAGGCCTTCACTGCATCGAATCCTCCTCCCGAGGTGAGAAAGTTTTGCCGATGGATTTTTACATCCGTCTCTTGAATGACTTCTAACTTTTAATCTTCCTTTCCAGGATCGTGTGGCCTTTTTCAGCGACGCGCCTCTTCCGGAAATGCCCGCTCGCATAGGCGATTCCCCGAAGCGGCCAGCGAGCTTCCCTGCGGGAGATCCCGCTGCCAAGAAGGGGAAGAAGACGGTGGCCAAGGACCCTATGAAGCTCCGGCGTCGGACTGGTGGTCCCAAGATCCAGGAACCGTCAGCACGAGCCACGGTGCCTTCGGCTCCCCTTTCCTGCGAGCCAGCGGCATAGCCGAGTCCAACTCCGAGGGACTCGGGCGGTCGAGAGGAGCCCAGAGTGCCATTCGGCGACGCCCTGAGTGGTCCCTCCGGGAGCGGCTCGACCACTCGGAAGAAGCCACCGATGAGGATGAAGAAGTCCGATAGGTTTGTTACCCTATCGACTCTTATTTGACTCGTTTCGCCGGCTTGTTTACTGACAGTTCTTCTCGTAGGAATCCTTTGCTCGATGCTCCCGTCGAGACACCATCTAGGGCTCCTGAAGAGGCTGGGCCCGCGGAGGTTCAAGTCTTGGTTGAGGGGGCCTCGCCTGGGGACACAGGAGCGTCCCACGAGCCTCAGCCGCCTTCACCGACGCCTTGTGCTTCAGTATTAGGCTCTGCTGCTGAGGAGCCCATCCCCCGTCTGTCCCCCGAGGTTGAAGAGATATCCCGGGTTCCGCTGACTCATGGTCGCCCCCAGCTCATAATGCAAGCTGCGTGGGTTGTTGAGGAGGACGGCTTGAAGCTCCTGGACGACTCAGAGGAGGAGAGGGAGAAGAATGACTTTTATAGTCATGCCACTGCTTGTGCACGCCTAGCCCAGGTAAAATTTTCTCAACTCTCGCCATCTTCTTGCTTACGTCAGTCAGCATGTAGTCACCTTTTCCTGTGATGATTACAGAAATTAGGGGAGCGCTCCGAAAAGAAGTCCGAGTACCTCCATAAGATGCTTCCAGAGGTCCGGACGCGCCAGGAATATCTGACCGAATTGGAGCAGATTAAGGCTGGACATGCAGCTGAGCTGCAAGCTCTTCGGTTAGAGGTCCAGACGCTGCGGGCTGAGAAGGAGATTCTTCAGCAAGAGAAGATAGATGTCGTCGGCTACCTTCGAGGTAGATATTTCCCGGACCATCTCATGCTTTCATTTAATCGTCTGGTTTTTTGATCTTCTTATCTTCGTGTCAGCTCGGGACTCTGTTAATGTAAAGCTGCAGGGGCAACTTAAAGCTTCGGAGAAGGATTTAGAAGGTACGGTCGGCAGTTTGGCCCTCTCATGTCTTCATTGTTTTCTTGGTAGTTCTTAATACTTTGTCTTGCAGATTATAAATTCAAAACTCGAGCGCAATATGCCGTTTTTAACGAGAAGGTTGAAACCCTTGAGACTCTTGCGCTAAGCTTCGTGAAGCTTCCGAGCCGTTGTTGAGCTTGCTTTATCCCGGAGACGAGAAGCCACTCGGTAGGGACCAGGTCATCTCTCGACTGGAGGAAGCCCTGAGGCGCTCAAAAGACTCTTTAAGGAGACGGCGACCAATGGTGCTAGCCAGGCTTTGGCGATCACCAAGTCGCTCTATCCCTGAGTGGATCTTGAAGCCGTTAAGGAAGGCTACGCCTGCAATGTAGACGAAGATCGGTCCGCCGAGCTCTGGGAGGAAGTCAAGGACACCTCTACGGCTATTGTAGAAACTCTGGAGCTGTAAACGAGATATATGAAAATTTCTCTTTGTTCTTGCATTTTGTCTTTCAAGTATGCTGCTTTGTCTGAGTGGTTTTGACATATCGTTGCCCGACTAGTCCAGCCCCCAGGCTCTGAGGCGTGGTTCATGATGCATGTCTCAGAGTCTTAACATCGTAGGAGGAAAGCACTCGGACGCATAAATCACGAGAAGTTTGAACGAAAATAACTTTTAAGAGCGAACATTCATTCATAAAGAAACAATTGAATTACAAAGTTCAAGTGAAAAAATGACATAGCTGTTCTATGTTCCAAGTGTTGCTGACTGTCGTGCCGTCTTCATGCTTGAGCTTATAAGCTCCAAGGCGTATCACTTCATTGACTTTTGTAGTCGGCAATAAATTTATGGGGCAGGCGCTATATCTGAAACTCGAAGGTCACACAAGACAAGGGTTTAGACAGGTTTAGGCTCTCACGGAGGAGATAATACCCTAATCCTGTGTGTTGGGATTATATGGATCTCTTGGATCTAAGATTGCTCAAAGCGCGATGTGCTCTGGGCAAAAGGCAATGTGTGTGTGTTGAGGCGATTGCTCGATTGCTTTGTTGCTTGATCCCTCTGTTGTTGCCCGCCCCCTCCCTTATATAATGGGGATGGCGCGGCTTACAGAGTCCTGATCGGTCTAAGAGATTTCGATTGGTTACAGGATTCTAGTCGGTTACATGATAGAGTTTACATCGTTATCTACCCTATTAACGTCTCGGATTACAACCGTATCTTTTATATCTAAATACATATTCAACTGTCTATGGGATGTGCCCCCTTCCATACGGCAGCAAGGCTTGGTGCGGGGTTTATCCTTTGGGCCTTCTACTTGGGCCTACCTTCTCCTCAGGCGATGCTAGGCCGGTCTTGAAGATACCTGGTTTCATATATTCCACAGGGTGACTCAAGAGTAGTATAAATAGAGGGGGAGGGTAACCTTCACTACTATAGAAAGGCTTATATTAGACGCCATATCACAAACGGTTTCTCAAAACCGTCTGCGACGATGAACATCACTAACGGTTCTATATTGCAACCGTCAGTGACATTATCACAGACGGTACTCTTCAAAAACCGCCAATGATATACATTAATATCACTGATGGTTTTAGTTAAAAACCATCTGTGATATATTATCACAGATGTTTTTTAACTAAAACCGTCTGTGATATCATGTATTATCTCAGACGGTTTTATAATAAAACCGTCAGCGACTTATCACAGACGGTTCGTTATAATAATCGTCTGTGATAAACCACATCATAGACGGTTTATCCAGACAGAACCGTCTGTGATAATATTTCACCTTTCGCGCTCTCACCAAATTTGAACTTCCCGCTCGTCTCGTTTTCGACTTCCTTTAAAATGCCAGCCCGCGGCTCTTCTCCTGCTGCTTTTTTCTCACTTCTCCTGCTCTCCTCTTCTCTTCTCTTCTCTCTTCTCACTTCTCACTTCTCACTTCTCACTTCTTTTTCCTCTCCTCTTCGAATGTTTGGTAAGTATGGTGTTCGAATCATTCAACTAAAATGTTATAGCTCATCCTCTCCTCTTCCTTTCCCTCTTCTCTTCTCTTTTGCACTCTTGATGTTGCGGCGTTTTCGTTTTCGATCCGTGCACCTTTCGGTAAAACGGCCATAACTTTTGCATACGAGCTCCGATCACGACGTTCTTGTGCTTGTTTTAAAACTAACAAAAAAACGTCGATCTCGAAAAAACGTCGTGTAGGGCCTCAAAACGGCCTCCGAAGTTTTTTTCCGTCAATTTTGCGTTTTCAAGTTCTTCAAAGCAGTGACATGGGATATCTCACATCCAGTAGCTTTTATATTATGCCTGAACTAGCACAGAGCAGCTGGATCACAGAAATATCATCTGTACGTGACGATATTATTTTTGTTTCCAAAAGTAACATCACAGGCGGTTCATAGTAAAAACCGTCTGTGATAGTTGTTATCACAAACGGTTCTTAGTAAAAACCATCTGTGATAGTTTGTTATCACAGACGGTTCTTAGTAAAAACCGTTTGTGATGTTTGCATATCACAGACGGTTTTAGTTTGAAACCGTCTGTGATATGTTCTATTACAGACGGTTCATAAACCGTCTGTGATGTTCTGTAACATCACTGACCCATGGTTACAGACGGTTCGGAAAACCGTCTGTAATGACGGTTCCGAACCGTCTGTGCTGACCTTTTATGTAGTAGTTATTCCTCCTCTTAATGGTTTTAGAGGTTTTGCCTCACTTGAGCTTTTTGCCCACTTTGTTGTGTGGCTTTGTACACCTCCCTTCCAGGATTGAAAGCTTCATTTACCTATCTCTGAATTTATTTTATGCATTTACTTTATGCTTTAAATTCAATCTGTAAATTTCACAATTTACATTCCTGCAACTTACTTTTTGCACATTTGGATTTACCTCCCCTCCTTCTAAATGCTTGTGGATTTTGTACTGAGGGTGTATGATTGATGAACAAGTCTTCTTTAGACTATATCCCAATCATCTTGGCAAATCTTGTGTTCTTTCTTGCAAGAAACCGATCTTATGTGCTTAAGTGAATCATTCTTTTAGATCGTGTTTGAATGGCTTTGGACTTGTGTTCTTGCTTACTGTGTTGTCTGGGAGGTTATCCAAGATTATCTCGATCATTAAAATCCCACGAGCAAGTCCAAAATCAAGTTCTCAAGTTTTACTCAAACTTGGTGTATTCTTCCATAGAAGTGAAAAAGGTCAGAAATTTGACTTCAATCCTTGCGATTGAAGGTTGTAATAAGTTCTGACATCTTTAGGATCACATCCACCAAGTTTTGTGAGTTTTTGTTCAGCCGATCAAAAGATTCCTCAAATTAGCTTTTGAGTTCGTGCTGTTCTCGGCTCTGTTCTTCATGCTGTTCTTGAGCCTGGTCATACCGCCCTTCATGTGGCTATACCGGATTCCAGTGCTACCAGATTCAACCCGATCATTCTGAACTCTTAGGAAAACTTCTTCTATTTTCTTTTGCTCCTTTTTGATTGAACTGTCTGTGGGCTTGGTTGGATCATTTCGAGTTGGGGTAAATTTTTTTTGGGATCATTCACCCTCCTTTGATCACCACTTTGGTCCTCCAATTGGTATCAGAGCTAGTTTTGCTCTTCCATTGATCTTAACCGGTCTCATAAGCCATGGCGACAAACAAATATTACACCAAGC
This sequence comes from Otatea glauca, assembly GCA_036346275.1. Taxonomy (NCBI): domain Eukaryota; kingdom Viridiplantae; phylum Streptophyta; class Magnoliopsida; order Poales; family Poaceae; genus Otatea; species Otatea glauca. Next base: position 12,470,322 of record CM070720.1, read on the forward strand.
CTCCTATATTTTCTGGAGTCGTACATCACTGCCCAGGGCTTCCTGATTTGGCAAAAGGTGAAACTCCCGTATGAGGTTCTTGTCGATGAAAACGTCATGGCCAGCAATATAGCTGACATTGAGGCGAACACTAAGGCAAGGAACATCCTCATACAGAGTCTGAGCCGCATTGAGTACGATAGGATTTCTCACATTCGTTCTACTCATCTAGAAATGGTCATCACACACGGTTTTAGGCAAAAACCATCTATGATGTGCCCACCCTCATCATAGACGATTTTTGGCTAAAACTGTTTTGATGTTCCCCTCATCATAGACGATTTTAGCCAAAAACCATATGTGATATTCCTGAGACTCATCTTTGATGGTTTTTAGAAAAAAGAGTCAGTGATGATGGGTCTAATATAACCCCTTTTGTAGTAGTGTAGGGCCGTGCACGCCGCCGCCGCCGTGGCTTGATGGTTCGCTGGCACGTGGCTGTCGAGTCAGCGCTTGGGCCGATGTACCATTGAGGTGGCTTCTTGTGTGCGTTTACGTGGCCGCGTGATTGGTTTGCCGCATCAGCGCATGTGGGTCCCTCTGTCAGTCGGATAAAGTGCATAGACCCGGTTCACCAGCGCACTCACGGGCTGTGGATCCGGTCCGTGGCAAAGTCTATGGACCAGAAGGCACGTGTCAGCTCGGAAGAGATCCTGGCAGGACTGACGTGACCCCGACATCATGATGGCACAAAAACAAGATTTTTCTATTTAAAAATAATTCGGTTTATTATTTTATTTTCTAATTATCTTATTTCTTAGATTTTTTAATCTTCTGATAGACCGTTCTCCCTCATACGAGCTTCGATTGAGACGATTCAAGTTTCTAGAAATTAGTAAAATAGAGATCTATTTAATGGTGAATTTTATTTGATTTTAGAATTTGTTTGCTCTCTATTTTTTACTATTTATTTGGTGTTCTCTCTTGATACGCGTAGACGTTGAAGTGCTCAGAGCATCCGAGGAGGAATCGTGGATTCAAGACCAAGGTCCAGAGAAAGAATAAAAGATTATCTAAGGCAAGTTGTGCTTTAATCATGTTGAATCTATTTTATAAAGATCGCTATATTACTTTTACTTAATTGCATGTTATTTCATGAACATAAATGTTTCAAATTAAATTGGGACTTAGCTATTCTACCTAATTGATCTATACCCTATCTTGTCATTTGTACACCATGATCTATTGTCACCCTGGATTGGTTCATTAATAGTTGGTTAATATTTAAATCAACATGGGATGGTTAGATCGTGTTAGTATGCTTAGCCATGCCACGTCATCGCATGTACTTGGAACATCAATGTTTAATCTTGACTAATAAAATATGGAACATAATTATGAATTGGTGTGTCACATGTTGTCACACGATGATATTGAGTTGTAGTGGCGAGGGATGTCATGCAATGAAGTTGACTTGTTGATAGCACATGGTGCTTGGTAATCAACTAGGGTGGTAATCATTTAAATTAGGGCAAGTGGCAAGGGACAGAGTGCCAAGGTGGGCCAGAAAGGCAGAGGGTATTTGGAAGTATTGCCCTAGTCATCTTAAGGACTTAACCTTGTAAGCCTTTGACCTGAGTCAAACATGCAACCACATGTCTGGAATGGGACAGCCTAGCTGATTAATTAGCAATGTTTTAGCTTTGGTACTACCAATGGCGGTGTGAGTCCCGAGTTCACAGATCAACTCACATGGCACAAGACGGGGACCCTGTTGTGGCGGTTTAACCCTTCAGTGTTGAAACCTCAGTGGGTAGTACTGGGTTAAGGCAGAGCATTGTACAGGCTTTGTCATGATCTCTCCCCTGACACACCAAAGGAAGTGTGTTGATAGCTTGGTAACAAAAGATGATCATGTCGTGTGGGTAAAGTGCATAACCTTTGTAGAGTGTAAATCTATACGGATAGCCGTGCTTGCGGTATTGAGCAATGCTCGAGAATTACAATCAAGGGTAAGATTTTATAAAATGTAAACTTGGTTGGGATGGCAGGTTGCCATTGGTGGGTTTGAACTTGACTTAGGCTGGATGCCATGTTTACTTGAGAAATGCTGAAAATTAATATTACTGTTATTTTTTACTGTCTTTGCAATCTACTTATTGTACTCATTTACAAATGCTGCTTTATTTCAAAATAACCATGTTAGCCATTCATTTGGAATAAGCCTTGCATATAGTTATGTAGAATTGCATTTTGTGCACAACTTGTTGAGTGTTTTAAGTACTTACCCTTGCCAACAATAACATCACCACTTAAGGAGAATACATCAGTGCTCGAGGAGAAGTACCAGGAAAAGACAAAAATTTACGGTGCAAGCCTTGTCAGTTGCCTGTGGTATACTGAGGGGTTTATGTAGGTTTTCATTCCACTACAGTTTAATTTGTTATCCAGCCTTGCGAGACATTGTAATGTAAGTTGACTATAAGGTCATTCAACAGGTATTAATTATTATTGTACGGGTAGGCTACTCCTGCAAAAAATCAAAAATTTTCTACCACATAACCAAGGAACCACTGCAAGTTATAGATCACAGAATTACCACTAGACGCGCAAACCCGTAGCGAAAGTAGAGTCGATGTAGCGTGGTGGTGCAGATGTAGTCGTATTAGCCTCACGCCTCCCCAACAGCTCCTTGTGATTGTCACAGGTTGCAGATCATCCTAGTGTTGAAGCTTTGCAGCAACGCCTCTAAGGTATCCACACGTATGGAGCAGGAACACCACGTGCCGGAGTGCTAGTGCCGACTGCGTGGTTCTGGACGGAGGAGGGGTGGTGGCGAGGGTTTTGGGAATTATGAATTCCTTATATATCTCTTTGTGTATATGTATCTCTCATCATAAAGCCACCACCTCCTCCCTTTATATAGACGTCCCATAACGGGTTTCAACCCTTGAAGCCCATTAGGAACTCTAAGCCCATTACAAATCAGATCCCTATTCGAATTGGTTACAGCCCCTTAAGCGTGCGACCCTATAGGTTCACGTGCACTCGGACATGGCTGGAGTAACCCTATCGATCGTTGAGTACTCCTACTCGACCATTGAGTAATCGACCAATAGTCGATAGCAGCCCCTAGCAGAACTTACCGACTCCCGAGTTCATATAAAGATCAGATGAACCTCAACAATGTCCTATATGTATTTCCTTTTGCCTCACAATATTGGTCAAACCCAAGGCGAGTTGTTGTCATCCTTATTTGGATGGCTCGACCACACTTTCTCGATGTCGTGACTCGGATTCCCCGAATACATCGAGTTAACTCTTTAACTCGATGACTCGAGTAACTCTTTACTTGAGTAGCATGGCCATGTGTTTCTGGAATCCGACCACTTGAGAGGCCTAGAGATATCTCTCCCGTTGTATGGAGGGGCAAATCCTATCTTGATCGGCCATGCCTTGCAGCATGTTTCATGACAAACTCGAAAGCCATCATTATAACTACCCAGTTACGAAGTAGCATTTGATGACCCCTAAGTAAGTCATTACGCATCTTGTGACAATCTCAAGTCGAAGGATATAGCATACATGTGAGACCCCGTTCTGATGAACAGGAACCTCCATGTGATTACTGTGTCATTCCCTGGATCAGTATCTAGCACTCACATGTTTACAACAATTGGAATCACAACCATACAACAAATATTATTAAGCGGAAGCTATTACATAAAGAAAACTATTACAACTCAAAGATATAGGAACTAAAGAAGCAAGGTCTTGTAGTGTGCCCATCCAAAACCAACAGGCAACTGACAAGGCATAATCCCTAGAAAGATTCGATGAAGAAAATCCCGCAACCTGCGATGGAAGAAACCTTCGAAGCTTCGCTAACATAACCACCTAAAAACACATATAAGCAAGGGTGAGTACTTTCGTACTCCGCAAGACTTGAGCAAAGCCTATAATATACGCAGGCCATTTCAAAGGAGGCCACTACAGTTAATTTGCATAAAGCAGAATTGACACTGTAAAACAAGTTATTTGCAAACGGAATTTATAAAAGCATAATTGACTGATATGAAATAATAAAGCATAAGTAATATTCACAACCCATCGTGAATATCGAATTAATCCAGAAATGGAATCCATCAATGTCGATCCTTTGACATGAAAACAAAAGCTGCTAAACAAGTTCCAAACCACAACCCAATTTTTGGAAATACAAAAGCATTCTAACATTGGAATGACTTCACCAAGTGTCCTTGACCGCGGACACGGCTAATTAATTAGATTTACACTCTGCAGAGGTGTACACTTTACCCACAAGGAATGATCAACCTCTTTTGCCAGATCAATTAACACACTTCCTTTGGTGTGTCGGCAAGGAGATCATACAGAGCCGTTACATTATCTAGATGTGGCTTTGAACCAGCCCGGGACGTTTGGCCCTCGCCATGAAAAATGTAAACACTCACCCAAGGCGTGGATCCTTTCACCTCACACCCAACACCACGTTTCTGTCCACGGCAAGGCGTACACCGTTGCATTGGTAAGTAGACCCCCTATAGACAGACCGAACCGGAATGCATGTGCAATCTCCCGCCTTCCTTAGATGCAAAGCCACACCTAAACAACTTAATAGGCTAAGACCTACCCATTCAAGCCCTCGTGGTTGTACGAAATTCTTGGATCTATAGCGTCCCATTGCTCGGTCCTTAATCCGACATGGGCGATACTTCACCCTAACTACGTGCAAATCCCTCTGCACCTCCGGCTATTGCCAATAATCGCCCGCATCAAAACCATAGTTTTATTTTGGGTTTTTAATCAAAATACCCATAACCAACAGCTTTATTTCTAACATTTTCCATTTCCTAAGAAACAAATTTTGATCTGATCATCATTCTCATTTGTTCTAAAAGCATGGCTAAGCATGGATAGAAGTAATCGCATATACCCACAATGACATTAAGTAATTGTCTAAGCTCAATCTATGGTTATCAAGGTACACATATCCATACTTATCAAGGAAGTTTCATGAGACAACAGTATAACTACGATTACCACAAAATAGCAATTTACAGAAAGTAAACGCATGCACGAAACATTTTAATAAACAATGCAATTTAAATTCTGGGATCAAGATGGTCAAAGGGGGTGCTTGCCTTGCTTATTCATTGCTTACAACGAAGACACGGTCGCAGATGACGGAGGCAACGACGGAAGAAGGGACGTCGGATTCTACACGTCGATCAATCGGAAAATATAGCAAATAATAAACTTCAATAAGGGCAAAAAGAAGACAGACAGAAAATCAAATAAAGATTCATTGCAGAAAACAGGAACGCTTTAGGGTTTGGATTATATGATTTCGATATCTCATGATTTAGATAAACACACATTTATATACTTAATGGCTTTTATTATGAACAAAACACGTTTTCTTTTAAAGATTATCTATTCTTGATTTACGAATTCAAGGGGCTAAAATTATGAATTCTTGTATTCATAACTTCGAATTATAGATGCTAAAATTATTTAGATTAGAAGAATTGAAACACTAATTAAGGTTTACGCCCTTAGCACTTAGCCTGAAGTGATTTCGCATACGAAAGGTTTTAAATAAGTTATGATTGATAAGCTAGCTAATTAGATTTATTTATGGTTTTTAAGAAGGTTCTGGTGATACAAATATTTTAATTACAAATTCTTTATTACAAGGTTCATCTATTCCGATAACGGCAAGGTTCGCTAAACATAAAACTAAGGGTTATTCGACTACTAGAATTTATATGCTAAACATGACGAAATAAGATTATTTCATCGGAATTGGATAGCATAAACTTTGAAGAACACACCTAGGCTGATTTCATACATTTTAGTGTTTAGACGAGACATTATTTTCAAAGTTAAAAAAGCTTATGTGATATTAAAGGTTATGACAAACATACTTTCTAGGGGTATTCAGCTAGTAAGATTTAATTGAAACGAAAGTTGTAAATAAAATATTTTTCTAGAATATGGTAGAACATATCCTAGATATCATTTCTAAATAGATTTATATAATATTTGCATTTAGACGAGAGGTTCTACGGGTTGACGAAAAAGCTTGAGGGCTCAATTAACTACTCGCTAAGGATTCAATTTTTGATACAAGTTTGCGATTACACCGCCTAGGATAATCTACTCATTTTTCAGGTATTAACAGGGTATGACTCTAAAAGCATTTTAAAATTTATACCATGATGTTTGGCTTCTATCCGAAGTGTTTTTCCTATAAACGATCATTAGGGTCTACCGTTATTTTATTTCATTCTTGCACCAACATAAGGTATTTTTGTAAAAACAGCAAGGGTACTATTTTTCAGGGCTATAGGATTTGGTTTCGTTAAATTTTAAGTTTATTTGTGAAAGTTATAGCTATTCAAATTATGCAAGTATTAACACTTTGACTATTAATCATTTACTGTTTTATGTAGTGAACTTTAAATATTATTTCATATCTAGAATCTTGGTAATGTTAGGAGCACAATAAAACTGATTTGGTGATTTATTTGAATTCATTTGATCTATATTACAACCATTTGACTTTCTATGCTATATGTATATACACATTTTACATTTAAGTTATTTCACACTTTTCAAGACAGTTCAAATCAAATTCACTTATTAGTTATTTTGGCAAATTAAGGTATTCTACTGTCATGCTAATATTTAGAAATCAATTTTACTTATTCCATATTTCTTTTATTCAAACTATGTTTATTTGAATTTCTAATGCATTGAATACAATCTTTAATAGAAAGTAATTCAAACATAAATGAAATTTAAATATTTTTATATATTTTAACTTATGTAAGTACAAGGATTTCACTAAAATTAGTTTCATTCCACCCTAAGTTTGTTTACATCATTTTAATATGTAGCACTTCTTTTAGTCTTTTCTTTAAATTTGAATTTCAAATTTACCCAGTGAACATTTTCAAAATGTTATTGCATATTCTGAAAGTGCTTGATTTTACATGAATATAGAAATTGATTTCACCCAATTCGGAGTTATAATGCAAAATCTATGAGCATTTGAATCATCTCGGTTAATGAAAATCAAACTAAATTCACAAATACGCTTTTGCTTCTCAAGAGACGTCTTTTACCATTGTACAGGACTTTGCATTGACCGGCTGACATGCGGGGCCCGCGGTTCAGCGACAGAGAAGCAGAGGCTTGCGGATTCCGGCTCATCGGCGACGAAGGATGGCCGGAGGGGGGGGGCTCCGCCGGTGGGATGAGCTCCAAGGGGATGAGGCGCAGCTAGGGGTGGTCTTGGCGTCGGCCGGTAGTCACTGGAGAGGGCCAACACCTGCAAGGGGCGGCGGCGCCAATGGCGCACGGCCGGGAGTGAGAATCAAGGTGCGAGAGCTCGAATGGGTAAGCGTTTTAGCTTCTAAGGGTCACAAGGAGTCCATTTTGGTATCTCACTTGCGCGGAGGATGACCGGGGAGCTCCGCCACCGTTAGGCCGGAGTTGGAGAAGAAGGCGCACGTCGGCGGCTTGATTTTGCATGAAGATGGTTAAGTATTTTTGAGGGGTTTTGATCACTAGAAGATATAGAAGCTATATCCGGAAGAAATTTGGGATTGGTTTGCTTATTCGGTCGAATTGTTTCCGGCTTGAAGCTCCCAAGTTCTCGGTCATGGCGGATGCAAGGCAAAATTGAAGCACTCCGACTAGAGGCAGGTGAGGGAGGTAGAGGGAAATGACGGGGAACTCTTCTGCGAACCCAGGGCTGGCTTTTATAGGCGGCAAGGGCGGTGCATCGGTAGTGTTTGAACGGAAGCGAATTCGGCGGCTCGGCCCTGAGCTGCACGGGTGAAGTGGCGCGAAGTCTCGCCGGCAAGAAGTGACGCGGATGGTCAGGGTATGGCGCACGACCTCCAAGGATGAACGTGGCGCCAGTCGATTGCTTGGGTGGTGGAGTCGGTGCTGAGACGCAGTGAGGCGCGAGAGAGCGCAGAGAGGAGCTCGGTCGGCAGAGGCTGCACGCGCGAGAAAGAAGAAGCATGAGGGGAAAATGGCGCTGACAAGTGGGTCCGGGGTCCATCAGTCAGTGAGAGCAGCCATTTTTCCGTTGCCTCCAGCGAATCGTTACGGAAAGGGTTGGCCCCACATGTCGGTGAGAGGAGGCAAGTCAAAGCGATAACCTTCTGCCGGACATCTCCATGTGATCATTAAATTTCCATCTATTCGCTGTCTAAATTTTGTGAAACGTTTTGACCAACCTCTACTGGTAGTCTTCTTACTTCAGTAAAATTTGTAGGCCAAAAATATTGTAATGAATTATTTAAAATTCTGACACTGTACATATGCCAAAATTTTCATTTCGGATTTTTATTTCTTTAAAGGTTCAAACCTTATTGTTTATTTTTGAAACTTTTATGAGGGGTTATATCTATATCAAGTATGTCTCTGTAAAATTCTCAAGTCAAAATATTGGGCATTTATTTTATAAAAATTCTGACATAACAATTTCTTGTTTTTAATTGTTTCTGTTTTTGAATTTTTAGAAGGCTTTGCCGACATAATAATTTCCTGATATTTTTACCAGAGATAAGTTTTATCCTGAGGGTGCTATGGTAATTTTTCCAGCTCCAGATAAACTTCGAATATTTTTCATTAATTCTGGCTTGCACTATTTTTAGTCAAAAAGAGGTGTCATTCATTTATTTACCCACTTTTCTCTTCATAAAATTTCTACATGTTGATTTTACTGACTTACCAGAGTGGTTAGGGTTCCATGGTAATTTTTCCAAAATTTATATTTTACCATTTTATCTTTTTACCATTATCCATTCTTTAATTCTAGTTGTTTGATTTTTCATTCAATACAAAAATCCAAAGAAATCCAAATAAATTCCAATCATGTCAAGAAAAATCAGAAATAAATATATTCAAATTCAAAATATAAAATTTTATATTATTCCATTTTTCGGGATGTTACAATATACATCGTATATGAGACGAACTGATAACAAGAAATAAAACAACGTTCTTGCAGTGTCTCATAGTGGGTCGATGTCCAACACCGTGTTCTCTAACATGTGTCCATATTATTGGTTTGATATCTACATATCTGTGACCCGTGAAACATGTTCATCGACCAATACATATGCTAGTCTACTCATATGTTTCCTCATATAATTATCGACTAGGGACCCCTTTTAGAATGAACATCATAAAGATTAATACAGAGTTTCACAAACAAGTCACGCATTTTGTTAATCAATATTCATGATGTTATTCAAAGAACAATTTCATAGTTCATGAATATTTTTGGAAATATAATCATCTCTATGATTGCCTCTAGGGCATATTTCCAACATGTTTAGGGTGCGAGCCTTGTCAGTTGCCTGTAGTATACTAAGGGATTTATCTACGTTTTCATTCCACTACAGTTAAATTTGTTGTTCAGCTTTGCGAAGTAGAGTCATGTAAGTTGACCATAAGGTAATTCAACAGGTATTAATTAATAACTGATGTCTTTCATAATGTTTTCACTGTGTATGATTGTGATATTCATCTATGATGAACCTGTGTGTACTGGTGTGATTCTAGACTAGTGCAGTATATACAGAAGGTCCGAATTTGCATATACGGGTCCCGTCAAGAAGCAAGGCGGAGGCAGCAACACAAAATGGTGCGGTGGTAGGCACCTCAGCATGGCGTGTCACCAAGGGTGGCGCGAGGCGGCTTGGTGCCCACAGTGAAGATGGCCGTGGCCCAGTAGGTATGGAGGCACAGCCGATCGTGCAGCTCGCGATGCGGCAATGGCAAGGTGATGCGGGCAGCGTGCAGCGTGACCCAGTGCGCGGCATGGTCCAGCAGCAGTCGAGGCTAGCCAGTGCGGTGAGGCCGAGGCCAGTAGAAACGAGGTAGCAACGGCCAAGGCGACGCAGCATGCAGTGAGGCACATTGGTGCTCGTGCGGCATGAGCACAAGGTGCAGGCGACGATGGCGTGCATGCGGTGTAGGCGTGCATGTGGGCGCACAGGATGCATGCAGGCGGCGATGACATGGATGCGGCACGAGCGTTCATGCAGGCGCACAGGAGTGCATGCGTGTTTGCATGCAAGCAGGCAGCGTGGCACCCAGCCGAGCACGGCGTGCATGGCGCGTTGCGTGGTCGACACGACCGTGGCAAGGTTGAGACGTTGCACCTCAGTGACGACATAGCAGCGAGGGCACAGCAAGGCGAAGCCCCATTGCCAGCATGCAGCGAGGCCAAGGCGCAGCAGAGGTCAAGGATGTGAGGCAACGTACGACACGGCTGCGTGACCTATGGGCAGTGCGTCGGTGTAGCCCAGGGTGGCCAGTGGCAACTGACCCGATTTTTTCAATCTCTTGCGGTTAAGGGGTGGCCCACAGTGAATTTATTCGATTCCGTCAATATGGTAAAAATCTCCATAGTCGATTTTATTCCTAGGTGCATAGCTTTTAATCGTGCATGTTGCATTAAATTCATGAACATTGCATATTCATGCATGCAAACAGTAAAAATTAGTCTGTTGGCCGGTATAGCTACCAATTAGATTTTAATTATTCAGTAGTATAAATAATTATTGCTTTTTGCTTCATATAAATAATTCGATCGTCAAGTAAAATATGAATTATCGATCGATGAATGTTAGATTATTTAATTTAGAATATTACCATGTCTCCATCGAACATTATTGAAGTTGCATGAAAATTGGTTAATTAATTCGTCCGTTGGAGCGAAATGTTAATTGACGGTCGGTGAATGTTGGATTTCTTTAATTACACTACTACACAAATATACATCACAATCGGTTCTTTTTTATCATCACAGTCGGTTCTGGTGGCGACACAAGGTCATGAGACAGAGATGAGACGACATTATTACAGTCGGTTCTCGCCCGATAGAGATATGACGGTCTATCGCTTCTTACAAAGAACCGATAGAGATGAATTCCTCATCTCTATCGCTTCTGACAAAGAACAGATAGAGATGACCGTCATATCTCTATCGCTTCTTATAAAGAACCGATAGAGATGAGATAATCATCTCTATCGCTTCTGACAAAGAACCGATAGAAATGAACATTCTCATCTCTATCGCTTCTTATATAGAACCGATAGAGATGATTCGATCATCCCTATCGCTTCTTACAAAGAACCGATACAGATGAGCATCATATCTCTATCATTTTCTTGTGAGAACCGAGAGAGATGAAGGGATGTGCTGTGCTATTTTCTAATTCACCTTCCAATCAGCACATATTCCACACAATATGCACATATCACATTCACACAGAAATTACTGATTGTTTATCACATTCAAAGAACATGAACACTATGTTACAACACATATGACATTCGTTAACAAAATAGAACGTAAACATGTTTAACCGTACACATGCAATCGCATTCACATATGTAATATTGTTCACATCTGGTCTAATATGAGCTTTCAGGATCTCTAAACCGTCCGTCCTCCAACAAGCATTCTATCCAGTACCACTGGCATAAGTGGTCTCGTATCTTGTTGAGTGCAGTGTTGTCTATACTCTTCTGGGGGATATTGGTATGCTGCAAAATAGAAACGAGTCCTCTAATTTAAGTTTTCAAATTTCTATGTGAAAGACTAATTGTATAATAATGCATGTACTACCTTGGGGAAACGGTCTGAGCCGGCAATCAAAATCACCATGTGTTGCATGACATACAAACCACAGCGGTCATCGCTGCCCTGTTGATGACACTATGAAGAAAGAAAAATAAATTAAGAGACGAAGAAAATATGTCAGAAAATCTAAATCTTATATATGATAGCCACTTGTACCATGAAGCGGACATACTCCAGCTTGGAGCCCTTTTTGTCGTCGTGTGTCCCTCCTGCTTCGACGTATTCCTTGAAACCCCTATATACATTGGAGAGACGCCGTTGAGTAAAAAATAATGAACGTAGTTAAATACAGAAAATGTTAGATAAGAGTGGTGCACTTACTGCTCCAAAGGAGGCTTGATCGCGTAGGCCATCGGTCTCTTTTCAACCGAATTAAAAGTGCACACTTTGTTGTCACTCGGACGGAGCACGAGTAGAACCCAGTGGTTGCTTATTAAATGGTATGTAGCGAAGAAAATAAGTTCACATATGGTTTCAAAGTAGAAGTAATTGAACGGTGAAGTAGCACTTACTCGTGTGGTACGGAGTAGAATGAAGTCCTTCTTGGACTCAGCTTGCAATGCCCTCTTGATGTAGGAGGCAACCCATTCCGGTTGAAGCCTAACCATCGTCGCGGACACAAGCTCAGGGTCGACGAACCGAACTAGATGTCGATTCGTCACGACTCGCTGCCTCATCGCCCTGCAACTCGCATTGAATGTTAAAAAGCGTAATGCAAAATCCTATGAAAGTCATAAGGTCGTGCAACGTGGTGCGATACTCACAGCGTCTAGGATCGTCTGAGAGAAATATCGATGGCTATCGGTTAGTACTGCACGGAATGATCCTCAAAACTAATCGAATGTCCCATCCTCCTCGCGGTGGAAATGTCCCTTTCTGTATCTAACATTGAAGTCGATACGCTCGCTCTCTTTCACATTGTCAACGTACCATCTATGGAGCTGTCGAGTCCATATGCCTAGAGCATTCAATTTGCTAGGAGGCAGAAAGGGCTTTCCATGTACGTAGGCCTTAAATCCATAAGGCTTCTCTGTGGCCTGTGCCGACTCTCTTTTCTGGGCCGAAGGAGTCTCCGAGGCCGAGGCAGTGGGCTTTTCATGTACCGAGGGGGCGCTGTGGCCTTTGAGCCTAGCCTCTTTAGCAGAGGCTTCCAGTGGTTCTGTGGTTGTCGTGCTAGTCCTTTTATGCACCAGCTCTGTACTTTGTGCAGGGCTCGTCACGGTCGTGGGAGTAGACGCAGGTACGATAGGAACTTACAAAGCACGTGCATAATTAAGTAACTTGTTGGAATACTACTGGAATGGTACAGAAGACGTGAGGGATGTTTACATTGACCAATACGACGCCTGTCGTGGGCCACTTGATGAACGACATCCGCGCTAGCCCGAGAGTGGTGATGTCTTCGTTGGGGGGAACTCGAGCACATGTGATAAGAAGGCTTCGTGGACGTAGTCCACCTGGACCCTCATGTAGCCCTTCCCCAAAAGCTGACCATGCACCGTGTTGGCTCCTTGCATGGAAATGCAACCCCGCGTGCAGCCTCAACAGGAAATCCGTCTTCCATCAGGGTGAGCTGGCACTTGGTAGGCGCCTGCAAAAAGTGCACAACTTGAGAGAAATCATATGAAGAGTTACCCTTGCACCATTAAGTTAGGCAAAATTAATTATTACCTTCAACTGGGGACCGAACTTATCATTTTTGGAACCGCAGCTACTTGGTAGGGGCACAGGTTTCTCTACAGTAGGCGGGGGCATCTGGCTCTGACTCTGGGAGATCATCGCCATCATCTCGGCCCTTAAGCGCTCCTCACGTGCCATCATCTCCACCCTCATCTCCTCCTCACGTGCCATCATCTGCACCCTCATCTCCCCCCACATCTCCTCCGAGATCTCCTCCCTCAGCTGCTCCCTAAGCGTGTCCTTTAGGCGCTCCGCACGTGCCTCCCATGTTCTTGATCTAGTACTCGCAACAGCATCTTGAAAGTAGGACTTCTTCAGATGCCCTACTGGGCAAGCACCCGGCCCTTATGGTCGGGCTTCCCGATCGCAGAGGATAGGATGTCATTTGACCCTTGGCTAAGAAAGGTCCCCTGCTCTTTCCTCTGGCTTAACTCCTCCTGTAAGAAGCGAGTACGAATTAGATGTGAAATACAACAGGAATGGTCTACTGCAATGTAGTAAGTTTGATATCTTACGATGCTGGAGACGACTTGCGCGGTAGAGGGGTTTGGTACTACCAGCTGCCCGTCCGCGGTTTTCTTTGTCCTCGCTAATACCCAGTCATGTGCCCGCTCCTCACATATGTGCGAGTAAGGCATCGCTGTCCCGGAGTTGGCAAACTCCTCGGCTAGTCGTGCCCATTCTGCTTTCTTCCCTTCGTAGCCGCTGAACCGAGGTGGTGCGCGCGTGTTCACCTCCGGGTAGCAACGCCTCCTCTGTCTCGGCTCCTCCGCCTCGGGCGTACTCTTGATCCTCGTGAACTCCTCCCAAACATCGGGAGTCACGAAAGGATACCTCTCGAATGGTGTACGGCCTTTTAGCACGTACTCACTATGCATGTAGACCCTGAAGTGCCTCAGAGCCACACCCATCCTCTTCAAGGCGTACCGCCTGGCATTGTTTTCATCACCCTCTTCTATAATCCATTTTCCCTTAACCTCATCCCACAGCCGGTTCTTCTGCTCCGCGCTGACCTCCTTTCTCCAATCCTTGATCGTTATTGGAACTCTCTCCCTCACCAGTTGCCCGAGGAATGAGCGGTATCGCCCCTTACACTTGGGAGGACCCGTGCAAATGCCCGTCGCATTGAAGTGGAGAATTTGCGGCGTTCTCCCTGTGGCCCCTTTGCTCTGTCCTCGAGCCTTCCTCACCTTACTCGGCCCCTCGACATTTCAACTTGGTTCGCTCAACACTTGAAGTTGGTCGGGCCCTCAAGAGCACCTTCTACTCTTTACGGCGATGAGCCGATGCTCTCCAATTGCGACATCTTGAGTTTTCCTATCTAACATGGACATATATTTGACATGAGAGAAAGCAATTCGCTGCTATTATGCAAACTTGATAATAAATCATCCGAAGCAACAGGTCAATGGATAATTTATAGCATGTCAATGTTCTAGCATATTGTAGTAGAGTAACAGATGAGCGAATGATCTTCAAGAAAAGTCTATATGTTGACCAACTACATACGCATTTAACGATAACTCCTAATCTCTAAATAGGTTTGGTCTAATCCCATTCGAGGATATGTGGTTCGACAAGTTCTGAGCCGTTGTACAACTCAGGAGAAAATTTGACAAGATCTTCTCATTGTTCTCCGGATACACGCCTCGACAACCTATCGAGAGGGTGTGTATCCGGAGAACACCAGGAGACACTATCGAAACCTACTGCGAGTTGTACAACGACCAGAACTTGCCCGAACCACATATCCTCGAATCGCCCAAAAACGTGGATAATTCGAGATCGCTTGCTTATAAATATGTCATTCCGGCATATTTATAAATAAGCACTCTCGAACGGGAGACGTAGGTTACGCAAACTAAACTCTAACACATGCTGAGATAAAAACAAAATAATATGCTGAAAGTAAACACATGTCTAAACAAAAGTAATATGCTAAAAGTAAACACATGTGTAAACAAAAGTAATATGCTAAAAGTTAACACATGTCTAAACAAAATTAATATGCCGAAAATAAGCCATGTGGGTTAGCTCATGCAAGCTATACATCCATGTAATGTTATGACATTGTCTGCAGCAACCTTTTCTTTCTGGTGTACTCCCCTTGTCCTTTTTCTTTTTTTTCAGAGAAATATACAAGAAATTTGCTGGAGCTATATAAATGTTGCTTTTCTAACCTTCCCTCTCTATCCTATTCCTAAGGTATTACTTTGGCACACATATCTTTCCAGAGGTCCTTCTAAACGATATTTCTGGTCCATATGGGGATTCATTGCTTTTGAGCTTGAAGCTTGCTGTGGATGTACTAGTAAGTAGACCTGCTACTGTTTTCCTATAACTCAACCTTTCAATCTAATGGACTCAAAATTATTGTTTGGAAATATATCACATGGACTAATTTCGATAATTAGATTACAATAGATCAACTCACTTATCATCCGTAAAATCCATTATGGCCGATTGACATGTAAAACATCCTAAAATCTCAATATAGTTGAACCTGTTTGGGGGTGGTTTCAATGAGTGCATAGCTCACTTTCAAGAACTTCCTTCTTTTTAGTGTTTATCTGGGTTAATTTCATAAGCAAAGCATCCTACAGCTATGCATCCATGGAATTGTTTTTCCCTCTCTGTCAATCAAGTTCGTTATGACAATCATGTGGGTTAGCTCGTGCAAGCCTATTAGACAAATTACCGTTATATGAACTTTATTAGGTAAAGATCTTGAAATTCCAAAAAGGATTAAGAACATAACGCACTTGATCAGATCATATAAATTGGTAATCACTGATAATTCACGAAAAGGATATATGAGTTACTCTACAATTCATGCAGTACATTTGTGATGCTAAAAGACTATTGGAGGGCATAACAACAAATAGGTGGAGGGCATAACAACAAATATATCTTTTCTTCTTCTCGTTGTAGTCACAAAATAACATTCCAACCTTAGAAGCATAACAACAAATAGGTGGAGGGCATCAAAACTCACAATCATGACCTACAAATAATTGGGTTTTTCCATTGTTTCTCTGCATCAAACAAGAATAGACAATCAAATCATGCACCTAGGAGGCACAACGGGGGGGGGGACCTCGATCGGAGCAGGCCGGAGGCGCCGGTGTGGGGAACTCGGAGCAGGCCGGAGGCGACGGTGGGAGGGAGCTCGGAGAAGGCCGGAGGCGACGGTGGGAGGGACCTCGGAGCAGGCCTGATGTGCCGGTGGGGGACCTTGGGGCTGGCCAAAGGTGCCGGTGTGGGGAGCTCGGAGATGGCCGAAGAAGGCGCCGGTGGGGGACCTTGGGGCTGGACAGAGGCGCCGGTGTGGGGAGGTAGGAGTTGGCCGAAGGCGCCAGGGGGGACCTTGGGGCTGGCTAGAGGCGCCGGTGTGGGGAGCTCGGAGATGGCCGAAGGCACCGGTGGGTGGGAGCCTCCTGCTAGGGCATAGAAATCGCGAGAGCTGGAGGCGCAGGATGAGGGGCAAATAGGAATTGCGGGAGCAATTGCACGCGTGAGGGAGAGTTTTACTGAAAAGCTAATAGTTGTGTCGGTTTTATATGGGAACCGACACAAATGGAAAATATTACTATCGGTTTCTTTCGAGAACCGACACGAATGCAAAAAATTACTATCGGTTTTATCTAAGAACCAACACAAATGCAAAAAATATTACTATCGGTTTTACCAGAGAACCGACACAAATGCAAAATATTACTATCGGTTTTATCCGAGAACCGACACAAATGAAGTAAAATCACAATCGGTTTTCCACATAAACCGACACAAATAAATATTATCACTATCGGTTTAGTATAAAAAACCGACACTAATTGCAGAAGACTAATGCAAATATCTTCCCTGTGAGCAATTTCCACAAAAAAATTCCAAGACTAAAAACATCACCTTTGTGATCATAGGGCTTGTGTTCTATGACCTACAACAGTAAAATTTTGTAAGCTCATATACCAATTGTGGGAATGTCATTATTACACGGGTTATTGATTTCTTGAGTTCATCGTCACGCAAACTTGCAAATCCCATTTAGACTTACAATTTACAGCACTATAAGATACAGATAAAGAAAATAAATGTCATTTTGTCATAAAGATACATAGAAAACAAAAAGATAAGAGGAAGCCATCATAGCATGCATGTCCACAAAATATTTTAATTCACCAATGATCTTAGCTTGCATACTATCTTGTGTGGCAATTATTTTGCTGGCTAGGGATTAGGTACTGCTAAAATTTATGACACAAATGTGAAATAATGAATTAAAAAAGCCGAAACATGTAGGAATACATTACTATCGGTTTTTAAGAAAGAAACGACACAAAAAGAAATACAATAGGGTCGGTTTTAAATAAAAAACCGACACAAATGACTAAATATTACTATCGGTTTTTATTACTAAACCGACACAAATGTGAAATAATGAATTAAAAAAGCCGAAACATGTAGAAATACATTACTATCGGTTTTTAAGAAAAAAACGACATAAATATAACTACAATAGGGTCGGTTTTAAATTAAAAACCGACACAAATGACTGAATATTACTATCGGTTTTAATTACTAAACCGACACAAATGTGAAATAATGAAGCCAAAAAGCCGAAACATGTAGGAATACATTACTATCGGTTTTTAAGAAAAAAACGACACAAATATAACTACATTAGGGTCGGTTTTAAATAAAAAACCGACACAAATGACTAAATATTACTATCGGTTTTAATTACTAAACCAACACAAATGTGAAATAATTAAGCAAAAAAGCCGAAACATGTAGGAATACATTACTATCGGTTGTTAAGAAAAAAATGAGACAAATATAGCTACAGAGGGTCGGTTTAAAATAAACAACCGACACAAATGAGTATATATTAATATCGGTTTTTAAGAAAAAACGACACAACTATAACTACAATAGGGTCGGTTTTAAATAAAAAACCGACACAAATGGATTTACATTACTATCGGTTTTCAAGCAAAAACCGACACAAAAAGCACCACAACACTATTGGTTTTCTAGACAAAGTATGATGAAGTCTGATTTCTTAGAATTCATTGATGAAAGAGTAAAAAGGCCACAGCTTTTACAGATATAGTTGGAATTATTTCAAATTTTGCAGAAACATACTTTGGGATATTACAGGTCTTTTCGAAAAAGAATTTTTGAAAAAAGAGTTAGCACTAAAAACAGATGCAACAATTCACTTCGTAAGCATGATTCTAGCTTAAAGACTGTAAAAGTCAAAACTTCTGCAAATAAAGTCCAGGTTTTTCCAAATTTTCCGTAAATAAACTTTGGACTAGTTAGAAGCTTTCCCAAAAAGAAAAATATGTAAACAAATTTTCTGATATGTAAACGAATGACCAACTAGTAAGTAGATTGCAAATATGTCACAATGTTACATGAGAGATTATAACCGTACAACTTTACCCAAACAAAACACACGATAAAACATATGTCTTAAACACTAATGGCTTAAACCAAATGAACGACATGATAAAATGAACAAACAATACAATAGTTCCTTTAGTTACAGTATAACCCTTCTTGATGATCTACGCGCATATAATTTCTTCCATGTGTTTCGTCGTCCGGCTAAGATAGGCCCCATCTGCAAATGGAGGTATTTCATCGAATTGATTGTATTCTTCTTCATCTACGACATTTTCGACACCAACAATCCGCCGCTTGCTGTGAAGGACAACATGCAACCTCGGATTGGCCGGATCACGCACATAGAAGACTTGATTTGCTTGCTTCGCAAGTACGAATGGGTCATCTTTATAGGCGAGTCTGTTTAGATCCACAAGAGTAAAACCTCTTTTGTCGACCTTCACTCCATGTGTTAGTCCCACCCACTTACATCGGAATAATGGAATTTGGTATATTTCGTAATCGAGCTCCCAAATTTCTTCGATCATCCCATAATATGAGTACATTGCCGTTGAGGATCCTCCTTTCGAGTGATGTACATCGGACATAGCATCTATGCTTAAGCCACTGTTTTGAATAGTACTCTTCGCATCTTGACTTTCAGTGTAAAAGGTGTACCCATTAATATCGTACCCCTGCCATGTCTGTACATTAAATCTAGGTCCGTCAGCCAACCATTTAACATTCTCACTAACAGAGAACTCTGCCGTTTGTTTGAACCATATAACAAATCTATCGTTGTGTTCTCGCATTATGGAAAGCTCATCCATATGTGCATTCTCTCTCCGTAATATCGACTTGTGCTGCTCGATGTACCCTGCAACTTCCGTGCTGTGCTGCAAGACTGTCAAATGCGCTTTGCAATACATATCAAACCGTGGCCTCGTTAGTTTCGACCCCACGGTTCCTTTGCCAGCAAGTCTGCCCTCGTGGCGAGATAGAGGAACACCGATTGCTTGTCTTTTCCCGAGATAGTCCACACAAAACTCAATAACCTCTTCAGTCGCATAACCTTCCACAATACTACCCTCAGGCTTCGACCGATTCCTCACGTAGGACTTTAATATACCCATGTACCTCTCAAACGGATACATGTAACGTAAAAAAGCGGGTCCACATATCTTAATCTCTCTAACAAGGTGAACAACAAGGTGGACCATGACGTCGAAGAATGACGGTGGGAAATGCATCTCAAGCTGACATAGAGTCTGCACCACCTCACTCTGCAAGTTGTCTAGCACGTCGGGGTCAATAACTTTGCAGGAGATCGCATTGAAGAAGTAACACAGCTTTGTGATTGCAAACCTGACAACCTCTGGCAGAATATTTCTTATTGCAACTGGGAGCATTTGGGTCATCAAGACATGGCAGTCGTGGGACTTCATGCCTAGCAACTTCAAATCATCCAAGGACACAAGCTTCTTAATGTTCGCGGAGTATCCAGATGGAACTTTAATACCTTGGAGACATTTGCAAAGGTCGTCTTTCTCCTTCTTGGACAGGGTGTAGCATGCAGCGGGGATGTACGGACCTTTTCCATCCTCCTCTATCACCGCAAGCTTGGGCCTGATTCCCATGTAGGCCATGTCGCGACGAGCATTCACACCATCCTTTGTCTTACCAGGTATGTTTAGCAGGATGCCAACCAAATTGTCGCAGACATTCTTCTCAACGTGCATGACATCAATACAATGCCGACATCTAACTCCTTCCAAAGATGGTAAGTCCCAAAATATTGACCTCTTCTTCCAAATGGTCCTAGAACTAACAGATTTACTCTTTTTCGTCTTGAACATCGATATCCTCTACACGTGAATATACTTGCCTACCACTCATAGGTCATGGTGTCGAACGAACTTCCTCTTCCCATCAAATTTGTCATCCATCTTACGGTATCGATGACTTCGAGGTAGAAACCTACGGTGACCCATATACACAGTTTTCTTGGAATTTGGCAGCCATAGGCTCTCGGTCTCCTCTTCACAAATAGGACACGCTTTTGCTCCTTTCGTACTGTAGCCCGCCAAATTTCCAAGAGCCGTAGGGTGAAATGCTCTCTTCTTTACGCATCCCACACAATGACCCCGTCATTCCACAATTTTACCAAATCTTCGATCAGTGGAGCGAGGTACACATCAATATCATTTCCCGGCTGTTTGGGTCCCGAGATTAGAAACGACATCATGATATACTTCCGATTCATGCACAACCATGGAGGGAGGTTGTAGATGCACAACAGAACTGGCCACGTGCTGTGACGACTGCTCATGTTACCAAACAGATTTATTCCATCGGTACTCAACCCAAATCTTATGTTCCTCATTTCAGCACCAAACTCCTCATGGTTCCAATCGATGTTTCTCCATTGAGCCGAATCAGCAGGGTGTCTCAGCTTTCCATCTTCCTTTCGAGACTCATAATGCCAACACAACAATTCTGCCTCTCTAGGATTTGCAAACAACCTCTCCAAACGGGGAATGATGGGCAAGTACCACAATACCTTGGCCGGTGCACCTTTAGTGACCTCTTCACCGTCGCTGTTCTGCTCTTACGCTTCTTGTCGTTACGCTTCTCCTTTTGTTTGTACCGGGGCACACCGCAAACTAGACAAACGTGCAGCTCCTGATGTGCATTACGGTACAAGATGCAATCATTTGGACATGCATGTATCCTTTCTATTTCCATTCCCATGGGACATAGTAGCTTCTTCGCTTCATAAATGCTTGTTGGCAACTCGTTTCCCTCGAGAAGCAGATCCGATAGAAGAACTAGAAGTGCATTGAAACTTGTATCTGTCCAACGGTGTTTTACCTTCAGTTCGAACAATGGAAGGACCGAACCCAACTTGGTGTATTCTGCTTTGCAACCTGTGAACAGAGGTTTGGCATCGTCTTCCATCAAGCTTTTAAACTTTTCAAACTCTCATTCCGTGTAATTACCCTCCACATCCCGCAACATTTGCTCCAAATTCTCCTCCTCAAACATATCAGGCTGCAAGTCATCATCCGGTTCCACTGTGTCTTCATTGCATACCGGCAGGGTACTACCTGTCTCCCCGTGATGGATCCAACACGTGTAATTCCTCACGAAGCCACGTCGAATCAAGTGGTCCTCAATTTGAGCTGAGTTGTTAAATCTTCTCAGATTGGTGCAATCAATGCAAGGACAATATATGAATTTTACACCCCTCCTCACCATGTCCTCTTCGGCAATTTTTTTGAACTCCTTAACACCCTTCTGAAATTCAGCACTCACACGACTTTTGTCATACATCCATTCCTTACATTTCATTTGTAATTAAAATTCACACAATAAATTAAGGAAAAACTGGAGCGACAGCAAGCTAGCTATTTGAAATATTGAGACATCATTTCAGTTAATATTACCTTCACAAAATAGAGAACAATTTCATGCAAGATATATGAAATGTGTTCTCCTGATCGATACCTAGATTCTTCGCTGGTTTAGAGCTTCCAATTCCCTAGATAGGAGACATACATTTTTAACATCAACAATGATATCAAACAATCTAATTATATAGTGCAGTAGCTTACAAATCTTTTGACTACAACGAAACAAATTAAACAAGGGTACCAACGATGACTCCTAATCTCTAAATAGGTTTGGTCCTAATCCCATTCGAGAATATGTGGTTCAGACAAGTTCCTAAGCCGTTGTACAACTCCAGAGAAAATTTGAAGATCTCTCGCTATTCTCCATATACACGCCTCGACAACAAGTCAAGAGGTGTGTATCCGAGAATACCAGAGACGCTATCAAATCTACTTTGCGCTTGTACAACACGACCAGACCTTACCCGGACGACATATCCTCGAACTGTCCAAGAACGTGGATACTTGAGATCGCCGCTTATAAATATGCCATTTCGCTCAACATATTTATAAACAAGCATCCTCGAACGGAGACGAGGTTCCGCACCTAAACTCTAACATTCATCGTGACAAGAATAATAATACCATATTAACATCAAAGCACTACAAATTAAGATAATTAAATACATGTGTGCTTGTCAAATAAAGGTGTGCAACTGATAGGACATAGACAATACCAAAGCAATCTAAACTTTCTTCATGACAAATCAAAATTACATAGTGCAAAATTAAAGGGGTTTGAAGGAATGTTCACATTTTGAAGAAAACCACAAATTATGCAAAATGAGGGGAAATCTCCTCAAGTTAGGGCTTCAAATTTACCCTCTTACCACCCACCTTTGAGGATTTCAAATTTTTTCACCCAAGTATTGCTTCCAACCACGTAATATGAGCTATTTTTCGTATGGGCGGGGGAAATCTCCTCCGAACAATAATGAGAAGAGCTCAAATCGAGTGGTATAAATAACCTAACAAGACACATCGTAGTCGGTTCTTATAAGAGAAGCGATAGTGACGTGCATTATCATCACTATCGGTTCCCACATAAGAAGCGATAGAGATGAGCACGTTGACATCACTATCAGTTCTCTTGTGAGAAGCGATAGTGATGAGCACGCATATCACTATCGCTTCTCACATAAGAACCGATAGTGATGAGAACGCTTCTCACATAAGAACCGATAGTGATGAGACGTTCTCATCACTATCGGTTAACGTCTCATCACTATCGGTTCTTATGTGTGAAGCGATAGTGATATGCGTGCTCATCACTATCGCTTCTCACATGAGAACTGATAGTGATGTCAACGTGCTCATCTCTATCGCATCTTATGTGGGAACCGATAGTGATGATAATTCACGTCACTATCATTTCTCGCATAAGAACCGATTGTGATGTTCCCAGTGCACATCACAATCACTTCTAACCTGAGAACCGATAGTGATTATTACTAATGCCTCCCCTAAGTCATCTATCACAATAGTTTTTTCCTAAAAACTTAAGAACCGACACAGATGAAACGATAGTGATGTACCATTCTGTAGTAGTGTTAACAGTTTGCTTGGTCATAGGCTAATATTATTGGAATCGTACTAAAATTGGTTAGTAGGTCATATATATTAAATTTGTTGGAATCCCCTCTCAAGTTAATTTGGTAGTCACAAAATTATTGATGGATAGATTTTCTATGCATATAAAGAGATGGTCGACTTAGGTAATTAAGTTGCATCGGTGAAAATCATCTGTATCAATATGAGTGGTAGTCAAATATATTAAATTGATCTTAGTGGTGTACATATGGTTGAATTGATGCTTATCACATAAGGTAAGTTTGGTGGAAATGATACCGCATATTTAATCAGTAGTTGTGTGCTATTTAAGCAGCACATGTGCAATTGGATTTAATGTTTAAATGGTAGTTAGAAGGGCCTTATGTGATGAATACACGAGTACTCGAAGGTTGATTATTAATTGGATTGGAGCATCATATAAATAGGAGGATAAAATAGAGGTACTAGAATATTGGACTTAACCCATCATATGTGGTTTATACTTTATTTTGGATTGTCAGATGTAGGATTACGGGTCAATCATGACGGTCTTGATATAATTAAATTGGTGGATATTGTGTGGTAAGACATATATGTTAAATTGGTGTGGAATATAAGAACCCAGGTGTCTTCATAACCGGCCCAGAAGTGCCTGAGGGAGAGGCAGGGCCCAGTGGAAGGCCCAGTGGATAACCTCCTCGCCAAGCCTTGCTGCCGTGCGCAAGAAGATACATCTTAGAGACAGTTGAACATATATTTACATATAAGAGATATGATTGTAATCCGAGTTGTTAGCAAGGTAGATAAAGATGTAAACTCTATCCTGTAACCGATTAGAATCTAATAACCGATCGGAATCCCTTAACCGATCGGGACTCTGTAAACCGCCCCATCCCCATTATATAAGGGAGAGGGCGGGCAACAACAGGGGCATAAGCAATCTTAGATACAAGAGATCCACATAATCCCAGCACACAGGACTAGGGTATTACCTCCTCCGTCGAGGGCCTGAACCTGTCTAAACCTTTTTCTTGTGTGACCTTCGAGTTTGAGATCTAGCACCTGCCCCACAAATTTATTGCCGACCACAAAAGTCGACAGTTGGCGCGCCAGGTAGGGGGAGTGCTATAATCGTTTCCTACAAGCTTGATGGCAGCAACTAGCTGAATCATCACCACCTTCATCTCCGGCCAGGCTTTTCGCTTTGGAAGCCTGGACTTCGTCGCAGACGCACGTGGAGAACTTGTCTGCCTAGACTTGAACTAGATCCAATCTGGTAAAGATCAGGCCGATCCGTCTCAGGTACGCCACTCTGACTCAGCCATCAAACCAGTCGGCGTCGCGAGGAATTGCAACAATCTTCGTGGCATCTTCGCGATAGAAGAGCAAAAAACCGATCTCCAACGCCAGCAAGAGATTCAAGAAGCTACGGAGGAAGATCGCCTTCTTCGTAAGGGTAAGGAGGCACAAGCGCGATCGCATCGATCTCGCGGCCGCAATGTCCATGAGGACTTCCTACAATCCAGATTGGGAGACGAAGCTGTCTTCCACACACCGCTGCAGAACTTCGTCGCCTCCTCAACAATTCTCGACACGCTGGACCTGATGATTGCATCTGATAGCCCGACGGCCCCAATCGTGGCCCAGATCAAGGCCTTTGTGACAGCGGCGACTATTCAGCAGAATCAGGAAAAGCCGATAGGAGAAAAGCACTCACGCTCCCACGCGGCTACTCGCGTCGCTAGCAGTCGGACTGCAACCAGTCGGAGTACCGGCAGTCGGCGCCCCTCACAACCAGTCGGAGACGCCCGCCGGAATCTCAACCGTGACCTCCGCCGAGACATCACCTCCATACGGCAAGAGCGGGACGAAGAAGATCGACGCTGGCGCTACGACGACTATGAACGCTTCGGTACCGGCCACGATCGACGAAGTGATCAACGGTACGATGACTACAATGACCATGGAGATCATCATCTCGGGGTCAGAACGACAACGACGATCACTGAGTCATGGGCTCGCCGCGCACTCCACCCCGACGCGTTGAAGACAATCGCCGAGCCAGAGGCTCGCCTCGCCGAACTCTCCCTCATCATGACGACATATCCATCGATGGAATCCGAGCGTTCACTTCTCAGTTACGCCGAGTATTATGGCCCGAAGGTTTCAACCCCAAGGGCATCGTTAAGTTTGACGGGGATCGAGATCCAGAAGCTTGGCTGCAGGTCTATGCCCTGGCGGTTAAAGCGGCTGGAGGTAATCAAAACGTGATGGCAAATTATTTACCAGTCAATCTCACCCCTTCAACCCAATCATGGCTCACAGGGCTTCCCGCGAACTCGGTGAGCTCCTAGAGCGATCTTTGCGATCAATTTATCGCAAACTTTCAGGGAACCTACGAGAGGCCTGGCACCCCGTGGGACCTATATCAGCTTCACCAGAAGAAAGACGAGACACTGAGAGATTTCATCCAGCGTTTCATGCAGAAGAAAAACACCATCAGAGATGTGTCTGATGCGGTCGTGGTAGCAGCTTTTCAGAAAGGGGTCAACGATCCCGATCTGATCAAGAAAATGTCCAGGAAACCACCAGCCTCCGTAAAGGAGATGTTTGCGTTGGCCGATCACCATGCCACGGCCTCAGACGCCCTGGTCGAGCACCAAGAAGATCGCCCACAACAGAAGAACAATGGCGACAAGGCCGAGTCCTCAAAGCATAGAGACAAAAAGCGGAAAGGCGAGGAGCTAGTTGCGGTAACAGAATGCAACCAGCCCCGAGCCACGTGGAGGGAGGCACCCGATTAGAGTACCGTCATGGATGCGATATGTCCTTTCCACCCTAAGGGAAAGCACGCCGCCAAAGACTGCTTTACCCTGAAGCGTTTTGCGTGAAAGCAACAAGCTACGGCCCAAATAAGGATGAGGTCGCCAAGAAGAAAGACCCTCTGGCGAGGACGATTACCAAGAGCTCGAGCACGGCCGAACTACATATCACGGGGCTCCACCGATACGAGTCCAAGCATAAAAGCGGACCTCCGAGATCAATGCGTGGAACTGCAACCCCCAAAGATCTAAAGTGGTCCAAGTCCCGATCACCTTCGACCGCACGGACCACCCCAACCGAGTTCTACATCCGGGTAAGTATCCTCTAGTACTCGACCCTGTTATTCGCAATGTAAAGCTCAAGAAAGTCTTGATCGATGGAGGGAGTTGACTCAATGTCTTGTTTGCCAAAACCTTCGATGACATGAACGTCCCCCGCTCTGAGCTAAGGCCGAGCTCACAGCCATTCCACGGGGTGATTCCTGGGGCGTCTTCATTTCCACTCGGGCAGATTGCTTTGCCCGTCACCTTTGGTACCAAAGACAACTATCAGACCGAGTATGTAAACTTTGAGGTAGCGGATTTCGAGACAGCGTATCACGCTATCGTGGGAAGACCCGGTCTGGCTCGGTTCATGGCCGTCCTGCACTACACCTATTTGGTGATGATGATGCCGGGACCCAAAAGCGTCATCACGGTTCGCAGTGACATCAAGCGATCTTCGGAATGCGACCGAGAGAACTATGAACTCGCCAAGCTGCAGGAGACAACCGTCGAAGGGAAGAATATCCAGGCAGAGGCCGCCACATTGCAGGAAGAAGGCAACATCCCATCCAAGAAGCAGGCCACGTTAGGGATAAAGTCCGATGAATGAACCAAGAGAATTATTCTCGACTCATCCGACCCATCCAAAACGACTCTGCTCGGGATAGGGCTCGAGGATAAATAGGAAGGCATGCTCGTCACCTTCCTCCAGACCAACAAGGACATCTTTGCCTGGAATACATCCGACATGTCGGGTATACCTAGGGAGGTGATCGAGCATTCTCTACACGTCGATGAAAAGGCAAATCCAATCAAGCAAAGACTCCTGCGGTTCGCTCCAGATCGTTGGAACACCATCAAGCAGGAGATCACCAAGCTATTAGCTGCAGGTTTTCTCAAAGAAGTGTATCATCCCGACTGGTTGGCGAACCCTGTACTATTTCAAAAGAAGAATAAAACTTGGCGCATGTGCGTTGATTATACTGATCTCAACAAGACATGTCCGAAGGATCCCTTCAGGCTACCTCGAATCAATCAAGTGGTTGACTCAACCGCCAGGTGCGAGATCCTGAGTTTCCTCGATGCCTATTCAGGGTACCACCAGATTCGCCTAAAGGCAGAAGATCATATCAATACTTCATTCATCACGCCCTTTGGGGCCTTTTGCTATACCACGATGGCGTTCGGGTTGAAAAATGCTGTCACAACATATCAACGCGCAATACAGCGGTGTTTTCACGCCCAACTCGGACGAAATGTGGAGGCATATGTGGACGATGTCGTGGTAAAGACTCGGGAGAGGAACGATCTCATCGCCGACCTAACCGAGACGTTTGAGAGTCTAAGGACCTTCAGCATGAATCTTAATCCCGAGAAGTGTGTTTTCGGAGTATCTTCGGGAAAACTGCTCGGGTTTATCGTATCCCAACGAGGCATTGAGGCCAATCCAGAAAAGATCAAAGCCATATTAAATATGGAACCGCCGACTTGCCAAAAGGACGCCCGTAGCTTACGGGTGCATGGCAAAGACTCAAAGAGTGTTTATTTCCGATCGTGTATGTGAGGTATGCCATTCTTTAAACTCCTCAAGAAGCGGGACAAGTTCCGATGATACCGAGGCACAAAGAAGCATTCAAGATTTGAAGACCTTCTTAACGACACCCGGCCTTGGTTTCACCGATGCGGGGAACCTCATACTTTACATCGCGACAACAACTCATGTAGTCAGCGCTGCAATCATCGTAGAAAGGGAGGTGCCGGGTCACGTGCAGAAGGTCCAACACCCGATCTATTTCATCAGCGAGGTCCTGAGTGATTCTAAGGTGTGGTATCCACAAGTGCAAAAATTATTATACGCCGTACTCCTTACATCTCGCAAACTCAAGCACTACTTCCAAGAGCATACTGCTTCGTTGTCACTTCCTTCCCAATAGGAGATATACTTCACAACCAGAGGCCACCGAGAATTGCAAAGTGGCAATGAGCTTGGAGCTTTTGATATCCTATTCAAGCCTCGCACAGCCATCAAGTCTCAAGCGCTCGTCGACTTCACTGCCGAGTGGACAGAACTTCAAAATCCGGCATTCGTCAAGGAACTCAAGTACTGGGCGATGTATTTTGATGGTTCCCTCATGCTCAGTGGCGCGGGGGCTGGTATAGTGCTCATATCACCACGTGGGGAACGGTTGAGGTACGTTCTTCAAATACTTTTTCCCGCGTCGAGCAACGCTGCCGAGTACGAGGCACTCATCCATGGGCTCCGTATCGCCATATCGCTCGGCATCCGGCATTTGATGTTTTGCGGAGATTCAGTGCTCATGGTCAATCAGATGCAAAAAGAATGGTCATGCATCGAAGACAACATGGCTGCGTACTGCCATGAGGTACGCAAGCTAGAAGGTAACTTTGACTGCTTGGAACTTGATCATGTGCTCCGTCAGGACAATGAAGCGGTCGACAAGCTAGCCAAAATGGGAGCCAACCGGACCACAGTGCCCGTGGGAGTATTCGTCGAAGAAATTCATAAGCCCATAATAAGCACTCAGCCAAAGTTGGACATCCCACTGGCGAAGAACATGGAGGAAGAAGTCTTGATCATTACCCCCGATTGGACAGCTCCGTATATGGACTATTTGACGAAGGACGAGCTATCTAAAGACCGCATGCAGGCCGAACGAATAATGCACCGAAGCAAGAGCTACCTGGTAATCAGGGAAGAACTCTATCGCAAGAGCTCCTCTGGTGTACTACGACGATGCATATCAGAACAAGAAGGAAGAGATCTTCTCAAGGAAATCCACTCGGGAATTTGCGGGAATCACGCGGCGTCAACAACCCTAGTCGGTAAGGCTTATCGTCAAGGATTTTTCGGTGGCGATCATTGTCATCGATGTAGAGGAAATCGCCCGGATATATGGGATGTCAATTCTTTACGCGATCGTGAACAAACCAAGACAAAGAACTACTGCATCATCCCAATCACCTGGCCATTCGCGGTCTGGGGGCTTGACATGGTCGGTCCTTTGAAGAAGGCTCAAGGTGGTTATACTCATCTCTTTGTGGCCGTCGATAAATTCACCAAATGGATTGAGGCCAAGCCAGCCGCCACAATCACAGCTGCAAAGGCCAAAGAATTCTTCCATGAAATCTTGGTTAGGTTCGGCGTACCAAACCGAATCATCACGGATAACGGCACGAAATTCAGAGCTAGCATATTTCAAGACTGGTGCGGTGAACTCGGCATAAAAATTTGCTTCGCATCAATAGCACACCCCCGAAGTAATGGGCAGGTCGAGCGAGCCAATGGCATGGTGTTACAAGGCCTAAAGGCAAGGATTTTTTATCGTCTCAAACCATACGCCACTCGGTGGGTCAAAGAATTGCTTCGGTACTCTGGGGGCTGCGAACCACCCCCAGCAGAGCAACCGGGCAGTCACCTTTCTTCCTGGTGTATGGCTCAGAGGCGGTCCTCCCCACCGAGTTAGAATTCGGATCCCCGCGAGTTCGGAGCTATGAAGAAGCCGCTTTGGAAGAAAGCCGGCTAGAAGACCTCGACCGACTGGAAGAAGCCAGGGACGTCGCAACAATTCAGTCGGCAAAGTACCTTCAGGGCTTACGTCGCTATCATGGTCGCAATGTAAAGAGCCGCGCATTCTCCAAAGGAGATCTGGTCCTTAGAAAGAATCAGAAATGCGAGTATAAGCTCTGCCCAAGCTGGGAGGGCCCTTACATCATCGATGAGGCAATACGTCCTGGGGCTTATAAGCTCAAGCGTGAAGATGGCACAGTTGTCAGCAACACCTGGAACATAGAGCAGCTACGTCGTTTTTTCTCTTGAGCTCTGTAATTCAAATTCTTCTTTATGAATGAATGTTTACTCTTAAAGTCGTCCTTGTATAATCTTCTCGAAAATTATGCGTCCGTGTGCTTTGCTCCTACGAATGTTAAGACTCTGAGACATGCGTCATATACCATGCCTCAGAGCCTGGGGGCTGAACTAGTCGGACATGGCATTTAAGATATCAAAACTACTCGGGCAAAGCAGCATATTTAAAGAAAAAATGCAAGGCCAAAGAAACACTTTCAAATATTTGTTTACAGGTCCAAAGTCTCTGCGACGGCCGAAGAAGCATCCTTAACTTCCTCCCAGAGTTCGGCTGCCCGGTTTTCATCCACGTTACAGGCATAGCCATCCTTAATAACTTCAAGATCCACTCGGGGATAAAGCGACATGGTGATCGCCAGAGCTTGGCTAGCGCCATTGGTCGTCGTTTCCTTCAAGAGTATCTTAAGCTCCTTGGGGGCTTCCTCCAGTTGGGAGATAACTTGGTCCCTACTGAGTGGCCTCTCGCCTTCGGGATGAAGCAACCTCAGCAACGGGTCAGAGGCCTCGCGAAGCTTAGCACAAGACGTTTCAAGGGCCTCAACCTTCTCGCTATAAGCGGCGAATTGCGCCCGCGTCTTGAACTTATAGTCTGTAAACGAAACAGATTATCAAGAAGAACCAAGAAGACAATGAAGGCAAGGGAGGGCTGAGCTGCTGAGCGTACCTTCCAGCTCCTTCTTCGATTTCAATTTGGAGACCTCCGAGGCCTTAAGTTGCTCTTGGAGCTTTACAATAGTAGAATCTCGAGCTGACATGAAGAGGAGGAAATCAAAAGACCAGACGATTAAACAAGGACACGGGATGGTTTAGGAAATATCTACCTCGAAGGGAGCCAACAACATCTAGCTTCTCCTGTCGCAGGGTTTCCTTCTCCTCCCGTAGGGCTTGGACCTCTGACCGAAGATTTCGCAGCTCGGCTGCATGTTTAGATTTGATCTGCTCCAACTCGGCCAGATATTCCTGCCGCATCTTGACCTCTAGGAGTATCTTTTGGAGGTATTTGGATTTCTTTGCAGAGCGTTCTGCCAATTTCTGTAACCTTCGCAGGGACAGATGACAACATGCTAACCAGCACAAGCAAGAAGGTGACAAAAGTAGAGAAAATATTACTCTGCTAGGCGAAGAAGCGCGACGTGACTATAAAAGTCATTCCTTTCTTCCTCCTCCGCCGGGTCATCAAGGGACTTCAAGCCGTCTTCCTCATCAACCCAAGCAGTTTGCATTATGAGTTGAGGGCGAGCAAGAGTCGGCGGATCTCAAGGAATCTCTTCAACCTCGGGGGATGAACAGGAGATGGGATCTTGAGCAGCAGGACCCGATGCAGAAGCATGGGGTGTCGGTGAAAGCGGATGTGGCTCAAAGGGCGCCCCTGTGTCCCCGGGCGAGGCCTCCTCAACCAAGACATGTACGTCCTGGGGCTCAGTTTCTTCAGGGGCTCCGGACGGTGTCTTGACAGGAACATCATACGAAGGATTCCTATGAGAAGAATGATCGGTGAATAAACCGGCAAAATCCGTCGAATAAGAGTCGATAGGACATCCAACCTATCGAACTTCTTTATTCTCATTGGGGGTTTCTTGCGAGCGACAAAACCACTTCCGGAGGGACCAGTCGGGGTGCTACGATCTGGAACCCTAGGCTCTTCACGAGCACTCGAGTCACTCGGAGTTGGACTTGGCTGGACCATGGGCTTATGCGGAAGGGGAACTGAAGGCACCGGGGCTTGCGCTGATGGTTCCTGGATTTTGGGACCACCAATCGGGCGCCGAGGCTTCGAGGAATCCTTGACAATTGTTTTCTTCCCCTTCTTAGCTGCCGGGTCTCCGACTTGGGAGCTCGCAGGTCGCTTCCAGTGAGCACTCTTATGAACGGCATTTCTGGGAGAGGCGCGTCACTGAAGAAAGCCAATCGATCCTGGAATGGAGTATTATAACTGTTAAAAAGTCATTCAGAGATGAACGTGGGAGTCTATCAGCTAAACTTTCTTACCTCAGGAAGAGGATTTGATGCAGTGAAGGACTTCGGGCATCTGGCGCTGGACATCTCTACGCTCGGGATGAAAAAGTTGGCTACCCGAGCATATAGTTGCTCCTTTGACGCTGATTCAGGCAATTCCCGGGTCGGATCGTCCCTCCCTTCAAATTCATAGCTCAGATGGACTCGCTCTTTTAGCGGTTGTACCCGGCGAGCGACAAAATGGAGGGCTAGACCGACTCCCGTGAGACCATCTTCTTTTAATTTCTCGATCAGCGCCAAAAGATCCTGCACCTGGTCCTTGTCGCCAGTATTGGGAGCAGATACCCAGGAAAGGGACACCTTAGGCCGACGCCCGGCGAAAGAGGGGAGAGCAGGATCAGGATTGGCACAATAGAACCATTCCTGGTGCCAGCCTTTATTGGAAGTTTTGAAGGGAATGGAAAAGTAGTTTTTCTTAAACCTCCCATAATCGAACTCCTCCCCAATCACCTTGGGGTCGCTTTGAGGGATAAGGTTTTAAAAGGTAAAAATGACGAAAGAGATTGAAATGAGGCGGATGCTCAAGAATGCCTCGCAGAGGTGAACAAAGAGGAGATCTGCAGGATGGAATTGGGATTCAAATTCACCAATTCAAGACCATAGAAAAGAGAAGATCACGAAGAAAGGCGCAGCGGAAGGCCCACCGCTACCGGAAGAAAGATTCGAAAACCACAATCTCTTCGGAGCGAGGGGTAGGGATGGATTCACCTACGGCCGGTCGTGCGGAGATCAGAGTCAAGGCTGGAAGAACCCAGTCGTCCGCCATGGATTGCAATTGCTCTTCCGTCATGATCGAGGTGGTCCAATCTTGAGGCAAAGGCTGCGAGGAGGTGTCCTTGGAAAGATGAGAAGACATTCTCGAAGGAAAGATCAACGACGACACAGAAATGCGGGTGCTACAGCAGTTAACCCTAGCGACGGAGAAGTCGGAGAGATAAGGAAGCAGAAGAGGCAGGAGTGTGCGATGGGAAAAATGAACCATCGGCTTAATCTTAACAGGGGGAAATTTATGTTTTCGCCAAATCGGCAGGAAAAGGATTGCAGAACGCCTAACCCTGTCCTATGCTTCGTAATGATTCGCTAGCACGGCGTTCTCACATACGGAGGCTGTCATGGTTTGACTAAGTCATATTTGGGACACGTTGCTCCCCACGATGGGATGTTTAACCACTTATCAAGCTAAGTGGGACGTGAATATCCTCCAGTTTGGATTAAAAATATCTTGTGATATGCCCCACGATGGGTCGCTAGTTGGTTACCGCATGGTGGAATCATATATCACGGGTTGAGCCTGATAAGGCACGGATCCGATGGTATGCCCCAAGATGGGTCGATAAGCTGTGTGTCGTGATAAACGAGTATGGATACCGTTCGAATGAACTTTGATATGTCCCAAGATGGACCAGAGCTATATCCTACACCAGTCGGATATAGGTATCACTCGGCCATGAGCCAAGA
Organism: Otatea glauca; assembly: GCA_036346275.1. Taxonomy (NCBI): domain Eukaryota; kingdom Viridiplantae; phylum Streptophyta; class Magnoliopsida; order Poales; family Poaceae; genus Otatea; species Otatea glauca. The sequence goes on from CM070720.1 coordinate 12,504,519, forward strand.
AAATCCTGATACGCTCCAAGTTGAGCCTAAGCTATATCCTACAGCAGTCGGATATAGGTGTCACTCGGCCAAGAGCCACGTAAATATGATACGCTCCAAGTGGAGCCTAAGCTATATCCTACAGCAGTCGGATATGGGTATCACTCGGCCAAGATCCACGTGAATGTTATATGTCCCGAGTCGGACCAGAGCTATATCCTACAGCAGTCAGATATGGGCATCACTCGGCCAAGATCCACGTGAATGTGATATGTCCCGAGTCGGACCAGAGCTATATCCTACAGCAGTTGGATATAGGTATCACTAGGCCAAGGTCCGCGCAAATCCTAATATGTCCCAAGTCGGACCTAAGATATATCCTGCGACGATTGGATATGGATACCACCTGACCAAAAGAGCCATGCAATCTTCGATATACCTCAAGCTGGGTCTAAGCTATGTCTAACGACAATCATGGACATCGCTTGGAAAGGTATTTCTTTATTATATATAAATTCCCCACGCATTATGCCTAGGAAAATATTTTCTTACATTTACAGGGGTTTTATACTTCTCTGCGGCGCACGCGACCAAGCGCCTCCACGAGAGCCTCCCTAGCCCTATAAAGCGCGGGGAAAATCTCGAGGAAGGCGTCGAGGGTGACGACTTTGTCCTCCGCCTATTCAGCCATGGCGAGGTCGAAGAGCGCCCACTCTTCGGCAAGCTCTGGATCCTGGTTGTCCATGAGATCTCTCGTGAAGAAGGTGGAGCTTGGTGCAAGAAATGGAGGACTAAGCGTGAGAGAATAAATTCTAAAAGCGTTGGTTCACCTTTTATAGCTGATACGGCGAGGTTGAAGTAAGTGCGAAGATGTAGTGACGTCAGAAGCTGAAAAGACTTGGAGTTAAGATGGTTCAGAAGCCAAAGAGGTTTTTGGAAAATGAATACGGCGGGGTTGTATAATGCTTGTATATATGTTGTTTGTACCCAAAGGGTAGTAACTTCATGTTTGTTTGTTTGTATGTTATGTTGACGTTGGAGCGTACGCACAAATCGTGGGACTATGTGAGAGGTTCGGGACTAGATGAAATAAATGGTACTCATCAACCAACGAAGACCAAGTGTTCAACAACCAAAGCAAGTACCCTCCTTTGATCATGTTGATCCCACTATTTTATGGAGCTTATGTTGTTTTATCAAATGATATATACAAGCATGTATGTTATGTTAAACTTGCTATATTGTGGGTACCGGTAGATATTTCCCATTTGCATGCATTAACGTTACCTTGACACTTGTTTACTGTCGACTTTTGTAGTCGGCAATAAATTTATGGGGCAGGCGCTAGATCTCAAACTCGAAGGTCACACAAGACAAAGGTTTAGACAGGTTCAGGCCCTCGACAGAGGAGGTAATACCCTAGTTCTGTGTGCTGCGATTATGTGGATCTCTTGGATCTAAGATTGCTCGTGAGCTCTGTGATGCGATATGCGATGCGCTATATCTCCTTGTTGTTGCCCGCCCTCTCCCGTATATAATGGGGGTGGGGCGGTTTACAGAGTCCCGATCGGTTAAGAGATTCCGATCGGTTATATGATTCTAATCGGTTACAAGATAGAGTTTACATCTTTATCTACCCTGTCAACAACTCGGATTACAACCGTATCTTTTATATCTAAATACATATTCAACTGTCTATAGGATGTACCCCCTTCCGTACGGCAACACAGCTTGGCGGGGAGCTTTCCTTGTGGGCCTTCCGTTCGGCCTTGTTTCTCCTTCAAGCGATTCTGGGCCGGTTATGAAGACACCTGGTTTCATATATTCCACAGTAGCCCCCGAGTGATTCATGATCCGGTTGCTATATCTTTATCTGGGACTCAACTTGGATCCGCGCTTTCAGCTACTAGCATAAACCTCTGACTGGTTTCTTCTTTGATTTGAATGTTTCTTCTTGCTGCAAGGGGATTATGAAGGACTCGAATATATCCCTGAACAGTCTTCGAAGTTGTTTTGACTTCTTGAGTTAATTCTTTTTCCAAAAACCTCTTTGGATTCTGAACCATCTTAACTCTAAGTCTCCTCGGCTTTTGATGTCTTTACATCCATGCATTTACTTCAACCTTGCTGTATCGGCTATAAAAAGCGATCCAACGCTTGTAGAAATGCGTTCCTTCTCGCTTAGTCCTCCTCTTCCTTACACCAAGCTCTAGCTTCTTCATAAGGAATTACATGGACGATCGGGACCCCGAGCTCGCCAAAGAATGGGCATTTTTTGACCTCGTCATGGCAGAGCTGGCTGAAGAAGAGACTGTTGCCCGTGACCGCGTCGTCGTCGACACCTTCCTGGAGATCTTCCCTATCCTCTACAGGGCCAGGGAGGCTCTCGTGGAGGCACTGGCCGGGTGCGCCGCGGAGAAGTTTAGGGCCCCTGCAAATGTAATATATTCCCAGGCATAATGCCCGAGGAATTTTTATATATAATAAAGAAGTACCTTTTTCAAGTGTTCTCCATGATTGTCGCTTGACATAGTTTAGACCCAGCTTGGGGTATATCGAAGCTTGCATGGTTCTTTGGTCGAGTGACATTCGCATCCAATCGTCGTAGGATATACCTTAGGTCCGACTTGGGAAATGTTAGGATTTGTGTGGCTCTTGGCTGAGTGATACCCATATCCGACTATCGTAGGATATAGCTTAGGCTCGGCTTGGAGCGTATCAGGACTTCCTTGGTTCATGGCCGAGTGATACCCATATCCGACTGGTGTAGGATATAGCTTAGGCTAAACTTGGAGCGTATCACGCTTACGTTGCTCTTGGCCTAGTGATACCCATATCCGATTGGTGTAGGATATAGCTCTGGTCCATCTTGGGACATATCAAAATTTTCTTTGCTCGTGGCCGAGTGATACCCATATCCGACTGCTGTAGGATATAGGTTAGGCTCGACTTGGAGCGTATCAGGATTTTCTCAGCTCATGGCCAAGTGATACCTGTATCCGACTAGTGTAGGACACAGCTCTGGTCCAACTTGGGACATATCAAGGTTTATCCGAATGGTATCCGTACTCGCTTTATCACGATGCACAGTTTATCGACCCATCTTGGGGCATACCATTTGAACCATGACTTATCAGGCTCAACCTGCGATATATGATTCCGTCATGCGGTAACCAATCTACGACCCAACGTGGGGCATATCACAAGAAGATATTTTTAATCCAGACCGGAGGATACACACGTCTTGCTTAGTTCGATAAGTGGTTAAACATCCCATCATGGGGAGCAACATGTCCCAAACATGACTTAGTCAAACCATAACTACCTCTGTATGTCAGGACGCCAGGTTAGCAAATCATTACGAAGCATAGAGCAGGGTCAATCTCTTTCACGCCGATTCGGCAAAAACCTAATTTTAACCCATTTAAAGCCGACGGTTCATTTTTCCCATCGCGCACTCCTGCCTCTTCTGCTTCCTTTGTCTCTCCGCCTTCTCCGCCGCCAGGGATTAACTGCCGTTGCGCTCGCATCCTTGCACCGCCGTTGATCTTTCTTCCGAAAATGTCTTCTCAATCTTCCAAGAATGCCTCCCCACAGCCTTTGCCTCAAGATTGGACCACCTCGATCATGACGGAGGAGCGGTTGCAATCCATGGTGGATGATGGGATTCTTCCAGCCCTGACCTTGATCTCCGCACGACCGGCCGCAGGTGAATCCATCCCAACCCCCCGTTCTGAAGAGATTGTGGTCTTTGATTCCTTCTTCCAACGCGGGCTAGGCCTTCCTACCTGCGCCTTTCTTCGCGGTCTTCTCTTCTTCTACAGCATCGAATTGGTGAACTTGAATCCCAATTCCATCCTGCAAATTTCTCTTTTTGTTCACCTCTATGAGGCTTTCTTGGGCATCCGCCCCCATTTCGATCTCTTTCACCATTTCTACCTTTTGAAACCTTATCTCTCAAAGAGCGACCCCAAGGTAATTGGGGGAGTTGGATTTCAGCTGCGGGAGGGGTTGAAGAAAAACTATTTTGCTATTCCCTTCAAAACTTCCAATAAGGGCTGGCACCAGGAGTGATTCTACTGTGCCAATCCCGATCCTGCCACTCCCCCCTTTTGTCGGGCACCGGCCTAAGGTGTCCCTTTCTTGGGTATCTGCCCCTAATGCTGCGGACATGGACCAGGTGCATGATCTCTTGGCGCTGATTGAGCAATTGAAGGAAGATGGTCTTGCGGGAGTTGGCCTCGCCCTCCATTTCGCTGCTCGCCGGATACAACCTTTGAAGGAGCGAGTCCATCTGGGATACACATTTGAAGGTAAGGACGATCCGACCCGAGAACTGCCCAAAGCAGTGTCGAAGGAGCAGATGTATGATCGGGTAGGTGACTTTTTCATCCCGAGCGTAGAGATGTCCACCGCCAAATGCCCAAAATCCTTCACTGCATCACACCCTCGTCCTAAGGTGAGAAAGTTTAGCTGATAGATTTTGACATTGGTCTCTGAATGTCTTTTAACAGTTGTAACACTCCTTTCCAGGATCGCCAGCCTTTTTTCAGTGACGCGCCTCTCCCGGAGATGCCCGTTCATAAAAGCGCTCCCTTCAAACGACCTGCGCGCTCCCCGGCCGGAGACCCCGCCACCAAGAAGGGGAAGAAAGCGATGACCAAGGACCCCGCGAAGCCCCGGCGCCCGACTGGTGGTCCCAAGATTTAGGAACCACTAGCACGAGCCCCAGCGCCTTCGGCTCCACCTCCCCACGAGCCCGTGGTACAGCCGAGTTCAATTCCGAGAGGCTCGGTCAGTCGGGAAGAGCCTAGGGTTCCGGTTTGTAGCGCCCCGAGTGGTCCCTCCGGGAGTGGCTCTGCCACCCGAAAGAAGCCCCCAATAAGAATAAAGAAGTCCGACAGGTTTGATGCCCCGTCGACTCTTATTTGGTGCGTTTGCTGGCTCATTTACTGACTGTTCTTCTTGTAGGAATCCTTTGTACGATGTTCCTGTTGAAACGTCGTCCGGGGCCCCTAAAGAAACTAAGCCCCAGGATGTTCTTGTCTTGGTTGAGGAGGCCTCACCCGTGGACACAGGAGCGCCCACCAAGCCCCACCCGCCTTCGCCGACACGCCATGCTTCGGCATCAGGTCCTGCCGCTCAAGAGCCCATCTCTTGTCCATCCCCCGAGGTTGAAGAGATCTCCCGAGTTCCGCCGACTCCCGCTCGCCCTCAACTCATAATGCAAACCGCATGGGTTGATGAGGAGGACGTCTTGAAGCTCCTGGATTACTCGGAGGAGAAGAGAGAAAGGAACGAATTTTACAGTCATGCCACCGCTTGTGCTCGCCTGGCCCTGGTAATACTTTCACTACTCTTATCAGCTTCGTGCTTGTGCCAGTTAATATGTTCTCACCTTCCCCTGCGATGATGACATAAATTGGGAGAACGCTCTAAAAAGAAGTCCGAGTACCTCCAGAAGATGCTCCCAGAGGTCGACGCCGCCGAATATCCGCCAACTTGGAGCAGATCATATGGGTCATGCAAATGAGCCGCGACTTCTTCTACGGAGGTCCAGCGCTATGGAAGAGCGTAAAACCTGCGGTAGGAGAAGCTAGATGTCGTTGGCTCCCTTCAAGGTAAACATTTCTTGGACCACCCCGTGCTCTTGTTCAATTGTCCGGTCTTTTGATTTCTTTGTCTTCATGTCAGCTCGGGATTCCACTATTGCAAAGCTTCAAGAGCAACTCAAGGTGTCGGAAGCCTCCAAATTGAAGTCAGAGAAGGCGTTAGAAGGTACGCTCGGCAGCTTGGCCCTCCTTTGTCTTCGTCGCCTTCTTGGCATTTCTTGATAATCAATTTTGCTTGCAGACTACAAGTTCAAGACGCGGGCGCAATACGCCGCTTATAACGAGAGGGTTGAGGCCCTTGAAACGTCTTGCTCCAAGCTTCGCGAGGCCTCTGAGCCGCTGCTGAGGTTGCTTCATCCCGGAGGCGTGAGGCCGCTCAGCAGGGACCAAGCCATCTCTCAACTGGAAGAAGCCCCCAAGGGGCTCAAGATACTCTTGAAGGAAATAGCGACCAATGGCGCTAGCCAGGCTCTGGCGATCACCAAGTCGCTTTATCCCCGAGTAGATCTTAAGGCTATTAGAGATGGTTATGCTTGTAATGTAGATGAAGACAGGGCCGCTGAACTCTGGGATGAAGTCAAGGATGCTTTTTCCGCTGTAGCGAAAACTTTGGACCTATGAATCAAATATATAAAAGTGTTTCTTTGTTCTTGCATCTTGTCTTTTAAATATGCTACTTTGTCCGAGTGGTTTTCTCATATCATGTCCGACTAGTCCAGCCCCCAGGCTCTGAGGCATGGTTCATGACACATGTCTCAGAGTCTTAAAATTTATAGGAGCAAAGAACTCATACGCATAGTTTTCGAGAAGATTATACGAGAACAACTTTAAGAGCAAACATTTATTCATAAAGAAACAATTGAATTACAAAGTTCAAGTGAAACAACGACGTAGTTGTTCTATGTTCCAGGTGTTGCTGATAGTTGTGCCGTCTTCACGCTTGAGCTTATAAGCCCCAGGACGTATCACTTCATCAATGACGTAAGGGCCTTCCCAGCTTAGGGAGAGCTTATGCTCGCATTTCTGATTCTTTCTAAGGACCAGATCTCCTTTGGAGAATGTGCGGTTCCTTACACTGCGACTTTGATAGCGACGTTAGCCCTGAAGGTATCTTGCTGACTGAATTATCGCGACGTCCCTTGCTTCTTCCAGTCGGTCGAGGTCTTCTAGCCGGCTTTCTTCCGAGGTGACTTCTTCGTAGCTCCGAACCCGTGGGGATGCGAATTCTAACTCGGTGGGGAGGATTGCCTCTGAGCCATACACTAGGAAGAAAGGTGACTACCCAGTTGCTCTGCTGGGGGTAGTTCGCAGCCCCCAGAGTACCTAAGGCAATTCTTTGACCCACCCAGTGGCGTATGGTTTGAGACGATCGAAAATCCTTGCCTTTAGGCCTTGTAACACCATGCCATTGGCTCGCTCGACCTGCCCATTACTTCGGGGGTGTGCTACCGATGCGAAGAAAATTTTTATGCCGAGTCCGTCGCACCAGTCTTGAAATATGCCGCCTCTGAATTGCGTGCCGTTATCCGTGATGATTCGGTTTGGTACACCGAACCTAACCACGATCTCATTGAAGAATTCTTTGGCCTTTGCGGCTGTGATTGTGGCGACTGGCTTGGCCTCCACCCATTTGGTGAATTTATCAACAGCCACGAAGAGATGAGTATAACCGCCTTGAGCCTTCTTCATTGGTCCCACCATGTCAAGCCCCCAGACCGCAAATGGCCAGGTGATTGGGATGGTCTGCAGTTCCTGTGCTGGTTTGTTCACATGTCGCGTGTAACATCCCAAAATTTGGCTTAATTAAGTTTTTATTGCTTAAAAGTGCATTTGTGATTTTCTGGAATTTATTTGGATTTTTCTAGATTTAATTGAATTAATTCCTATTTCAAGTTTATTGTCTTTTATTTAAATCTATTCAAATCTGTGCAAAGTTAAAATAAAGTTTTGCCAAAAATATTTTAGTTGAGTCCGTAATGTCTCAAAGTATTTCTAGATTTTCTTGGATTTTTCCTGATTATTTTATTGCCTAAAACAAATTAAATGAATATCTGGAATTATTTTAAATGAAAAACCTTTTGAAAAACCTCTGAACAGTAATGGGCTCGGCCCATGTACTATGCGCGCATGGCCCGGAGAAGCGCCCATTTGGCCCATCTCGTAAACCTAGGGCGATTGAATCGCGCCGCTGGATCAAGATCGAAGCGGGTGAGATCAAGTCGCACTTTCCGACTCGGAGGAATCTTCGCCGCTGGAAAGAATCGTGGGCGGTTAGGATTAGATCGTGGCTGTGTGATCGTGACCGTTGGGGCGAGATCGAACGGCCGAGGGTTGTCGCTCCGATCGCGAACTCGAGTCCGCCGTCGACACGACTTCGCCACGGAAAACCTAGGTTCCGCTTTTAGCGCGCTTGCCGAGGCTATAAAGGAGGGGTGGCGCCCGAGGTTCATCCGCAGCGCCGCGCCTTTTGGTCGGTAAGGTTTCGCGAGAGCCGCCGCCACGCACCCGCAGGGGCTCGCCGGAGTTGGAAGCGCAGACGCCGGTTTTTGCTCGAAGTTCGCCACGGTTCGCCGGTTTTCGACGTGTTGTTTCCGATTCAACTCATCGGAGTGTGCCGCGCCGACTACGCCACGCCTTCGCCGGAACCGCGTCGAACGCTGCTATCTCGGTATTCTTCCTCGCCTCCGGTGGTCTTCTCGCCGCGCGCCGCTTTTGCTTCGTAAGTTTGTGACCGCGGATCTTCCGTGAAGGGCCAGGATCGTGCCGCGTGGGGTTGAGATCGGCAGCCGTTGGATGCGATCTGTGCGATGGGTTTCCGCCGCGCGTGTGGACCAATCAGGAGCCGACATGTGTTAGGCGCAAAGATCGAGGCGCCATGGACCGGGTGCACCGTGAACCCGAGGGAGCCATGGACCGGGTCTATGCACCGGAGCTACGTGGCAGCGCCTGATTGGCTGGCGCCAGGGCTGACGTCACGCTGACGTCATAAATCGGTTTTCAGAATAAAAATAAATCTGTTAATTTCGAATTTCTGATTTTCTGATTTCAGTATTTATTTCAAACTTCAAAAGGCTATATCTTTTGCAATTTAACTCGGAATTGAGTGATTCCAATTTCTAAAAATTTGTAAAATTGAGATCTATTTAATGGTGAATTTTAATTGATTTTTGGTGTTAATTTGCTCTCTGTTTTGGTATTTATTTGCTTTTCTTCTTCGGTACGCGTAGACGTTGAATTGTGTGACGCTTCGGAGGAAGATCAAGCAAATCAAGAGCAATCTTCAGATCAAGATCAGGAACTATTCCAAGGCAAGTTGTGCTTTGATCATGTTGAACCCATGTTTATAAAATTGCTATATTTGTTTTACCCTATTGCATATGTTTCAAATATACAATTGTTTCAAACTAGACTGGGCTTAGCTAATATATCAGATTGATCTATACCCTACCTTGTCATTGTATGCCATGATCCATTGTCACCCTAGATTGGTTTAATATAGTTGATTAGTAATTATGATCAACATTGGAGGTTTAGTCTGTAATAGTTGCTTAGCCTTGCCACGTCATCACATGTGTCAGAATCATTGATAATTAATCTTGATTAATGGAATATGGAACAATGTTATGAACTTGTGTGTCATGTGGATCACACGATGAGATTGAGTTGTTGTGGCGAGTCATGTCACGCAACGATGTTGAATTGTTGATGGCACGTGGTGCTTGGTAATCAACGGGGTGATAATCATTTAGATTGGGGCAAGTGGCAAAGGGGCGAGGAGGCCAAGGTGGGCCCGATGGGCAGATGGTATGTGGATGTCTTGCCTTGATCGCACTAAGGACTTAACCTTGCAAGCCTTTGACCTGAGTCTATCATGCAACCACATGTCCGTATGGGCCACCTAGCCGAGTAATTTGCAATGTCTTAATTTGGGTACTATCGTGGTCGGTGTGAGTTCCCGAGTTATGGAGTAATTCACATGGCGCAAGAGGGGGCCCCGGATGTGGTAACCATCCTACCAAAGTTGAATCCTTAGCGGGTAGTATCGGGTTAAGCGAGCATTGTAAAGGCTTTGTTATAATCACTCGCCTTGGTGGTGTTTGGTTGTATCACGTGGGTAAAGTGCATAACCTCCGCAGAGTGTGAAACTATTCGGATAGCCGTGTTCATGATTGAGCAATGCTCGGAATTACAGCTTAAGGGTTAGCTTAATTAATTGGACAACATGGTTGGGATGGCGGAATGCCATATGGAAGATGAAATTTGACTTAGGATTGGAAACTTGATTTACTTGAGAAATATTGAACTTATTTACTATTGTTATTTGTTTTACATTCTTTACAATCTATTTATTATATATGTTCATAAATGCTGCTTATTGCAAAATAGCCATGATAGCCTATCCATTGGAATAAGCCTTACATATAGATACATAGAATTGCATTCTGTGCACAACTTGTTGAGTGCTTTAAGTACTCACCCTTGCCAAACAACAATAATCAACAGCTTGAGGAATCTACACTGTTGGAAGATGAAGTCCAGGAAGACACGAGTCATTAGGGTCCGAGCCTTGTCGGTTGCCTGTGGTGAACTGATGAGCTATCTACGTTTTCTACTTTCCGCTGCTTAATTATTAGTTTATATTCTCAGTCCTGCCCTGCGTGGCTTAATAATGTAAGTTGGTCATAAGATCATACCTTTAGTTATATCAATGAATGAACTATTATTCTATTATCGTTGAGTATGATGTGATATGTACCAATGTTGAGTCGTGCACTAGCGCTGATCCCGGAATAGTGCGGTAAACACAAAGGTTCAATCGCGGATTCGGTCCTCACATCGCGCAAAGAACTGACAACCTTCGCATGTTCGGACGATGTCCTCTTCATCGGTGACAGTAGTCGGCCAGAAAAATCCATGACGATAAGCCTTGCCAACTAGGGTTGATGACGCCGCGTGATTCCCACAAACTCCCGAGTGGATTTTCTTGAGAAGATCTCTTCCTTCTTGTTCTGATATGCACCATCGTAGTACACCAGAGGAGCTCTTGCGATAGAGTTCTTCCTTGATCACCACGTAGCTCTTGCTTCAGCGCAATATTCGCTCGGCCTACGTGCGATCTTCAGGTAGCTCGGACGTTCGACTTTGGCCGAGTGCCTATTGTGGGCTTCTGAATTTCTTCGACGAATACTCCCACGGGCACTGTGGTCTGGCCGGATCCCATTTTTGCTAGCTCGTCGGCCGCCTCATTGTCCCGACGGAGCACATGAAGAAGTTCCAAACCGTCGAAGTTGCCTTCTAGCTTGCGTACTTCCTGGCAGTAGGCAACCATGTTGTCTTTGATGCAGGACCATTCTTTCTGCACCTCAACAGCTCTCCATTTGGTGATATGAGCACTATACCGGCCCCCGTGCCGCTGAGCATGAGGGAACTATCGAAGTACATCGTCCAATACTGGAGTTCCTTGACTACCACCAGATTTTGAAGTTCTGTCCACTTGGTAGTGAAGTTGACGAGCGCTTGAGACTTGATGGCCGTGCGAGGCTTGAATAAAATGTCAAAAGCTCCAAGCTCGACTACCCACTTTGCAATTCCCCCAGTGGCCTCCTGGTTGTGAAGTATATCTCCTATTGGGAAGGAAGTGACCACCGAAACAGTATGCTCTTGGAAGTAGTGCTTGAGTTTGCGAGACGTAAGAAGTACGGCATATAATATTTTTTGCACTTCTGGATACCGCACCTTGGATTCACTCAGGACCTCACTGACGAAGTAGATCGGATGTTGGATCTTCTGCACGTGACCCAGTTCCTCCCTTTCTACGATGATCGCAGCGCTGACTACGTGAGTCGTCGCCGCAATGTACAGTAACAGAGGTTCTTCTAGCATCGGAGAAACCAAGACCGGGGGCGTCGTTAAGAAGGTCTTCAAATCTTCAAATGCTTGCTGTGCCTCAGGCGTCCATTGGAACTTGTCCTGCTTCTTGAGGATTTTAAAGAATGGCATACCTCGCATACCCAGTCGGAAAATAAACCTGCTGAGTGCAGCCATGCATCCTGTAAGCTTTTGGACATCATTTTGGCAAGTCGGCGGTTCCATATTCGATATGGCCTTGATATTCTCTGGATTGGCTTCAATGCCTCGTTGGGAGACGATAAACCCAACAGTTTTCCCGAACATACTCCGAAAACACACTTCTCAGGATTAAGCTTCATGCTGAAGGCCCTTAGACTTTCAAACGTCTCGGTTAGGTCTGCGATAAGGTCCTTCCTCTCCCGAATCTTTACAACGACATCATCCACATATGCCTCCACATTGCATCCGAGTTGGGCATGAAAGCACCGCTGTATTGCGCGCTGATAGGTTGCACCAGCATTTTTTAAACCGAACGACATCGTGGTATAGCAAAAGGCCCCAAAGGGCGTGATGAATGAAGTCTTGATGTGATCTTCCGCCTTTAGGCGAATCTGGTGATACCCTGAGTAGGCATCGAGAAAACTCAGGATTTCGCACCCGGCGGTCGAGTCAACCACCTGATCAATTCGAGGTAGCCCGAAGGGATCCTTCGGATATGTCTTGTTGAGATCAGTATAATCAAGGCACATGCACCAAGTTTTTTTCTTCTTTTGAACTAGTATAGGGTTTGCCAACCAATAGCTTGGTGATCTCCTGCTTGATGGCGTTCTGACGATCTGGAGCAAACCGCCGGAGTCTCTGCTTGACTGGCTTTGCCTTTTCGTCAACGTGTAGAGAATGCTCGATCACCTCCTTAGGAACTCCCAGCATGTCAGATGGTTTCCAGGCAAAGATGTCCTTGTTAGCCCGGAGGAAGGTAATGAGCACGTCTTCCTATTTATCCCCGAGCCCTATCTCGATCAAAGTCATCTTGGACGAGTCGGATGGGTCGAGGATAATTCTCTTGGTTCCTTCTCTAGGCTTTATCCCTAACGTGGCCTGTTTCTTGGATGGGACGTCGTCTTCTTCCTACAACGTGGCAGCCTCTGCCTGGATATTCTCCCCCTCAGAGGCTGCCTCCTGTAGCTCGGCAAGTTCACAATTCTCTCGGTCGCATTCCAAAGATCGCTTGATGTCGCTGCAAATCGTGATGACGCCTTTGGGTCCTGGCATCTTCATCACCAAATAGGTGTAGTGCGGGACAGCCATGAACCGAGTCAGACTGGATCTTCCCAAGATAGTGTGATACGTTGTCTCGAAATCCGCTACCTCGAAATTTACATACTCGGTCCGATAGTTGCTTTTGGTACCGAAGGTGACAGGCAAAGAAATCTGCCCGAGAGGAAACGAAGACGCCCCAGGGATCACCCCGTGGAACGGCTGTGAGCTAGGCCTTAGCTCGGAGCGGGGGTTGTTCATGTCATCGAGGGTTTTGGCGAACAAGACGTTGAGTCCACTCCCTACATCAATCAAGACCTTCTTGAGCTTCACATTGCGAATAACAGGGTCGAGCACTAGAGGGTACTTACCCGGATGTAGAACTCGGTTGGGGTGATCCGAGCGATCGTAGGTGATCGGGACTTCAGACCATTTTAGATACTGGGGGATTGCCGGTTCCACCGCATTGATCTCCCGAGCGGTAAGATTTTGCTTCCGCTTGGACTCGTATACGGTGGAGCCCCCGTATATGTAGTTCAGCTCGTGCTCGGGCTCTTGGTAATCGTCCTCGCCAGGAATGTCCTTCTTCTTGGCCACCGCCTCCTTCGTAGGAGCCGGCTGCTTGTTGCTTTCGCGCGCAAAATGCTTCAGAGTAAAGCAGTCTTTAGCGGCGTGTTTACCTTTAGGGTGAAAAGAATAGATCGCCTCGATGACGATATTGTAGTCGGGTGCCTCCCTTCGCGCGACTTGGGGCCGGTTGTGTTCTACTACCGCAACTAGCTCCTCGCCTTTCCGCTTTTTGTCTTTGTGCTTGGAGGACTCGGCTCTGTCGCCTTTGTTCTTCTGTTGCGGGCGATCTTCTTGGCGCTCGGCCAGGGCATCGGAGGCCGTGGCATAGCAGTCAGCCAATATGGTTTCCTGGATATTTTCTTGATTAGATCAGGATCACATACCCCTTTCTGAAAGGCTGCCACCACCACTGCATCAGATACATCCCTGATGGTGTTCTTCTTCTGCATGAAACACCGGATGAAATCTCTCAGCGTCTCGTCCTTCTTTTGGTGAAGCTGATATAGGTCCCACGGGGTGCCGGGCCTCCCGTAGGTCCCCTGGAAGTTCGCGATAAATTGATTGCAAAGATCGCTCCAGGAGTCCACCGAGTTCGCAGGAAGTCCCATGAGCCATGCTTGAGTTGAAGGGGTGAGATTGACTGGCAGATAATTAGCCATCATGTTTTGATTGCCCCCAGCCGCTTTGACCGCCAGGGCATAGACCTGCAGCCAAGCATCCGGATCTCGTTCCCCGTTAAACTTAACAATGCCCTTGGGGCTGAAGCCTTCAGGCCATACCACTCAGCGTAACCGAGAGGTGAACGCTCGGATTCCGTCTATGGATCTGTCGTCCTGATGAGGGGGAGTCCGGCGTGGTGAGCCTCTGGCTCGGCGATCGTCATCAACGTGTCGGGGTGGCATTCCGTGTGGCGAGTCCATGACTCAACGATCGTCGTTATCGTTCTGACCCCGACGATGATGGTCTCTATAATCGTTGCAGTCGTCGTACCTTTGATCGCTTCGTGGATCGTGGTCGATACTGAATCGTTCGTAGTCGTCGTGGCGCCAGCGTCGATCTTCTTCGGCCCATTCTTGTCATCTGGCGGTGATGTCCTGGCGGAGGTCGCGGTTGAGATTCTGGTGAACGTCTCCGACTAGTTGTAAGGGGCGCCAACTGTCGGTACTCCGACTGGTAGCAGTCCGACTGCTAGCGACGTAGGTAGCCACATGGGAGCGCGAGTGCGCTTCTCCTACCGGCTTTTCCTGATTCTGCTGAATGGCCACCACCGTCACCATGGCCTTGATCTGGGCCACGATCGGGGCCGCCGGGCTATCAGATGCAATCATCGGGTCCAGCGTGTCGAGGAGCGTCTTAGAGGCTACGACGTTCTGCTATGGCTTATGAAAGACAGCTTGGTCTCCCAATCTGGATTGTAGGATGTCCTCTCGGACATTGCGGCTGCGAGATCGAAGCGATCGCGTCTGTGCCTCCATACCCTTACAAAGAAGACGATCTTCCTCCGCAGCTTCTTGAATCTCTTGGTGGTGTTGGTGATCGGTTTTTTGCTCTTCTATCGCGAAGATGCCACGAAAATCGCAGCGATTCCTCGCGACGCCGACTGTTTTGCTGGCCAAGTCAGAAAGACATACCTGAGATGAATTGGTCTGACCTTTACCAGATTGGATATGGTTTAGATCTAGGCAGACAAGTTCTCCGTGTGCATCAGCGACGAAGTCTAGGCTTCCTGTAACATATAATTAAGTTTTATTTGCTTAAATGTGCATTTGTGATTTTTTGGAATTTATTTGGATTTTTCTGGATTTATTTGAATTAAATCTTATGTCAAGTTTATTGCTTTTTATCCAAAAGTATTTAAATCTATGCAAAGTTAAAATAAAGTTTTGGCAAAAATATTTTATTTGAGTCCAGAATGTCTCAAAGTAATTTTGAGATTTTTCTTGGATTTTTCCTGATTATTTTATTGCCTAAAGCAAATTAAATGAATTTCTGGAATTATTTTAATTGAAAAACTCTTGTAAAAGCGATGAACAGATCTTTGGCCGCCCATGAACCGTGCGGCCCAAGTCAGCCCATGCAGCCCTTTTGGAAACCGAAACCCTAAACCTAATCCGCTGACCGTTGGATCGAGATCCAACGGCCGAGATTGCGCCGCGTGGCCGAGCGCTCTGAGCCGTCGGATCGGCGCGCGTGTCGCTGGCGGATGCGTCCGCGTCACCTCTCGAAGTCGCCGGAGTCCGCCGTCGCCACGATGTCGTTTCTGAGTCCGGCCGACACGCCTCCCGTCGGCTATTTAAAGCGCCGCCACGGCGTTGGAATCTCACCGCGCCAGCATCATGCGCGCGCCCGCGACGCCGAGACGCCGCTGCTCGGCGAAGCTCGCTGAGTCGCCAAGCCCCGCCGCGGTCTTCGTCTGCTTTCCGCCGCCGTTTCGCCGTTTGAGCCGTGCGGTTCGGATCGGAGATCCCGTACCTCAACGCGTCGGACCCGTGAAGCGATGGCGGCGTTTTGTCGCCGAACGCCGTCGCCGAGGTCATCGCCCCCAAGTCCGGTGAAGTTGCGCCGCCGCACCGCCATTGTCGTGTGGAATCTTCCGAACCGCGGATCTCGTGAAGGCGCGAGATTGTGCCACGCCTCTCGCGTAAAATGAAGCGAACGCCGTGCGTCGCGCCGTTAGATCTAAATCCCGCGGTTGTCGTCTTTGCCACGTGGGGTGAGATCGGTGGCGTTAGATGTGATCTGTGCGGTGGGATTCCGCCGCAGTGGGCAAATCGGCGCCGCCGCGTGTCGGCGCTGGTGCCGAGGCGCCGTGAGCCGAGTCTACCGTAAGCCAGTAGCTGTCGTGGGCCGGTCCATGGACCGAGGACACGCGTCAGCTTCCGATTGGCTCACTCCAGTGCTGACGTCATGCTTGCGTCATAATCATATTTTCAATTGGAAAAATAATCCGATTGGAAATTCGGTGAAGATGACGTCATCATGAGGTCACGCTGACGTCATAAATCGCTTTTTCAGAATAAAAATAAATCTGTTAATTTCGAATTTCTGATTTTCTGATTTCAGTATTTATTTCAAACTTCAAAAGGCTATATCTTTTGCAATTTAACTCGGATTTGAGTGATTCCAGTTTCTAAAAATTTGTAAAATTGAGATCTATTTAATGGTGAATTTTATTTGATTTTTGGAGTTCAATTGCTCTCTGTTTTGGTATTTATTTGCTTTTCATTTTCGGTACGCGTAGACGTTGAATTGTGCGACGCTCGAGGAAGATCAAGCAACCCAAGAGCAAGCTTCAGATCCAGATCAGGACCTATTCCAAGGCAAGTTGTGCTTTGATCATGTTGAACCCATGTTTATAAAATTGCTATGTTTGATTTACGCTATTGCATATATTTCAAATATACAACTGTTTCAAATTAGTTTGGGCTTAGCTAAAATACCAGATTGATCTATACCCTACCTTGTCATTGTATGCCATGATCCATTGTCACCCTAGATTGGTTAAATATAGTTGGTTAATAATTATAATCAACATTGGAGGATTAGTTCGTATTAGTTGCTTAGCCATGCCACGCCATCACATGTGTCGAATCATTGATAATTAATCTTGATTAATGGAATATGGAACAATATTATGAACTTGTGTGTCATGTGGGATCACACGATGAGATTGAGTTGTTGTGGCGAGTCATGTCACGCAACGATGTTGAATTGTTGATGGCACGTGGTGCTTGGTAATCAACGGGTGATAATAACTTAGATTGGGGCAAGTGGCTAGGGCGAGGAGGCCAAGGTGGGCCCAATGGGCGATGGTATGTGGAAGTCTTGCCTTGATCACACTAAGGACTTAACCTTGCAAGCCTTTGACTGAGTCAATCATGCAACCACATGTCCGTATGGGCCACCTTAGCCGAGTAATTTGCAAAGTCTTAATGTTGATACTATCGTGGTCGGTGTGAGTTCCCTGGTCGGTGTAATTCACATGGCGCAAGAGGGGGCCCCGGACGTGGTTTCAGACCGCCAGATGTTGAAACCTTAGCGGTAGTATCGGGTTAAGATAGAGCATTGTAAAGGCTTTGTTATAATCTTTCGCCTTTGTGGTGTTTGGTTGTATCACGTGGGTAAAGTGCATAACCTCTGCAGTGTGAAACTATTCGGATAGCCGTGCTCGCGGTGTATTGAGCAATGCTCGGAATTACGATTAAGGGTTAGATTAATAAATTGGACAACTTGGTTGGGATGGCGGGATGGCCATATGGAAGATTGGAACTTGATTTAGGATTGGAAACTTGGTTTACTTGAGAAATATCAATTTATTTATTATTGCTATTTGTTTTACATTCTTTACAATCTATTCATCGTATTTGTTCATAAATGCTGCTTATTGCAAAATAGCCATGATAGCCTATCCTTTGGAATAAGCCTTACATATAGATAAATAGAATCGCATTCATGCACAACTTGTTGAGTGCTTTAAGTACTCACCCTTGCCAAACAACAATAATCAACAGTTGAAGAATCTACACCGTGTTGGAAGATGAAGTCCAGAAGACACGAGTCATTAGGGTCCGAGCCTTGTCGGTTGCCTGTGGTGAACTGATGAGCTATCTACGCTTCTACTTTCCATTTGCTTAATTATTAGCTTATATTCTCGCCTTGCCTGCGTGGCTTAATAATGTAAGTTGGTCATAAGATCATACATTTAGCTATATCAATAAATGAACTATTATTCTATTATCGTTGTGTATGATGTGATATGTACCAATGTTAAGCTGTGTGCACTAGCGTTGATCCTGGGAATAGTGCAGTAAACACAGTGGGTTCGAATCAGTGGATTCGGGTCCCTACAGAGGTGGTATCAGAGCATACTGACTGTAGGTCTTGGCCCTAGATAGTATGGAGGTGTCTTGTGAGAGTCCAAAACTATTTTCTAAAAGAAAATCCAAACTTGACTAATAGAACACTCTTGACTCATCTCATTCTCTACTTCTTGCCTTGGCTGAATTTACCGTTTTACTGGCCGTTTTGGATGGAGCTCTTATTCAAAGTTCTTGTGGAGCAGATGCCGATCGTTCCGACCTTTGAGGAGTCAGCTGGCGGCTACGCCATGGAGTTGTGGAGAGTACTTCAGACGCTTGGAGGCTTCTACCGCCCACTTTACCGAGGAGGATCCAGAGGAACGAGTGGGAGCCGAGAGGAGTGCACCCGTTGTTGCAGAGGATCTAGTAGTAGGTCACGTGGATAGGTTCGCTCCGATGCCCGCTCATCCACCGGTGTATGCGCCGGATCACCTCGGCCGTGGTGGTCGGATGAGTGAGTGTCACCTTGAGCCGTGTTGAGACTCGAGTGTGAGTCGCGTCTTTAAGTTAGTCTTTACCTTTTAGTTGACGTTAAGGTTTCGTGTTTAGTTTGCTTCTTTGTAATGCCGAGTGTGCAAGATGTGTTGCAAAGCTTGTAGGCTTAAATAAGCACCATACCAAGTTAAATAAAGAATTGTTCAGCTTTGGGTATAACATATCTCCCGCTTTAGAAATTCTTACTTCTTATCTATGCTACATCTACCTTTCCTAACCTAAGAGGCAATCTTCGATGGTGAATACTGAGAAACAACGGTGCTTCAGAAGTGGATCGCGTCGAATGACAACCCCAATGATGGAGGCAGCCCTCAACCACCGACAGTAGACATGCAGAATCTAGGAGCATTTCTGGCAGCGCAGACTCAACTGATGCAGACAATGATGCAGCAGATGCAGCAGATGACCAATGCAGCAGTAAATCACAACAATCCTGTAGCTCAGAACAATCATGGTGGACCTCGACCTATTTCCAAGCTATCAGATTTCATGAGGACTAGACCACCAACTTTTTCGGGAAATGTGAATCCTTTGGAAGCCGATGACTGGCTTAGGACAATTGAGAAGAAGCTGCACATCACACAGTGTGAAGGAAATGAGAAGGTGCTTTACGCCTCTCATCAACTGGAAGGGACCGCCGCAGAGTGGTGGGAGAACCATCTTGTGCCACTCATGGAGCCCCACAGAGATAACACGGGAGGAGTTTACTAATGCTTTCCGCCAAGATCATGTCCTGCAGGGAATGATGGATCTTAAGAAGGAGGAGTTCGAGCTTTGAAGCAAGGAGGCCAACCAAAGGGTCGAATACTTGAACAAATTTACTCGCTTAGCTCGCTATGCCCTCAAGACGAGCGACAGATAAAGCGAGCATACCTCGTTTCATGAAGGGATGAACTCAGACTACAGTGGACTGACACCCACAATTTTCCGATTTCCGGAGCTAGTCAATAAGGCTTTGATCCTAGAGGATAAGCGCAAAGAGCTAGGTGAAACCGTAAGCGCTTGATGAACAATCGGGTGGACGCCCAAATCATCTACGCTTGAGGATGTCACCACAAAGAATTTGCTAGATTCCAACCACCACCGCAAATAAGACATCAACTCCTACACCTCGCCATGCCAATCGAATTTTCAAACTCCAAAGACAGGCAACAACGCACGGGAGGAAATCAAGCATCCGCAAAGAAGAGATGCTATACTTGCAATGAGCCGGGCACTTTTCTAATAGGTGTCCACGTAAGGGAGGCATCACGCCACTGCTTCAACCTGGGAACAACACCCGCTAAAGCACCAACATCGAGGAAATCGTGCACCAAGCCAAGTGGAGCAACCCCGCAATCAACCATGCGTGGAAGGATCAACCACATCACCGCGGATGGAGCTCAAGAGGCAACAGACGTCGATTGGTAAGTTCTTGGTCAACTCAAGACTGCTTTCTGCTTTGTTTGATTCGAGCTTCGATTCGCTCGCTTTCAAAGTTTTGCAACCAAGAATGGATTTAAAGTGGTAATTCTTAAGTGTGTGCTTTAGTCCAAGCCCCGTGATCCGAGCTTAGATCTAGCCTTGGGTGTTTGGGAGCTAAGTTGCTTATGGATGGGATAGAATTTCTAGCTAATCTTATCTTGATAGATGCGCAATCCCTAGACGCCATCCTTGGAATGGATTGGTGTCAAAGCATAAGGTCGTTTTGGATTGTGGCGAAGGATTGTAACTTTGGAAGGCCCTAGTGGCAAGAAAGTGGAGTTTCAAGCGACCGCAGTTCGAGATGGGCAGTTAATGGTCAACAGCGTGAAAGCCATCAGCATGGAAGATGTGCCAGTGGCTAGGGAATACCCGGATGTGTTTCCAGAAGATTTGCCGGGATTGCCACCGACCGTGATATCGAGTTCGTTATCGAAGTTAGCGCCAGTGCACAAAGACCGATATCAAAGAGACCATATCGGATGCCTACCGACGAGTTAGTGGAAATGAAGAAGCAAATTGAGGAACTGCAAGAGAAAGGTTTCATTAGACCTAGTTCATCACCGTGGGGAGCCCCGGTTTTGTTTGTTCGCAA
Source organism: Otatea glauca (assembly GCA_036346275.1). Lineage (NCBI taxonomy): Eukaryota > Viridiplantae > Streptophyta > Magnoliopsida > Poales > Poaceae > Otatea > Otatea glauca. The sequence goes on from CM070720.1 coordinate 12,525,197, forward strand.
GAAGGATGGAAGTCTTAGAATGTGCATCGACTATCGCACTTAATGAAGTAACGATCAAGAATAAGTATCCGCTGCCCGTGATCGACGACTTATTTGATCGCTTAAGAGGAGCCGGAGTTTTCTCCAAGATAGATCTTCGCTCGTGATACCATCGCTTGAAGATCCGAGCGGAGGATGTACCTAAGACCGCGTTTCTACGCGATATGGACATTATGAGTTCACAACATGTCATTTGATTGACTAATGCCCCAAATATTTCATGAACATGATGAATAAAGTTTTTATGGATTACTTGGATAAGTTTGTGGTAGTCTTCATAGACGATATTTTGGTTTACTCAAAAATCAAGAAGAGCATTCGAACATCTAAGGATGGTTTTAGACAGTCATGAGAGCATCACTATATGCAAAGTTTAGCAAGTGTGAATTCGAAGGAGAAAGTTGAATTCTTGGGTCATGTAATGACTATCAAGGAGTGGCGGTCGATCCCAAAAAGTGGATCAGATGTTGCATTGGGAGCCACCAAGTCATTACTCGATTCGTAGTTTTCGGGAATGGCGGATATTACCGCCGGTTCATAGAAGGATTCTCGACAATTGCTAAACCCCGACGCAGCTTGTTGAAGAAAGAAAAGAAGTTTGCATGGACGCCAGAGTGCGAGAAAAGTTTCATGGAATTAAAGAAGCGCTAACAATGCACCCCGTATTAGTATTGCCGATGTGCGTAATGGATTTGACATTTATCGCGATGCTTCAAGCAAGGCTTGGGATGCGTGTTAATGCAAGAAGGCAAAGTCGTTGCTTATGCGCCGAGACAATTAAGACCGCATGAAGTGAATTACCCAACGATGATTTGGAGTTAGCGCCATAGTGCATGCTTTAAAGATATGGCGCCATTATCTCATAGGAAATAGATGTGAAATATATACGGACCATAAGAGTCCAAATACATATTCACTCAAGTCGACTGAATATGAGACAAATAAGATGGTGGAGCTAATTAAGGATTATAATATGGGAATCCATTATCACCTCGAAAAGCCAATGTGGTGGCGTATGCTCGAGTCGAAAGAGCCATAGCGCAAATACATTGTCAATGGAGGATCAACCGAATTATGCAAGGAATTTCGAAGCTAAGATTGGAAGTCGTTCAAGGGAATGATAGCTGCGCTAGAAGTGAAGCCAACACTAGAGGATCGATTAAAGAAGGTCAACAAGATGACGATAAAATTTCAAAAATCAAGGCTAAAAGGAAGAAGGCCTAGCCTTAGATTTCACTCTGATGAGCAAGGAACCATGTTCTTTAAAAGCCGAATTTGCGTCGGATAAAAAGGAGCTAAAGCAATTGATTCTTGAGGAGGCTCACGATTCTAAGTACTCAATTCATCCAGAAGTGCCAAGATGTACCAGATTTGAAGGAGAGATTCGGTGGCGAATATGAAGCGTGAAGTGGCCGAGCATGTTGCATTATGCGACGATGTCAAAGAGTAAAAGCCATGCACCAAAGACCCACCGATCATTGCGGTAGATTAAAAATTCGGAATGGAAGTGGGAAGAAATCGAATGGATTTTATCACCGGTCTACCTAAGACTCGTAAAGGTTACGATTCCATTTGGGTTATTGTGGATCGCTTAACCAAGGTCGCCATTTCATCCCAAGAAAGCCCACTTACTCCGAGATCGCTTAGCGTAATTGTACATGTCAAGGATTGTATGTTTGCATGGAGTGCCCAAGAAGATTGTGTCGCATGAGGTACCCAATTTACCTCGAGATTTTGGAATAAGTTGCACGAAGCAATGGGAACCCGTCTCAATTTTAGTACAAAGATATCACCCACGATGATGGTCGATGAGAGAGAGTAAATCGATTTTAGAGGATATGTTGAGAGCTTGTGCTTTAGCTTATGCTACCTCTTGGGATAAATGTTTGCCATATGCGTAATTCGCTTATAATAATAGTTATCAAGCTAGCCTACAGATGTCACCATTCGAGGCGCTTGTATGGACGTGCTTGTCGTACTCGCTGAATTGGAATGAAACGGAGAACGCTTGGTTTTGGGCGGATGTTCTCAAGAGGCGAAAGTCAAGTTGCAATGATCGAGAGAGGTTAAAGATAGCACACCAAGACAGAAAAGCTACGCAGATAATCGTCGCCGAGATTTGAGTTTCAACCGTAAGATCATGTGTATCTCGTGGTTTCCCCTCTTAAGGGCGTTAAGAGATTCCACGTTAAAGGGAAGCTTGCACCAAGATATGTCGGTCCGCTCAAGATTCGAGCCGTCGAGGAGAGGTGGCTTATCGCTAGAGTTGCCTCGCCTTTGGCAGAGTGCATGATGTATTCCATGTGTCGCAGCCTTAAGAAGTGTCTCAGAGTGCCCACTGAGCAAACCCGTTGGATGCAATAGAACTGCAAGAAGATTTGACTTATAAAGAGCAACCAATGTAATTTTGGATGGTATGGAACGCAAGACCGTAAACAAGTCTATTCGCTTTGCGAGTTCAAGGAGCAATCATTCCAAAGTGAAGCCACTTGGGAGCGAGAAGAAGATTTAAAGTCGAAATTCGAACCTATTCTATAGTTAGCCCCAATCTCTGCCGAGATTCTCATTAAGGGGGAGGTTTGTAACATCCCAAAATTCAGCTTAATTAAGTTTTATTTGCTTAAATGTGCATTTGTGATTTTTTGGAATTTATTTGGATTTTTCTGGATTTATTTGAATTAAATCTTATGTCAAGTTTATTGCTTTTTATCCAAAAGTATTTAAATCTATGCAAAGTTAAAATAAAGCTTTGGCAAAAATATTTTATTTGAGTCCAGAATGTCTCAAAGTAATTTTGAGATTTTTCTTGGATTTTTCCTGATTATTTTATTGCCTAAAGCAAATTAAATGAATTTCTGGAATTATTTTAATTGAAAACTCTTGTAAAAGTGATGAATGATCTTTGGGCCGCCCATGAACCGCGGCGCCCAAGTCACCCCATGCAGCCCTTTTGGAAACCGAAACCCTAAACCTAATCCACGACCGTTGATCGAGATCCAACGGCCGAGATTGCGCCAGCGTGGCGAGCGCTCGAGCCGTCGGATCGGCGCGCGTGTCTGCGCGGATGCGTCCGCGTCACCTCTCGAGTCGCCGTCGAGTCCGCCGTCGCCACGATGTCGTTCTCGAGTCCGGCGGACACGCCTCCCGTCACGGCTATTTAAGGCGCCGCCACGGCGTGGAATCTCACCCGCGCGCATCCGCTCGCGCGCCTCCCGCGCGCCGAGACGCCGCCGCTCGGCGAAGCTCGCCGAGTCGCCAAGCCCCGCCGCGTCTTCGTCGCATTTCCGCCGCCGTTTCGCCGTTTGAGCCGTGCGGTTCGGATCGGAGATCCCCGCACCTCAACGCGTCGGACCCGTGAAGCGAGCGGCGTTTGTCGCCGAACGCCGTCGCCGAGGTCATCGCCCCAAGTCCGGTGAAGTTGCGCCGCGCACCGCCATTGTCGTGTGGAAGCTTCCGAACCGCTCTGATCTCTCGTGAAGGGGCGAGATTGTGCCACGCCTCGCGTAAATGATGAACGCCGCACGCGTCTTGGCCGTTAGATCTAAATCCGCGGTTGTCGTCCGCCACGCGGGGTGAGATCGGTGGCCGTTAGATGTGATCTGTGCGGTGGGATTCCGCGCGCAGTGGGCAAATCGGCGCGCCGCGTGTCGTCGGCGCTGGTGCCGAGGCGCCGTGAGCCGAGTCTACCGTAAGCCGCCGCAATCGTGGACCGGGTCCATGGACCGAGGACAGCGCCGCTCCGATTGGCTCACCAAAGGTCGACGCCATGCTTGCGCCATAATCATATTTTCAATTGGAAAAATAATCCGATTGGAAATTCGGTGAAGATGACGTCATCATGAGGTCACGCTGACGTCATAAATCGCTTTTTCAGAATAAAAATAAATCTGTTAATTTCGAATTTCTGATTTTCTGATTTCAGTATTTATTTCAAACTTCAAAAGGCTATATCTTTTGCAATTTAACTCGGATTTGAGTGATTCCAGTTTCTAAAAATTTGTAAAATTGAGATCTATTTAATGGTGAATTTTATTTGATTTTTGGAGTTCAATTGCTCTCTGTTTTGGTATTTATTTGCTTTTCTTTTTCGGTACGCGTAGACGTTGAATTGTGCGACGCTTCGGAGGAAGATCAAGCAACCCAAGAGCAAGCTTCAGATCCAGATCAGGACCTATTCCAAGGCAAGTTGTGCTTTGATCATGTTGAACCCATGTTTATAAAATTGCTATGTTTGATTTACGCTATTGCATATATTTCAAATATACAACTGTTTCAAATTAGTTTGGGCTTAGCTAAAATACCAGATTGATCTATACCCTACCTTGTCATTGTATGCCATGATCCATTGTCACCCTAGATTGGTTAAATATAGTTGGTTAATAATTATAATCAACATTGGAGGATTAGTTCGTATTAGTTGCTTAGCCATGCCACGTCATCACATGTGTCAGAATAATTGATAATTAATCTTGATTAATGGAATATGGAACAATATTATGAACTTGTGTGTCATGTGGGATCACACGATGAGATTGAGTTGTTGTGGCGAGTCATGTCACGCAACGATGTTGAATTGTTGATGGCACGTGGTGCTTGGTAATCAACGGGGTGATAATAACTTAGATTGGGGCAAGTGGCAAGGGGCGAGGAGGCCAAGGTGGGCCCAATGGGCAGATGGTATGTGGAAGTCTTGCCTTGATCACACTAAGGACTTAACCTTGCAAGCCTTTGACCTGAGTCAATCATGCAACCACATGTCCGTATGGGCCACCTAGCCGAGTAATTTGCAAAGTCTTAATGTTGATACTATCGTGGTCGGTGTGAGTTCCCGGTCGGGTGTAATTCACATGGCGCAAGAGGGGGCCCGGACGTGGTTTTCGCACCGCCATGTTGAAACCTTAGCGGGTAGTATCGGGTTAAGATAGAGCATTGTAAAGGCTTTGTTATAATCTTTCGCCTTTGTGGTGTTTGGTTGTATCACGTGGGTAAAGTGCATAACCTCTGCAGTGTGAAACTATTCGGATAGCCGTGCTCGCGGTATTGAGCAATGCTCGGGAATTACAGTTAAGGGTTAGATTAATAAATTGGACAACTTGGTTGGGATGGCAGGATGGCCATATGGAAGATTGGAACTTGATTTAGGATTGGAAACTTGGTTTACTTGAGAAATACTGAATTTATTTATTATTGCTATTTGTTTTACATTCTTTACAATCTATTCATCGTATTTGTTCATAAATGCCGCTTATTGCAAAATAGCCATGATAGCCTATCCTTTGGAATAAGCCTTACATATAGATAAATAGAATCGCATTCTGCACAACTTGTTGAGTGCTTTAAGTACTCACCCTTGCCAAACAACAATAATCAACAGTTGAAGAATCTACACTGTGTTGGAAGATGAAGTCCGTGAAGACACGAGTCATTAGGGTCCGAGCCTTGTCGGTTGCCTGTGGTGAACTGATGAGCTATCTACGTTTCTACTTTCCGCTGCTTAATTATTAGCTTATATTCTCTGTCTTGCCCTGCGTGGCTTAATAATGTAAGTTGGTCATAAGATCATACATTTAGCTATATCAATAAATGAACTATTATTCTATTATCGCTGTGTATGATGTGATATGTACCAATGTTAAGCTGTGTGCAGTAGCGTTGATCCTGGGAATAGTGCAGTAAACACAGTGGGTTCGAATCAGTGGATTCGGGTCCCTACACTTCCAAAGAGGAAAGCCTGGCCGAAGACGAAGGTGGTGATGATTCCGCTGGTTGCTGCCATCGAGTCTGTAGGAAAATTGTCGCGATCTCTCTGCGGACACACCAAAGGAAGTGTGTTAATTGCTTGGCAACAAGAGACGATCAGGTCTTGTGGGTAAAGCAATACAACCTTTGCAGAGTGTAAAACTATTCAAATAGCCGTGTCCACAGTCATGTATATGCCCAAGAATTTCACATTAGGTATAGAGTGTTTCATAAAATGTTGGAAGGTGGAATTGTTGGGATGTGAACGAGGAGTTCACTGTTGTTTTGTTGTCTAAAGTTAACGCTGATGACTTTAGTGGTTTGATGATTGTTTTAGATGGTGTTGGGTGAAACCTCACCATTCTGTTCATGTTGTCTATCATTGATTTACCAGTTATTTATTATCTTTTCATAATTATACTTTTAATCTATTTATTTTATTTCCATTCAAGTTATTGCTTTGTGCAAAAGAACCATATAATTATTCTTTGGAAAGCCTTGCATGAATATATTGCATCATTTCCCTACGGCTTGCTGGGTACTTTTTGTACACACGGCTATATGCCTTTGTTGATCAGTTGCTGAGGAAGGACCAGGAAATACAGACTTCTATGAGGAGGAATACTATGAAAACTACGTGGTTTAGGAATGCGTTTGTCGGGACTCAGATTTGCAAATCTGAAACCCTTTGTGTATACTGCACTAGTCCATGATCACGCTGGTGCACACAGTCGAAACATAGATGAAATATCATTCCATACAATGAATTAACTCAGAAAGAGGCAAATTATTATTAAATAAAACAGCAGACCTTATGGTCAAAGTTTACACCACTATGCCTTAAGGGATTAAGAAACAAATAAACTATTGCAGCGAAAATAAGATAACTTGGTCCATTCGATATGCCACAGGCAATCGTCTCGGGAAACGACTTCCTAATCCACGTAGTCTTCATAATATTCCTCCTCATGATATTCATCATTTCCTGATCCCTCCTCAGCAACTAATCAACAAAGGTATAAAGCCGTGAGTACAAAAAGTACTCAGCAAGCCGTAGGGAAATGATGAAATATATTCATGCAGGCTTGACAAAGGATAGTCATATGATTCTTTTTGCAGAAAGCAATAACTTGAATTGAAGTACAGTAAATAGATTGAAATCATAATTATGAAAAGATAATAAATAACTGGTAAATCAATGGTATACAACATGAACAGAATAGCAAGGCATCACCCTACACAATTCAGCACAAGTATCGAACCAATAAATTCAACAGTATTAACTTTAGACAACAAAATAGTAGTGAACTCCCCGTTCACATCCAAAAAATTCCACATTCCAACATTTCATGAAACACTCTATACCTCATATGAAATTCCCGGGCATGTCCATGACTGCGGACAAGGCTATTCGAATAGTTTTACACTCTACAGAGGTTGTACAACTTTACCCACAAGACATGATCATCTCTTTTGCAATCGATATTAACACACTTTCTTTGGTGTGCCGCATAGAGATCATGACAAAGCCTTTACAATGCACTGTCTAAACTCGGTACTGCCCACTAAGGTTTTGCCCTGTGCCATGCGAATCAACCCGTCCATCCCGGAACCCACACCACCAATTGGCAGTACTCAAGGCTAGACATTGCAAATTAATCAGCTAGGTCTGTCCCGTACCAGACATGTGGTAGTACGGTTAGGCCCAGTTTAATGGTGCACAAGATTAAGTCCTTAAGTTGTCTCAGGCAAGACATCCACATCCCAATGTGCTAGAAAGCACCCCCTTTACTGCGCGATCACTTGCCCGAGGGAAAACAAATTCGTTCAACCAAGACCAATGGCAACCTTGTCATGGTACAACAAATTTTATAGCAGTGGCTATCGGCCACGATTCAATATCTCATTATGTCAAGATTAACATTATTCAACATGTGATATGGGTCTCATCGTATAACTAAGCATGTCTAAGCATAGCTACGATAACCCAGTGTTGGTAATATCATCATGTCCAACTAGTAATGACCCAACCTAGGGTTAACAATGGATACATGGCATCTCAATAATCAAGGTGACATAATGACATCTAGCTATATAGCTATTCCCATGAAATAATCATTGATACACAAATAGCATGCAATTGTATAAAACCAATTACTTTGCAAACATAGGAACAACATGATCAAAGGTTACAACTTGCCTTGTTGATCTAGTCCTGAGTCTTGGTCTTCGAAGTCTCCGTTCGCTCACTCGAAATTAGCGTCTACCGGAAAAAAAAGCAATGAAACCAAATAAATACCTAACAGAGACAGAAACAAGCTCAAAATTGAAAATAAATGGATTTGGAAGATATAGCTCGATTTTAGAAAAATTTAGAAATTTGAATCGCCTCAATCGGAGTTCGTATGAGAGAGAACGAGCCTCCTAACGATTAAATTTAGAGAAAAAGAAAAAGAAAATTTTCTGAAATTATTTTTCTAAAGGAAAATCTTGTTTATTGCATCCAAAATACATACATTTGGATATATGTATATATGTATTGAGTGCGATACATATATATATAAAAATACATACATTTGGATATATATACATTTTTTTTGTAAAAATGACAGTTAAATTCGTGGGTTTAATAAACCCACGAATTTAATCTGTTTAAATTCGTGGGTTTATTAAACCCACAAATTTAACAGATTAAATTGTGAGCTAAAAACCCACAATTTATCGATTAAATTGTGGGTTTATTAAACCCACGAATTTAACTGATAAATTGTGAGTTTTTAGCCCACGAATTTAATCTGTTAAATTCGTGGGTTTAATAAATCCACGAATTTAAATTCGTGGGCTTAGCATAAACCCACGAATTTAACTTAAATTCGTGGGTACCCACGAATTTAATTAATTATTTTCGTTGAGTTAAATTCGTGAACTAAATTCGACGGTTTGCTCACGAATTTAAATTAAATTTGTGGGTTTTAGCTTAAATTCGTGGGTTTTTGGCCCACGAATTTTTCTCTGATTCTTGTAGTGACTACTAACGTCACGGCTGATACGGTTGGCATGCGGGCTCTGCAACTACTGTGAGGCGCTGACGGCGGCTGAGGTGGACACTGACGCAGGCGGCCACGCGGATAGGCCACGCGTCACACATCCAACAGCGGCGTAGGATCAGACAGCGGAGAAACCAGGGCTGTGGGGCGATGTCGTGGCGAGATCTAAAGCGTTTGCGAGCGATCGGACGGCTGGGGTTTCGCTGTGAGGAATGACGATGAGGGCGGTGGCGTGACTCACCGGTAGCGGAGGAGACGACACGGCAAGTGGCGGAAAGGTGACGGATCGGGCGTGGCTTTGAGTAGATTGGGAAGAGGGCTTCGTAGGTAATGCGAAGAAGCAAACGACATCAGTGGAAACCAACCGGAGATAGAGAACAAGGCGGCAGAAGACTTCGACTGCGGCGGAGAAGTCCAACGAGGGTGCGAGGAAAAACGGCAGACTCTCAGGCGACGCGGGATGGGGCAAAAAAAGCGTCGGAGAACGGTGAACCTTAGAGGGGGAGGAACGCGACATTTATAGCCCTCAGGAGGCGTGCCAAATACTAAAATTGAGTGGTGGCGGCGTGCAGCAGCGTGACTCCGAGAGCTAGGGTTAGGGTTTCCCGGTCAGCGGCGCGGGGTGACGTGGTTGCATCCCAGCCGCACGCTGGAGAAGCGGACCGAGCGAACGCAAGCTTGGGGACATGGGCCACGGAGTGGAGGCAGGCCAAGTGGAGCGGGCAGATGGGCCAATGCGGCGGGCAGTGCTGTTGAAGATTCGGCCCGATGTGGGTTTTAGCAAAATAAAAACATTTTTCAATTAAGAAAATTCTAGAATTTCAAATAAAAGCAAATAAATTCAAATAAATATCAGATAATTTCAGAAAAATCTCGGAAAATACAGAAAAATCTTATGTTTGATGAATATTTTAGTCAAATTAAATCCATTCATTAATACAAAATTCAAATTAAGCTTCGATTAATTCAAGGAAAAATGCAAATGGTTCATTTTCAAATTCAACATTCCAAAACTCAAATTTTTGGGATGTTACAGTGTTCCCCAGACAATTGCCTATGGCATGTCGAATGGCTCAAGTTATTTTATTTCTGCTACATTAGTTTATTTGTTTCTCAAGCTCTTAAGGCATAGTGGTGTAAAATTTGACCATAAGGTCCATTGCTTAATTTAATAATAATTTGCTACTTTCTTATTTAATTCATTATTTTGTATGGTATTTCATCTATGTTGCTACTATGTGCACTAGCATGATCCTCGACTAGTGCAGTATAGACAGAGGGATTCGAATTCATAAATCCGGGTCCCGACAGAAACATCAATTGAAAATGTGAGGAGTTTGGTGTCGAGATGAGGAACATAAGATTTGTATTGAGTACCAATAGAATGAATCCGTTTGGTAATATGAGCAGTTATCATAGCACTTGGCCAGTTCTGTTGTGTATGTACAATCTCCATCCTTGGTTGTGCATGAAGCGGAAGTATATCATAATGTCGTTCCTAATCTTGGGACCCAAACAACCAGGAAATGATATTGATGTGTACCGTATACCACTAATTGAGGATTTGGCAAAATTGTGGAATGAGGGGGTCATGGTGTGGATGCATACAAAAGAGAGAACTTCACCCTACAGGATTTGATATTTTGCACCATAAATGATTCCCTGGCCCTTGGTAATTTGGTGGGCTACAGTACGAAGGGAGCCAAAGCGTGTTCTATTTGTGAAGAGGAGACTGAGAGCTTGTGGCTGTCGAATTATAAGAAAACTGTGTACATGGATCACTGTAGGTTTCTACCTCGAAGTCATCTATACCGTAAGATAGATGACAAATTTGATGGGAAGAGAGAAGTTTGTTTGGCCCCGCAGTCTATGAGTGAAAGGCAAGTATATTCACCTGTGGAGGATATCGATATTCAGTGTCGAAAGAGCCGTAAATCTGTTCATCCCAGGACCATTTGGAAGAAGAGGTCGATATTTTGGGAATTACCATACCGGAAGGAGTTAGATGTCCAACATTGTATTAATGTCAAGCACGTTGAGAAGAATGTTTGCGATAATTTGGTTGGCATCCTGCTGTACATACCTAGGAAGATCAAGGATGGTGTGAATGCTCGCCGCGACATGGCCTTCATGGGAATCAAACCCAAGCTTGTAGTGATAGAAGAGGATGGAAAAGGTTCGTACATCCCCGCTGCATGCTACACCTTATTCAAGAAGGAGATATAAGACATCTGCAAGTGTCTCCAAGGTATTGAAGTTTCATCAGGCTACTCCGTAAATATTAAGAAGCTTGTGTCCATAGATGATTTGAAGTTGCTTGGTATGAATTCACACGACTGTCATGTCTTGATGACCCAAATGCTCCCTATTGCAATCAGAAATATTCTGCCAGAGAATGTGAGGTTGGCAATCATGAAGCTATGCTATTTCTTCAATGCGATTTCTTGCAAGGTTATTGATCCCAATGTACTAGACAACTTGCAGAGTGAGGTGGTGCATACTCTATGCCAGTTTGACATGCATTTCCCCATCATTCTTCGACATCATGGTCCACCTTGTTGTACACCTTGTGAGAGAGATTAAGATATGTGGACCATCATTCCTACATTACATGTATCCATTCGAGAGGTACATAGGTATATTGAAGTCATACGTGAGGAATCGATCGAAGCCTGAGGGTAGTATTGTTCAAGGTTATATAGGATTGAAGAGGTTATTGAGTTCTGCATGGACTATCTAGTTAAAAGACAAGCAATTGGTATTTATGTATCTCGTCATGAGGGCAGACTTGCTGGTAAAGGAACCGTTGGGTCCAAACTAATGACTCCATTGTTTGATATGTATTACAAAGAGCATTTGATGGTGTTACAGCACAGCGTAAAAGTTCATCCATACATCAAGCAGCATAAGTTGATATTATGGGAAGAGAATCCACATATGGATGAGCTTTCCATCACGCGAGAACTCAACGATCGATTCCTCACATGGTTCAAAGAAGATGTGAAGGTCTCTGTCTGTGAGGATGTCAAATGGTTTGCTGATGGACCAAGATTTTATGTATAGACATGGTAAGGATACGATATTAATGACTACACCTTTTACACTAAAAGTCAAGATACCAAGAGTACTGTTCAAATAGTGGTGTGAGCATAGATGCTTTGTCCGATGATCACTCGAAAGGAAGATCCTCAGCTGCAATGAACTCCTACTAGGGATGATCGAAGAAATTTGGAAGCTCGATTACGAAATATACCAAGTTCCATTGTTCCGATGTAAGTGGGTGAACTTTCACATAGAGTGAAGGTTGACAAGAGAGGTTTTACTCTTGTGGATCTCAATAGACTCGCCAATAAAGATGAACCATTCGTCCTTGCGAAGCAAGCAAATCAATTCTTCTACATGCGTGATCCGGCCAATTCGAGGTTGCACGTCGTCCTTCATTGCAAGAGGCTGATCGTTGGAGTTGAAAATGTTGTAGATAAAGAAGAGTACAACCACTTCGATGAAATACCTCTGTTTGCAGATGGGGCATGTCTTAGTGGTGACGACGACACACATGAAACAAATTACATGCATGTAGATTATCAATAAGGGTTGTATTGTAAATAAATGGATTGTGTCAAGGTTTGTTTGTTTTATCGGGCTATTTATTTTGTTTAATGGCTTTTACTGTTTAACAAACCCATTTTATTGTGTCAATTATTTGGGTAAAGTTGTAAGATTGCCATGTGACATGGAACATTGTGACATAAATGAGATGAATGCTAGCTTTTCTTTTCAATGCCACTTGGGCTGTTCATTCATTCATTCAAAAGAAAATGAATTTTTAGCCCAAATTCTAGTAACTAGTATCCTATTTTGGATTTAAACTTGTATCTTGGTTCCAAACGGTATTTTAAACTCATACATACCAATTGAAATCAAATATGCTCTTATTTTCTTCGAACTAGTATAAAGTTCATTTCTAGAAATTTTTAAACAATTTGGACGTTATTAGAAAAAGTTTTGACTTTTCTACTCTTTAAGCAAAAATCATGCATAAGAAGTGAAGTTTTGCATATCTTTCGAATGGGGACTCTTTTCGAAAATTCTTTTTGGAAAAGCTTTATAGTATCAAAAAGTATGTTTATACAAAATTTTAAATAATTTCAACTATATTTAAAAAGTAATGGCCTTTTGTCTCTTTGATTAAATACTGAAAATTCAGACTTTTGCATGATGTTCAACTGATTTGTTATTTTTGTATCATCAAATTAGATCATAATTTGAAGAGACCATCTTTGATTTGATGCACCATAGTTAGTCTTTAGTGCCAAATTTTATCAGATTTACTAGAGTTTATTCACCAGCATTTTAGCTCTCTTTTGAAGCTCAAATAGAATGACAAAAATCTGAATATCTAGTATATCGCAATCGGTTCTTAATTGGAACCAATTGTACTATACAATCATCACAATCGGTTCCTAATTACAATCGGTTCCAATTAGGAACCGATTGGGATGACTTACCTTGCCCCTTAAATTTTCCTTTACACTGGTTCTCCATTCATTCCATGTTTCTTCTCGACTCACCCAACGAGCTCGCCCCTGATAGCACCCCCGAGCTCACCTCTAGCCCTCGTCCCCAAGCTCGCCCCCCGGTAGCCACTCGCATGCCCAACTGTTAGTGCTATGCCCTTGAGGCAATCATTTAGATGATTGTAACATGACTATGTTTATGAATAATAATATGATTATTGGTCCAATGAATGTATATCATTGTATTGATCAACAAGTATGTGACTTGCTTGTGAAGCTCTTTACTTATTGATATAATTCGATAAATATCTCTGATCGGATATCATCGTATAGGACAACGATGGATAGATCAGCACATGTAGTGATCGATGATCATGCTTCATAGATCATGGGATATAGAGATATCATCTATACATTGTAGACGCATGTTGAAAAACATGGGTTAGATAGACCATAATGGGACACTGCGAGAATGTTTCATTCTTATGTGTCATCAGTGTATCTCATACCTAGTAGATGTATGATCCTTAGACCTGAGATTGTCATATTCCCTACATGTGTAATAGTTTTCCTTGGAGCTATCGAACACTACTTCCTAACCGGATAGTTATAAAGGTGGCTTTCATGTTTACTATGAAATGTGCAGAGGGAAGTGAGCAGTCAAGATGGAATTTGCCACTCCAATGAAACGGAGATATATGACAAGGCCACTCGTGTGATATGATTAAGGAAGTGCATGGCCATGCCGTGATTGAGGAGTCAATCACAACTTATTAATATATCACGGATACGAGAGATGGATTGAATCATCAAAGGATGACATGCTTCTCGCCTTGAGATCAATCTTCATATACTTGGCAAAGGGATTATTACATGAGTACTTTTGATAGGTTCTGTCCGATTTGATCATAGTATGTTTGGGAGTTGGCATACTTTGCAAGGAGCCGCTACCAACTATTGGATTGAAAAGGAGTTTTTCGAATCCATGTCCAAACGTACGTGAACCTGCAGGGTCACACACTTAAAGGGCTGGGACGCATTAATTTGGATTGGATCCATAATTAATGGACCTCGTGGGCTTAGCACGCTGATGGGCCTTGTTTTAGGGTTTCATCTCGTGGCTATATAAGGAAGGGAGGAGGGTGGGCGTAGGGTGTGCTTTCCCACGGTTTAGAAGTGATTCACTCGAAACCCTAGCCTCCTCTTCTCGTTGCCCCTGCCGAACGACCAGGTGCTTGCACACCGACGCACGGTGTTCCATCCCTGGACGTGTGGACTACTGCGGTGACGCTGCCCCTCGGACCCCGGAGTCGTAGGGTTGCTTTTGTTTAACTCTTTTCTGTAGGGGATTATATGAAATAGTATGGCCTATGTGTATGTGATGCATGTAATTTCCACATGGCCTGCGTGCCATGTCAAGCCATAAGGCTATTTAATTTGTATAACGAACTGCGTGTCAACTTGTGATGCTTCAAACCCTCATGTAAAATTCATTATCAAAAGTTGTAAGGTGTTGCATCCATAATGATGAAGACGATGGTATCAAGCAAGGTGGCTAGGTGAACAAATCAAGTAAGGTGGCAAGGTGAACAAACAAGCATGATGATGGAGATCTTAATGCTAAGGGCCATGCTATTTCATAGCTTATTCTGATTTTCTGTGGATGTGTGTTTAATCCTTGCTATTTTCTTTATGCTCATTGCATGTGATGCCATGTTTTAGTAAATTTTGTTCATCCCTATAGTTAAAATTTTAAATCAAAATGTCCATCCAATTGTTGCACCTATCAAGAATTTAGATCGTTATTGATATGACTGCCAAAGTAGTATATCAATGGCTATCTTAATAGATGATAGGGATGTGTTGGACACATCACGCATAACAATGGTAGATTTAACCAAGCTATCAAAACGGTTTTGGGCTTGAGGACATAAATGGTTGGGATTTGATTTCAGTAATGAAGGAACCTATACAAGACAATTGGTGTCTAGGAAAACACACATGAGGCAGGTTTCTTAATTGGCACCCGAATACGGAAGTGCTCCTCCTCATGTGAGCCCTAGGGGCAGGTTGACTGGCCATGAGTCAAGTTGACGGAGGCATTCATTACTTGTTTTCATACTCAACAAACAAGAGTTACATAAGATGTAATTAGCAAAGGTGTTGCTTACCTATGTCATTAAATTTCTAGCAGTGATGCCAAAGCTCACTAGTGTTTGATGAATATGGATCTTGAATACTCACTATGTCTATAAAAGGGACATAAAATAGGAGTGTCTTTTATTAAAATGTTTAATAAATTTTTTACATAAACATAGTGCTTAGAATCTTTGCATGTTTTTGTTGTAGTTCAATGGCACCTTCTCCTACTCCTGCTACACCTGGTTTTGCTTTGAGATCAGTTTTGGAAAGGGAAAAACTTAATGGAACTAATTTTGTTGATTGGTATCGCAACCTGAGAATTGTTCTCAAGCATGAAAAGGACTACGTTCTAGAGAATCCAATTCCTGATGAACCAGCCGAAAATGCTCCTTGCAATTTGAAGGTTGAATATGAAAAGCATGTTAATACTTCTGTAGAGGTCAGCTGTCTCATGCTAGTCACCATGGACTCTGAGCTCCAAAAGCAATATGAGGACCAGGACGCTTACAATATGATTGTGGGCTTGAAGGGCATGTTTGGGAATCAAGCAAGAGCTGAGAGGTATGGTATCTCAAAGCTTTTATTAGCTTGTAAGCTGGCTGAAGGCAGTCCGGTCAGCCCTCATGTGATCAAGATGATTGGTTACATTGGGAGATTGGAAAAACTTGAGTTTCCCCTTAGCCTCGGTTTGGCCACAGATGTTATTCTCCGTCTCGCCTCGAGCTTTGAGCCATTCATTATGAATTTTCATATGAATAGCATGGAGAAGAGCCTAACCGAGCTACATGGGATGCTCAAGGCTGCCGAGGAAAGCATTAAGAAAAAACCCAATCATGTGATGATGGTTCAGGAAACAACTGCATTCAAAAAGAGGAAGGCTAAGGCTGGGGGAACGGGAAAGAGCAAGGGCAAGGGCAAGGGCAAGGCTCAAGATGAGATCGCAAGCCTCAAAAATAAGCTTCAGAAGCTTAAAGTTGGCCCTCAACCTGATACCCAATGCTTCTATTGCAAGAAATCGGGACATTGGAAACGGACAAATGAAAAGTACTGCGGATAAGAAGAATGGAAATGTGGTTTCCACTTCAGGTATTAATGTTATAGAAATTAATCTTGCTACTTCTTCACTGAGCTCATGGGTATATGATACCCGGTTCGGTTGCTCACATTTGCAATTCGATGCAGGGGCTGAAAAAGAGTAGAGACTTGGCAAAAGGAGAAGTGGATCTTCGCGTGGGGAATAAAGCAAGAGTTGCTGGTCTTGCCGTTGGCACATACCCATTGCATTTGCCTTCAGGATTAGTTTTAGAACCCAATAATTGTTATTTTGTTCAATCTTTGAGTAGAAACATTATTTCATCTTCTTGTTTGGAACATGAAGGTTATGATTTCATAATAAAGAACTTTGTTTGTTCAATATTTTTGAATGATATGTATTATGGTCGTTGCCCCATGGTGGATGGGTTGTACGTCCTTGAACTCGAAGAGAAACCTGTCTATAACATTAATGTAAAAAGGCATCGGCCTAATGATTTGAACCCTACCTTTTTATGGCATTGTCGCTTAGGTCATATAAATGAGAAGCGCATGAAGAAGCTCCATGGTGATGGACTTCTAACCTCATTTGATTTTGAATCATTTGAAACATGTGAATCTTGTTTACTTGGCAAGATGACAAAAGCCCCTTCACAGGTTTTAGTGAGAGAACGAGTGAGTTATTGGCCCTAGTACATACAGATGTATGTGGACCAATGAGCTCGACTGCTAGGGGTGGGTTTCAGTACTTTGTAACTTTTACCGATGACTTTAGTAGATATGGATATATCTATTTAATGAGGCATAAATCTGAAACTTTTGAAAAGTTCAAAGAGTTTCAAAATGAAGTACAAAATCAACTTGGCAAATCAATAAAACACTTACGATCAGATCGTGGTGGCGAATACTTGAGCCAAGAGTTTGGTGATCATCTAAAGCAATGTGGAATCGTTCCGCAACTTACTCCGCCAGGAACGCCTCAATGGAATGGCGTGTCCGAACGACGAAACCGAACTTTATTAGATATGGTTCGGTCAATGATGAGCCAAACAGATCTGCCATTATCCTTCTAGGGTTTCGCTCTAGAGACAGCTGTGTTCACTTTGAATAGGGTCCCATCAAAATCCGTTGAGAAGACGCCATATGAGATATGGACTGGGAGAAGTCCCATGTTGTCATTTCTCAAGATATGGGGATGTGAGGCTTATGTAAAATGTTTACAATCAGATAAACTCGCACCTAAATCAGAAAAATGCTTTTTTGTGGGGTATCCTAAAGAAACAAAAGGATATTACTTTTACAAAAGAAACGAGAACAAAGTTTTTGTTGCTCGAAATGGTGTCTTTTTGGAGAAAGAGTTTCTTTCAAAAGAATTTAGTAGGAGTGATGTGTATCTTGATGAAGTTCGAGAATCACATGAATATGTTCAAGCTACCACTGAACCTTCACAAGATGTACAAAGTGTTGTACAACCTGTGGAGGAGACTCCAACCCCACGTAGGTCGGGGAGGCCACGTCATGTACCTATAAGATATGGGAATGACATATTATTGTTGGACAATGATGAGCCCACAACTTATGAAGAAGTAATGATGGACCCAAACTCCGAAAAATGGCTTGAAGCCATGAGATCTGAAATTCAATCCATGCATGACAATCAAGTTTGGAACTTGGTCGATTCTCCTGATGGTGTAAAAACCATTGAATGCAAATGGATTTTCAAGAAGAAGATAGACGAGATGGAAATGTTCAGATCTATAAGGCACGGTTGGTGGCAAAGGGTTTCAAACAAGTTCAAGGAGCTGACTATGATGAAGCCTTCTCACCGGTAGCCATGCTCAAGTCTGTCCGGATCATTTTAGCTATTGCTGCATATTTTGATTATGAAATATGGCGGATGGATGTCAAAACAGCCTTCCTTAATGGGAATCTTTCTGAGGATGTATACATGATACAACCTGAAGGTTTTGTTGATCCTAAATATGCTAAAAGG
This sequence comes from Otatea glauca, assembly GCA_036346275.1. Taxonomy (NCBI): domain Eukaryota; kingdom Viridiplantae; phylum Streptophyta; class Magnoliopsida; order Poales; family Poaceae; genus Otatea; species Otatea glauca. The sequence goes on from CM070720.1 coordinate 12,543,706, forward strand.
GTATGCAAGCTTCAAAGATCCATTTATGGATTAAAGCAAGCATCTCGGAGTTGGAATATTCGTTTTGATGAAGTAGTCAAAGGGTTTGACTTTATCAAAAATGAAGAAGAGCCTTGTGTTTACAAGAAGGCTAGTGGGAGCGCACTTGTATTTCTGATTTTGTATGTGGATGACATATTATTGATCGGGAATGATATTCCTATGCTTGAAGATGTTAAGACTTCATTGAAAAGGAGTTTCTCAATGAAGGACTTGGGAGAAGCATGCTATATCTTGGGCATAAAAATCTATAGAGATAGATCAAAACGGTTAATTGGATTAAGTCAGGAAACGTACATTGACAAGATATTGAAAAGGTTCAATATGCATGAATCCAAGAGAGGTTTCATGCCAATGTCACATGGCATTAGTCTCTGCAAAAATCAGTGTCCTTCGACATCTGATGAGCGAGACAGGATGAGCAAGATTCCATATGCTTCAGCTATTGGGTCTATTATGTATGCCATGATCTGTACACGCCCAGATGTCTCATATGCTCTAAGTGTCACGAGCTGATACCAAGCGGATCCTGGTGATGGTCATTGGATAGCCGTAAAAATATCCAGAAGTACTTGAGAAGAACTAAGGGTATGTTCCTTGTTTTTGGAGGTGAGGAAGATCTGGTTGCAAAGGGTTACACTGATGCAAGCTTCCAAACTGACAAAGATGATTTTCGATCGCAATCCGGGTTTGTGTTTACACTTAATGGAGGAGCGATGGTGGAAGAGTTCCAAGCAAAACACGGTGGCCGACTCTCTGACGAAAGCGGAGTACATTGCGGCCGGAGGCCGTAAAAGAAGCTGTGTGGATTAAGAAGTTTATCACAGAGCTTGGTGTGGTCGCTAGTGCCTCTAGTCCAATGGACATCTATTGTGATAATAGTGGTGCCATTGCACAAGCAAAAGAGCCTAGATCACATCAGAAGTCTAAACACATACTCCGGCGCTTTCACCTTATTCGCGAGATTGTGCATAGGAGTGACGTGAGAATATGCAAAGTACATACGGAAGCCAATGTGGCCGATCCGTAGACAAAGCCACTGCCACAGCCTAAGCATGAGACTCACACGAGGTCTATTGGTATTAGATACTTAATTGATTGAATCAAGTGCAAGTGGGAGAATGTTAGTGCTATGCCCTTGAGGCAATCATTTAGATGATTGTAACATGACTATGTTTATGAATAATAATATGATTATTGGTCCAATGAATGTATATCATTGTATTGATCAACAAGTATGTCACTTGCTTATGAAGCTCTTTACTTATTGACATAATTCGATAAATATCTCTGATCGGATATTATCGTATAGGACAACGATGAATAGATCAACACATGTAGTGATCGATGATCATGCTTCATAGATCATGGGATATAGAGATATCGTCTATACATTGTGGACGCATGTTGAAGAACATGGGTTAGATAGACCCGCAATGGGACACTGCGAGAATGTTTCATTCTTATGTGTCATCAGTGTATCTCATACCTAGTAGATGTATGATCCTTAGACCTGAGATTGTCATATTCCCTACATGTGTAATAGTTTTCCTTGGAGCTATCAAACACTACTTCCTAACCGGATAGTTATAAAGGTGGCTTTCATGTTTACTATGAAACGTGCGGAGGGAAGTGAGCAGTCAAGACGGAATTTGTCACTCCAATGAAACGGAGATATATGACAAGGCTACTCGTGTGATATGATTAAGGAAGTGCATGGCCATGCCGTGATTGAGGAGTCAATCACAACTTATTAATATATCACGGATACGAGAGATGGATTGAATCATCAAAGGATGACATGCTTCTTGCCTTGAGTTCAATCTTCATATACTTGGCAAAGGGATTATTACTTGAGTACACTACTACAGAAAAGGTTATCACAGACGGTTTGGAACCGTCATCACAGACGGTTTTTTGAACCATCTGTAACCATGGGTCAGTGATGTTACGGAACATCACAGATGGTTTATGAACCGTCTGTGATAGAACATATCACAGACGGTTTCAAACTAAAACCGTCTGTGATATGCAAATATCACAGACGGTTTTTACTAAGAACCGTCTGTGATAACAAACTATCACAGACCGTTTTTACCAAGAACCGTCTGTGATAACAACTATTACAGACGGTTTTTACTATGAACCGCCCGTGATGTTACTTTTGGAAACAAAAAAAATATCGTCACGTGTAGATGATATTTCTGTGATCCAGCTGCTCTATGCTAGTTCAGGCATAATGGAAGAGCTAATGGATGTGAGATATCCCATGTCACTGCTCTGAAGAACTTGAAAACGCAAAATTGACAGAAAAAACTTCAGAGGTCGTTTTGAGGCCCTAAACGACGTTTTTTCGAGATCGACGTTTTGTGAACTTTTCGTTAGCTTTAAAACGAGTACAAGAACGTCGCGATCGGAGCTCGTATGCAAAAGTTATGTCCGTTTTACCGAAAGGTGCACGGATCAAAAACGAAAACGTCGCAATATCAAGAGTGCAAAAGAGAAGAGAAGAGGGAAAGGAAGTGGAAGAGGAGAGGATGAGCTATAATATTTTAGTTGAATGATTCGAACACCATACTTACCAAACATTCGAAGAGGAGAGGAAAAGGAAGTGACAAGTGAGAAGAGAGAAGATAAGAGAAGAGAAGAGGAGAGCAGGAGAAGTGAGAAGAAAGTAGCAGGAGAAGAGCCGCGGGCTAGTATTTTAAAGGAAGTCAAAAACGAGACGAGCGGGAAGTTCAAATTTGGTGAGAGCACAAAAGTTGAAATATTATCACAGACGGTTCTGTCTGGATAAACCGTCTTTGATGTGGTATATCACAGACGGTTATTATAACAAACCGTCTGTGATAAGTCACTGACGGTTTTATTATAAAACCGTCTGAGATAATACATGATATCACAGACGGTTTTTAACTAAAACCGTCTGTGATGTTGATGTATATCACTGGCGGTTTTTGAAGAGTACCGTTTGTGATAATGTCACTAACGGTTGCAATATAGAACCGTCAGTGATGTTCATCGTCATAGACAGTTTTGAGAAACCGTCTGTGATAAGACGTCTAATATAAGCCTTTCTGTAGTAGTGGTACTTTTGATAGGTTCTGTCCGATTTGATCATAGTATGTTTGGGAGTTGGCGTACTTTGCAAAGAGCCGCTACCAACTATTGGATTGAAAAGGAGTTTTTCGAATCCATGTCCAAACGTACGTGAACCTGCAGGGTCACACACTTAAAGGGCTGGGATGCATTAATTTGGATTGGATCCATAATTAATGGACCTAGTGGGCTTAGCACGCTGATGGGCCTTGTTTTAGGGTTTCATCTCGTGGCTATATAAGGAAGGGAGGAGGGTGGGCGCAGGGTGTGCTTTCCCACGGTTTAGAAGTGATTCACCCGAAACCCTAGCCTCCTCTTCTCGTTGCCCCTGCCGAACGACCAGGTGCTTGCACACCGACGCACGGCGTTCCATCCCTGGACGTGTGGACTACTGCGGTGACGCTGCTGCGACTGCGGCGTGGGGGTACGATCCACGGCGAGGCGATGACGATCCGCTCCATCGACGCAATGACTGCGACGAGGACGATCCACTACATCGACGCGCGAAGGATTCCGCAACTACGCGTCTAGTGGTAATCTTATCTGTGATCCCCTTCTTGCGAGTAGCTTTCTGGTTACGCGGTAGATTTTTTTGTGCTAGTGTAGCATATCGCGTTCCTCTTCACCAACCTCACCTCCCAACCACCGCCAATGCCCCTGCCCCCAAGTCCCCAGCCACGACCCTTGACCCCTGTCCCCGGTCGCTACCCGCGCGCCCCTTGCCCCCTGCCCCCTAGTCGCTCGACCCCTTGCCCCCTGGTCACCCGACTGCGCGCCCCTTGCCTCTTGGCCGCCAGACTCCGCCGCCAGTCCGAAGCATGTCGCCAGTGCATAGGAGCTAGGGTTTCGTTGTCTCGGGCGTCGTCCACATGATTCAAGAAAAGGTAAGTTCTTTTCATGTACAATCAGTAGCTAGGGTTTTACTGGATTAACATGTACTAGTTAATTTTAAGATTTGGTCGCGTGTTTGTCACATGAGAAAATATTCATTAATGACATTTCGTTAATGCTCATCTTACTAGACCAGAGTAACATATTCTAACATGCAGTCAAGATTAAAGGAATAACCTTTGATTCATGTGGTTTGGGGGTTCTAAAATGTTGGTGTAGTAGAAATGGGGGTTCAGAATTGAACATGGTCGCATTGAATACAAAGCAACCATCAAAACTAAATGCCAAAAATAGTCAATTCATCTATGAATACCAGAAAGTCTCAATTCATCGGCAACATTTCCAATACAATCAAAGTTTATCATGGCCTAATGGAATCTGTGAAACAACGGTACAGATCATTCAAATAAAAATAAGTCGAATCACAATAATATTTGGTCGAACACACAACAATCAACAGCAAATTATTATTGCTGTAATTATTTGTGATATGAATGCTTAGATTCATTGAACTTCCTTCTTTAAACTAATATCCTTTGTTGCTCTTTTACATGTCTTTACTGTTGGTGCTCTATGAGTATTACCTACTTTCTTTCATTTCTGGTCTGAACATTGTGTGCAAAGGGGGCAGACACTGTCTTGGGGACCTTAATGTGGGATGACATTGTCAATGAAGATTGGGCTATAGAGAGACAGTTTGTGACAACATCTTTATACTGTGCAATACTTGATTAGGTTAATTGGTTAATTGTTGATATATATGTTAGATTGCTTATTGTTTTATTAAACCTGGCTGTTGTCCTTGTTCACGCTCTACTGTCATTATTACATACATGCTGTAGTTGTCTGTTTTGCTATTGTACAGTAAGCTCTTTGGAAGTTAGTTCACACATATATATGCTTTGTCATAATCAATTGATCAAGTTGTGTATCTGTCAATTATTGAAATAGTGAATTGAAAATCAGTGGTAAGGTTGTCACAAACTAGTCTATGACCTTGTCCCTAGTGGTGAGGAAGGCATTTTAAGGCAACCCGACATCTGAGAACAATTTATTCAACTTGAGCTTTGGTTTGCTAGTTGAATGCCATTGTTATTGTTCATGAATATGCTAATGTTTAGATACTTGGTTATGAGCTCTTATGCTTTGATATTATTGAATATCAAGTTTCAGTACCCTTTCATTAGCTTTTATGACAATGTTATCTTATGGGTATTGATTATGCTTGGAATTAAAGTAATAAGAAATTTGCTAATACCGTATTTTTAATTCACTATTAGGATGTCTTATGGTTATTCATTACTGTTGCTGTAATATGATCAATGTTAGAGTTTAGGTAGCGTAACCTACGTCTCCCGTTCGAGGGTGCTTGTTTATAAATATGGTGAAATAGCATATTTATAAACAAATAGTCTCGAATTGTCCACGATTTTTGGACAGTTTGGGGATATATGGTTCGGGCAAGATCCTGAGCTGTTGTACAACTACAGAGAAAGTTTCGGTAGCATCTCCCTGGTGTTCTCCAAATACATACCGTCTTGATTTGTTGTTGAGACGTATTTGGGAATAGTGGGAAGATAATGCCGAAATTTTCTCTGGAGTTGTACAACTGTTTAGGAACTTGCCCGAACCATATATTCTCGAATAGGATTAGGGCCTAACTAAATTAGAGATTTGGAGTCATCGTTGGTACGTACTTAGTTGGTCAACAGATAGACGTTTCTTTAAGATCATCCATTAATCTGTTAATCTGTAAGCTAGTATAATTATATGCTATGAATTATCCATTAATCTGTTAATTTACATGATTCATTGTCAAGTCAACATACTAGCAATGAATTGCTTTCTCTCATTATGTTTAGGTTATATATATATATATATATATATATATATATATATTAGAAATGTCGCAAGGAGAGAGCATTGGCTCAATGCCAGATAGAATAGAAGGTTATGCTTAGGGGCCGAGTAAGGTCACAAATGTTGAAGGGCCGAGTAAGGTGAGAAAGGCTCGAGGACCAAATAAAAGGGCCACAGGGAGAACACCGTAGGTTCTCCACTTTGATGCTACGGGGGTTTGCATGGGTCCTTCGAAGTATAAGGGGAGATACCTATCTTTTCTCGGCCAATTGGTGATGGAGTGAGTGCTGATCGTGGTTAAGAAATGGAGGAAGGAAGTTACTACCGAGCAGAAGAATCGGCTACAGGAAGAAGGTAAGGGAAAATGGATTATACAAGAGGAAGATGAAAACAATGTGAGGCAGTATGCCTTGAAGAGAATGGGTGTGTCTTTGAGGCACTTCAGGGTTATCATGCATGGTGAGTACGTGTTGAAAGGTCATACTCCCTTCGAGAGGTATCCGTTTGTGACTCCTGATGTTTGGGAGTTCACAAGGATGAAGAGTACGCCCGAGACAGATGAGCTGAGAGAGAAGAACATCGTTATGTAAAGGCAGAACACACACACGCACCACCTCGGTTCCGCCGGCTATGATGGAAAGAAGGTAGAATGGGCATGACTAGCCGAGGAGTGCATGAACTCTGGGATGGTGATACCTTAATCCCACATATGTGAGGAGCGGGCACGCGATTGGGTATTAGTGAGGACCACGAAAACCTCAAACGGTCAGCTTGTAGTTCGAAAACCAGCAACCGCACGGATCATCTCCACTATCATAAGACATCTAACTTAGTACATTGCAGTTGCACTCTTCCCATTGTATTTTAGAACTAATTTATACTCGCTTCTTATAGGAGGAGGTAAGACAGCAGAAAGTGTAGGGGACCATTCAGAGCTAAGGGTCAAGGGATATCCTGTCTTCGGAGATCAGGAAGCCCTACCATAAGGGCTGGGTGCTTGCCATAGGTGCGGAGTATACGAAGAGGTTCTTCTTCCAAGAGGATGCTACTAGTGCCAGATCAAGGTCATGGGAGGCACGTGCGGAGCACCTCAAGAACACGTTGAGGGAGGAGCTGAAGGAGAAGATGCGGAAGGAGATGATGGCACATGAGGAGCGCATGAGGGCTGAGATGATGACGATGATCTCCTAGAGTCAAAGTCATATGGCCTCGCCTCTCATAGAAAGGCATGTGCCTCGCCTTAGCAGCTGCGCTTACAAAAATGATCAGGCCGGTCTCCTGATGAAGGTAATAATTGTTTCTAATTTAAAGGTACAAGAGTAAGCTAAGCAATGTTAACGATCAAGTTGCACACTTCTTGCTGGCGCCTGGTAAGTGCTAGCTCGTCGTGATGCAAGACGGATTTCCTGTTGAGGATTGACGCGGGGTTGCATTTTCATGCAAGGAGAATGACACGGTACATGGTAACCCTTTAGGGAAGGGCTACATGACGGTGCAGGTGAACTATGTCCACGAAGACTTCCTATCTCATGTGCTAGAGTGCCCCACGACGGCTATTGTACTCCTTAAGGTACAAATCACCCATATCTTCTCGATCATTCTAGTACTGCAACACATTACATATGCATGTGCTTTGTAGGTTCCTATCGTACCTGCACCTACTCCTGCTTCCTACTCCCACCACCATGACGACTCCTCTGTTCAAGTCGACTCCTATGTAGAGTTAGAGCTGGTGCACAAAAGGACTAACATGACAGCCAAAGAACCACAGGATACCTTGTAGTCTCCTTCTGTCAAGAATGCAAAGTTGACAGAGGCCACAACGTACGCCCCCTAAAATACATGGAAAGCCTCTTGTCCCGACCTCGGAGACTCTTTGTCCAGAAAGCAAAGTTGATAGAGGCCATAGAGCCCCCTCTAGATTATAAGGGGTACGTACATGGAAAGCTCCTTATGCCTAGCAACGAATTGAATGCTCTAGGCTTGTGCACTCGCTTGCTCCATGGATTGTACATTGACAAGGCGAATGAGGGTGAGCGTCACGTCGATTTCAATATGGGGTATCGAGGGGGACATTTCCATCGCGAGGAGGATGGGACATTCCCAATCAGTTTTGAGGATCTGTTCCATTTGTATAGCCTGAAAATGATCGATATTTCTACTTTAGACCTTGGACACTGTGAGAATCGCACCATATAGCATGAGCCTACGATTGTTATAGGATTTCGTATGTTTTTGAGCATTCAACACGAGTTGCAGGATAATGAAGCAGCGAGCCATGATGAGTCAACACCGAGTTGGGTTCGTCGACCCCGAGATTGTGTCTACAACTATGGCTAGGATTCAATCGGAGTTCCTTGCCAACTACATCAAGCGGGCATTGCAGGCTGAGTCGAAAAAGGACTTCATTCTATTCTCCTAACATGAGGAGTAAGTACTACTTTACCCTTCAATTATTTGTATGCACTTACACCATATATGAACTTATTTTCTTGCACTACATACCATTTAATAAGAAACCATTGGGTTCTACTCGTGCTCGCTCTGAGCGAAAACAAAGTCTACACTTTTAACTTGTTCGAGAAGAAACCGATAACCTACACAATCAAGCCTGTTTTGCAAAAGTAAGTACATTCCATTAACCTAACACTTTCTGTATTTAACTACATTTATTTTTTTCCCTCAATGGTATCTCTCCAATGTATGTAGGGGTTTTTTGTCTTACATCACTGAAGGAGGGCGACACGATGACAAACGAGACGACCTGCTGGAGTGGAAGTGCTTCAAGGTACAAGTGCCTAGCATAGGATTAATTTTTTCTGAAATCAATTCTTCGTCTCTTACTTTGATTTTCTTCGTTCACTGTGTCATCAACAGGGGAGCGACGACCTGCGTGGCTTCTACGTCATGCATCACATGCTGGTCGTGGTCGGTGGCTCACACCTTTTCCCTAATGTAGATGTACATGCATAATAAACGCAGCCTTTTACATACAAATTTTAAAACTTAAATTAGTGCACTTATTTCTATTTTGCAGAAGATCGATATCCCCCTCAAGAGGTTACAAAACAAAGATCTCAAAAAATTACGAGACCACATATGCCAGTGGTATTGGACAAAAGTTTTAGCGGAGGACGGTAGGTTTAGAGACCTGAAAGGCTCCTACTAGTCCATGTGTAAACAATATTATATCATGTGAATGTGATATGTGTACTGACTATTAAGTATGTTTGTGTTCTATATTGTGAACGAATTTGATATGTGTATTGAGTGTCTGTGTTCTATATATATTGTGAATGTGTATACTGTGTGCAATCTGTACTATATATTGTGAATGCGATAGGCATACTGTGTATAATCTGTGCTGTTTTTGGGAGAATGTACAAAGAACAAAACCCCAAGCCCTCATCACAATCGGTTTTGAGAAAGAGCCGATTGTGATGATGTAACATCCCGAAAAATGCAATAAAATGAAAATGAATATTTTGAATTTGAATATATTTATTCTGATTTTCCTGAAATGATTGGAATTTATTTGGATTTCTTTGGATTTTTGTATTGAATGAAAAATCAAACAAACTAGAATTTAAGAATGGATAATAGTAAAAAGATAAAAAGGTAAAAGATAAATTTTGGAAAAAATTACCATAGAACCTTAACCATACTGGTAAGTCAGTAAAATCAACATGTAAAATTTTATGCACAGAAAAATGGGTAAATAGAACTTGTGACACCTCTTTTTGACTAGAAACAGTACAAGTCAAAAATAATGAAAAATATTCAAAGCTTATCTGGACCTGGAAAAATTACCAAAACACTCTCAGTGTAAAACCTATCCCTGGTAAAAATATTAGGATTTGATCATGTCGGCAAAGTCCTCTAATAATTCAAGAACAGAAACAATTAAAAACTAGAAATCCTAATGTCAGAATTTTTATAAAATATTAACTTGCGATTTTGACTTGAACATTTTATAGAGATATCCTTAAGCAAAAATGAATACCTATAAAAAGTTTGGAAAATAATTAATATGATTTACACCCATAAATAAATAAAATTCCGAAATACAGATCCTGTACAAGTCCACAGTGTCAGAATTTTAACTAATTCATTGTAAGATATTTTAGTCCAAAATTTTTACTGAAGGTTAGAAACTACCAGGAGAGGTCGTTCAAAAAGTTTCACGAAATTACACGGTGATTTGTTAGTGATTTTAATGCCCACATGGAGCTGTCCATCTGAAGCTTATCACTCTGACTCGCCTTCATTCACCGACATGTGGGACCACCCATTTTTCCGTAACGGTTCATTGGAAGCAACGGAAAACCCTCGCCTCTGCCGGTGGTCCCGGGTCCACTCGTCGTCACGATTTCCCCTCTCCCCCTTCTTCTTCTCGCGCGTGTTGCCCTGCCGACCGAGCGCCCGAGTCTTGCCGCCTCTCTGCGCCTCTACGCGATTCACGCCACCCGAGCGATCCGTGCAGCCACGTTCATCCTTGAAAGCCGAGCACCATACCCCCGTCAACCTCGTGTCATTTCTTGCCGGCAAGAAGACGTGCGCCTCATCACCGAGCGGGAGTAGAGCTAGCCGCAACTCCCTCTCGAGTTCAAACACTGTGAAGCCAACTTCTCGCGGCTATAAATACCAACCCAGCGTCGCATTGAGTTCCACTTATCTCTCAGCTACTCTCAGAACCAACCAATCAAGCCGAAATCGTGTTCTTCGCCATTTTCGCCAGAAAAACCGAAAAGGGGAAGAAACTTCAATTCGGGCAAATTGGTTAGCAATTCTTGAAATTGATTCTCCCTTTAGCTTCACAGGAACTGTAGTTTACTCATCACGGAATTTCATCTCTTTTCGCCAGCAGATTCTCCTCACCGGGCGCCCTTCTTCTCCAACTCCGGCGCACGGTGGCGCGCTTCCTCGGCTCAACTCCGACCCAACCGACCACCAAAATGGACCCCTAGCAACCCACTAAAGCTCCCTAGGCTACCGATTCAACCGGAGGACCACTGTTCTTCTTCCCCGACGAGCCCTTCCTCTCTCCGTCGCTGGTCGCCGGTGGCAGCCCGTTCCGGCCGACCCCGCCGGTGATCGCCATCTCCCACAGGCGCGGCATGACCCACTGGTGCTCTCCGAGCCCTCGGCCGAACCCCTCCGCCGCTCCCTCGCCGTCGCCGTTGAGACCTAGCAGCGCCCCTGTTTTCCCTCACTGACCCGTGGGCCCGCTATGTCAGCCAGTCAAGCAAATTTCAGTGCAGAGGTGAAATGCGCTTTCCAATTCTGAAAACGTAATTCTTACTTTTCAGTTTATTTTATATAACCCATTTGACTCAAACCTTTATAACTTTTGTATTGTAGCTCCAAATGAAGTGAAACAAAATTTTATATTCATATAAAATCTAGTTCTTCCAGAATATAAAATAATATTTTGAAAATGTTCGCTGGATAAATTTGAAATTCAAATTTAAAGAAGAGGCTTAAATAAGTGCTACATATTAAAAAGTTGTAAACAAACTTAAAAATGAATGGAACCAATTTTAGTGAAATAATCATGTTTCCAGGAGTTCAAATATATAAAAATATTTAAATTTCATTATTGTTTGAAATACTTTTATCAAAGATAGTATTCAATATATTAGAAAGTTCAAATATACATAATTTGAATACATGAAACATAGAATAAGTAAAATATAATTTCTAAATATTATCATGGCAGTAGTATACCTGAGTTTGCCAAAAATATTTTAGAAGTGAACTTGATTTGAATTATCGTGGAAAGTATGAAATAACTTAAATGTAAAATGTTCATATACATATATCATACAAAGTCAAATGGTTGTAAAATAGGTCAAATGAATTCAAATGATCATCAAACCAGTTTAGTTATACCCCTGGCATCATAAGGTTTCCAGATATCAAATAATATTTAAAGTTTGCTATATAAAACAGTAAATGATTAATGGTCAAAAAGTAAATAATTGCATATTTGGAATAGTTGTAACCTTCGCGAATAAATTCAGAATTTGATGAAACCAAATCTAATAACCTCGAAAAATAGTACCCTTGCTGATTAGGCAAAAATATCTTATGTTAGTGCTAGGTTGAATTAATATAATGTTAGACCCTAATGATCGTTTATAGGAAAAACATCGCGGATAAAAGCCAATTATCGCGAAACCAACTTTAAATCACTTCTAGTATCATGCCCTGTTAATGCCTGAAAAATGGATAGATTATCCTAGGCGGTGTAGTCACAAACTTGTATCAAAAACTGAACTCTTATCGAGTAAAAATTGAACTATCAAGCCTTTTCATCGATCCGTAGAACCTCTCGTCTAAATGCAAATGTATTAGAAATAAGTTTAGAAATGATATTTGGGATATGTACTACCATATTCTAGAAAAATATTTCATTTAGAACTTTCATTTCAACTAAATCCTGCTAGTTGAATACCCCTAAAAAGTATGATTGTCGTAACCTTTTATATCACCTAAGCATTTTCAACTAAGAAAATAATGTCTCGTCTAAAAGCTAAAATGTATAAAATCAGTCTAGATATGTTCTTCAAAGTATATGCTATTTAGTTCCGAAGAAATAACCTCATTTCATCATGTTTTACATATAAACTTTAGTAGTCAAATAACCCTTCGTTTTATGTTTAATGAACCTTGTCTCAATAAGAATTAGTGAACCTTGTAATAAGGAATTTGTACTTAATATATTTGTATCACCAGAACCTTCTTAAAAACTATAAATAAATCTACTTAACTAACTTATCAATCATAACTTAATCAAAACCCTTCGTGTGCAAATCTTAAGGCTAAGTGCTATTAGCATAACCTTAACTAGTGTCTAACTCTTTTAATCCAAATAATTTTAGCATCTATAATTCGAAATCGTAAATACTAAAATTCATAATTTTAGCCTCTTGAATTCGTAATTCAAGATTAGATAATCTATAAAGGAAACCCTGTTTTGTTCGTCATTGCATCATTAAGGTTAATCATAAAGTAATTACTTAAATAATCCAAACTCTAAAGTATCCCTGTTTATGCAATGAATCTTTAGTTGATTTTCTGTCTGTCTTCTTTTCGCCCTTATTGAAGTTTATTATTTGCTTTATTTTTCCGATCGATCGACGTGTAGGATTCGACGTCCCTTCCTCCATCGTTGCCTCCGTCAGCTGCGATCGCGTCTTCGTCGTAAACGATATATAAGCAAGGCAAGCACCCCCTTTGACCATCTTGATCCCAGAATTTAATTCGCATTGTTTATTAAAATGTTTCATGCATACGTTTACTTTCTGTAAATTGCTATTTTATGGTATTGGTAGTTATATCTGTTGTCTCATGAAACTTCCTTGATAAGTATGAATATGTGAACCTTGATAACCATAGATTAAGCTTAAACAATTACTTAATGTCGCCCTGGGTATATACGATTACTTTTATCAATGCTTAGCCATGCTTTTAGATCAAATGATGATGATGATCAGATCAAAATGTGTTCCTTGTGAAATGGAAAATGTTGTCATTGTAGTTGTTGGCTATGGGTATTTTGATTAAAAACCCAAAATAAAACTATGGTTTCGATGCGGGCGATTATTGGTAATAGCCGGAGGTGCAGAGGGATTTGCACGTCGTGTAGGGTGGAGTATCGCCCGTGTCAATTTAAGGACCGAACTCAGTGTTGTATGATCCAAGATATTTCGTGCAAACCACAAGTGTTGTTATGGGGCTTCCTTAAACCAATTAAGTTATCTAGTTTAACTTTGCACATTGGTAGGTGAAGTAGTAAGGGCTTTCCTTTCGGGTTTGCTCGACGGGTGCCCACACCGAGGTGTTGGGAACAACACTTACCAATATAACGATGTGTGCGCCACGTCTATGGGGAGTTCCAACATTCCTATGCTCTGAGTTCTCCCAGCTATAGCGTGGGTTTTATCGTCCCGGTGCTGGTGCAAAGTTAGATTAGATAATGTAAAGGTTTTCGTCATGAACATTCTGGCCACACGCTTTAAGTGCGTGAAACTTGCGGCAAAAGAAAAGGTCATGACTTGTGGGTACAGCTTGTACACCTCTGCGAGTAAATCTAATCGATTAGCCGTCCCCTCGGTCATGGGAAACTTGGTGAACTTGCACTAGTTAAATGTTTAATTTTCTAAAGTGGGTTGTGGTTTGGAACTTGTTTAGCGACTTTTGTTTTCATGTCAAAGGATCGACATTGATGGATTCCATTTCGGATTATTCGATATTCACGATGGGTTGTGAATATATTACTTATCGTTACTTATTTCATATCACCAATTATGCTTTTACAAATTCCGTTTGCAAATAACTTGTTTTACAATTACGCTTTATGCAAATTAAGCGTAGTAGCCTCCTTTGAAATGGCTCGCATATATTATAGGCTTTGCTCAAGTCTTGCGAGTACGTATGTACTCACCCTTGCTTATATGTGGTTTTTAGGTGGTTAAGTTGCCGAGCTTGAAGGTTTCTTTAAATCGCAGTTGCGGGTTTTCTTCGTCGAATCTTTCTAGGGATTATGCCTTGTCGGTTGCCTGCGGGTGTTGGATGGGCACACTACAAGACTTTGCTTCTTATGCTGCTTTATCTCTGATTTGTAAGAGTTTTCTTTATGTAATAGCTTTCGCTTAATTAATATTTGTTGTATGGTTGTGATTCCAATTGGTGTATGTGCGTACTAGCTACTGATCATGGGACTAGTACGGAAATGCACATTAGATTTCCATTTTTGCAAGTTTGCGAAAATGGGGGTCGTTACAGTTGGTATCAGAGCTATGCTGACTGTAGGATAAACCCTAGATAGAATGGTCGTTAGCATTGGAATAAGCAAATTCAAAATCTTATTCTCAAAAGCTATTGTATTTACAAAATGTAGATTTTGCTATCCTTTCCTCATTCTTAAGTTCTTATCCTTACCACTACTTTCATTTTGATTTGTAAATAAATTCCTCTTTCCTTAAGATAATTTTCGACAAATGAAGATTACCAGGTCTACGCCAACATTCTCAAGGAAGACGACAATGCTTCACTAACCTCGACAAAGCAGATGTAAAACTCGAAGATTCTACTTCACGAAGAGACAGCATCACCTGATAGTAAATTTCGGAAGATTAGAATATATTAGGACCCACCCTAAGATAAGAACCCTTACGCATAGCATATCATTTTGCTCTAGTTATATAAAGCATTTTATCTAGTGTTTATAACTCGCTACTTGAAAAATTGTTTTTATTCTGTTTGTCAGGATTGATTTATGTGTGAACTTAACCTTTAGGTTAAAGCTCCACAATAAGTTATCCTTATGTATAAATACAGAGAACTTAACCCATATGATAAATTGGAAATCATAAGATAGCTTATCTCTCCTTTCTATAAGATTTCTTCCAAACTTATCTTTTCTTTTGAAGAACTTTTCGTCTGTGTAAATCATTATGATCATTAACTTTTCGCAAAATCAAGTTTAATCAAGATTAATAGTATAGATACCAATACTACTGACTTCTTGAAACCACACCATCCGTATATAAACTAATACCAATATCTCACCATATTAGTGACCGCAAATTTACCTAAGTCGCTTCTGGATAGTA
Organism: Otatea glauca; assembly: GCA_036346275.1. NCBI lineage: Eukaryota > Viridiplantae > Streptophyta > Magnoliopsida > Poales > Poaceae > Otatea > Otatea glauca. Next base: position 12,559,215 of record CM070720.1, read on the forward strand.
AAAAAATCTGATTCTACCCATAGCAGCTTTTGACTATGCCTTAAAACTTAATTGTTTAGATCCTATACCATGAAATTAAGTTATCAGAATAGTCTTATGTTTTCAGATTAAAATTTTGAATGGTCGTCGAAAGGAAAACTGGGAACATCGAAAGTCTTATTTTCTAAAAAGTATTAAAAAAACGACAAATTCTTTTTGAGAAATAATTTTGCCAACAAGTCAACAACATCGTGATGTCTACATCAACAAACTTTAAGATGGAGATAACGAAGCATCGAAACCTCTCTGACTGCATGGAAGTTTTGGAGTACTGACATTAGCAAGTGGTGCAAACGTTAAAAGAAGCACGTAATCGAACAGCCTGCTATAAAAGATAGTACTATTCAAGTTGCACGATACATTAGTTATAGTAAACCTCTTATGCAGAAATATATGGTTAGGATAGTAGAAGGAAAATAATAAAAACCCTTCCCACATACTAGGTAAATATATATATTTTTATCGTGATATTGAAGTTTTGTTGAAACTTCTGTATTGCTTTCGGTTACTCTCGTAAATGTTAAACCATTAGGTTGAAATTTACGATGTGCCAACCCTTATTTAATAAGAAAATTTAATTAAGAATATTTTAAGGAACGAAAAGTTGCCTTATGAACTAATAACTAACCAATAACCAACCTTGAAAACAATGTTATAATGAAAGAGACATTGCCTTATAAAATAACCAGCAATTACCAAATCCATATATAGGTTATTCTCAAAATAATATTTTAATAAACAGAATGATGCTTTGTAAAATGGATAACTTTCATCTAACCATATCCTCCCATTTTCAATATCTTGAAGACACCTTCGAAACAATCCATTAATTCATCCGCTACAAGTAATGAGTAATAGGTTTTTCAGCCTTTATAATCAATCTTCGGTTCTTTCCAAATAACTCTGGTTGAGATGTATCCTTTTATTCATCTCAAACATTTTAACATACCGTGTACCTCTCCTTAAGTTAGCTTTTTGTTGCTAAAGAATCTTGGTATAACTTACTAGCACTTCTCATTCACTTTGCGAAGACCAACATGATTCCATCTGTATAATCTTGTCTTAACAATCATTGTTGCAGGATACCTGTGACAAGATCCCTCGGCAAAGTCTTGGAAAGTGAAGCCATGTTAAACTTTCAGCTATCAAATGATAATCCTACCTTAGCTCAGCCAGATTCCCAACACTTAGTACAGAACAATTTCAACCTTGGCTCAATTCTTGCCGAAAAAGGAAATAGTTTAAAGCAACAACCTACTTCTACATCTCACTCGATACCTAAGCGATGCTCTTTGAAGTGTTGCCAACCCAAACAATCTGAAGATCGTGCTTGCATTCGCTGTGGAGAAATAGGACACACTGCTGATGAGCATGCAATAAATTGCTCCAATGAAAGGAAATCATTCTCCTGGAAAATGTCCCATGAGCAATATCACTTGTTACCTTTGTGAAGGTCATGACCATTGCCCAGCTCAATGTCCCCTAGGTCCGATAGTTGCCAATACAATTCAGCATCAGCGAGAGAAATTTCGGGCCTTAGTTGCTCAAGATTTGGCAATCAGAAGGGAAAAACTAGCTACACAGAAAATATTACCTAAGGAGTTAAAGAAGCAAATAGACTTTGATCGCCTTCATCCAGGAAGTAATAAATGGCCATCGCCATCAGCATGTTTCTTGTGTGGTGAAGAAGGTCATTGGGTAAGGGAATGTCTGCAAGCTGAGATTAAAAAGGAAGATAGTATTGAGAATCCAATTATAACCACCAAGACGCCACAAGAGAAGCGTGAGTGCTTCAACTGTCACAAGAAGGGCCATCTAGCTAAGCGATGCCCGCAAGAAGAACAAATATTTTCTGCAACCATGGTCATACCAGAAGTTACATCATTTAAGATTATAACTCCAAGAGTAGGAGGAATAAAATCTGAATCAGTTTACTCGAATAATCAGTTCAAGAAGAGGCGCTTGAATGAAGACGCTTGCCCCAGGAGGAATTCTGCTCAATTCCATCCTGAATTTCAACCATCACTTGTTCATTCCTCCAACAACACTTGTGAACACCATCGGTATCCAAAACCGTGCAACTAATGTTACATGCTTTTCTTTCGTGTGCGTGGACATTATGCCAACAAATGCCCAAGGAAGAAGAGAGATCAACTTCGTTCTCAAGGCCAACAAGCCCCTATCCCTGCATTTACTCCAACTCAAGATATCAATCATGGCATACCTAACACAATGCCAGGTACATCTTATACAAATATAGTTTCTGTCAGAATTTAGATTAAATTGAAAACATTATGTCTAATCTTAAAGTAATATTTCAATAAGCGGAATATTGCCTTATAAATTTAACTGAACTCTCATCAAAATATATCTTATCTTAATCCTTCAAATGGCCAGTAAGATATCAAATGCTAAACTTCCAGTTTTCATTTTTAACCATTGCTCGATCAATCCTCTATTTGTTTTATAACATCAGTGAATAATCTTCTATTGTTTCGAATAAGATGGACATCGCCGCTTGCGTCGATCGAGAAGAATCTCATCACTTCACCAAAATCTACCCAAGTAGAGTTCTTCACCTCGTCAAGGATGACATCCGTGATTTCCAAGCTATCTATCTGGCCAAAAATAGTTCTTCACCTCGTCAAGGATGGCATCAGTGATTTCCAAGTTATATCAAGACCTAGGAAGCATCAAGTACCTAGAACGACCCCTGCCTCGATGTCAGGCTTATGTAAAGATCTTCCTCATGTAATTACACCCGATACTTAATGTAATATCGAAAACGTCCTTTATATATGCAATTCCTACAATCAACATTTTGACTTTGTACATTATATTCTTTCATAATTGCCAAGTACAAAGAAAATCAAAACCCTCTGTCTATCAAGATGATCAAGTGAATTAAATCATCAGGATCATTTTATAATCCTCCTACCTCAACTCAAATAAAAAATTATCATACCTTGTTTTCAATCTAAAGACAACCTAGAATAACATTTATTCTCACCAAATTTCGTCAACTGTTGTTAAATCGTACAGATCAACCGTTGTACTCAAATATCATTTCTTGATGATAACATTCAACTCTTCCCTAATGAATCTAACAACAATGCATTATTTCTTTCACCTTAAATATTCTAAACATATCACATGTCACTCTCTAAATTAGATTATCTTTATTAACAATCCTAACTATTCAATCAAAAGAGATATATAGAAATATTCCTCATATGCTTACGCGAAATCCAAATAGAAATCTTCGCCATTCTAGCCACATCACTTTGCAACCGCAAGAACGATGTTTTGCAAAACGACTATACTGGAAACAAGAAAACGAGGAAACAACAAGATCAATTTCGAGAAAGAATTTCCAAACCCATTTAGTCCTTGCAAATCTCGGGGACGAGATTTTTGTAAGGGGAGTAGATTTGTAACATCCCGAAAAATGCAATAAAATGAAAATGAATATTTTGAATTTGAATATATTTATTCTGATTTTCCTGATATGATTGGAATTTATTTGGATTTCTTTGGATTTTTGTATTGAATGAAAAATCAAACAAACTAGAATTTAAGAATGGATAATAGTAAAAAGATAAAAAGGTAAAAGATAAATTTTGGAAAAAATTACCATAGAACCTTAACCACACTGGTAAGTCAGTAAAATCAACATGTAAAATTTTATGCACAGAAAAATGGGTAAATAGAACTTATGACACCTCTTTTTGACTAGAAACAGTACAAGTCAAAAATAATGAAAAATATTCGAAGTTTATCTGGACCTGGAAAAATTAACGAAACACTCTCAGTGTAAAACCTATCCCTGGTAAAAATATTAGGATTTGATCATGTCGGAAAAGTCCTCTAATAATTCAAGAACAGAAACAATTAAAAACTAGAAATCCTAATGTCAGAATTTTTATAAAATATTAACTTTCTATTTTGACTTGAAATTTTTATACAGATATCCTTAAGCCAAAATGAATACCTATAAAAAGTTTGGAAAATAATTAATATGATTTACACCCATAAATAAATAAAATTCCGAAATACAGATCCTGTACAAGTCCACAGTGTCAGAATTTTAACTAATTCATTGTAAGATATTTTAGTCCAAAATTTTTACTGAAGATTAGAAACTACCAGGAGAGGTCGTTCAAAAAGTTTCACGAAATTAAACGGTGATTTGATAGTGATTTTAATGCCCACATGGAGCTGTCCATCTGAAGCTTATCACTCTGACTCGCCTTCATTCACCGACATGTGGGACCACCCATTTTTCCGTAACGGTTCGCTGGAAGCAACGGGAAAACCCTCAGTGTCTGCCGGTGGTCCCGGGGTCCACTCGTCAGCGCTGATTTCCCCTCTCGCCCTTCTTCTTCTCGCGCGTGTTGCCCTGCCGACCGAGCGCCCGAGTCTTGCCGCCTCTCTGCGCCTCTACGCGATTCACGCCACCCGAGCGATCCGTGCAGCCACGTTCATCCTTGAAAGCCGAGCACCATACCCCCGTCAACCTCGTGTCATTTCTTGCCAGCAAGAAGACGTGCGCCTCATCACCGAGCGGGAGTAGAGCTAGCCGCAACTCCCTCTCGAGTTCAAACACTGTGAAGCCAACTTCTCGCGGCTATAAATACCAACCCAGCGTCGCATTGAGCTCCACTTATCTCTCAGCTACTCTCAGAACCAACCAATCAAGCCGAAATCGTGTTCTTCGTCATTTCCGCCAGAAAAACCGAAAAGGGGAAGAAACTTCAATTCGGGCAAATTGGTTAGCAATTCTTGAAATTGATTCTCCCTTTAACTTCACCTGGAACTGTAGTTTACTCATTACGCCGGAATTTCATCTCTTTTCGCCAGCAGATTCTCCTCACCGGGCGCCCTTCTTCTCCAACTCCGGCGCACGGTGGCGCGCTTCCTCGGCTCAACTCCGACCCAACCGACCACCAAAATGGACCCCTAGCAACCCACTAAAGCTCCCTAGGCTACCGATTCAACCGGAGGACCACTGTTCTTCTTCCCCGACGAGCTCTTCCTCTCTCCGCCGCCGGTCGCCGGTGGTAGCCCGTTCCGGCCGACCCCGCCGGTGATCGACATCTCCCCCAGGCGCGGCATGACCCACTATTGCTCTCCGAGCCCTCGGCCGAACCCCTCCGCCGCTCCCTCGCCGTCGCCGTTGAGACCTAGCCGCGCCCCTGTTTTCCCTCACTAACCCGTGGGCCCGCTATGTCAGCCAGTCAAGCAAATTTCAGTGCAGAGGTGAAATGCGCTTTCCAATTCTGAAAACGTAATTCTTACTTTTCAGTTTATTTTATATAACCCATTTGACTCAAACCTTTATAACTTTTGTATTGTAGCTCCAAATGAAGTGAAACAAAATTTTATATTCATCTAAAATCTAGTTCTTCCAGAATATAAAATAATATTTTGAAAATGTTCGCTGGATAAATTTGAAATTCAAATTTAAAGAAGAGGCTTAAATAAGTGCTACATATTAAAAAGTTGTAAACAAACTTAAAAATGAATGGAACCAATTTTAGTGAAATAATCATGTTTCCAGGAGTTCAAATATATAAAAATATTTAAATTTCATTATTGTTTGAAATACTTTTATCAAAGATAGTATTCAATATATTAGAAAGTTCAAATATACATAATTTGAATACATGAAACATAGAATAAGTAAAATATAATTTCTAAATATTATCATGGTAGTAGTATACCTGAGTTTGCCAAAATATTTTAGAAGTGAACTTGATTTGAATTATCGTGGAAAGTATGAAATAACTTAAATGTAAAATGTTCATATACATATATCATACAAAGTCAAATGGTTGTAAAATAGGTCAAATGAATTCAAATGATTGTCAAACCAGTTTAGTTATACCCCTGGCATCATAAGGTTTCCAGATATCAAATAATATTTAAAGTTTGCTATATAAAACAGTAAATGATTAATGGTCAAAAAGTAAATAATTGCATATTTGGAATAGTTGTAACCTTCGCGAATAAATTCAGAATTTGATGAAACCAAATCTAATAACCTCAAAAAATAGTACCCTTGCTGATTAGGCAAAAATATCTTATGTTAGTGCTAGGTTGAATTAATATAATGTTAGACCCTAATGATCGTTTATAGGAAAAACATCACGGATAAAAGCCAATTATCGCGAAACCAACTTTAAATCACTTCTAGTATCATGCCCTGTTAATGCCTGAAAAATGGATAGATTATCCTAGGCGGTGTAGTCACAAACTTGTATCAAAAACTGAACTCTTATCGAGTAAAAATTGAACTATCAAGCCTTTTCATCGATTCGTAGAACCTCTCGTCTAAATGCAAATGTATTAGAAATAAGTTTAGAAATGATATTTGGGATATGTACTACCATATTCTAGAAAAATATTTCATTTTCAACTTTCATTTCAACTAAATCCTGCTAGTTGAATACCCCTAAAAAGTATGATTGTCGTAACCTTTTATATCACCTAAGCATTTTCAACTAAGAAAATAATGTCTCGTCTAAAAGCTAAAATGTATAAAATCAGTCTAGATATGTTCTTCAAAGTATATGCTATTTAGTTCCGAAGAAATAACCTCATTTCATCATGTTTTACATATAAACTTTAGTAGTCAAATAACCCTTCGTTTTATGTTTAATGAACCTTGTCTCAATAAGAATTAGTGAACCTTGTAATAAGGAATTTGTACTTAATATATTTGTATCACTAGAACCTTCTTAAAACTATAAATAAATCTACTTAACTAACTTATCAATCATAACTTAATCAAAACCCTTCGTGTGCAAATCTTAAGGCTAAGTGCTATTAGCATAACCTTAACTAGTGTCTAACTCTTTTAATCCAAATAATTTTAGCATCTATAATTGAAATCGTAAATACTAAAATTCATAATTTTAGCCTCTTGAATTGTAATTCAAGATTAGATAATCTATAAAGGAAACCCTGTTTTGTTCGTCATTGCATCATTAAGGTTAATCATAAAGTAATTACTTAAATAATCCAAACTCTAAAGTATCCCTGTTTATGCAATGAATCTTTATTTGATTTTCTGTCTGTCTTCTTTTCGCCCTTATTGAAGTTTATTATTTGCTTTATTTTTCCGATCGATCGACGTGTAGGATTCGACGTCCCTTCCTCCATCGTTGCCTCCGTCAGCTGCGATCGCGTCTTCGTCGTAAACGATATATAAGCAAGGCAAGCACCCCCTTTGACCATCTTGATCCCAGAATTTAATTTGCATTGTTTATTAAAATGTTTCATGCATACGTTTACTTTCTGTAAATTGCTATTTTATGGTACTGGTAGTTATACCTGTTGTCTCATGAAACTTCCTTGATAAGTATGAATATGTGAACCTTGATAACCATAGATTAAGCTTAGACAATTACTTAATGTCGCCCTGGGTATATACGATTACTTTTATCCATGCTTAGCCATGCTTTTAGATCAAATGATGATGATGATCAGATCAAAATGTGTTCCTTGTGAAATGGAAAATGTTGTCATTGTAGCTGTTGGCTATGGGTATTTTGATTAAAAACCCAAAATAAAACTATGGTTTCGATGCGGGCGATTATTGGCAATAGCCGGAGGTGCAGAGGGATTTGCACGTAGTGTAGGGTGGAGTATCGCCCGTGTCAATTTAAGGACCGAACTCGAGTTGTATGATCCAAGATATTTCGTGCAAACCACAAGTGTTGTTATGGGGCTTCCTTAAACCAATTAAGTTATCTAGTTTAACTTTGCACATTGGTAGGTGAAGTAGTAAGGGCTTTCCTTTCGGGTTTGCTCGACGGGTGCCCACACCGAGGTGTTGGGAACAACACTTACCAATATAACGGTGTGCGCCACGCCTATGGGGAGTTCCAACATTTCTATGCTCGAGTTCTCCCAGCTATAGCGTGGGTTTTATCGTCCGGTCTTTGGTGCAAAGTTAGATTAGATAATGTAAAGGTTTTCGTCATGAACATTCGCCACACGCTTTAAGTGCGTGAAACTTGCGGCAAAAGAAAAGGTCATGACTTGTGGGTACAGCTTGTACACCTCTGCAGAGTAAATCTAATCGATTAGCCGTCCCTCGGTCATGGGAAACTTGGTGAACTTGCACTAGTTAAATGTTTAATTTTCTAAAGTGGGTTGTGGTTTGGAACTTGTTTAGCAGCTTTTGTTTTCATGTCAAAGGATCGATATTGATGGATTCCATTTCTGGATTATTCGATATTCACGATGGGTTGTGAATATATTACTTATGCGTTACTTATTTCATATCAGTCAATTATGCTTTTACAAATTCCGTTTGCAAATAACTTGTTTTACAATGTCAATTCTGCTTTATGCAAATTAACTGTAGTAGCCTCCTTTGAAATGGCCTGCATATATTATAGGCTTTGCTCAAGTCTTGCGGAGTACGTATGTACTCACCCTTGCTTATATGTGGTTTTTAGGTGGTTAAGTTGCCGAGCTTCGAAGGTTTCTTTCGTCGCAGGTTGCGGGTTTTTCTTCGTCGAATCTTTCTAGGGATTATGCCTTGTCGGTTTCCTGCGGGTGTTGGATGGGCACACTACAAGACTTTGCTTCTTATGCTGCTTTATCTCTGATTTGTAAGAGTCTTCTTTATGTAATAGCTTTCGCTTAATTAATATTTGTTGTTTGGTTGTGATTCCAATTGGTGTATGTGCGTACTAGCTACTCATCATGGGACTAGTACGGAAATGCACATTAGATTTCCATTTTTGCAAGTTTGCGAAAATGGGGGTCGTTACAGATGAGGACATAATCACAATCAGTTCTGAGAAAGAACCGATTATGATATTGGCCACACCATAATCGGTTCTGACCAGCCTCATCACAATCGGTTTTGAGCAAGAACAGATTATGATGCGGATAACCATTTATCACCATCAGGCACAAACTGACTGTGTTAGCACCTCCTCATCACTATCTAATGACTTTGTATCGCCACCAAAACCGACTGTGATGACGAAAAATAACCAATTATGATGTACATTCTTATAGTAGTGAGGCCTTTTGTGGATGGCCTAGGATATCGGGATCCTGACCCATCGATGTGCACATCTTACAAGGAAACATGGAGTACCAATTTACATGTTCTTATTTTTGTTTATCAAGCCAGGGACAGATCTAGTGCAACAATCATTTTGGTGCAATCATGCAAACTACATTAGTTTGTTCATTAATCAACCTGAAACATTTTTTCTTTAAATTCAATTATGTTGGAAAAAAAGAAAAAGGAAAATCCCCTTACAAAATACAAGTTAAAGGAAAATGAAAAAACCTACAAAGTTACTACCCACAACAAACTTTTTTTTGTTTCTTCTATTAATTCATTTTGACCTAGTATAATATTTCTATAATTTTCCATGTTGATTTTGCTCTAAAAAATTGATTTACATCATTGTACCTAAAGGATAGCTTGTCCTAGCTAGATGTGTCTCCTATCATGAATTTTCATGTCAAATATGAAGTAAAAAAAGAAATAATGGTCTTATATGTTTTTTGGTTGAGTTTAGAGAAACTCTCCTCTTGTATACCCTTCCTAGCTCCATTTTCCACTTAATCTTGACGACCTTTTTCTCGTCTCAAAGAATAGCATAATTGAAACAATCCCATGAGGAAAATCAAAATTAAAAGATGAGACCAAAAGGAAAGTAACTCAATTTCCTCAATTACCGTCGATAACAATTATTCCAGCACATATATCAATATCAATTGTAAGACAATGATCCCTCGATATATTCCCTATTCAGATAATGAATCAGCTAGGGTTCATCTAAATGTATATTAGCATTTACAGTTGTGTTTGTATATATAGTACATGATATAAATTTTGAGACACTGAAAAAGCTGTTATGTGTTGGCAAAACAAGACAAAGTTAACAATCGTGTATCTATAATTTCATACAATAACCTCCTCTCTCAGTTCCTAGCATGTAAATCCTCTGCGAAAATGCATGCATGCAACCTGTAGACACCGAAGACACAAAGTCTGTAGAAAACCTTATACACAAGTTGTTTTGTGAAATACAATGTGCACAACATAGATGCGAAAAATGGAACTTAATTAAGCACATATTTAAGAATGCAAAATAGCTTTCACAACTCCCAACTTGCTCGAAACTCTGGAGCATGTCATTCTTATTGAGATGCTAAAATTCGTCCAACTTGAGTTCCTTACATAAAATAGCTCTTGTTGTTCAACTAAGAAAGAAATAGCACACATTTAGTGATGCACAAACAACCAAAATTAAATCAGAACAATGAAATTAAACAGCAAAAAAACAAAACTAGCATACTGAAGGTGTGTGCGTGTGTGTATATGTATATATATAATGAGTGGAAGATCGGTGAAAATTTGTCCTAAAATGGACAACAAGATCAAACAGCGCTAGCCACAACATGTACTGAAAAGCAAAATTCATAGGCATATATAGCACATATAAACAAAAGAGAAACACTGATAAGAACAAAAGATAACCAATTAATTAAGCATCATGTATATACTCCGTAAACCATATACATGAATGCATTATATGCAGCGTGTGCATGAGTTGCACTACCATACAATCAATGCCTCGGACGACGACCAAGCCTGAGCTCCAAGTCCAGCTCCCTCTCCGGCTCACCTGACTGCCGCTCCGACCCTTCCGGTGCGCGCGACTCGTCGCCGCCGCGCCCGTGGCGTCCGAGCCCCAGGTGCAAGTCATGATCACGAGCCGCCTCACCAAACAGGCTCAGCTCCCTCGGGCTGGCGCTACTAGGGCTCGCGGCCTCCCCGTCCACTCTGGACACAGCCCCCGTGGTACGGTAGTACATGGCGAAGCTGCTGCTGCTGCTCATCGGCGCCGTCGTGGCCGGTGGCGACGCTGGGGGATACTCTAAGTGGCGGCGGTACTGGTTATAGCACTCGATGTTACGGGACACCGATGTTATGCCGCTGGGCGTGTCGCGGCCGGGCTTCGCGCGGTCACGGCGGTGGATGTTCATGTGCCCGCCAAGCGCCTGCGCCGTGGTGAACCCACGCTTGCAGAAGACGCACTCGTAGTACGGTCGGGTGCTCGGAGCTGGCGCCGGTGGCGGCGACACGGCCCCTGCCGCCGCGTCATCGTCCCCAGCCCCCGCTGCCACCTCCAGCTTGGGCGAGCTCACTGCCTCTTCGCTTGACGCCGCCTTGGATTCCTTGTGGCTGCCACTCTCCATGATGATTTGATGGGTTTTGGGGATCGATTGGGTTAACGAAGGTTTGACAAAGAGATGCCAAAGTGTGTGTACAGGACTACAGGGGGCTGTACAACAGGTTATTAAGAGTGGGGCGACAGGGACAAAGAGGGCAGCATTGGTATTGTCAGCAGTTTTCTGAATAAAAGATGGTACACGGTTTTGATGACAAGCTAGTTTTGGTCCTTTCAATTGGTGGGCGTCTGCTCAGCCGGCCTTGGTGCCTAGCAGCTGCCTCGCTATCCATACTCTACCCTAGCTGTTTCTTGCAGTGAAAATGTGCAATGCAGGTGCTTCACATTGAAGTATCCAATTGTGGAATATAATAGTGCAGGCTTTCGCACTCATTAGGACGGGCAGGTTGATTTGTTGCATTAAGATAACCTAAAGGGTGGGTGATTTGATTAGTAACATCCAATGTTCACTCACTACTGCACAACCTCACATCACAGATGGTTCACAAACCACATCACAGACGATTTTGTGAACCGTCTGTGTCACACTACTACAGAACTGGGCATCACAACCGGCCTATTAGAAGCGGTTTGGTGCGAACCCGTTGTGATCTTCGCACCAGAAGCGGTTCGTTGGCAACGGTCCGGAGAGGGCTTCCAGAAGCGGTTGGAGACATGAACCGCTTCTGAAGGTTGCGTTCTAGAAGCGGTTATTTTCTCAAACCGCTTCTGAAAATCAGAAGCGGTTTGAGAAAAGAATCGCTTCTAGAACGCAACCTTCGAAGCGGTTTGTGTCTCCAACCGCTCCTGGAAGCCCTCCCGCGCAGCGCATTTAAACCCTTCACTACTACAGAACAGCCAATCCTTGCCGCATATCATCGCGGTTAGGACCGAGCCGCGATGATAACGATCTCTGCGGTTCGAAAGTTAAGTTGGGGAGAACTTATTATCGCAGGTTCATGCAACCAACCGCGATAAAAGCAAGATATCACTGCCGGTTTGAGACAACAACCGGCAGAGATATATCTCGCCGGTCGTTCTTAAACCAGCGATGATACTTGCATTTTCACTGCCGGGTTAAAGCGAGAACCGGCAGTGATATTATCTTCCCGCGCAATATGTTTTTCGCGCGCATTCAAAGCTTATCACTGCCGGTTCTGCGCAGAACCGCGATAGTGATAAGTCTTTTATAAAACTGAGACCCCTGCCTCCCGACCGATCGAGCAAAGACAGAGGCGCCTGTCTTTGCTCGATTTGTAGATTGCAACGATCTGCTGCCGAAAAATTTGTTAAAATTTGTATTGTACTTCTTTTCGAGGTTAGTAATTTGATCTCTATTTTTGTAAATAATAAAAAATTGCCACGTGGATTTTTACATAATGAAAAAAGGTGTATTTTCAAATGTTGAAATAATAAAAACTTGTTAGATGGATATTTACCTAATAAAAAAATGTTGATATATTTTAATGTACTCAAAGTATATCCTAAGTACTTACAATTTTTTCCAAATTTGTAAATAATAAGGAATTGCAAGATGGATATATTGACGCAATGAAAAAAAGATTGATATATTTTGATATAGTCTAAATATATCCTAACTATTTACAATTATTTTCATTTTTTACAATACTAAAAAATTGCTATATGGATATTTACATAACGGAAAAAGGTTGATGTATTTTAATATAGTCAAAATTGCTACATATGTTTTTAAATCTAATCGTTTACAATGATTTGTTATTTGCAATTATATGCGTATGTAATGTTTGATTTAATTAATTGTAGATGGACCGAAGGTGGATGTATGACACGGACCGTTGTGGGGCAGAGTTTTTTAATGGTGTGAGTTATTTTCTAAACGTGGCGCGGCGCAAGTCGAAGAATCGTGGACTACATGTGCTGTCCATGCGTTGATCGCAAAAATCGTAAGTCGCTTTCTACCATACAATCGATACGCGCACACTTGCTTCAAAGAGGTTTCAAGGTGGCTATACTGTTGGACCAAGCACGCGAAGATGACATTGTACATGAAGGGCAACACATTATTGAAGATGACGGAGACAACGGTATGACGGCAGCTTGAAGATACATTTGTCGACGTACCACGACGACGATCCGGATCAAATGTTGCGTGATGGGGAGGAGACTTCACGAGTGAAAGAGAGTTTCAAAAGTTCCAACATATGGTACAGACTCCACGACACCATTGTACCCAGCCGCAAGGAGGAGCACAAAGATTGCGGACCGTGCTTACACTCATCGCAGCTTGAAGGCAAGCAATGGTTGGTCCGATAAGAGCTTCACCGAGCTCTTATGTCTCTTGGGGATTTGCTTCGGAGGGTAACGTGTTGCCTACAAGTGCGCATCGGGCCAAGCAGGTTGTCTGCCCGTTAGGATTGGAAGTACAAAGGATACACGCATGTCCAAACGATTGCATGTTGTATCGCAATGAGTTTGCGGACTTGGATGGCTGTGCTGTTTGCAAAGCAAAGCGGTATAAGGGCAACGATGATGACATCGATAATGAAGATGTCGGGGTGAAGCGTAAGAAGATGAGATCTCCCCGTAAGGTGGTGTGGTATTTTCCTATAATTCTCCGTCTGAATCGATTGTTTGCGAACAAAAGGCATGCCCAATTGCTACGATGGCACGCCGAAGAGCGTAAGAACGATGGAATGCTCAGACACCCTGCTGACTCTGTGCAATGGAGGAACATCGACAGAAAATATAAGAAGCACTTTGCATATGATGTAAGGAATATAAGGTTCGGGTTGAGTACGGATGGGATGAATCCTTTCGATAACATGAGCAGTCGTCATAGCACATGGCCGGTAACTCTATGTATCTACAACCTTCCTCCTTGGCTTTGTATGAAGCGGAAGTACATTATGATGCCACTACTGATCCAAGGGCCCGGGGCAACCTGGCAACGATATCGATGTGTACCTCAAACCATTGGTTGAAGATCTTCTAATCTTGTGGAACGATGGAGTACGGGTATAGGATGAGTATAAAAGAGAGAACTTTATCCTACGCGCATTGTTGTTCATAACCATCAATGATTACCCCGCCCTTGGTAACTGTCGGGCCGACGACAAAAGGCTTCAATGGATGTGTCCAATGCTTAGATGGTACAATAGTCGGTGGTCAAGAACTGTCGAAAAATGTCTTACATGCGGCATCGTAGGTTCCTCCGCAAGGATCACCCATACCGCAATAATAAGAAAGCTTTTGATGGGACAAAGGAGACCGCTTTAGCTCAAGAATCACACCGGGAGAGAGATATTTGCAGCTGTAAGGGATCTTAAAATTATCCACGGAAAGGGAGCAGGCGGACATCTATCCCGAGTTCCGTGATAAGGCTCCTTTGTGGAAAAAGAGATCGTATTTTGGGTCCTACTTCATCGGCAAGACTTAGAAGTGCAACACGCAATCGACGCCATGCACATAGAGAAGAACGTGTGTGACAGCTTTGCTTGGTATCTTAGTGGATATACCGCAAAACAAAAGATACTCTCAAGCACGGATGGACCTTGAAGATATGAAACTCGTGAAGGAGCCGCATCACGAGACATGGATACAGGGAAAAGTACCTTCCCGCACTGCTACACTCGAGCAAGAAAGAAGAAATTAGCTGTCGAATGCTTGCACGGAGTGAAAGTTCCGTCCGGATACTCGCCAACATAAAGATACTAGTCTCAATGAAAGACTTAAAATTAATTGGTATGATGTCTCACGATTGCCACGTGATGATGACGCAGATGCTTCCAATTGCGCTTAGGGTGTTCGCGGAGAAAGTCCGAGACCCAATTGTGAAGTTGTGTTCATTCTTCAACGCGATTTCACGAAGGCCATCGATCCATTGAAACTAGATAAGCTACAGAAGACGTGGTCCACACTCTCTGCGCAGCTCGAGATGTGTTTCCCTCCATCTTTTTGATATTATGGTCCATCTCATTGTTCACATCGTGAAAGAGATACTGATTCTCGGTCCGTGTTTCTACATCGATGTATCCTTTGAGAGGTTTATGGGGTCATAAAGAAATATGTTCGTGAATCGACATCGGCGGAAGGTTGCATTGCGATGGTTGGGGAACCGAGGAGGTCATTGAGTTCTGCGTTGATTACATGGATCTCAAACCGATTGGTGTGCCTACATCACGACATGAGGGTAGGCTACATGGAAAAGGGACATCAAGCAGAAATCACTCCGTACAAACAATCTAGCTTCATTCACACAAGCACATTTCGCAGTTCTGGGACAATCAGTTGTGGTGGCCCCGTATGTTAACATGCACAAGAGCATGCTATCTAGAACAAACCCAACGAAGTCAGAGGGTTGGATCACGAGAGAACATAGACATAACTTCGGCGATTGGTTGCGTAGGCACATGATGCATACGGAGACAGAGTGCGCTCAATTGAAAGTGTTGGCTCAGGGACCGTCCACTACAATTCGAACATTCCAAGGATACGATATAAATGGTTTTACTTTTTATACAAGAGCACAAGATAAAAAGAGCACCAACCAAAACAGCGGTATCCGTACAGATGCCTACGACAGCAACGGAGATAGGAAAACCTACTACGGATTCATAGAAGAGATTTGGGAGCTTGATTACGGACCTTTGAAGGTCCCTCTCTTTCGGTGCCAATGGGTAAGACTTCCAAGGGGCATGAACATCGACAAGTACGGTATCACTACCGTGGACCTAAAACTGGTCGGATAGAGAGAAGAACCATTCGTACTTGCTAATTATGTTACACAAATCTTTTTTGTAACCGATCCAGCTAACAAGGAGCGCCACGTGGTTATTCAAGGAAAAGAAGGATTGTCGGGTTGAGAATGTTGTCGACGAGGAAGAGTACAACCAATTCGATGAGCTTCCTCCTTTCGAGAGGACGTTGACCTCGGTCTCATGGAAGAGAGTGAGGACGGTTACATACATACGCCGCGATCATGACGAAGGTCGAATCGTAGCTTAGTTGTCCTAATTAAATACATTTTATTTTCTCATATGTAACAATTAATGTATTCTTTTGTCATATGTATCAATTTGTGTGAATTCAACTTCATCTGTGTGTTTTTTTTGTATTTGTGTGAATTTTTGAAGCGATGGTTGGTCTACTGCATTTGTTTGAATTTAAATCAAATATTACATGTCCTGAAGTATTCTTCCAAAAATTTCCAGAAAATTTGGATAAAATTGATAGGATTTCAAAACAGTGAGCAATTTGAATTTTTTTATTTTGAAATATTAAAACTATGAAAACAGTGAGCAATCTGGATTTTTATAATTTTACAACTTTGTCAAAACTTAGGGGACATATTTAAATCCAATATTACATGTCCTCAAGTATTCCTCCAAAAATTTGCGTAAAATTTGGATAAAACCGATAGGATTTAAAACTCCCAAAGCAATTATCCTTTGAAAACTTTGACATAATTGACTGGAGCTTATCATTGCAGGTTGTCTCGTTAAGCCGGCAGTGAAGTGCTTTATCACTGCCGGTTTGTAGTATTAACCCGACAGTGATAATCAAGTATTACTGCCGGTTTTTGTTTTGAACCGGCAGTGATAATGTATTATTACTGTCGGGTTGAGCTTGAACCGGCAGTGATAAAAACATTCACTGCCGGGTTGAGCTTGAACCGGCAGTGATAATTCAACTATCACTGCCGGTTCTCTTTATCATCCGGCAGTGATAGTGTATCACTGCCGGTTTTTGTGGTGACCCGGCAGTGATACTCTAACCCTATAAATTCGAACGCCGCGCCACTCAAATTTCATTTCCACTTCAACCTGACGCCACCACTTCGTCTCCTCGCATCGCCCCGCCGTCGCCCCGCATCACCCCGGCCGTCGTCTCGACCTCACCGCCCGGACCTCACCGCCCCGCCGTCGCTTCAAATCGGAGGTGACTTTCTTTTCATTTTTTTCGCTTCAAATCGGAGGTGACTAGATCCGAATGCCATGGCCGTCGGCGTCCTGGCGTGTGGGCACCCGGAAATATGAATCGATCCTCACTTGTGCGTTGGACTCAGAGGTGACACCCATACTCCACTTAAGTGTATGATCATCACACCCAAAGTCCCGCACGGAGTATTAACCAGATGGCCCTCACCCAAGCAAATATGAGCCACCTAGTTGCACCGTACACAATTACGCAACCAAGGGAGTTTCGATTCCATTCCGAACAACCATACCGGGATTGATAACAGCTCATCCAAGCATAGCACTCGCCGTCCGTCTCAGAACCTTGGTATCGCCCACGCTTACCAAAGGGAGCGCGAGCAATAGTCAAAGAACGACGACCGCTCGAGTTTATGCATTGGAGGGGTGAAGACAATTCCAGGTACCCGGATATGTGTCTAGTGCTAGTTCCCAAGATCAACGCCTAGCACCCACATATCCCGCATTCGAGATGCATCGCAACACATACACATGAAACTAAGCAGTTGTTATAGCATAATCATAACTAGAACTAGTACAACTACTTACTATTACAAGTAGTGGCCGACCGGCCAAATGTTACAAGTCCAAGAGTAAAACACAGCGGAAATAACAAGTTTAGCAAAAGCGGGACAGCGGTATGCCCATCCCTACCCAAAGGCAACCGACTTGGGGAAAAACCCAAGTTCACCCGTCAACATGATCGTCGGTCCCCGGAGTATAATACGTGTCGTCGGGGTATTCTTCCATGCCTTCTTCTATATTGTTTTAATTAAGCAACCATGAGTACACGTATGTACTCGCAAGACTTTAGTGTATGGAAATAAAGTAAATGCAAGCTAGATCAAGGATTACAAGCTTCTACACTAGTCTCATTTCAGCATAAGGCAGATTTTGGTTAGCAAGTAAAGGTTGCATAAAACGGTAACGAAATTGTAAAGAGCATTTAATATAAAGCTAAATAACAGTAAGTGCAGTTCATATCCATCATTCCACAGCCCTCCTTGGCTGCGAATAGCGAGTAAAAACAGCCACCATTGGCTTCCAAAGTTTTCCATACCAACCCAACATCATTTCCAAAAGTTTTGGCAAAACAAAGACTATACTTGACATTATTTTCCCAAGTTGCTCATGACCGCGAGCACGGCTAATTAATTAGATTTTAATCTCTGCAGAGAGTGTACACTTTACCCACATGACACATTCTAGCAATCATGTCAACCATGTGACGCGGTACTTCCCGTACCCATTTTGCTAGACTGTGACGAAACCGTTCAACTAGTTAAAGCTTAGCCTTGCACCAGCGACAGTGATGTTAAACCCTTGCCATAGTTCCGGAGATCCTGAACCGATGGTGCCCCATCGCGAACTCTTCCCATGGCAAGGCATCCACCGTTGTATTGGAATGCTTTGACCCCAACACCTCGGTGAAGGGAGCACCTAGAACGATACCAGTCCGTCGGATCGTCCATACTACTTCGGCCTACCAAAATGCAAGGTTAATCTTCAACTAATCTAGTGCGCTTAGGCTATCCCATACTAGCACATGTGGTTGCACCCAAACACTTAGGTGGTAGCATCAAGTTCGGTCCTTAACTGACCCGGGCGAGAATCTCCCCCTAACTACGCGTGAGGTCCTTTTCACGCCTCAAGTTAAGTAATAACTCGCCCGCGTCTAAAGCATAAGTTTGAGTTGGATTTTTATCAAATTAAACGGAAACCATACCGTGGTTCCATCCATTTAAACAAAGTTTGCTCAAAGAAGTTGAAATGTAACCCATCATTTTGAAAGTTGTTCTAATGAGCATGACTAAGCAATATATATGGTAACTTTGCGAGTTTTACCCAAGTGACATTAAGTATTGTCTAATCCATTACTAGGTTACAATGGCAAGTGTTCAAATGACAAGGTGAAGGTAATGCATACAATTGGATTTAGCTACCATTACCCACAATATAGCAAGTTTAAAACATACACGCATGCATATAGTTTGATAAAACAACATAACTTTTCAAATATGGGATCAAAATGATCAAAGGAGGGTGCTTGCCTGGTTGCTCTTCTTCTGGATTATAATCCGGATCGTAGTCGATGTCGTTAAAGACCGAATCCGAATTATCGTCGTCTATGCGTTGAATAATATAAACCGAGACAAAAGCAAATAACACCATATCAAATGGGGCAAAAAGAAATCAGATGTAAATGCCAAATTAAAACTTACCATGAAGAACAAGGTGATTGTGAGTTCTTGATTTATCACTT
Organism: Otatea glauca; assembly: GCA_036346275.1. NCBI lineage: Eukaryota > Viridiplantae > Streptophyta > Magnoliopsida > Poales > Poaceae > Otatea > Otatea glauca. Next base: position 12,578,684 of record CM070720.1, read on the forward strand.
TTATAATGACTTCATTAGCATTTTGCTTATGTGAGGCCTCTTCTTGAATGAGTTACTTTTATCCTCCATCATAAGAAGCTAAGGTTATAATTATGGCTAAGGTTATTTATGATTTCAAGAGGCAAAATTTATGTATTTTTGTATGTATACCTTCGAATTCTAGATGCTAAAATTATTTGGATTGGTAAAAGTAACATTTGTTAAGAAGGTTTTGCTTGATTAGTATTTAGCCTTAAGTGTTCATACATGGGAGTGATTTCTTCATGGTGGATCCTAAATTCTAGGTTATTATCTGATACTACTTGGTTATGCAATGATTTCTTGCTTTGCCGATGACTTGGTTTATGTCTTCCATTTTCATCCATCCATTCAAGTGACTTTAGCAACATTATCACTTAGGGTTTTTGCTCTAGCCATTTTTATATGATAAGCAAGTTAAAATTAGAATATTTTTCCATATTTTGGTTTTCCATATACTAGTTTATGATTCTGGCTTGATTCCCCCAAAATTTAGGTTTAGACGAGTTGTTTTACAAGCCGCCGAAAGTGCTTAAGTGCTATAGTCTTGGTGCAATTGAAATTTTTGAAGGGTTTTGCTTAAGTAGGATTCAGATGCAAAGCAAGTTATAATTAAGATATTTTTGTAGAATATGGTAGTATAGATATTAAACTTTGATTCTGAACTATTTTCCTGTAAATTTGCATTTGGATGAGTTACTTTACTGGTTGCCGAAAAGGCTTAAGTGTCACAGTTTCAGTGCAGTTTGTGATCTTGAAGAGTTTTGCGGCGATGAGAAAATAGACTAAACTAAAGCAAAGTTTAAATATTTTTGACTAATCACAAACTATGCAATCCCAGGAACACATCCAAATTGATTTCATCAAATTTTAAGCTCATATGAGTATTATTTCAACCACTTGAAATTTGAATGTTGTTAAGGTCTTAAGCCAACAATTTTTTATTCAAAGCTCATTCAAATTTAAATGTTTTTGCAGAAATGAGATGAATAAGGTTGTAGTAATTTATAGTATTTATTTCACAATTTATAGATCAAGATAAAACATACTTCCTTCACAACACCCATTTAGAGCCTAACATTCAAACCCAAATAAAAACATTTTCCTGTAAACAACATATAACGTTTTATTCCATATTCTAATTCCTTATTTCAAAACTTAAATTTAGAAACTAATTTGACTTTATTTGGACACTCCTAGCAAAAGATATGGAAGTTTGAATGCAAGGGCAAAATGAATCCAAAAACATTGTTTTTGAGGGGACTCGAACCCGAGACCTCTCGGCTGAACTCAGAGCGCAAGAACCATTAAGCTAGCGTGTTACTCGTGAATAAAGGGAGAGGATATTTACTTGAGCTTACCCTTTACAACCCTAGAGCTCGAAGACAGCAACAATGGCGAGGCTGGCTTCTTGCTTGGCTGTGCGATGGCTGCAGGAGGAGGAGTGACAGGGCTGGGGAGGCTTCGGCCGGGGCTGTTCTTGGCGACGGCGGCGACCACCGGAGCGGCGACGGCGCCGGCGAAGCAGCTCTTCCCACCGCGCGGCTACCGGGAATGGAAACGAGGACCGCGGCGAAGACTCGGCGAGCTGCATGCATGCGCAAGAAGATCTTCAGGAGGGTGCATGGCAGCTAGGAGCACGCGAAGGAGCAGGCGAGCTCAACTGGAGTCCTTCCCGGCGACAGAGGGGCTGGCTGCTCGACCTCCTTCGGCAGGCCTTCGGCAGAGAGGAGAGCAGCAAGCCGAGCGGACGAGGATGCAACTGCCAGTTTTTATGACTCTGCAATGGGAGTACGTGGCTGCGGCATGGGCAAGGACGGAGCGGGCGAGGCTGGGCAGCGCTGGCCGCGTGGAGCCGAAGTTCTGCCACGGCAGCGTGCTGGCAACGCTGGGAGAAGAGAGAAGAGGGAGGAAGAGGGAGAAGAGAGAAGAAAAGGGGCTGACCTGTGGGTCCAAGACTGAGTGGAGCCCACTGCCAAGGAGAGAAACCAGGTTTCAACGCTTACATCGAATGAGTTTTGGCAGTTGGAAGCAATTAAGGGTTCAATTCAGACATCACTTTTGGGCAGGCTAGCCGAAGGCTCTAACTTGATTCAAAAATTGTGAACATTTTTGTGTTGGTAGACCAAAGACTCTAGTTTTCATTTTCTTTGGTTTCACTTGATTATCTCTTGCAGTTTGAGAACAGTAATTCTCCAAAGTTTACTGGTTTTCCTGCTGTTTTTGAATTTTTGAGCTATTTAGATGATGTGCAAAAATTCTGGAGAATTTATATTTATTCATAAAATAAACTCTATTATTTTATACAACTATTTTATATAGTATGTTATTTCGGATTTTCATGAGTTTCTTTAATGTGCTTGGTTAGGCCTTCAAAAGACTTTATTTGCTCACTTCTGTTTTTATTTTTCTAGAGGACGAAATTGATTCATATATTTTTGGAACTTTTTGAGGGACTTTAATATGGGCTATTATTTCTTGTGTAAAATTTTCAGATCAATATATTATATATTTATTTTCTATTAATTCTGACATTGCAAATTTCAGATTTTCATGGTTCCGGTTTTTGAATTTTAAAAGATACTAAAAGTAATTATTAACTTTTGATATTTTTACCAGGGGTTAAAACTGTTATTATTATGGCGTGGTGAAATTTTCCACAAGAGATAAGTTTTGATTAATTTTATAAAATTCTATCATATCCCTGTTTTGAAATTAAAACATGTCACTTCACTATTTACCTCTTTACCTAACTCATTAAAAAAAATCTTTTTACAGCTGAAAAGATGTGATGGGGCTTTACAAAGAATTAATATTATTTTTGCTGGACTTTACTTTCATCTTTTTACCTTTTTACTTTTACACTTTTACTAATTTCATTAACTAATTTTCTTTTAAATCCAAAAATCCAAGAATAGTTAATAAGGTTGGAAAAGTTTAAGAAAAGATGGGAACACAGAAGAAGATTTCATTTTCAACTCATTTTCAAAATTTGTTTATTTTGGACAAAAATTTTAATGTAGCAACTTGTTCTTTTCTTTTAGGTTGGAAATACTAGAAAATAAAGTAAAAGATAATATTTAAAATAAAAATCATTGTTTCATTTGAAATCTTTATTCAATTATATTTTTGAATTTTCAAATTTCTATTTTTCCCTATTTTTGAAAATTTCGGGATGTTACATGGTGTCCTCCCGCCGGCCGTTGGGGTGCGTCGATGGCAAGGAATGGGCGGCAACGGCTTCATCGCGGTGAGACGTCGGCGAATCTGATTCTGCCGGGCATCCAATGCGAGTGGCATGGTGTTTGGACTCTGGAATCAGACGCGTGCATGGCTTTAATTAGGTTAAGATTGGAGTTTGGTGTCTGGAATCACATGCGATTAGTTTTTCATTAGCCTTCAGACTAGAGTTTGAGCGACCAGAGCTCATGTAAGTAGCCTAAGGTCCTGAGGCTTAAAGTCGCTTTTAACTTATGAAAAACCAAGAAACTCTTCTAAATAGCCAGCTTTTAAGCAACTTTTGATATAAATAGGAAAATTTGGTGAGGGTGGTTGGCTGGGTAGGTCGATGTGTGTATGTGCATGTGATTTAGGTAGATCAATCAACATGGGGTAACAAATTGTTTAATCCAATCCCACCGATTCATATGTAGGACTTCCAATTACACCGAGAATTCCGCCATCACGCTTTAGGCTTATCAACTAACTGTCTTTGTCCACTTCTAAAAAGTAACTTTGCCTATGCCGCAGCTCAGTTAGGCTTCAAGTCATCCTTTTTATTCTAGCATTAGCATTAATATGGTTTATAGAAAAAAATAGCATCACCATTAATCTAGTATGGGGTGTAGTTCACAGCGTGATCAAAGTTCCCTCAATCCTCAACCCCAAACTCGCGTTCAACGAAAGATGTATATGTGTATGTATCCTGGGATATGTAAACATCCTTTCACGGGATTAACTTTAATGTCAATCCTCGTTTGTATGTGTCTTTCAAAAATGACCTTGTTAATTGGAAATTTTCAACAAACTTGCTAGGAATGGCCTCCGACGAAGGACAAGTGCCGGAGGGAGTTGGGCCCTCAAATATGGACGAATGAGGAAGGGGTAGCCCGAATAATAGCCCAACATCCTATCTGAACCTGCAGGATCCAGCCATGGACCAACTTAACGATACTCATGTAAGTGAGGTAAAGTTTTAGTACACTGTGGTTCCCAAAACATGGTAGGCCCAGACGACTAATAATGTAGAAGTTCAATTTGTAGGCTCAGACGTCTGATCAACGAAGGCAGCGCGCAAGTTGTGGTCCGAACAAGATGCCTAAGGGAATTTTTAACATAGTGGAGCTCTCGGCAGTCGGGGAACCTGCTATGCCAGAGTCATCATTGGGGCCGTACAGGACAGCCTGCGGGGTTATTGCTAGGGATGATGTGCCCATCGCTATAGATCATGGATTGGCCATGAGGTGACCCATGGGTGGTACCCAATGACCAAGAACTCATTATGGGACAAGTGAAACAAGTTTTCCAGTTCCCCAAGGGACCGAGCTGGTTGCAAAGAAACGAGCACTCAGATCATGTGCAATCGCGTGGAAGAATTGGAAGACAACACTAAACAAGAATTATGTGAAAAGAATGAAACGCTGAATTTTGACACGCACCCAAAGTTAAGGGAGTTCGGGATGAATTTGTGGCGTATAAGAGGTCCAAGAAGCTCACATAGTAAGTCAAAGGAACAAAGCAAACGCGATAAGAATATTCACCCTCACAAACTAGGAATTGGAGGGTACGTGAAGAAAATACCAGATGGGATCGGTCCAAGAAGAAATAACCCGCAAGGGTATAATTCTACAACGGCCGCCTTAAGCGAACAATCGGCAATCGTTGCTTGGGAGGGTGCTTCTATCTCCGATGATGGCAGCTTAAGCTTCGGAAGCGATAGAGAGCAGGAAGTGCTGCGCAGAATCACAGATGCTCACACGCAGTCTTCCCAAGGATCTTTCGCGCCACGAAGGGAGAATGACGAGCTAACCATAGCCCTGGGTAACAAGGAGCATCCAGGTCGCCCCAGAGGGGTTGGTTTGGTCACGTGGAAAGAAGCCTTCCCCGCAGACGCATGGATGTACAAACGTTCAAAGAGATTAAGAGAAGATCGACCGAACGCCGATAAAAGATGCTTTGTCGCGAGCGCTAGAGGAACAAAGATCGAACTAGATAAGGCCGTGGAGCAAGCCGCATGAAAGCTCTCACTCACGACCGCCACTCGGTGAAAGCCCCGAGCTCATCGGTCCGGTGCTCGTAAGAGCAACAAGCGCCCACTGTGGATTCCCAAGAGCATGGATTGCGCTTTCTGTGGATGACATCAAAGAACCGACACCGTGCAAGCTACATTTGGCCACACATGGCATTACCAAAAGGTGGCCGAGGCGGGGCTTGGCCATGCCAGAGTCACGGACTTTGCAATGCCGCCCGACATCGCAGGATTCGCCAGGTCGAAGTGGGCGGTGTCATCCGCCAATACCGAAAAATGGAGGTAGAGATCCTGGCGAGGATGGGAACAAAAGCTAGGAGAAAACGTGAATGGCTTCTCGCGTGGCGCAAGAGCTTGATTAAGTTTGGCTCGGACGATGAAGGCGACGACGATGATGATCACCGCACTTCCACACGAGACCTCCGCCCTTCGCCGCCAACCAGAAAAGTCCAACTCCTCCGCCGGCACCAACCGAAAAAGCCCGACTCCTCCGCCAAAAATCAGAAAGAATCGAACAACGGAACATCTCGGCAGTCGGCACCGTCCTCGAAGAAATCTCAACCATCTGTGAACCCAGGACAACCACAAAAGAAACTATCAGCTGATATGACTGAGGAAGAGCGGAAAAAGCATGTAAGCGCCTGCGTAGCATCTCACTTTAAAAAGGTGCCATCAAGTAAGAAGACTAAAATTGATGCTGACGCACAAAATTTTTTCTTGAGTATGGCAAAAGTGCAAAAGACGGGGCAGGCTTCTGAACCTTGCAAAATATCGGACTACGAGCGCATATCCAGAAAGCAATACTTGTAGGCGGCTAGTGCCGACACCTTAAAGCGGGATGCTCAAGCAGATGATGTTCAACTAGATGCTCTGGCGCAAGGTCTCAGGTGGATGTTCGTTATGGGAAAACCGCCGTTGAACCAAATTTCATTTCGACAACCTTACAACTCAATCATGGAGCGCCCATCGATGGTACATGCAGCAGCCCAACGATGGTGTGGAGGCGTTCCCGATCGATACACGAGCAAGATTTTCACAATGGGGATAACATCTGCCGGGTTCTTTCCACTGAGTCAGATATGTTGTACCAAAGAAGATGCCCCGGACGTGAACATACTTAGACTATGGACTTTGTAAGTCCGTCTCGTATATCGTTGAGCATTTCTGCATCGCTTAATTGCATCTCTAACTTCTTTCTTATGTAGAATGGAGGTACGACATGTAGAAGAAATAACAAGGACAATCTAGCATTCCTAGATCCGGCTCACAACGAGAAACTTGTGAACGATAATCCACAGCTCGTTGAAGACTATTTATTTAATACTTTTTGAAGTCGCAATACAAAACCTCCGTATTTTTACCCTATAACTTCAAGCACGTATCTCCGACTTCTAATATCGCTTTACTATTTTTGCGTAACACGTGCGATGTGGGAGTAATTGACTACGTTGACATATATGTGCAGGTTTCACTGGGTCCTCCTCGTCATCGAGTTAGATGCTAGCGTGATTTTTGTCTTGGACTCGTGGAGAAAACAAACTAATCTGTACTCAAGACCTTTGAGACATGCCAATGTAAACTCGATCGTTGCATTATTACTCTAGCAAAATTCCATTCTATTGCATTTAAGTTTAATTACTATTCAAAATCATTCACGTGGCTTTTGCATGGTATCGCAAGAAAAGTGTTCGCATCGTCCATACAGAAAAATTTTGAAATAATAAATGACTTTCCATGCATGAAGCAGAACCCTAAACAATTTATGTGCATTCTATGTATGTACAAATATGCATTCAATTGTCACGAGAGTGTCGGCTATAACGAAGCCATGGTACGTAATTACACTTTGATGCCCTTTTTATTTAACAAATATCATCATTAAGTAACTTCCTTTTTGTTCAAAAACAGCGCCCAAACCGAGAACCAATAAGTTATTGTCGATGAAATTATAGCAATTCAAGAACAGATCGCGGATTCATTCATGATGAGATCATCAATCCAAACGGCGAGTTCCATGAGTAGCCTCATCGCCTCATTCCTACGGCCTAGACGCGTGACATGTCTACTTCGACTCTTTGTAAAATCAAAGCGAACGGGATGACATGTAGTCGAGCTACATTTGTAAATAAATCATTGTAAAACAAATTATGTGATGCGTAATTTAATATATTTGAATTATGATTTTAACGATGCTTAGTCGATACATGCATATATTTGAATTATGATTTGAACGATGCTTTATATACTACATATGGACATCAAAACAATTATATAAATATATATATATATTGTACAAAAATATGCAAGCTTGTCACCGCTGTTCTTGGAGAAAACCGGCAAGTGATATGTGTCTATCATCGCCGGATTATGGTACAACCCGGCGGTTGCTAGTACAATATCACCGCCGGTTTTATATATAACCGGCGAGGATAATTATCATCACCGCCGGTTGTAGATAGAACCGGCAGTGATAATCCTTATCACCGCCGGATTTTGGTTTGATCCGCAGTGATAGTCGAAAGATCACCGCGGTTGTAGGTAGAACCGGCAAGTGATAATCCTTATCACCGCTTTCCTCGAGCCGAAGTGATAATCTCGAGTATCATCGCCGACCAATCATCGCCGCGCCAATGACCGCGATGATGGGGTTTTGGAACCGCAGTGATGTGTGTTCTCAGAGTAGTGCTTCTTCCTCAATGCGCCAACAGAGGTAATAATACGATCGAACAGAGAAGGCCGACCAAGCTACTGTTCTTGGGAGGTGCTGTCCAAATTTTTAATTGGAGGTGATTAGCTCTAAATTAAGTGTTTCAAAGAGTAACATCATGTGAACATCCTTCTCACCTAGATATTGCTATTTTTTTCAATGGATGTGGAGAAATCTTGAACTTTTTAAGCATTATCGAAAATTTGTTTTACGTGCCTTGTTTTTGTTGTTGTATGAAGATGTAGGGTGGAGATCTAGTTCAAAATATGACATTACAAGGTAAAGGTGATTGGAAGCTTTAGATCTAGGTGGTTGTTAGCTTTAGAATCTTAAATATCACAATATTGGGAGAGATCTAGGTACAACATTGCAAGGAAGTAATTATTGGTGTATGAAATAAAATAGAAAAACATGTAGAAGGATAAAAAATAATTACAAAGGTAGGAAGGGATACAAAATAATTAGAAAGGTAGGTCTTTAATTGGATGACGGTGTAGGTGGAGTTTTTTTTTGTTGCGTTTAAATGTTACGAAATTTAAGTTAGGTTATAATTTTTCTAACGGAATTTGTTATAATTTTTAATAAAATTATAACTTGGTATAGATGAATCGGCAATGGATGTACAATGCGGACCGTCGCCGAGAGAGTTCATTGATGGCGTGCGAGCTTTTCTCGATGCGGCCGTTGCATTCTTGCCTCGTGCGACTTCATATGTTGTCCGTGTGTAGATTGCAAGAACGAGAAGGAGCACTCCCAGCGATGGCAAGTTATGAACCACTTGATCATGAGAAGTTTCATGCCAAACTATACCTGTTGGACCAACCATGGCGAAGTTGAGGTGATTAGCCAGGAAGACGATGAAGAAGACGAGGAAGAGGAAGATGGATTTAACAGTATCCCGGACGACACGCAATACTGTTCCGTGGAAGAAACACTTGGTGACTTTGGTGATGATGAGCTAGACCAGATGCTGCGTGACGGAGAGGGAGACTACAGATGAAAGATGTTCGAGAAGGTCCAACGCATGTTAGAGGACCACAGAACTCCTTTGTGCCCAAACTGTGGGCAGGGCCACAAAAAGCTGCGTACCACACTGGAACTCATGCAATGGAAGGCTAGAAATTGTGTGTCAGATAAGAGATTCGATGAGATGTTATCACTCGTAAAGAAGTTGCTTCCAGAAGATAACACTCTGCTCGAATCTACATATGAAGCCAAGCAAGTCGTCTGTCCTTTGGGATTGGAAGTACAGAAGATACACGCATGTCCTAATGATTGTATCCTGTATCGTAATGAGTATGCCGATTTGGATGTTTGTCCAGTGTGCAGAGGATCACGGTATAAGGTGAAGCGTGACGATCCAGGTGAAATAGATGGGGAGCGTAAGAAGAAGAGACCTCCAGCTAAAGTGTTGTGGTATTTCCCTGTGATCCCCCGATTGAAACGTATGTTTGCTACCAAAACGCATGACCAGATGATGCGTTGGCACAAAGAAGAGCGTAAGGACGACGGGATGCTTAGACACCCTGCAGATGGCTCACAGTGGAGGAAAGTCGACCGAACGTACCCGGACTTCGCAGATGAGGTGAGAAACATATGGTTTGGGTTGAGTACCGATGGGATGAATCCTTTCGGAGAATTGAGCAGCAGCCATAGCACCTGGCCCGTTACACTATGTATCTATAACATTCCTCCATGGTTGTGCATGAAGCGAAAGTACATCATGATGCCGTTGTTGATCAAAGGCCCCAAGCAACCTGGAAATGACATCGATGTCTACCTGAAACCATTGGTTGAAGATCTTGTGACGTTGTGGGATGATGGTGCAAGGGTATGGGATGAGTACAAAAGGGAGTATTTCACCCTACGTGCATTGTTATTTGTAACAATCAACGACTGGCCTGCTCTTGGTAACCTGTCCGGCCTAACTATCAAAGGATATAGAGCCTGCATCCAGTGCTTAGATGAAACGGACAGCATGTACCTAAAAAACTCTTGAAAGGTTGTATACATGGGTCACCGTAGGTTTCTTCTTACGAGTCACCCGTTGCAGAAGGAAGGCAGGAAATTTAACGGGCAACCAGACCTTCGTGCAAGGCCTCAGCATCGTAGTGGGTCACGTGTGTTTGCTATGATAAAGGATTTGAATGTAGTATTTGGAAAGGGTCTTGGAAGCAAACATGTGCAGAATGAGGATGGTCATGCACCCATGTGGAGAAGAAGTCAATATTTTGGGACTTGCCTTATTGGGAAGTTATGGAGGTTCGTCACTCACTTAACTTCATGCACATCACGAAGAATGTCTGCCTGAACCTGTTAGGCTACATAGATATGTACGGAAAATCGGAAGATACACTGCAAGCTCGGAAGGACCTTAAACTCTTGGAACTGAGGAACGACCTACATCCCAAAAGAGAGAGAAAGGACAACATTACCTACATCCTGCGAGCTACACTCTAAGCAAAGAAGAGAAAAAGCGTGATAGAGTTCCCGAACAGTGTGAAGGTCCTTCCTGATACACCTCGAATGTAAAGAGACTCGTAAACACGAAAGAGAATAAAATCGCATACATGAAATCCCATGACTGCCTTGTGTTAATGACACAGCTGCTCCCGATGGTCGTGAGAGGCATACCGCCCGAGTGGGTACGAGGACAATCACAAAGCTGTGTTCTTTTTCAACGCGATTTCACGTAAGGTCATCGACCCGTATAAACTAAGTAAGCTGCAGGATGACGTGGTACAAAGTTTGGTTAGTCTTGAGATGATCTTTCCTCTTGCATTTTTGATATAATGGTTCATCTCACTGCTCACCTTGTCAAAGAGATAGGTATCCTTGGACCTGTATCTACACAACATGTTCCCTTTCGAGAGGTACATGAGTGTGCTAAAGAAGTATGTTCAGAACCGCTCTCGTCCTAAGGATGCATTGTCGAGGTTATGGGACAGAGGAGGTGATTGAGTTTTGTGTGGATTACATTAATGATCTAAACCCGATCGGCGCCCTATATCACGCCACGAGGGAGGCTACGGGAAAAGGGACACTAGGAAGGAAAGCAATTGCATGCAATGATCTTCTTACATTTAAGCAAGCACATTTCACGGTTTTGAAACAATCAACTATAGTGGCCCCGTATGTCCTTGAGCACAAGAGTATTCTACGCCGCGATTTCTGGGAGGTCCGAGGATTGATAACACCAAGCACATGGATTCTTTCGCGCTTGGTTACAAAAGTACATCCTTTTGAAAGGGTCGACAATGAACAGCTTGTAACGCTTGGCTCGGGACCATCTAGTGAAATCGTGATATTCAAGGGGTACGAGATAAATGGTTACACATTTTACACCGGATCGCAGGATAACAGAGCACCAACCAAAATAGCGGTGTCCGATAGACGCCAAGACAACAAAGGCAAGGTGGATACATATTATGGTTTCATAGAAGATATATGGGAGCTTGACTATGGACCTTGAAGGTCCTCTATTTAAGTGCCAATGGGTCAAACCGACTTCAAGTGGCGTGAAGGTAGACAAATACGGTATGACAATCGTGGACCTCACGCAAGTCGGCTCTGACAGCGCGAACCGCTCATCCTCGCGAACGATGTGAGATGTGTCTTCTACGAATGGACATGTCAAGCAAACCTAAGAAGCATAAGGACAAGCGTAAAGATTGTAGTACTAAGCCAAAGCGACACGTGGTTCTACAAGGCAAACGAAGGATTGTTGGAGTTGAGGACGCCACGCACGAGGAAGAGTATAGTCGCTCGACGAGATCCTCCTTTCACTGTGGATGTCGACATAAGCCTCCTCAATGACACGACGTGGATACTCCTTTCATACGTCGCGATCATAATGAAGGAACACTTGTAAAGACAAAGTACGCATTACTTAAGATGTACCCCACCGTATGAACTATGTATATGTAAGTCTTTACAAGATGAAGTGTTTGTTTGGAATGAATGTAAAGTGCCAAAATTCGAATGAAACTAAAGTGCTCAAAGCTTTTGTAAAAATTATGGAATGAAAGTAAAGTTCTAAAAGCTTTTAAAAATTAAGAAATGAAACTCAATTGCTAAAAGCATTTTTAAAAATTATGAAATGAAATCAAGTGCTAAAAGCATTTTTAAAAATTATGAAATGAAATCAAGTGCTAAAAGCATTTTTAAAAATTATGAAATGAAATCAAGTGCTAAAAGCTTTTTCAAAAATATAGAATGAAACTAAATTGCTAAAAGCTTTTTAAAAATTGTAGATTGAAACTAAATTGCTAAAAGCATTTTTTAAAATTAAATGAAATCAAGTGTTAAAAGCATTATTTAAAATTATGAAATGAAATCAAGTGCAAAAAGCTTTTTCAAAAATTATGAAATGAAATCAAGTGCAAAAGCGTTTAAAAATTAAGAAATGAAACTGAATTGCTAAAAGCATTTTTTAAAAATTCTGAAATGAAACTGAAGTGCTAAAAGCATATTTTAAAAATTAAACTGAAGCGGTTCGAGAAAAAACCGCTTGTAGAGTGCAAAATTTAGAAACGGTTTGAGAAAACAACCGCTTCTAGAACGCAACATTCAGAAGCGGTTTTAGAAAAGAACCGCTTTTAGAGCATAAGATTCAGAAACGGTTACTAATACCAACCGCTTGTAGAAGTCATCCCACTACAAGCGGGTTGATCTAAATCCGCTTGTAGAGACATTCTACAAGCGGTTTGTTCTACGAACCGCTTGTAGAAGTCCTCCCTCTACAAGCGGTTGTTCTAAAACCGCTTGTAGAGTGTTAGTGTTATGCCCTTGAGGCAATCATTTAGATGATTGTAACATGACTATGTTTATGAATAATAATATGATTATTGGTCCAATGAATGTATATCATTGTATTGATCAACAAGTATGTGACTTGCTTATGAAGCTCTTTACTTAATGATGTAATTCGATAAATATCTTCGATCGGATATCATCGATAGGACAACGATGAATAGATCAAGACATGTAGTGATCGATGATCATGCTTCATAGATCATGGGATATGGAGATATCATCTATACATTGTGGACGCATGTTGAAGAACATGGGTTAGATAGACCCGCAATGGGACATCGCGAGAATGTTTCATTCTTATGTGTCATCGCTGTATCTCATACCTAGTAGATGTATGATCCTTAGACCTGAGATTGTCATATTCCCTACATGTGTAATAGTTTTCCTTGGGGCTATCAAACACTACTTCCTAACCGGATAGTTATAAAGGTAGCTTTCATGTTTACTATGAAACGTGCGAGAGGAAGTGAGCAATAAGATGGAATTTGCCACTCCAATGAAACGGAGATATATGACAAGGCCACTCGTGTGATATGATTAAGGAAGTGCATGGCCATGCCGTGATTGAGGAGTCAATCACAACTTATTAATATATCACGGATACGAGAGATGGATTGAATCATCAAAGGATGACATGCTTCTCGCCTTGAGATCAATCTTCATATACTTGGCAAAGGGATTATTACATGAGTACTTTTGATAGGTTCTCATCGATTTGATCATAGTATGATTGGGAGTTGGCATACTTTGCAAGAAGCCACTACCAACTATTGGATTGAAAAGGAGTTTTCCAAATCCACGCCCAAACGTGCGTGAATCAGCAGGTCACACACTTAATGGTGGGGACGCATTAATTTGGATTGATCCGTAATTAATGAACTCGTGGGCTTAGCACGATGGGCCCTAGTTTAGGTTTCATCTCGTGGCTATATAAGGAGGGGAGGAGGAGGGCACAGGTGTGCTTTCCCACGGTTTAGGAGTGATTCACTCGAAACCTTAGCCTACTCCTCTCGCTGCCCCTGCCGAGCGACTGTGTGCTTGCACACGACGCACGGCGCTCCATCTCTCGGCGTGTGGACAATCATGCGGTGCCATCGCGATCGCAGCGTGGGAGGACGATCCACGGCAAGGCGAGGACGATCCACTACATCGACGCAACGATCGCGGCGAGGACGATCCACTACATCGACGCTGGCGGATTCCGCAATCGCGCCTAGTGGTAATCTTATCTATGATCCTTCTTGCGAGTAGCTTTACGTTTCGCGGTAGATTTTTTTGCTAGCGTAGCATACGCGCTCCTCTTCATAGAGATATTCTACAAGCGGTTGGTTATTAGAACCGCTTGTAGAGGTGTCTGTCAGATAAATTTGAAACGCCCGCCTTTTCTCACACCCAAATTTTCTAAGTCCCGCCGAGAGCCCCACACGCGCCGCAGCAGCCTCGTGGTGTCTCGGCCGGCGCTGTCTTCGCCTCGTCTGCACCACGTGCCGCCGCCCTCGACGCCAGAGGCCTCCTCCGCCACCTTGCCGACGCCTACTCGCCACTCGCCCGCCGACGACCCGGCCAGACGTACCCCCGCCGCCGCCACCCACCCCGCCACCGGCGCTTTCTCCGCCACCCCGCCGACGCCTACTCCGCCTCCAAAGCGCCGCCGCACCGCCATCCACCCAGAGGACCGAGGTATATGTGTGCACGCTGCCGCCCTCCTCTCTAATTCGCTGCCCACCACATGTTCGGTGAAATGCCCACAAGGTAATTTTGTCAAAATTGTTATGTGGATAACAACTTACGACATGTGACGATCGTGATATTGGCCTCACGACACGCATTTACATGTGAGCACAAATAAATATCCACAATATAGGTTAATTGTATCTTTTTTTACTTGGAGTATTCCAAAGTTATCGTATCCAAAAAAAACAGACTAACTTCGATCACCTAGAATTCAAGAACCTAAAAATCATCTAAGTGACAAAGGTAAACAACTAAGTGATGCAAATTAAAACATATGGTCAATCACTAAGGTGGCTGTCATCCTACACTCTGATATCGACCCCTTCACTATTGTACCCCATCATAGGTCCATCGAGCTAATAAACACCGGCTTAGCTCGGCCCTCAGTGATGAAGATAATTTACCTCTTAATTACACACATAAAAATAAGTGCCAGTACACGAGTTCGTGTTTGATCCTTGGGCTAGTTCCAACACGCTGTAGTACTTAATGCTTGGTGTAGAAATTTATGTAATAATATGCTTGTGTTGTAATCTGTAATATGGTTGTTTCAAAGTAATATGATATTTATGTCAACATTTTTCGAATTAGGATAGATGGCGCAACCAGACGTGGTGACCCTACTTTCGATGAGGAGAACAGCTCTGTTGGACTCCATCGCTACCGATACCATCGGTGATGCTAACGAATGCCACCGAGCTAATGGTGGTTCCGGTGAGGCCGTTGAGGCCGCAAATGATGAAGACATTGACGCGGAGCCGCCGAGTCCGATAACACCGGTTCGCCGTGATGAGGTACAACCGTAAGAATATAATCCCGTGAGACATGTTAATTAATCGCAATTCATTAATATAATACACTCGACACGCTTGTATATATGTGTATGTATTTGAAGCCCCGCATCGAGCAACCAATCCAAGCATCGGGACCTAACAAGAAGCCGCCCACAAAGCACGTGTTTACCGACGCTTAACAACGGCGGGATGCCGTTGCCCTCTTTTAACAGTTGGGCCGTACAACAACGCTTGCGGTTACCACGTGAGGGATCAAGTCCCAATTAGCATCAGAAAATGGGCCAAAGTTCCTCAAGCTACCAAGGACCTGCTCTGGCAAGTTATTAAGGAAAATTTCACATTTCCTCGAGGGTCCGAAGACAAGGCCAAGAAATTCACTTTGAAGAAGATGGCAATAATGTTTCCGGCCTAGAAGACGTCTCTCAGCCGCAAGTACGTGCAGAAGGGAGAAATACCCAACTTCAACAAATTTCCTAAGTTGGCGGATCACTGGGAAGCATTCGAGGAGTTCAAGCTGTCAGCTGAAGGCCAGGCCACGAGTCAGAAGAACAAGGCCAATTCACAGATGAAGAAATACCACCACCATCTTGGCATCGGTGGTTACATCAAGGCTGTACCAAAATGGGAGAAGCGGGAAGAAGAATTAATGGCGAAAGACGTCACACCGCTACCGCTCAGGGGAACAGCGCCGCGCAATTGGTTCATGGGTCATGGGAGGAGCCTTTCGATGACGGCAGCTTGGTGATGGCACCAGAGTACAAGAGGTGGCCAAAGGATTGTACAAGCCGCTGAGCGCCTCGTGCGTGTACATTGGTGCGACAGGAGAATGATGAGCTAACACATGCCCTTGAAAACCCCGAGCACCCAGGACGGACACGAGGTATGGGCAAGCTGACGCCGTGGAAGTATGGTTTCGCTAAGGATGCACATACGCATGTGAGCCAGATAGAAGTAAATCAAGAGAATCACCTAAAGTGTACCAATTGGAACAAGAGCTCAGAGCAACCCAGGCTAGCATCGGCGACATAGTTGCGCAACAAGTACAAATTGCCCACAGCAAGCTTCAAGGACTAGGTCCGAGCAATCACCGGACACCGTGATCGCCCCTCTCGCGGGCGAAGTAGTCACGCATCCACCGGGCCCCAAGCGGACACCTTGCTATCCCGTTATCCCGTGGATGACATAAGGGTTCGCCGCTAGTGTGAGCTACACGTTGATGCGCGTAACCTCTCCATCAAGGTGGCTTACGGCATGGCATATCCGGTGGAGTCGGGCCGATGTTCCATCGCAACGAGATACCCCGGTTACTCAAAGGTCGCGGTGGAGGAGGCGCCGAGCGATTTGAAGAACTTCACCGATATTGCCGAGGCGACGACGTGACCAAGCTTGGACAGCCCTCCACAATATCATCCTTTGGCGCAAACGGTACATCATATTCCCAGCCGCTATGGACGCGTCATCTCCACCACGGCAACCCACGCCTCCAACGCCACCGCCACGCAATGCCTCTCCAAGAAAGCAGCGCGAAGCCCTACTCCACCACCAAGCAGCTCCTCGTGTCTCCTCCCGCTCCACGCAGCCCTACTCCACTACCAAAGATCTCAAACAAAAAGAACCCCCAGAAAACCACGCCCACCATCTCCTCCGAGGAAGAAGCTCGATATCAGACTATGGCTCCCACCGCTCCCAAGAAGGCGGAGTCCACCGATCGACTAAGGTAAAGGAACCTCCAAAGAGGGCATATGATATGAATAAGGAGGAGAGTGAAGCGGTTACTAAAGCGTATGGCTGCACACTTCGCAAAAAGAAGGTAGAGCCAAAGGTACCAACTGATCCAAAAGCGCGAACACTTCGCGACATGCCGTGCAAAGCCACTGCTGGCTTTGTCCAACTATGAACGGACAATAATTAAGGCTACGTAAGAATAAACGTGGTCAAAGCGCGGCAAAGAAGAAGAAGAGAGACTAAGATCGGAGAACCTCGAGAGGTTTATGAAGGAAGCAGACTCGGTTCACACCGCAGCTCTTGGATTAATAGATGATATCCCAATGGCAACAAAGGTTAGATGGCAATTTCAGTTGGGCCGGGAGCTGATTGACCCAAATGAGATAAAGGATCTGCCAACCAAGATGCGGCAATTTCACGAATGGTACATGACAGAGTCCGCTCAAGGAAGAACGATGTTCCCCCTCCGTATCAAAGAAGATGATTTTTATCGCGGGGACGGCACCATATGGCTCGAATTTGACGACTTATACAATATTTACCATGCCGTCTCCATCAACGTGTCTCTCATGAGCTGCTGGTGCCTGTAAGTGTCAAGCTCATACCTTTACCGTGTGCTTCCTCGTACAATAAAATTGCAACTATTAAACTTATACCTTTCTATGTAGAATGGAGATACAACGATGTAGAAAAGAGAATATCTTCAACGTGGGCTTCATCGACCCAGAGATTGTTAACGAGTTCGTCTTTGGATACAACCGAAAGGATCTTGAAGATTACATTCTCGATGCATTCTTGGGATAGCACTACAAACATTACATACTTCTGCCCTTCAACTTCGAGTACGTATATACAACCTCTCGTTCTTATATTTCCAAGGCATTTATAATACTACTAGCTAGTTACATATATGTTGCAATACATGAATTGGTTTCACTGGATCCTTCTTGTCATCAAGCTTGATAGTAGCCAGATCATTGTTCAAGACTCAAAAAGGACTCCGGTGAAAAAATATCAATTTACAATTGACACCCTAAACAGGTATATAGCACATATATATACTATAGTTTTCCTTATTATATATATTGAAATACCTTGCTAATTCCAACTCTGATAATTACCATTCATACTAACGCATCACACAGGACATTCGCACGGTTTCGAAAGAAGCAACAAGGAGATTTCGAGAACGAATTTGATGTACAATTAAGCACTCGAGTACGTATTAAAGAATATTAATATGTCGTAACAGTTTTTCATCCCAATAATCGTGTTCTTTTCAAATTTCATCGCAGGTTCTACAAATGACGGTGGAAACAACCTATGTGGCTATTATGTGTGCCACTATATGCAAAGTATTACCCATGGTGATGTGCCGACAACCAACGCCGAGGTAGTGTGCACATGTCAATTTCTTAGTACTTACACTTTAATAATTGCATGTCCAGAGATTTATTTACCTCCCGCTTTGTCAGCCCAACATCGATGTGCAAGACGTGATCCCGTCGCACCGGTTGCAAAGAATCCAAGAACAACTCATCGGCTTTATTGTCGATTTAGATTGTATCCACCAAAGGCGAGTTCCACGCAAATGATTGGAGAGATTGTCCTGAAATAAGGACAGGTGAACTGACATCAACGTCGACCAAGGGCACAAAGAGCGACGCACGCAAGAAATGAGCTCAAGATTCGCCCTTTTTATTCTTTGAAACTTGTAAAAGTGGCTTATTATTTCATGTGTTCATCAACTTGTTCATTTTTTAGTCTGTAATTATCTGAATGAATACTCATGACCAATATATATATATATTTAAGTGTGTCAAAAAAACTCATGAAGTTCTATTTATTTTAATTGTCAAAATCTATATCAAAACCCTCCAAAACATATTCTATATTGAATATAATCAAACGCTCTGTTGTCGGACTCTTCACAAGCGCTTGGTAACTCCAACCGCTTGTGGAGAGAGCCTCTCCACAAGCGGTTCGTAACACCAACCGCTTTTGGAGAGAACCTCTCCACAAGCGGTTGGTAACACCAACCGCTTGTGGAAATGTCGAACCACAAGCGGTTCGGGAACCGCCAGATACCCGACGGGGTATCACTCCCGGTTGCTTACAAGCGGTTCTAAAACCGCTTCTGAAAGCAGTTTCGAACCGCTTGTGCATGCCCCATCCGCAGTAGTGTCAAAGTGTGATCAGTGATGACAATAGGTCATCACAGACGGTTTTTGAACCGTCAGTGAAAAAGCTCATCACAAACGGTTCCAAATTGGAATCGTTTGTGATGAGGATATTATCCCAGACGGTTCTAAAGAAGAACCGTTTGTGATGAGCCACACATGACAGATGGTTCCAATTTGTAACCTTCTGGGATGAGCCCCTCATCACAGACGGTTCTTTTTCAAAACCATATGGGATGTTGATTTTCCATTTTTTACTAAATTTTGATTTATTGGCTAGCCTCAGAAATGAGCTCGGATCTTATATGAACATACAATGCATTCATTTTAGAAATCAACTCTGATCGCACAATACAATGTACAATGCGTCCGTTTCAGGAATCAACTCATATATACAAAAACCAATTGAATTCAGAACTACAAATGATAAATTTACAACACAAGGTTCAAAAATTAATCCAAACAGTATCTAACAAATTCACAATTCATCAGTTGAGCTTGAGTGGCATTCACCTTTTGGATTAATGACCTCACGCATCAAGAAGGCGCAGAGTTATCCTCGGATACCTAGGAGGTCAGTCTGTTCCAACACAGATTTAGCGTATTGCAAAGCCTGTCGATGGAAAGAGTAAAGTTTTGCGTGTATGTAAATTTGTAAGTGGAAACAATTGTTGCAAGATTGACAAACTTTTATGACATTGGTCTTCTTTGAATCAATGAGGAGTTGCATGTTGTGGCAAAAGTAGAATCCACATAGGTTAGTCTCCTTTGGCTGCTGGACGCACTACCAAAAAATATAATAGGTTAATTAGTTCGAAAGGTATTATTATGGAGTGTGAAGCATTATTGCGTACTAGCGGATACCCGAAACTTATAAATATGCTTCAGCGTCGTTGGGTCTTCTTGTGTGGACCTCCACAAACTTTGTAGAAAGAGAACGCCGCGTTGAGTAAAGTTTTGATGGGCACCAAGTCGTGCATGCCACCCTTTTTGGAATCAAGGTAAATTACCCAGTTATGTCTTGATACAATTACGAGTAGAACCCAGTGATACCTGCACATGTATGTTGCCATGGTCATTCAACCTAACTTCAAGCTGCGTTATATAGTACAAATCAATAAGTATAGCAATTGGATGAAGCACTTACCCTGGGTTTTGTATAAGTATGAATTTTTTGTCCCATTGAGTCAGTAATACATTTTCCATGTACTCGTGGAAGACTTATAATTTTTCATCCATGGTTTTGCTTCCATGATCATGTATCTACATATACAAAATCAAGGATCATGTATATCTGACATTTATCGGTATGACACGAATGTACACCATGATTGCACACACCTACAATGTCCAGCATCTCATGAGTGATGCGTCGAGGGTGTTGATGTTGCACAGATCGAACAGGTCGTTGAAGCCGACCACGAACACACACCTACAATGTCCAGCATCTCATGAGTGATGCGTCGAGGGTGTTGATGTTGCACAGATCGAACAGGTCGTTGAAGCCGACCACGAACAAGCCATCCAAAAACCGGTGCAAGAAATGCTCCTCCTTGAAGCTGACCGAGATACTCAATGCACGTTGTGCCACCGGCTTGTTGTCTTGTTCCATGCACCACTCTTGCAACCTAATGTAGGCTAATGTAAGCTTCTCCTGGTGCTCTTCGGGACGAACGGCTGTCCCAGCTCGAATTGCCATGCCAACGAGGCAAACAGAAAGTCATGGGCTGATGTGGTCCCTTTCGATTTTCCCTTGTCACCACCTCGCCGTCTACCAAATGTCGTTTTCACGGGAGACGACTGGTCCCGAACTGCAGTAACGGCCTGAGCCTGATGAGACATGGTAGCCGATTTGGTGGGCTTCTTCGATGCAAAACATGGCTCCGGTAGTGCTGGTTGCTCCGATGCATCACGTGGCTCACATGGCTCCAGTAGTGCTTGTAGCTTCGGTGCTGCAGGGTGGACATCAAAGGAGATGTACTTATTGGGCCACTGGATGAATGTGCTGATGGCATCCCCTAGTGTGACGTTCTCGTCATTTGGGGGCATCTCCGGTATAATGGCCATGCAAATTTCGTGTACACTGTCGACCTGGAACTTCGCGTAGCCCGGATCTACCGTGTGATAATAAACCACTGATCCTAAACTGGATGGATACGCGCGCCCCCAAGCATCATGTAGGGGAACAGAGCCGTTGGCAAGCCTCACTTGGAGATTGCACGGCATGGCCACCTACATAAGGGTACACAATTAATTAGCTACCACGTCTAACAGGTCTATCTAAGGAGCATTGCAGACATGTAGTTACCCGGGTGACGTCGGGAGGAAATTTGGCATCGTACACATCCATCTAAGGGGCGGACGTGCAGCTACTCCCACGGTTAGTTGGGCTAAACTGCGGTTGTGCTTCTACAGCTTGCACGTTATGTGCCTGCCTCTCCGCAACCACCTTTTACTCCATCCTTTCCTCAAGGTTTCTTAGCTAATTATCGAACTGCGCTCTCAGCCTTTCCTCAATCCTTTTCTCAATTAGGCATACTAGCCATTCCTCATGCTCGGCTTTTCTTCTCTTCCTACTCTGGTGCGTGTCGGAGTCTTGTGGTAATCCCATTTTCCATGGAACAAAAACACCTAGGCCTCGGGTCCGACTCGGGTGCTCCTTGTTTCCTAAGGCCATGGAGAGTATATCTTTCTCTCTATCGGAAGTGAAAGAGCTCTAGGAAGATTCCGTGCTCAATGATATTAGGTGTTGGGACACTTCCTCGTCTGCGGGGTTAGTAAAGGACACGCCGCCCGAAGACGTGCGACGTGATCTCGCTCTTACCCAGTTTCAGGCGTGTGGGTCCAAGATCGAGGCAAAC
Source organism: Otatea glauca (assembly GCA_036346275.1). NCBI lineage: Eukaryota > Viridiplantae > Streptophyta > Magnoliopsida > Poales > Poaceae > Otatea > Otatea glauca. The sequence continues at coordinate 12,600,766 of CM070720.1, forward strand.
GACGGTGCGACCTCCTTTTGTATTGCCTTGTTGTCTTCCCTCATTCATTACATGATCTTCCCCACGTGCCCAGTGGAGCCGAGTCTGTGTGGGTGTATATTTTTTGACTGGACGGTCTTGTGCGCCTCACTTTGACGCACGAACTCTTCCGTCGTCTTCATCACAACAAATCATTCCCAAATGTCTTCAGTGATGAACCCATACCTCTGGAATGGAGTCATTTCCTTATTCACATAATTAGTGACGAGGACACTCTAGAAGTTCTTCCACACCTTCCCGCCACTAGCAATGCATATTGTCACAGTGCGTGCATGGTGTCTTGTGGGAGCTCGAATGACGCGGAAATTTCTGTCCCCAGGCTGTCGCGCTCCTCATATATCAGCATCTTCCATGATGGATACGTGATGGGGACCCTTTCACGCCCAACGATTCCGCACAATGTTCAGACTGCTGTCGCGGCCTTAGGAGGTGCAATAGGGGCCCCATCCTTCAGATCGACCGTCGTGATGGTATATCTGCTCTGGGGCCTTTTACTAAGCCCTCTTGGACCGCGACTCTGTTTTCCTATGTTGGGCGCCTCATCAGATCCATTCAGTGACGAGGAATGAGGGGACACCATCTTTTAATGAAGATCATAGAAGAGGCAAGTTGTTTAGTACATTTGTAATTGTATAATGCAAGGTTAAGAGAAGGTAAGTTAAAAAAAGCAAATTTAAGAGAAGGTAAGTTAAGAGTTGTTTTGTATATACAAGGTTAAGAGAATGTAATTTAAGAGAAGCAAAGTTAAACACAGAGGAAGGAAGAACAACAGAAGTATCAAAATACTTACAACGCACCAACTGAAAAGAAACTATGGGCTAGTGCCATATCTATCTAGGAAAGAAAAATCAGGGTTTTCTGCATTAGTAGCTGAGTATCAATGTTACATGGACAAATGAGTATCAATATTGGTTGCTGAGTATCAATGTTACATGGAGAAATGACTATCAATATTGGTAGCTGAGTATCAATATTAGGGACAAAGGGAAAGGTCTTCCTTACATATGGCAAAGCAAAATCTAATGAAAACAAAATTGAGAGCATAGGCATAGCCATATAGTTCTCAAGTATTCTATTACAAATATTAATTATTGTTAGATCAGCAAACTTTATGGTAAGATACCACTTGAAAAATCAAAGGGGCATGCATGTTCTATTAAGCAAAGCAACATATATAATTAAATAATAAGAAAACATGGATAAAATTCAGTATCATAATTCCACAACACTTCATTAACTAAAGTACTCCTAAACTAGATATCTACACACATTTCTGTAGAGTACAAAATAGTAACATATCATTTGCTCATGTTTCTATTAAATCAAGTAACCAAACTGAAACAAATCAAATACTAATGACGCATCAATAGTATCGATTCTGTTATAATAATACATTCATGCATTGGCTGTGGAATGTGCTAACCTCCATATTCATGATGTGTAGAATTAGAATTACCAACCTTATTTATTTATGTCTTTGAGTGTGAAACAGACAACCTAACTAAGCCAAGAACAAGTCGATCCAAGCATTATTTTCTTAACACTATTTTAGTTTGCAAATTAGCTATGAGGATTCTTGTGGAACATGCCCACATATAGGGATTATTTTAAACTGAATCAGTCTCCTCTTAATTTAAGGTCTTGATGTATGAATGTAACTAATCGAGGTTATTCAAACAAATTTCTACCTTCTGTTTTAGATCCTAACTAGTTAGGTTCATATGAACTAAATTGATTTTGAATTGGAGGTTTTCGTGAGACCTCGTTCTGATGAACAGGAACCTCCATATGATTACTGTGCTATTTCCTAGATCAGTAGCTAGCACTCACATGTTTACAACATTCATATCATAACCATACACGCAGACAAACAGAATGACATACATAACAGTATTAATTATACAGAATTCAGTACAAATTTAAAACATTTAACAGCGGAAACCAAAATAAAGCTGAACAACTCCAAACAGCCTTGCGGTTGCCCACTAAACCCTCAGGCAACTGACTAGGCACCCTAGAAGAGATTATCGTCGAAACCCCCGTGACCTATCTGGAAAAGAACGTCGTCTGGCAGATCGCAGTCTTCTTCCTCTGAGACAGCAGATGCAAGATTGAGTACATTGGTACTCAGCAAGACTTATATTGGTTCATAGATGCAAATAAATAATTATGCAGGCTGAACAATAAACAAGCTATGGTTATTTTGCAGTTGCACAAAATCATTAAAGATGTATAAGCATATTAGATTGCAACATCGCATTTTAATAAAAGCAATTTAAAGACTATATGATAAGCAATTATTCCAGATTTTCAACCCAGTCTACCCGACTGCATAGGTCCCCGGTGTCGATCCTTGGACACAAAAGTTGGTTACAAACGGATTCCAAAACCACAACCCATTTTAAAAAGCACCAAAAGACTCTAGCATGGAATAATGTCACCAAGTGCCCTTGACCGCGGGTGCGGCTAATCGATTAGTTTTACACTCTGCAGAGGTGTACACTTTACCCACAAGGAATGATCAACCTCTTTTGCCAGGCCAATTAACACACTTCCTTTGGTGTGTCGACAAGGAGATCATACAGAGCCATTACATTATCTAGACGTGGCTTTACACCAGCCCGGGACGTTAACCCTCGCCCTGAAGACAGAGACACTAACCCAAGCCGTGGATCCACATATCACACACAACACCACGTCTCTGTCCAGGGCAAGGTGTACACCATTGCATTGGTATGTACAAACCCCTACAGACAGACCTGACTGGAATGTCTATGCAATCTCCCGCCTTCCATAGATGCAAAGCCACACCTAAACAACTTAATAGGCTAAGACCCGCCCATACAAGCCCTCGTGGTTGTACGAAAAACATGGATTCACCGTCCCATCGCTCGGTCCTTAATCCGACACGGGCGATACTCCACCCTAGCTACGTGCATGTCCTTTTGCACAACCGGATAGTGCCAATAATCACCCGTGTCAAACCGTAGTTTTGTTTGAGGGTTTTCAGCAAATTATTACCAACCAATTCCCAAAAAGTTCATATACTGGTTGAAAAGACTGAAAATACCAACGAGAAGCTTAAGCAGGAATATTATGCTAGCGATTATACCCAACCATGACATTAAGTATGTCTAGTTCAAACTAGGGTTTACAAGGTTCACATGTCCGTACAAATTGAGACAAACCATAATTTACAGGATTAACTACAGTTCCAACCCCAAATTAGCACTTCTAGGGAGAATTATCCGGATGCATCATACATAAGAAAAAACAACATAAGGTAGGTGAATTATCGGGCTCAATATGTTCAAGGGGTTGCTTGCCTTGCAGCTCACTGTCAGGTATGAAGTCTGGATGTGCGATAGCGTCGACTTCCTCTTCGAGGACGTCGGTGTCTAAACATCGAGAAAACGAAGAACAAAAGAACATTAGCAAACTCCAAATGGCGAAAAGAAATGTTGTTTCTCTTTATTGAACAACTATCACATATACTTTTCCCTAAGTATTTCCACATGTGCCAACTCCTATTGGTCTATGCCCCTCCAGGATGAACTTTTAAACACTTAAACTTTAACCCTTTCTTTTATGTACATAATTTCATCATTATGCTTAGTATTCATTTTTGTGTAAACATGATATACAACAAGGTATCATGCAAACATTTTTGTTTATTTCAAATACTTATAACCCAGAGGCTCCATAAAAACTCATCTTATATTAACTGGACCAACCTAAAAATATTTTATTCACATGGCCTTATTTACACCTAAGCATCTCTTTGAATTTCCTAAAATCACATATTACTCATCTTCAATAAATTTTTTGATATTATGAAACTACAGAATTTTATACGAATTTAGAAACTGGTTTCACTAATTTTGGCCATATGGTTCAAAAGTTAATGGCATTTGAATTTTGGCCGGCTATGAAAATCGTCTAACATCAGAAATGCGCTTTCGCTATTGAGAAAACGCATTCCCCCGCGCGCGCAAAAACTCGTTCAAACGCGCGAACTCACTGACACATGGGGCTCACCGGTCAGCGACTCAGAGCAGAGGGCTTTGCTCTCCGGCTTGCCGCCGGCGAAGCAGCTCCCCTGCGACGGAATGGGTTCCACTAACACCATCAGGGCGCCAAGGTGAACCTAGGGGTGGCATCGATTCAGCGAACGGAGGTCAGGAAGATGGCCGTCACCGCAGAGGTGCGGCGGCGCCATGGCCGAACCGGCGAAAGCTTCACTAACGGCCATCTTTCCGGTGAACTAGGGCTAGGCGAGCTACAGTAGGGTGAGGGGATTTGGACTCACCTGGTGGTTGGGTCGGAGATGGCCTGAAACAGGCTGCCACCGCGCGCTGGCCGGTAAGAAGAAGGTCTACGACGGGACGGCGTTGCAGGCAAGAAGAAGCCAAAATGGCGATTGATCAGTAAGCCTGGGGTACTAAGGAAGCTTCGGGTGGAATTGATTTGAAGAAATTGAGGCGAGATGACCTGAATCGCTGGCTTCCCCTTTTCGGGCTCTTGCGGATTAACGGGGAAGAAGAACTCGCGTGCGGCTCTCGGCTCGGCGAAACGCAAATGCGAGGCGCAGGAGGGCACTGCGATGCGAGCAAAAGGCCTAAAGCCAATCGGGAATGTTCGTGCTTCGCAGCTCGGGTGCACGGTCTCGGTCGCTGCCGCTGTGCTTGCGCGACGAACCGATGTAGCCCCTCTTTCAGTACGGATCGGAGAAAGATGGCTGAGCACAGGCGCGAGAGAGAGCTGGCTGTGACGTGGATGGCGGCGATCGCTCCGGACGGGAGTAGTTGGGCCGGACGGCAAAGGACAGAGGCACTGTCGTCTTGCTTCAGCTGGGAGAAGAAAGGGGAGAAGAACATCAGGCACCGAGGTCGACATGCGGGACCGGGCCCACCGGCGATGGACCGCGATTTCGCCTCACCGCCCAAGGCCAACGCTCAACAGCACGGCCCACTTGTCAGTGAGAGGGCACGTTTAATGCGACGAGACAGGGCTAGAATTCGCCAGATTTCACATTAGTTTAAGCTCTATCCTTAGTCAAATATTTACCAAAATTTTTGACCGAAACTCACTAGGAGTCATACATCTCCTGTAAAATGTTGAGATAGAAACTCCTTCCAGATGTTTTACTAAAATTCTGACACTGTACCTAGCCCTAAAGCTTAAATTTCGAATTTTTGATTTAATTAAATGTTCATATTCTAGGATTTATTTTTGAAACTTTTTGGAGAGGTTAAGATCCTTATAAAGATATCACCCTAAAATTTTCAAGTCAAAACTGTGAGTAATTATTTTATAAAAATTCTGAAACTCATTTCCATACTTTCCAGACTCTCTGTAATTGAATTTTTAAGAGGATTATTCCAGCTTATTAAATTATAAAAATTTTACGTGATGTGTTATACAGTCAGGGATTTATAGAAATTTTCTTGGCTTTACCTTGACGTTGGTTATTTTTCATTTTCCTTTTTGATTTACTGTTTCTAGTCAAAAAGCAGCTACATGGTTTATTTACCTTAATCCAAAGCATGCAAAATTTTATTTACTGGTCAACTTTATTACCAGCCTGAACATGACCCATGGTAAAATTTTCTAAATTTTATTTTCGTCTTTTTACCCTTTCCTTTGTTTTTCTTCTTTTGTTTAATATTTTCACATAACACAAAAGTCTAAGGAAATTCCATTTGGAGCAAATAATACCAAGAAACCGCAGAAATACTTATTTTCAAATTTATACCGTACATCTTTTACTGTTCTAATTTCCAGGACGTTACAGTTTTTAACCAAAGTACTCTACCTTCTTTAGCTTACCTTAGTCCTAGACCAGCCAACAACCGAGCTCAAACAATAGGTCCCACTGGTCATGGCTGTTATTTACTTATGATGCAAAACTCATATGAGGACTTTATACATGTACATAGGTATGAAAGCCTACATGAACTAATCACTAGTCTGCTTAATCCTATGTCCTTGACAATTTAATACAGAGGGTAGTTACTCTGAGTTGCCAAGTGATTTTTTGGTCATAGATGCTGACTACCGATACAAATTAATCTAACCAAGTTCATGAAATTTGTGAATTTACCTATTGCTTTGGGCTTTGACCAGACATGGAACTAAGTCCTACTCTAGTGGATCCTTCCTGTCATGAGCTAAAGAGGATATTCCATAACTCATTTCATGCTAAAAAATAAACTTCATAATATTCCACAACATTAACAAATCTGACCATATATGCTAACTTGAACTTCATAATATTCCATAACATGAAATTCATAATAATACATTACTCATTTCATGCTGAAAAAAATTTAATACAGTTTTTCATTCAACCTGGGGATTGATGGGCTAGGGTTTCGGCAGGGAGATGCTGAAGTCGATCTAGATTTTGTCGGCGAAGCAGTCGTGCAGGGTAGTCGCGTCGGGTTTCAATGCTGAGGGAGTAGTTGAGACGAGGCAGCGTCGATCGCAGCTTGGCCCAGTGCACGCCGCCTAGGGATGGGAGAGATGCCGCGTGCGGAGGAGAGGGCGCACAGCCGAGGGGGAGGGTCGATGAAGAGAGGGAGGAGGGGGTGGAGGGAGTTGGAGGCGGACGGCGGCAAGTGCTAGGGCTAGGGCGGAGGTAGAGGTGGTGGAGGAGTGGGAGGCTAGGGCGCGGGCGGAGGTGGTGGAGGAGAGGGAGGCTAGGGTGCAGGCAGAGGCGAACGGCGGTACGGGCTAGGGCACAGGCTAGGGCACGATGGATTCGGGCAGAGAGAGGACAAAATGAGGGGATTACAGAGTACGGGGAGAAGAAATAGGATCCACATCGCAGACGATTCCATAATAGAACTGTCTGCGATGAAACTAACCTCATATAAATAATGCGCATAACGTTTCACAAGTGATACGTAGCTCAGTTGGCAAATGGCTTGGTCTGCGTACGGGAGGTCTCTGGTTCACATCCCAGGGAAATTGATTTAATTTTTTGCGCATCATAGCTGGTAGTAATGAAAGAAGGCCCATCATAGCTGGTAGTAATTATTTGTTCAAGTTATTATTATTCATATTAATATTATTTGTTCAAGTTATTATTATCATTATTATTCTTTGTTCAAGTTATTTTTATTTATTAGTATTATTTGTTCAAGTTATTATAATTATTAACATTTTTTCAAGTTATTATTATTTGTTCAAGTTATTATTATTTACACAAGTTATTTTTTGTTCAAATTAAGATTGAAGCTCTGACAAGAAGGATTTTCAAGATCACTTCAACTGATAAAGAGAAAGTGAAAAAGGCATATTACAAAATGATGCCTATTCAAGTAATAACAGTATAATGACAGTACATTCATTTACTTTCACACATGAAAAATAAATATGTTGACCTCTTCATAACTGCACTTGCTTATTTTTTTTTACAAAAATTAGCCCTTCACGATAATCGACACATGTGTAGCTCGCTTCCTCAGGTTGTTCCTCGTGGACTGTTATGCCGATTTCGATAGGAGGTAAGTCATCAAACTGATTTATTCTTCCTCATCCACAATATTCTCGACTCAGACAATCCTCTTTTTTCCCTGAAGAACCACGTGGCGCTTCTTGTTGGACGGGTCGGTTACATAGAAGACTTGAACAACTTGGTTAGCGAGTACAAAAGGTTCGTCATTGTATCCGACACGTTCAAGGTCTATAGTAGTGACGCCGTATTTGTCAACCTTAACATGCTGCAGGTGAACCCAACAACACTGAAATAAGGGGATCTTGAATAGTACGTAGTCGAGCTCCCAAATTTCGTTAATGAACCCATAGTAGGAGCTCCTAATTGACCCACAGTATTGAGCGCATCTATGCGAACACCATTGTTCTGGTTTGTGCTCTTCATGTCCTATCTCTCGTGTAAAATGTATATCCATTTAAGTCGTATACTTTCCATGTTACAACTATAAATATTGGCCATTTTGCCAACTATGTCAGCGTATCACCTGACGAGCTTCCAGTGATGGGTTGTCGCTCCTTCAACCATCTGTTGAACTGAAGGTTATGCTGTTTGATGATCAGGACTCCTGTCGCGACGGATTCTCATGCCGTAGGCAGTTCTTGTGCTCGTCGATATACGGGACCACAACAGCCATGTGTTGCAAAACCGTGAAATGGGCTTTAGCACATGCAGCTGGATCAGGCGTGATTGTTTTCCTTCCGATCGTCCCGATACCATGGAGCCTCCCCTCATTGTGGGATTGAAGCCACCTATCGGTTCAACCTGAGACATGTAATCCACGCAGAATTCGATGACATCTTCGGTTGCATAACCTTCTACAATGCAACCCTCCGGTCGAGATCGATTCTGTACGTAGGACATGAGAATTCCCATGTAACCCTCAAACGGGTACATGCTACGTAGGAACACGGGCCCGTAAATATTTATCTACCTCACAATGTGAACAATGAGATGGACCATGATATCAAAAAACGATGAAGGGAAATGCATCTCAATAATGGGATGAACCTAGCTAATTAATTTGCGATGTTTTAGCTTGGGTACTAACAGTGGTGGTGTGAGGTTTGACCCTTTTTATGAACTCACATGGCGCAAGAGGGGGGGCATTGAGTGTGGTAACCACTCCCTTTAGTGTTGAAACCTTAGCGGGTAGTACTAGGTTAAGACAAATCATTGTAAAGGCTCTATCATGAACTCTTGGCCGATCGCCAAAGGACGCGTGAAATTAGAGACTAAAGCGCATAACCTCTGCAGATTGTAAAATCTATTCGGATAGCCATGCTCATGGTATTGAGCAATGCTTAGGAATTACAGTTAAGGGTTAGATTTTATAAAATAAAAACTTGGTTGGGATGGCAGTTTGCTATTAGAAGATTTGGAAATTGACTTAGGACCAGATGCCATGTTTACTTGAGAAATGCTGAAAGTTATTATTACTGTTATTTGTTTTACTATCTTTTCAATCTTCTTATTGTATTTATTTACAAATGCTGCTTTAGTGCAAAATAACCATGTTAGCCATTCCTTTGGAATAAGCCTTGCATATAGTTATGTTACAATTGCATTCTGTGCATAACTTGTTGAGTGCTTTAAGTACTCGCCCTTGCCAAACAACAACATCACCAACTGAGGAGTCTACACCTGTTCTGGAAGAGAAGTAGTAGGAGGAGGCGAATGTTTAGGGTGCGAGCCTTGTCAGTTGCCTATGGTATATTGAAGGGTCATTTATGTTTTCAATTCCACTACATTGTCTTAGTTTAATATTCTTAGTCTAGCCCTACGTGGCTTAATCATATAAGTTGACCAAAAGGTCTTCAACAAGTTTTATTTAATATATGGAGTCTTTTATTATGTTCTACTGTGTATGATTGTGATATCTATCTATGTTGAGCCTGTGTGCACTAGCGTGATCCTGGACTAGTGCGATATACACAAAGGGTCAGAATTTGCATATTTGGGTCCCGACAATGCCATTCGCCTTTTGGATTTTGGATCTCACGCATAAAGAAGGCACATAGTTGTCCTCGAATTCATAGCAGGTCAGCTTATTCCAACGAAGATTCTGCGTATTTCTAAGCCTATTGATGGGAAAAGTAAAGTCTTGCATGTATATAAATTAATAAGTGAAAACAATTATTGCAAGATTGACAAACCTCTATGACATTGGTCTTCTTTGCACCAATGAGGATTTGCATGTTGTGGCAAACGTAGAATCCACATTGATTAGTGGCCTTTGGCTGCTGGTGACATTGCCAAAATATAATTGGTTAGTTTTGGAGGTATTATTATGGAGTGTGAAGGATTGTGAAGGATTATTGCGTACTAGCGGATACCAAAAACTTATGAACATGCTTTAGCTACGATGAGTCCTTGTGTGGCCCTCCACAAGCTCTGTAGACATTGAACGATGTCTCGAGTAATTTTACGATATGCGTCAAGTTGTGGGTGCCGCCCTTTTTGGAATCAAGATAAATTACCCGGTTCTAGCTTGGTATAATTACAAGTAAAACCCAGTGAAACCTACACAGTATGTCGCCATGGTCATTCAACCTAACATCGAGCTACGTATAAAGTACAAATCAACAAATATAGCAACTGGATGAAGCACTTAACCCAGGTTGTGGGGTAAAAGTATGAAATTTTTTCCCACTGAGCTAGCAATGCTTTTTCCACATACTCCTGGACGACCTGTAAATTTCTATCCATGGTTTGCTTGGACACCATGTGTGGGTCGAGGAAACCCACAGATTCTTTCTTTGTTTTTGCTTCAATGATCATGTATCTATATATACAAAATCAAGGATCATATATATATATGACATTTATCTGTATGACATGAATGTAGACCGTGATTGCACACGCTTACAATGTCCAGCATCTGATGAGTGAGGTGTTGAGAGCGTTGAGGTTGTAGAGATCGAACAAGTTGTTGAAGCTGACCATGAAGAAGCCATCCAAAAACTGGTGGAAGAAATGCTCCTCCTAGAAGCGGGCCGAGATACTAGATACCCATTGTGCCACCGACTAGTTGGTTAGTTCAATGCACCACTTTTGAAATCTAATGCAAGCTATTGTAAGCGTCTGCTAACAATCTTCCGGTATGAACAACTATCTTGGCTTGAATTGCCGCACCAACAGGGCCAACGGAAAGTCATGGGCCTCCGTGGTCCCCTTCAGTTTGACCTTGTCGCCGCCTCACCGTCTATCATAGTTCATCTTCACGAGAGACGACTGGGCCTAAAGTAAAGTACCGGCCTACGCCTTATGGGACACAGTAGCTAATTTGGTGGGCTGCTTCAGTGCAGCACATGGCTCCGTTACTGCTGGTAGCTCCGGCACAGCACGTGGCTCCGGTAGTACTAGTAGCTTCGGTGCTGTAGGATAGTCGCCGAAGGAGATGTCCCTCTTGGGTCACTGGAGGAATGTGCCAATAGCATCCCCTAGTGTCACAATCCCATCGTTTAGGGGCATCTCCAGCATGACGGCCTTGCAAATTTGATGTACACCATCGACATAGACCTTTGTGTAGCTCAGATCTACCGTTCAATCGTGCAGAAACGCCCCTAGATCGGATGGATATGTGCGCCCCAAGCAGCCAAGAGAGGAACAGAGCCGTTGGCAAGCCTCACATGGAGATTACATGGCGTGGCCATCTACATTGTAAGATCTCATTTAAAATTTGAACCGTCGTGGGATGTTTTTCGGAATTGTGGGCTGTTATAGGCTTTGGGCGGATTGATTTTTTGAGTTTGGGATTTTTGGCCTTATGGGGGCTGGTTTTCCTCAAAACCCTACTCCTTTCCCCTCCCATCCCCTCCTAGCCGCCCCCTTTCTCCCCCATGCCCTTCCCCTCCCCCGCACACGCCCCTCTCTGGCCGTGCCCCCTCCTTCCTGGCAACCTCCTAGTTTCCTACCTAGGGCGCCTCCCATCCTTCTTGCTACGAAAATCGAGTGCACTGCCTTAGCCGATCTCATTCTAGGGATCCAAAGAGTTTTGTTGTTGATTTCGTGGGTCTTCAAGAAGGTGTGAATTTCTTTTAAGTAGTGGTGGTTTTGGATGCTGGAATTTTGATTTGGCTAAGTTAGAATTACCTGTTCCATTGGTGGGGATTAGGTTTAATTGGAGGATTTATAGTTTGAGGTTATTCTGTAAATTCGGGACGAACAGATCGCGGTTTTAGGGCTGTAATTCACGAACCCTAGAATCTGTTTCTGAGGGGTTGGATGTTGTAAAAGTTGTAGATCGTTGTCTTAAATTTTATTAGAGACCAAGAACACGAATTTTGGTTCAGCCGTTTAGAAGTTATGGTCATTTTATTGCTTGCTGTCCAGAATCTATTTCCAGTGGCAGTTGCTGCGGTAATTTGCATTTTAGGGCTAATTAGAGGCCCAATCAAATTTTGTCAATACCTAGAAAAATTTGGAAAATTTCCTTTAGATTTAAAAAATTTCATCGTTTGCTTAATTTGGAGTTGTATAAAATTAGTTACGAAATTGTGAAGTCTGCTATCCAGTTTGTTGTCAAATTGGTTTTCTGGGTTGAGTCCGAAGGATTAGATGAAGTCATTAAAAAAGATGGATAACTAAAATGTTGTAGGTATTTTTGTGTAGATTAAATAAAGTCTACTAATTCCTATTTTTGGGATTTTGGGTTAAAAATTAAGGCATTCTGACTGTTAGGATAGCAAGAGGGTATTTGGTTGTCAAGAAGGGTAGTTTATCCCGGGCATGGTGCGCAGTTGTTTAATTGTTATTTTTAGTATATATACTATTGTGGCATGTTTTGAGGAGGTCTGTTTGCTATAGGTGGTGTGACTCCAGGTGTGGCTTTAAGCTCATGCCCATCCTCTTCACGGGGTAAAGAGGCAAGTATATCGTACAACCGAAGTTAGTTGAATTGAACTTCAGGTTAAATGAATGATTTGCTATCTTGTTGAACTTATTTATGAGATATGTGGTTGATGTTTTATCATGATCAAAATGTTTATATGATGGTGATAACATGTTGTTTATGGTTATCGGTTACTATGGTTACATGGTGGATGTAAAATTCGTGACATTATGTTGCATCATTTGCATTCATGACAAGAAAAGAATTCGAGCCAGGTCGGTGAGAAAGTCATATAAGGACATATTACTAATCCGGAGTGCTATGTTTCAAGACCTACCAAGAAGTCCCATCCATAGGGATGGATGGGAGCGAAACCTACTTGTAGGCTCCTCCACTGGGATGGTAGGGAAAGAAAGGGTGCGATACCGATGGGTGTGCACTCAAGCTATACCAGTATAGGCTACGAAAGGTGCATTTTTGAACATGAAAGCATGATGCATTGCACATGAGAATAATTGTACGGATATTGAATCATGTTGTATCTTGTTGTTGAGAAAATGTGTGTCTTTCATCAATGTATGATATACTTTGTTGAGTTTTGGACTCACGCTTGTTTATTCACTGTTTTAGGTACTTTGAGGATGTCATGCAGGGATGGGACTTAGCTTCACTACGTCACTCATATTTATGCCCTTCCATAATATATAGGTTTGAAGCAATCCCACCTAAATGAATAATTTAGATAGTACAGTCATGGATCAATGTTTATGTAACATCCCAAAAAAATTCAAAAACAAATAAAATAAGAATTTAAATTTAAAAATGACTTAGATAAAAAAATGGAATTTGAAATGCAACTTAAATTTTTTGAATTTTCACCTTCTCTAAATTTGTACTTAAGGAAAACTCAATTACTTTATTGAACTTTTCTTTTTCCAAATAATGAAAATCAAAATCACAAGATGAATGTGATTTACTTTTGGAGTTCTAGCATTATTTTGGTTTTTACCCAAAAAAAAAAGCTTTTAATGGTTAAGGTCAGTAAATCCTTAATTCTAAATTCAAAATCAAACCAACCTAAAATCATATATATATATATATATATATATATATATATTCGGCAAGAGCAATAATCTAATTTACAGATTAGTTCTAACTACATCACAATCCTATAAAAGCCTATCCAAAAATCCAATTCTCTAAGCCATGTTTCTCTCTCCTAATACATACCTTTAGCATCCATAATTCAGAACATAATGATACTATACAATTCACTCTTTGAGTGATAACAAGCACATACAAAAGAATTCACACACACACGTTCAGCATTGTACACATACACACAGGTATCAAATTCAAACACCATATCTTTGAATGCATATGAGCATAATCATGTGTATATATATACATGTCTCTATATACATACACATTTCCACACAATCTCAGTAAAAACAAATACATTTCAAATTTAATTGATATCCAGATCAAGCACTATTATCCAACACAATACCACATCTATTTCAATACACACAGATCCAATTCCAGCATGGTATTACACATCTCCAAACAACCAGTTTATCATCATTCAAGTGCAAATATGCAGATACTATCATACTCAAGGTCAACACTAAAATACATATTCATCCATACTCAAAATTCAGCAATTATATCCATGATTATGCATATGCAGGTAAGATTTTATATGCATTCATGCCCAATCAAGGTCAATAAGCATAACACCACAATTAAGCATCCACACATCATCATTCCAGAGTATCAATTCTAAACGGTTTCATTTCATAACATGAACATCAATGATAAAGACAAATCTATAATACAAAGCAATTATAAACCTCAAGTTCAGTACCTCTATTATACAAGATATGTTACGGTCCTTAAATTACAATCTAATGCAGAGCACTACAATACAGCCCATTCCATACAAATAAACCCTGCTATCCTTCCTTAGCCCTCAAGCAAAAGACAGCTGCCGAGCTGCATGCATTGAGCCAACACAGCACCCTCTCACTACCCATCCTCTAGCCTGTCTCTCTGCCCATCCCTCTCCAACTGCTACCCATCTCTCTTTGCCCATGCTCACAGCCAAGTGGCAGGGAAGAATGCTGCATGCTTGCCACCTGCAGTCAGCCCACAGTTTTCTAGCATTCAGCCATAAGTTTTGAGCCCAAAATCGCTGGTATCATTCACTCATATGTCGGTTTCACCCTGCATAATAGCAGTTCAAGCCATAGCAGTATAAAAAGAAAGTCAAAAACAGAAACCAGAGACTCTACTCTCACCCACCAGCACAACCATTGTCTACTTTCGATTGAAGACTAGAGACAAGCCAAAAAGGGAATAGGAGCCAGTGACAACCTCCTGCTTTCTTCTCTTGCCAACCTTCCCTTCTTCCTTCAAATGCAACCATAAGGTACCAAGCATTAGGCTATTATTTCCTTTAACATGACCTAGTTTAATACAAGTTACTTTAATGGTTTAAAACACATACATTACAACTTGAAAGGGACTCATGATAAAACAAGGAAATGATAACATCTTACTGAATCTGGGATGATATACATCTAACAGAATGATTATAACTTAATCAACCCCACCCCATTTCTGTCATTCATCATCAGCACCGAATGCATGCACTCTCTGTTTTAACATGAGAATATAGGCAGCAATCACACATTACTCACTAATATGAGAATACAAGATATCAGTGCAGTCATGTAAATAGAATCACTAAAGCATGTACCATTTGATCTCAGGAATTCAGATCCATTTTCTAATCATCATTTGATGCATCCTTCCCTTTTCCATTCAAAGAAAATAAGTGATTCTCGTTCAAGTTAATCAAAGCAAATCAGCATTGCTGGTAAACTAAGCCTAGCCTTTAAGTGAGACCTACCTTTGACCTAAAATGACAAATCATGTGCACTGTACTCTATTTCTTGCAAACAAAGGTTCTAATAATCAATAACACATGAGTATAGACATGGATCATCAATTCAAATACTACCTTCTGATTGCATAATATAAACCTTTAGCACTAATCATCTCACTAGCAAAGGATTCATGTACATGTATAAAAACATAATGCTACTCATCAACTCAATAGGATGTAATTCATATAAGTCTTTGCTCAACAGAATTAATACAAAGCTAGTATATCTGAAACCAAATATTGATCAATAAGCATAAATATCACTGTGAAGCACATAAGAAACATTGTAGTCTATGCATACATGAACACAAAAGCTAATCACAGAAGTCAGTATACCAATCTCAACCTCATCGTTAATCATCAAGCT
This sequence comes from Otatea glauca, assembly GCA_036346275.1. Taxonomy (NCBI): domain Eukaryota; kingdom Viridiplantae; phylum Streptophyta; class Magnoliopsida; order Poales; family Poaceae; genus Otatea; species Otatea glauca. Next base: position 12,616,454 of record CM070720.1, read on the forward strand.
CATGGATAGACAGATCACCACATTTCGCAAGATAATACCGCATAACCAATACTCACAATCTCAGAGACACATTTCAGCTAATATGTGTCACCACACAATCCAGACATGCTTATGTTAATCAAACTTCACGAAATCTTTTACTGATACGCATATACAATCGGCAATGCTTCAGAACCAAATCCATACATATTTGCAAATAATAGTTCAGCTAATTTACATTAATCAGGTGATTCACACTGAGAAATTGACCATGTCAGCACATGCAAAACACTCATAACCACGCACATATATATATGCTGTTCTCTGTCACAGAAAGGCAAGGCATCACGCATTCAATATTTGGACCATACACATTTCAATCACAAAAGTAGAACACAAAACTAATACTCAATATCTATTGACTACTAACACAAGAAATTTTGGGCAATAGGAATCCACATACATCAGTAACCCATAGAGTCCCAACATACACATCATTCACGGAATCATACATGTGTACTCTAGCTAGATCCATAAAGGATTTGGGTTACATGTGTAGCAAGAAACATAGTAACTAGATAATTACGCTATTCATTAAAGGAAGAGGGCACTTAGCTTAGATGAAAAAGGAAGGGGTGTCCATGGCAGAACTCCGGTCGAAGGCAGTGGTGGCCGAGTGCTTGAGGGTGCCGGGCTCCCTGTTGGAGTAGAGTCGGTGCCATGGGGAGAAGCGGTCATGGCACTCGGTCTTGCAGCGCAGTGGTGGCCTTTCGGTCGGCGGCGAGGGCGGCTCTAGGGCGAGAGAAAGAGGGGTGAGCATAGATGGGAGTGAGAGAGAGAGATAAGAGGTGGGGTTTCACCTTGCTCTCGGACGGCCGAGAGGAGCCCGAGGGCGTCGACGCTGGGGAAGAACCAGAGACCGGCATATCTGGCAGCGCTCAGCGTAGAGAAGGCGGTGGCCGGCTTAGTGGAGAAGCGCAGGGGGCGCACGCAAGAGAGGAGCGGGGAAGGGGAGTAGGCGGTGTAGCCGGTGCCAGAGGAAGAAGAGGAAGTGGCGGCGCAGCGCGGCACTCGGGCGTGCCGCGCGAGAGAAGAAGTAGGGCTCGGGGGTGGTCGATCCGGGCAGGCGCGCATGAGAGGAGAGAAAGAGAGTGAGGAGGAGGCACAGGCGGCGGCGTCCGACGCAGGGAGAGGAGACCGGCCGGCGGCGACGCTCGGCGTAGAAGGCGTGGCGCTCGGGAGCGGAGAAGAGGAGAGTAGGGAGAGAGTTGGGGAAGGGACTAGAAGGCGGCGGCTGAGTGAGGTGAAGGGATGGAATAAGGCTAGGGTTTTTGGCTGGGTCTTTTGGGCCAAAAATCTGGGCCCGCCCGGTGGAAATATATATATATATATATATTAAAAAAATGAATATGAATAAATTAGTAAAATAAATACAATATATATATATCAACATGGGCCGAATGATCAGATGAAAAACAAATCCAGACTTTATATATATATTTTTTAAAAAAAAATCAATTCAAACTTTAAAAATACAGACATTTAGAGATAAACATTAGATGCATATGACCATAAAATGACTTAAATCTTAACTTTATAAATTAAAATAATTTTAACATCCTGAATTTGTAAATAAACACGTGCATCTATAAACTTTAGCCTCTTGAATTCGTAACAAAACACATGCAATCAAGAAACCTTAACTATAAAACAAGCATGTTTTATGTAGTAGGTTTCTATTTGATTTTTCCATCTGATTTCTTTTTACCCTTATTAAAAGTTGTTACTTGCTATATTTCCAATGAACTATGCGTAGATTCCGACGTTCCAGAGTCTGCGACAGTCAACTCTGACTTCGCGACTGAAATTAACGAGCAAGGCAAGCACCCCCTTTGATCATATTGATCCCAGTATTAAATTTTCATTTGTTTAACAAATTGTTTCATGCATACGCTTATGGTATGTAAAGTCGCTATTTTGTGGTATCGGTAGGTATACCCATTGTTTCATGGAACTTCCTTGATAAGTATTGACATGTGAACCTTGACAAACCTAGAGTTATGGCTACACAATATATATATAATGTCACTTTGGGTATATGCGATTTAATAATCATGCTTAGCCATGCTTTAGATCTGGGGTGAACCAATTTGATGAACTGATTAGATCAAACTTTGGTATTTTGAGACATGATGATGATTACTGGTATTTTGGTATAAAAAACTCAAAACAAAACTATGGTTTTGACGCGGGCGATTACTGGCAATAGCCGGAGGTGCATGGACTTGCACGTAGTATAGAGGGAGATTATCGCCCGTGTCGGATTAAGGACCGAACTATGGGTTGTTTTCAAGCCAAGAAATACGTACAACCACAAGTGCTGGTATGGGACAGTCTTAACCTATTAAGTTACTTAGAACTAGCTTTGCACATTGGTAGGCTGGAATAGTACGAGCTTTCAGTGACTGATTGCTCGGAGGGGCGCCCACACCGAGGTGTTGGGAGCAATGTTTGCTGATACAACGGTGTACGCCATACTATGGATATGCTTTATCATCTATTGTACAGTGACTGTACAAACATTTACACCATAGTATGGGTTTAACGTCACCGGGCTGGTGCAAAGCTAGGGCTAGGTAATGTAACGGTTATGTAATGATCTCCCTACCGACACACCAAAGGAAGTGTGTTGCTGGCCTGGCAAAAGGGGATGATCATTTTTTGTGGGTAAAGCTGTACACCTCTGCAGAGGGTTAATCTTTTCGAAAAGCCACGCCTACGGTCATGGGCACTTGGTAAAGTCATCACATAGTTAGATGATTTATTATTTTCAAAAAGGCTTGGTTTCATCTGATATGCCCTGTGTTGGCAAAGAATGGTGTTGTGCCATGTTTTGGCAGGAATCGTACGTCTCAATGCTCACATCATGGAGGACTGTGAGTTGTTACTATGCTCTACATACTCATTACTTTCATATCAGTCAAATCTGCTTTTACAAATTTCGTTTTGCATATTACAACTTGATTTACAAATCAAATTATGCTTTATGCAAATTAACCTAGAAGCCTCCTTTGACATAGCCTACATTACTGCATTTGCAAATACCACCTTAAGTCTTGCTGAGTACGAAAGTACTCACCCTTGCTTATTTGTTGGTTTTAGGTGAGGATAGTAAACCTTCAGGCGATATATACTTTGACACAGGATGCGGAAATTATCTTAGCGAGTTTTTCTAGGGTTTATACCTTGTTAGTTGCCTGAGGGTTGGATGGGCACACTACAAGACTTTTGCTTCTGCTGCTACAATATACTTTGTATTGTAAGACTACTCTATATCAGAAGCTTCCGCTTTAATAATATCGTGTATGGTTGTGATTCCAATTGTTGTAAAGGTGCGTACTAGCTACTGATCATGGGACTAGTACGGTATGCACATAGATCATCCTTCTTGGTATTCTGTACCAAAAAGGAGGGTCGCCACAGTTTAACATTTGGGTGCGATCTATTTGGTCTTGATGATTAAACTGTGATATTTGTTGAGCATACTCTTTTGCCTAGTTATGTGATGTTGATGTTTCTGGAGTTAATTGCTAGAATGCCTTTCTAGTTGCTAGTATGCATGAGATTAAAGTTTGTAGTTGCTTATCTAAATGTGCCCATGTTTGTGGTACATGGCTTATTGAAGATATGAGGTTTGTATTTAAGATGCTTGCTGAAATTAGCATGTAAATGGAGCATTTGTTAGTATTTGTGGTTGTTGTGGTGACATTTAGGGCACGTGTCATGCCGAGGTGTTACATACATAAGGGTACACAATTAGCTAACACGTCCAACAGGTCTATCTAAGGAGCATTGCAGACATGTATATTACCTGCGGGTCATCGGGAGGAAATTTGGCATCGTCCACGTCTGTCTCAAGGGCGAACGCATAGTTGCTTCGACGGTTAGTTAGGCTGAATTGTGTCTGTGCGTCTAGGGCTTGTACGTTCCGTGTGTGCCTCTCCACAGCCACCCTTTGCTCCATCCTTTTCTGAAGGCTTCTTAGCTGATTATCGAATTACACTCTCATCATTTCCTCAACCCTTTCCTCAATGAGTGCTAATGCCGTTCCTCGCGCTCGGCTATGCTTCTCTTCCTACTCCGATACATGTTAGATTCTTGTGGGAATTCCATTTTCCAGGGTGTAACGATCCCCATTTTCACATAAATGCAAAAATAGAAATCTAATGTGCATACAGTACTAGTCCCATGATCAGTGGCTAGTACGCACATTTTCAAAAATTGGAATCACATCCATACATCATTTTATTCAAGCGGAAGCTATTTGTACAATATATTCTTACAACTCAGAGTAGATAAATATATCAACAGAAGAAGCAAAGTCTTTTAGTCTACCCATCCAATCCCTCAGGCAATTGACAAGGCATAATCCCTAGAAAGGTCGCTTTATTGAGAATTCCGCATCCTGCGACGAAAAGATATCCTTCCAAGCTTCGCTATCTTTTTCCACCTAAAACAACATAATAAGCAAGGGTGAGTACTTTACGTAATCCGCAAGACTTTAGCAAATCCTATAATATATGCAGGCCATTTCAAAGGAAAGGCTTCTACGGTTAATTTGCATAAAGCGAAATGGAATTTGTAAATCAAGTTGTCATTTGCAAACGGAATTTAATAAAGCAAGTTTGACTGATAAGAAATAATTAAAGCATAAGTAATACTCAAAGCCCTTCGTGAGCATTGAATAATTCAATGATCCAATAATCCAATCCTGCCATATGAATTCCTTGCCAACACGTGGCATAACCATAATCTTTGCCAAATCAAGGCACATTAGATGGAAACCATTCCATTTTTAAAATAGTAAAACATTTAGCTATGTGATAACGTTACCAAGTGCCTTTGATCGTAGGTGCGGCTAATTAATTAGATTTACACTCTGTAGAGGCGTACAACTTTACCCACAAGAAATGATCAGCTCTTTGCGTAAGCTATTAGCACACATCCTTTGGTGTGCCGCAGAGAGATCATAACATTACCGTTACATTACCTAGACCTAGCTTTGCACTAGCCCGATGACGTTAAATCCTTGTTATGGAGAAGAAACATGATAGTGTATCCTTGTCATTTAAAGTGGTAATACAAGCAGTAATTCCCTGCGATAAGGGTTTCTTCCCATACCAAGGTGTACACCATTATACCGATATGCATTTACCCACAACGAAGTGTGGAAACCCCTCATAAGCAAACCTAGAAAGGATTACTCATACTATCTCCCGCCTACCAATGTGCAAAGCCAGACCTAAGCAACTTATTAGATTAAGGCTGCCCCATCCCAGCACTTGTGGTTGCACGGAATTCTTGGCTTGAAAACAACCCATAGCTCGGTCCTTAATCCGACACGGGCAATAATCTCCCCCTACACTACGTACAAGTCCATCTCTTGCACAATCGGCTATTACCAATAATTGCCTGCATCTAAACCATAGTTTTATTTTGGGGTTTTTAGTCAAAATACTAACAATTGATATCATGTCATAACCAACCATTTTCAATTCTCAGGAATCAATTTTGATTTGATCATATTCAACGTTGGTTCTAAAGCATGGCTAAGCATGGTTAATATTCGCATATACCCAAGTTGGCATTATGTATTGTCTAATCCATTTATATGGTTATCAAGGTTCACATGTCCATATACTTATCAAGGAAGTTTCATGAGACAACAGGTATATCTACCAGTACCACAAAATAGCGTATTTACAGAAAATAAACGCATGCATGAAACATTTTGATAAACACAATGAAAATTAAATACTAGGATCAATATGATCAAAGGGGGTGCTTGCCTTGCTTAATCCTTGTTTACGATGAAGTCGTGGTCGAAGCCGTTGTTGTTGATGACGGAATTAATGACGTTGGGTTCTACAAGTCGTTCAATGGAAATATAGCGAAACAACAATTTCAATAAGGGCAAAAAGAAGACAGACAGTAAATCAAGAGGCTAACATGCTATAAGAAAAAGATGCATATTCTTTTATAGATTATTTATTCTTGTTTTACGAATTCAAGAGGCTAAAATTATGTATTCTTGTATTTATAACTTCGAATTATAGATGCTAAAATTATTTAAAGTAGAAAGATTTGTCTTATGGTGATATCGTAAAATAGTATGTTGTTAATAGGATTCAGATGCAAAGCAATGTAAATAAAGACTTGTGAATTAAACATTTATCACTAAATTTCTGGCTGCCATTTTATCACGCATAACACATTAAGTTATCTACCCCATTTCCATGAACAAATTGTTAGATGCAAGCATGGTCCCATATGAACACATACTTATATATATTATGCTCTTCATACTAAATCACATCCTATTTGCATAAGTCATTATTTGTTCAATATTTTTACCTAGCCTAACATTATTCCACCATCATGCTGTAAAGAAATATGTTTAATAAACTTCCAAAAATTCTTTCCTTATCAATTTAGTTATTATTGCATAGTTACTAATAATGTCGGACTTCAGTAGAAAAGACATAAAACAACTAGTTACCCAAATATTTTTATAGAAATGGGTGCATAGCAGAATAAGGATCATGATAAAATTGGTTCCAAATATATTTAACTTAGTTTGCAAAGTTTCTATATTTAATCTACTTTTATATCTATTATTCATCTTTGTATTAAAATATTTTTCCAGAATAGATTTTCAAAATATTTTTGCATATTTTGGAAGCTCTTGATTTTAGATGAATTTAGAAATTGGTTTCATCTCATTTGGATTAAAAATGTAGAAGTTATTAATAGTTGAAGTAGCTTGGGTATTAAAATACAAGGAAAATAGAGAATACACTTTCACTACTCTGAAAGCGCCTTTTTATTTTTCGCGGGGTTTTCTTTTAAATCAGCTAACCGATAGGTGGGGCCATCTGGTCAGCGAGGCTGTGAGAGGCAGAGGTTGTGCGATACTGCGTCTGACGTGGGGGACCCGCAGGTCAGTGACACAAGACAGGGGCTCAACTTCGCAGCAAATCGCCGGTGAAGTAGCTCGAGGGAGGTCCGTCTGACGGTGCAGGGAGCTTCAGTGAGGTGAGTCGCACCCGGGGACGGTACCGATTCGGCTAGAGGTGGACTGAGGCGAGCTGGCACCGAGAGGAGGCGGCGGCGGCAAAGGAGGCTCGCCGGAGAAGAAAGACAGGTGAGTCTCAGTTTGAATGAGTGACGTGGTGAGTAATAGGGAGTGAAGTTGAATCCATTTTGCTGCTCACCTTAGTCGGAGGTTAGCTGATTCAGGCTACCATCGGCTGCCGATTTTGGAGAAGAAAGGCAGGACGGTGGCGGTGAGTTCTTTTTAGTGACTTTTGAAGATATTTGGGGGCTTTTGATTAGCAGGATACATAGATGCTAAAGCTTCGCAGAATTGGAAAGGGGTTGAGGGTATCAGCTTGATTTGAGTTCGACCTGATCCTAGGGTTCGTCGGTCCTCAGTGGAAAATGGAGAAATTAAGGCGTTTCAAATGAAGAGAAGTGGATGGAAGGAGAGGGGAAGTGATGCACAGCTTCTTGCGATCCTAGGACGGGTTTTATAGCCGGTCATTTGCTGTAGAGAAGCTCAATAGCGTGTATGAAAGCTTCGGAGGTTTTGCGGCGCTCTACAGAAGATGGTATGAGCAACGCAGCAGAATTTGCGGGCAAGGCGGCACCTGGCGGCGGCGTGGAAATCTCAGGACAAGGTGGTTTCCTCGGGAGGCGTGGATCACAGCAACGGCGGTTACAAAGGACGACGCAAGCTCTGTTCTTTGCTCCGGTGCTTCGACGTGCCGAGAAAGATGAAGGCACGGGCTTAGGCTGGTAGGTGGGCCGGACAGGGAAATGGGTCCCACTTGGCAGTGAACGGCGAGGTGACCTTAAGAAATTTTTAGCGATCAGAGCGAGGATAGTTCATTGAATCAGTTAACTCTATTATCGCAAAATTAATGAAAAATTTACTGAGTTTTGTAGAGCTAGTTTAAAATCTATCATAATAATTTCAGATCTATTAGACGCTTGAGGATGTTACAATAATTCTGACAGTGAACTGTGCACAAAATTGTGTTTTATGTTTTATATTTATCATAAGACATATATTTTATCAAAACTTTTTGAAACTTTTTATACTAGTTCCCCCTGGTTATATAAACCTTCAGTAAAAATTTAAATTTAAAATATTCTGTATTTATGTTATAAAAAATCTGACATTCTGATTCTTTGTTTTTCAGAAATTCTATTTTTGAATTTTTAAATATACTAAAAACGATTATTTATTTTTAATATTTTTAATGTAGATTAATATATCCAGGATGAATATATAATAAAAAATTTCACATCGAATTTATGAAAATTTAATTTCTGACATTTTTACTATTACTAGTCTTGCTTCATTAAATTACCTTTCATCATTTAATATTTTGTGATGACTTTAAAATTATATTTTGTGTTTTGGATAGCTCCAAGAATTTTTTACAGCAATTTTTCTTATTTTTTTCTTTTAAAAATCTTTTCTTATTACTTAAGTAATTGTTGATTGTTTAGAAAAAGGAATTTTCCTATTAAGCAATAATCAAAAGAAGTCAAGAAAACTCATAGAAAATTCAGAAAAACCCAGGGAAATACAAATTAAAACTTCTTCAAATATAATATTTAATTTATTATTATTACTCATTTTTCGGGATGTTACATATAACTTAGCACATACTTAGTTGGCCTCACATGATATGGAATTAAGAGGCACTAGTGAGTCATTAAAGAAGGAAATGAATACAGGAAAAGAAGAACACAGAGAGGAAGCTCACAGAACAAGAGATGGTACCATGGAGGAAGCTCAGGCATGCATAGCCGGTGGCAACCATTCAATAGGGGAACCAAGAAAGCAACTTGAGGTTTCTATTTGGTAATTTGTGGCTGCGAATGGGAGCTGGCTGGGTGAGGCATGCCCACTGGATTTTATAGCCAAGCAAGGTTGAGGGAAGCTTCAACGAAGGTGGGAGGAGGAGAGAATTCATCTCCCCTTGTGCTGACAGCAGATTGAGATAGCTTTGGGGTTCAACGAATCAGTTAGCAATCATGATGGTTATTTAATGAAGAATTTATTGCATGTACTACAGAAACGGTTGAAGGTACTGACAAATTTTCATAATTATCTCATGCTTGTAGAATTTATAAAAATCCTAACAGTGCACTGCACACAGATTTTAGTTTTTTGTATTTAATTTATCTGTTGGTTCATAACTTATGAAATATCTTTAAAATTTTTTTGTAGGTGCCTTATATATTTATTAGTCTACTGTAAAATTTTAAGCTTCCAATTATTTATATTGTATTTACTAAAATTCTGACATTGGACTTACCAGATTTTCAGCTTTTCAGTTTTTGAATTTGTGAAATTATCAAATATAATTATTATTTCTAGATATTTTTAATTTTCATAGGATGATTCAGAATTCAGATATTATAAAAAAGTCAAGTCGAATTAATGCATAATTATTGTTATTTAAATCTGACACATTCACTTTTGCTAGTCAAGGATTCGTTAATTGCACTCTTAATTGCTTTGATGTGATATGTAACTTCCTAAAATATCTCCATATGACCCTTAACTGCCAAAATTAATTTATGAATAATTTTATATGTTTAAATAAATTTTTTTAATTTTTTCGTTATAAACTTTTTACTCTTTTCTTTATCTATTATTATGATTATATGAAAAGATTTTTCCTTTGGAACAAAAATCAAGGAAATTCAAGAAAATTAGAAGAAATTCAGAAAAAACCATAAAAATCATCAATAAATATATTTTAATGTTGAACTTTATTTCCTTGTTGTACTTTAAGTTTTGTATTGTAGAGAAAATGAAATTAGTACAATTAAAGATTCTCTTAAGAACCAAAATTCAATAAAATTTTAGATTAGTTGGAATTTCAATGTAAATTTTTATTTCCAACTTATTTTCATAATTTGTTTGATTTGAAGTTTTATCTTGCAACTCATACTTTTATTATGGTTGGATTTCAAGATATTGAAATAGAAGATAATATTTTAGTTCATTCTTAACATTCTAATTAAAAATTCTATTCAATTTCATTTTCTAATTTTTATATTTCTATTTTTACTATTTGGAATTTTTGGGAAGTTACAGATCTACCCCACTAACAGAAATCTCGTCCTCGAGATTTGCAAGGACTAGATGAGTTTAGGGAATTATTCCTTGGAGGTGATCTTGTTGTTCTCATCATTTCATCTTCTGCGTAGCTGGTTCATTTGATCTTCTTTTTGCGATTCCAAAGTGATGTGCCATGAATAGAAAAGACTTCTATTTGGGTTTTGCATATGTAGATGAGTGGTATTAACACTTCGTATATACATCTTTTGATTGGATAACCAAATTTTAGATTATTAGCACGGTTAAGCTATTTTTATGGAGAGGTATGGAACATGATAGAAATGAAAAGATGAATAGCAACTAGAATTATTTGAGAAGAACTGAGTGTTGACATCAAGGAGAGTATTTAAATGTAAAGGCTAATTTGGATAACTCAACAAGGGTTGATGATTTTAGTTGCGAATAAATTTGGTTTGGGCTGACTTTCACAAGCATAAGTAGAAGGTAACTAAAGCCAAGGTGTTTGATTTTTCATTGGTTAGGGAATAGATGGAGGATTTATCGGGTAATGGCTAAAGGTGAAAATTGAAAGTTTAAAACTTGTACTTTTACCAGCCTTTTGGAAGGATTAAGATAAGATATATTTTGATGAGAGTTCAGTTATAAGGCAACATTCCGCTTATCAAAACATTACTTTTAAGAAAATTTCTTAATGGATTTTGGTTAACTTCAAGTAGGTCTAAAGAGGCAAGATGATTTCAAATTAATCTTATTTCAGGTAGAGACTGTATTCATAAGGGATGTACCTTGCATTGCGTCAGGTATGCTATGATTGATGTCTTGAGTTGGAGTAGATGCAGAGTTAGGGGCTTGTTGGCCTTCGAAATCTTGAGATCGTCTTTGCAGATGATGTATAACTTCATGGGGTTGAGCATAAGGTTGATTTCACTTCTTCTTTGGGCACTTGTTGGCATAATGCCCACGTTCACAACAGTGAAAACAAGTAACATTGATTGCTTGATTTTGAACACCAGATAGCTAATTATTAGCGTTGTTGGAGTGACGAGCAGGTGGTGATTGAGTTTGAGGTTGGAGTTGAGCAGAATTCTCCTTGGGGCAAGTGTCGTTGTTCAAGCGCCTCTTCTTTGGGCGACCTGCTTCAAATCTTATTCCTCCTACTCTTGGAGTTATAATCTTAACTGATGTAACTTCTGGTATGGCTATAGCTGCAGGAGATATTTGCTCTCTTTGTGGGCATTGCTTAGCAAAATGGCCCTGCTTGCTACAGATGAAGCACTTTTGTTTCTTTCGTGACGCTTTGTTGGGAGCAATTGCATGTTCCATGATGTTCTTCTTCTGAAGCTTAACTTGCTGACGATTAGGGCATTCCCTTGCCCAATGACCTTCACCACATAAGAAGCATGCTGTTGGCGATGGCCAATTACTGCTTTCTTGATGGTGATTGACAAGGTTGACATGCTACTTCTTCAATTCTTCTTGTGACATTTCTTGTGCAACTTTTGTGCTATTTGCCAATTCTTGAGCAACTAAGGCTCGGAGTTTTTCTTGCTGATGCTGAACTGCGGCGATGACTAGTGGATCAAGGGGGCATTGAGATGGGCAATGATCTTGACTTTCGCAAAGGTAACAAGTGATATTATTCAGGGGACATTTTCTAGGAGATTGATTTCCTTCACAGCTGGAGCAATTGATTGCATGCTCATCAGCAGTATGTCCTATTTCTCCATAGCGAATGCAAGCACGATCTTCATATTGGTTGGGTTGACAACATTTTAAGGAACAATGTTTAGGTATCGAATAAGTTGTAGGAGCAGGTTTCTGATTTGAACCATTTCCTCTTCTGGTGAGAATTGCGCCAAGGTTGGAATTGATCTGCGCTAGATGCTGGAGAAGGAGAGTGTGAGTTTGGCGATTTTGTCTCATTAGGGCGAGCATTTGCGCGATGATTGGAGATTTTAGCAATTGCTCTTCTATGCTAGATTCTTGCGAACCTTGGGGAGGTAGGGAGCTATGATGATTGTTATGCTGAAAGGGAAGTGTTTTAGTTGAATGCTGAGGATTTGGTTGAACTGAGGTAGGATTATCATATCATCTCTTGGTGGTTGAGGATCTTGAGCGGTTTTACTTTTCATGATTTTGCTGAGAGACCTTGTCACAGGCATCTTGCAACAACGATTGACAAGATGTTGGAATCAGAGAGATATGGTCAGATAGGGGTTAATCAGGCCATAAGGCAACATTTCGTTTTTTTAATTAAAATTTCTTATTAAGTAGGGTTGGCACATCGTAAATTTCAACCTCACGGTTTAAAATTTACGAGAGTAACCTGGAAAGCAATACAAAAGATTTACAACAAAAATTCAATAGAACATCTATATATATTCAACATAGTACTTGGGAGGGATGTCATAAGGTTTTTCCTTATACTAGCCTAACCATAAGTATTTTTGCAAGAGGTTGCTTTATGATTAGAATAAGGTATAATCTGGATAGTATTATTTTGCAAAATAAGCTAATTAGCGACGAGTTTCTTTTAACCTTTACACCTCCTACTAAGATTAGTATTTCAAGGTTTCTAGTTAACGTTGTTCATCTATCATCTTTTTAAAAGGAAAGAGGTTAGAATGATGATTTAGATAAGAAAGAGATTTAAACGAGAGGAAGAGAGTTATCATAATCATATTTGTGCAATATCTAATATTTTTGGAAGGCTCATGCTTCTAAAATAACATTTTATGTTTTAATGGCTTCATAACTATGGGTTCCATTATTGTTTTGGGTCATCTCATCGTAATTCTTTAACCTATTGGTTAAGTGTTATGAGAGTATCCCATAATAATACACACAAAACTCTAATTAATCAAAAGGTAACACACTTTTTATTTATATATATATATATAGGAGTTATGCATCTCCTTGTATTACAACAAAAGTTTTCACTAGTACTTCTTATTACTATATGATCATATCTTCTATTCTAGTAATAAAGGGTTTGGCTGGAGATCCTATGGTAGGAATACTTCTCAAAGTAGCAGAGGTAGATTTGCGGTGTTAGTTTACTAAAGAATCTTGAAAGAAAAAGGTGCTAGTTTTCTTTGGATTAGTTCTTTGGATATATATGAAACGAGGATAGTTGGCAATGATAGACAACAATGTCTGTCAGACGGAGTTGGAGGAATTTGGTTGGTGTCGCAATTCGTTGATCATGGCAACTTGTGGCGGCATTTCTTTGGCAATACTCTGTCGAGAGAGAGGAAGGAAGAAAGGTGGTTATAGCTGTGACTTGGATGGATCAAGCTCAACTGGTAGAGAGTAAAGAGATGACTGGAAAAGAGAGTTGAGTTATTAATCCTGATGAAACTGAATTTGTAAGGAGGGCTAGAAATTTTAAAAGGATATGTAGATAAGAATTTCTACAGAAGAAAGGATAAGCTTGATAGAAATTTTATCAAAGAAGACAAACTCTTTATGAAAATTTTCCTTCTAACCTACATGTTAGGATTTCTAGATTTATATATATTTAGGAGCAATTTATCATAAAACTTTAACCTAAAGGTTAAGTTGATACGTAAATCGTCAGACAAGGAAAACAAAATCCAACTACAAATAACAAGATATAAACACTACATAAGAATGCTTTATATAGCTAAAGTAGAATGATACTACTATGCATAAGGATTCCTATCTTACGGGGAATCTAATCTATTCTTCTGCATTTTACTGTTGGGCTTCGTTGACTTTTCATGAAGTAGGATCTTCATACTTTACTTTCGTCTTGCCAGATGTAGCGAATCGTTATGTCCATCTTGATGTCGGTGTAGACGCTGTAGTCTTCTTTGGCTCGGTATGAAGGAGGGTAGCGACATATCTTGGACAACTTCAGAAGCAAATAGTGAAGATGAACTATAGGCGAGGACTATTTTTAAGGAAAGAGGAGTGTGATATAAAACAAAATGAGAGTGGGGTAAGAACAAGATCTTAAGAAAGAGGAAAGAATAGCAAAAAGTACATTTTGCAAATATAGTAACTTTTTATAATTAAAATTTTGAGATTGGCCTAATCTTATGACTAACGACCAATCTATCCAGGGTTTATCCTACGGTCAGTATGGCTCTGATACCAATTGTAACGATCCCCATTTTCACATAAATGCAAAAATAGAAATCTAATGCGCATAAAGTACTAGTCCCATGATCAGTGGCTAGTACGCATATTTTCAACAATTGAAATCACATCCATACATCATTTTATTCAAGTGGAAGCTATTTGTACAATATATTACAACTCAGAGTAGATAAATATAGCAACAAAAGAAGCAAAGTCTTGTAGTGACAAGGCATAATCCCTAGAAAGGTCGCTTTATTGAAAATACCGCATCCTGCGACGAAAATAGATCCTTCCAAGCTTCGCTATCTTTTTTCACCTAAAACAACATAATAAGCAAGGGTGAGTACTTTACGTACTCCGCAAGACTTTAGCAAATCCTATAAAATATGCAGGCCATTTGAAAGGAAAGGCTTCTATAGTTAATTTGCATAAAGCGAAATGGAATTTGTAAATCAAGTTGTCATTTGCAAACGGAATTTAATAAAGCAAGTTTGACTGATAAGAAATAATTAAAGCATAAGTAATACTCACAGCCCTTCGTGAGCATTGAATAATTCAATGATCCAATAATCCAATCCTGCCATATCAATTCCTTGCCAACACGTGGCATAACCATAATCTTTGCCAAAACAAGGCACATTAGATGGAAACCATTCAATTTTAAAAATAGTAAAACATTTAGCTATATGATGACATTACCAAGTGCCTTTGACCGTAGGCGCGGCTAATTAATTAGATTTACACTCTGCAGAGGCGTACAGCTTTACTCACAAGAAATGATCGGCTCTTTGCGCAAGCTATTGTCACACTTCCTTTGGTGTGCCGCAGAGAGATCATAACATAACCGTTACATTACCTAGACCTAGCTTTGCACCAGCCCGATGATGTTGAATCCTGGTTATGGAGAACAAATATGACAGTGTATCCCTGTCATTTAAAGTGGTAATACAAGCAGTAATTCCATGCGATAGAAGCAGTAAATCCTTGCGAAAAGGGTTTCTTCCCATACCATGGTGTACACCGTTATACCGATATGCATTTACCCACAACGAAGTGTGGACGCCCCTCATAAGCCAGACCTAAGCAACTTAATCGATTAAGGTTGCCCCATCCCAGCACTTGTGGTTGCACAGAATTCTTGTCTTGAAAACAACCCATAGCTCGGTCCTTAATCCGACACGGGCAATAATCTCCCCCTACACAACGTACAAGTCCATCTCTTGCACAATCGGCTATTGCCAATAATTGCCCGCGTCTAAACCATAGTTTTATTTTGGAGTTCTTAGTCAAAATACCAACAATTGATATCATGTCATAACCAACCATTTTCAATTCTCAAGAATCAATTTTGATCTGATCATATTCAACGTTGGTTCTAAAGTATAGCTAAGCATGGTTAATATTCGCATATACCCAAGTTGACATTATGTATTGTCTAATCCATTTATATAGATATCAAGGTTCACATGTCCATACTTATCAAGGAAGTTTCATGAGACAACAGGTATATCTACCAGTACCACAAAATAATGTATTTACAGAAAATGAACGCATGCATGAAACATTTTGATAAACACAATGAAAATTAAATACTGGGATCAATATGATCAAAGGGGGTGCTTGCCTTGCTTAATCGTTGTTTACGACGAAGTCGTGGTCGAAGCCTGTGTTGTCGATGATGGAATTAATGACGTCGGGTTCTACACGTCGTTCAATGGAAATATAGCGAAACAACAATTTCAATAAGGGCAAAAAGAAGACAGACAATAAATCAAATAAAACGTGCTATAAGAAACAGATGCATATTCTTTTATAGATTATTTATTCTTGTTTTACGAATTCAAGAGGCTAAAATTATGTATTCTTGTATTTATAACTTCGAATTATAGATGCTAAAATTATTTAAAGTAGAAAGATTTGTCTTATGGTGATATCGTAAAATAGTATGTTGTTAATAGGATTAAGATGCAAAGCAATGTATTTAAAGACTTGTGAATTAAACATTTATCACTAAATTTCTGGCTGCCCTTTTATCAGGCATAACACATTAAGTTATCTACCCCATTTCCATGAACTAATTGTTAGATGCAAGCATGGTCCCATATGAACACATACTTATATATATATTATGCTCTTCATACTAAATCACATCCTATTTGCATAAGTCATTATTTGTTCACTATTTTTACCTAGCCTAACATTATTCCACCATCATGCTGAAAAGAAATATGTTTAGTAAACTTCCAAAATTTCTTTCCTTATCAATTTAGTTATTATTGCATAGTTACCAATAATGTTAGAATTCAATAGAAAAGACATAAAACAACTGGTTACACAAATATTTTTATAGAAATGGGTGCATAGCAGAATAAGGATCATGATAAAATTGGTTGCAAATAAATTTAACTTTGTTTGCAAAGTTTCTATATTTAATCTACTTTTATATCTACTATTCATCTTTGTATTAAAATATTTTTCCAAAATATCTTTTCAAAATATTTTTACATATTTTGGAAGCTCTTGATTTTAGATGAATTTAGAAATTGGTTTCATCTCATTTGGATTAAAAATGTAGAAGTTATTAATAGTTGAAGTAGCTTGGGTATGAAAATACAAGGAAAAGAGAGAATACGCTTTCACTACTCTGAAAGCGCCTTTTTATTTTTTGCGGGGTTTTCTTTTAAATCAGCTCACCGACAGGTGGGGCCATCTGGTCAGCGAGGCTGTGAGAGGTAGAGGTCAGGCGACATCTGCGTCGGCGTGGGGACCCGTGGGTCGCTGACACAAGCGAGGGCTCACCTTCGCGACTAATCGCCGGCGAAGTAGCTCGGGGGACGTCCGGTCGATGGTGCAGGGAGCTTCATGGAGGTGAGCCGCACCCGGGGATGGTACCGATTCGGCTGGAGGTGGACTGAGGAGAGCTGGCACCGTTAGGAGGTGGCGGCGGCAAAGGAGGCTCGCCGCAGAAGAAAGGCAGGTGAGTCTCAGTTCGAATGAGTGACGTGGTGATTAATAGGGAGTGAAGGTGAATCCATTTTGCAGCTCACCTTAGTCAGAGGTTAGCTGATTTAGGCTATCATCGGCTGCCGGTTCTGGAGAATAAAGGCAGGACGGTCGCGGCGAGTTCTGTTTAGTCATTTTTGAAGATATTTGGGGGCTTTCGATTAGCAAGATACATAGATGCTAAAGCTTCGCAGAATTGGAAAGGGGTTGAGGGTATCAACTTGATTTGAGTTCGACCTAATCCTAGGGTTCTTCGATCCTCAGTGGAAATTGGAGAAATTAAGGCGTTTCAAATGAAGAGATGTGGATGGAAGGAGAGGGGAAGTGATGCGCGGCTTCTTGCGATCCCAGGACGGATTTTACAGCTGGTCATTTGCTGTAGAGAAGCTCGATAGCGTTTGTGAATGCTTCTGAGGTTTTGCGGCGCTCTATAGAAGATGGTATGGGCAAAGCAGCAGAAATTGCGGGCAAGGCGGCACTTGGCGGCGGCGTGGCAAGCTCAGGACGAGGTGGTTTCCTCGGGCGGCGCGGATCATAGCAACGGCGGTTACAAAGGATGGAGCAAGCTCTGTTCTTCACTCTGGGGCTTCGGCGCTTCGAGGAAGACGAAGGCACGGGCTTAGGCTGGCAGGTGGGCCGGACAGGGAAATGGGTCCCACTTGGCAGTGAACGGCGAGGTGACCTTAAGCAATTTTCAGTGATCAGAGCGAGGATAGTTCATTGAATCAGTAAACTCTCTTGTCGGAAAATTAATGAGAAATTTACTGAGTGTAACAGAGCTAGCTTAGAATCTTCCATAAAAATTTCAGACCTGTTAGACGCATGAGGATTGTACAATAATTCTGACAGTGCACTGTGCACAAAATTGTGTTTTCTGTTTTATATTTATCAGAAGACATATATTTTATCAATAAATTTTGAAACTTTTTATAGGAGTTTCCCTTGGTCATATAAGGCTTTAGTAAAAATTTCAAATTAAAATATTTTTATTTAATTTATAAAACTTCTCACATTCTGATTCTTTGATTTTCAGAAATTCTGTTTTTGTATTTTTAAATATAATAAAAATGATTATTTATATTTAATATTTTTACTGTAGATGACTCTATCTAGGGTGAAGATAATATAGAAAATTTCACATCGAATTTATGAAAATTTAATTTCTGACATTTTTACTATTACTAGTCTTGCTTCATTAAATTACCTTTCTTTTCATCATTTATTATTTTGTGATGACTTTAAAATTATATTTTGTGTTTTGGATAGCTCAAAGAATTTTTACAGCAATTTTTCTTATTTTTTTGTTTTACAAATCTTTTCTTATTACTTAAGTAATGGTTGATTGTTTAGAAAAAGGAATTTTCCTATTAAGCAATAATCAAAAGAAGTCAACAAAACTCATAGAAAATTCATAAAAACCCCAGGGAAACACAAATTAAAACTTCTTCAAATATATTATTTAATTTATTATTAGTACTCATTTTTCGGGATGTTACACTTAACTTAGCACATACTTAGTTGGCCTCACATGACATGGAATTAAGAGACACTAGTGAGTCATAAGAGAAAGAAATGAATACAAGAAAAGAAGAACACAGAGTGGAAGCTCACAGAACAAGAGATGGCGCCAAGGAGGAAGCTCGGGCATGCATAGCCAGTGGCAACCATTCAGTAGGGGAACCAAGAAAGCAACTTGAGGTTTCTATTTGGTAATTTGTGGCTGCGAATGGGAGCTGGCTTGGTGCGGCATGCCCACTGGCTTTTATAGCCAAGCAAGGTTGAGGAAGCTTCAAGGAAGGTGGGAGGAGGAGGGAATTCATCTCCCCTTGTGCTGACGGCAGATTAAGATAGCTTTGGGGTTCAACGAATTAGTTAGCAATATTGATGGTTATTTAATGATAAATTTATGGTGTGTACTAAAGATAGGGTTGAAGGTACTGACAAATTTTCAGAATTATCTCATGCTTTTAGAATTTATAAAAATTCTAAAAGTGCAATGCACACATATTTCAGTTTTTTGTATTTAATTTATCTGTTGGTTCATAACTCATGAAATATCTTTGCAAATTTTTTTGTAGGTTCCTTTATCTGTATTAGTCTCCGGTAAAATTTTCAGCTTCAAATTATTTATATTTTATTTATTAAAATTCTGACATTGGAATTACCAGATTTTCACCTTTTTAGTTTTTGAATTTGTAAAATTATCAAATAAAATTATTATTTCCTAATATTTTTACTGTTCATAGGTTGATGCAGAATGCAGATAATATAAAAAAATTCAAGTCGAATTAATACATAATTATTTTTATTTAAATCTGACAAATTCACTGTTGCTAGTCAAGGATTCATTAATTGCACTCTTAATTGCTTTGATGTGACATGTAACTGCCAAAAATATCTCCATATGACCCTTAACTGCCAAAATTAATTTATTAATAATTTTATATGTTTAAATAATTTTTGTTTTATTTTTTTGTTATAAACTTTTTACTCTTTTCTTTATCTATTATTATGATTATATGAAAAGATTTTTCCTTTCGAAAAAAATCAAGGAAATTCAAGAAAATTAGAAGAAATTAAGAAAAATCCATAAAAATCACTAATAAATGTATTTTAATGTTGAACTTTTTTTTGCTTATTGTAATTTAAGTTTTGTATTGTAGAGAAAATGAAATTAGTACAATTGAAGATTCTCTTAAGAACCAAAATTCAATAAAATTTTAGATTAGTTGGAATTTCAATGTAAACTTTTATTTCCAACTTATTTTCATATTTTTTTTATTTGAAATTTTATCTTGCAACTCATACTTTTATTATGGTTGGATTTCAAGATATTGAAATAGAAGATACTATTTTAGTTCATTCATAACATTCTAATTAAAAATTCTATTCAATTTCATTTTCTAACTTTTATATTTCTATTTTTATTATTTGGAATTTTTGGGATGTTACACAGGGAACGAAAACACCTTTGCCTTGCGTGTGACTCGGGTGTTCCTTGTTTTCCAAGGCCATGGAGAGTATATCTTTCTCTCTGTGTGCAGTGAAAGAGCCCTTGAAAGATTCTGTACTCAACACTATCTTCATCCAAGATCCCAACATATTATTTCACTTATGAAGGTATATATGGTCTTCCTACAAACTATGTAGTTCGATATCTTATCAGGCGTTGGGACACTTCGTCATCTGCTGGGTTGGCAAAGGACACGCCGCTCGAAGACGTGGGATGTAACCTCGCTCTTACCCAGTTTCGGGTGTGCGGATCCAAGATCGAGGCAAATGGCGGTGAGGCCTCCTTCTAAATTGCCTCATTGTCCTCTCTCCTCCATTGCGCGATCTTACCCACGTACCCAGTGGAGCTGAGTCTATGTAGTTGGCTGTTTTTTTTGCCTAGACGGTCTTTTGCGCTACACTTTGACGCATGAATTCTTCCGTTGCCTTCATCTCAACAAATAGTTCCAACATGTCATCAGTGATGAACCCGTACTTCTGGAACGCAGTAATTTCCTTGTTCACGTAATTACTAATAAGGGCACTCTTGAAGTTCTTCCACACCTTTCCTGCCACTAGCAAAGCATACCTCACAGTGCGTGCATGGCACCGTCTGGGAGCTCGAACGATGTGAAAATTTCTATCACTAGGCTATCGCGTTCCTCATCTGTCAGTGACTTCTATGATTGATAGGTGATGGGGACCCTTTCCCGTCCAACTATCCCGCACAATGTCCAGAATGCTGCCGCTACCTTAGGAGGTGCAGTAGGGGCCCCATCCTACGGATCGTCTATCGTGATGGTATATCGGCTCTAGGACCTTTTACTTAGCCCTCTTGGACCGTGCCTCGGTTTTCCTATGTTCGGCTCATCATATCCATTCGACGACGAGGAATGAGTCGACAACATCATATTTTTAACTACATTGTGTTAGATCTTCAAAGATCAGGCAAGTTGGTAAATCAACAATTCACAGATGGTCGTTGAAGAGGAAAGAAAGTAAATTTAAGAGTACTGTTTAGAACAAGGAAATCAACAATCAAAAAGAGTTTCTTTATTCTTTAGAACAAGGAAAGAGATTAGTTCGCTCCGCTCTCTTTGTAAGAAGAGTATTGTTCATAGTTGGATTTCCTTCCTTTCTTAACAGCATTTTATCAGAGATCATGTTGGATGGTTTTTATTGTCAGCAATTTATTTGTGGGATGAGAAATATTTCTATCTACTAGGGAGATTATATTTCTAAAAAGACTTTTATGTTCATAATAAGGAAATAGAAGAGGTCACTTCCCTCACTTTCGCCACATACAAAGTCCCAAAGAATATAATGTCTAGCCCCTTTGCACAACAGTATAGATTATGGACAGAGTGCTCTCAAGTGTCGGGCTACTAAAGGTCATTGGACCTTTAGCCTCCTCGTCACAAGGTGTAGAGCTGCTAGAGATTAATCTCTTACCTCCACTACACCTAGTGTCAAATAATCAGAATTGAACTTAAATAATTAACTAAGCAAATAAGGCCTTGAACTATTACCTTCCTAAATTATGCTATGAATAGTGAGAAGGTCCCCAAGACAATTAAATTGTTTGGCCCCTTCACGTGCAAGGTCCCCATGACAACTAAATTTAAAAGCTAATATTGACTAAAAGGTTCTTAAAGTTCAAATTTATGCATATTCAAAATTGCGATATTATAAATTAAGTGCAAATACTTGGTAATGGCATTGGTGGTTGTGTCCAAATTTTGGTCTTAATTCAATAATGACAAAATCTAGGTGTTAAGCAAATGCACATATGCTTAACTGCTAGATGGTGCTATTTACGAAGCTAATGCACATTGTCTCTTTATATTCAAGATATCCAGTGACAATCATATGAACATCAATCTCATAGTTCAAGGCCTTATTTGCTATTGAAATTGTTTAAATCAACTTCTAGAGGCCCTAATTACATCATCAAGCATTCAAAAGGTAACAAAGAGTGGGAATGAGTCAGAGAACCAATTAAGAGTTTGGAGAGTCTATACCAGCTGACAAGTTATTTTTTATCAGATTAAGTTATTTGTTGCTGTTCTTTAGTCATAGATTGTGAAAGCCCAAAACTAGTGTGATGCTCAATTTGACATAATAACCTAAAAGGAATTATAGGAACAATTAAGAACCACAATATGAAGAATCATGTAAAAACACAGCGCCTTTAACTAAATCAACAGAATGACCAAAAGGAAGGAAAGGCTTATAAGTTACTACTGAGCAAATTAGCTAATGCTAGCTGAATCTATTTTGCTGCTAAGTGTAGAAAGACATACAAGAGGAAACACTGTAACAAGTACTGAAGGCTTTATCTTATACTTAGTGAGCCCCAACACTTACTTTCTCGAATTTTCTTTAAGCTGCAAAAGATTCTAAATTTGTTGTAACTTTATATGTACACAGATTGTGCAACAAGTAGTCGCAATTTGCTCCATATGTCAACAAAAAAGATTAGACCTCGATCATCAACAAACATTTCTTGCATATGATACTGGTTATCTACAATTTTGCAGTAATTGTTGTTGTATCATCAGGCAACAGAATAGTTATATAGGTTGTGCTTCTTCTTTCAGAAAATTTTACTCACTTGTAAGACAGTTCTCAGGCTCTCATTTCATTAAATATCTAGGACACAAAACTACCCAGGGTAATCCAACATTTACACTTAGAGAAGCAAATATAAAGAAATTGTATGGGTACGCACTTGAAGGGACAAATAAAAATGTAGTCTAAGAAAGCAATCTTATTTCATATCCTCACAAAGTATTGAATAAATTGTTCTGTTCTTATGGCACATACATGACCAACTATAATTGCAAACAAACGAACCAATGGATGTTTTTAATTTTATTTTTTAAACATAAATTGATATCAGATTTTACTTGCCATACAAATTTTTATGAATAGTATAATGAGTGAATAACAAATTCAGATCCGTAAACAGAATAGCTTTGAAAACAGTGCCTTTTCTAGACTTTAGGGTTTTGAAAGAAACTGCACTAAATAAAATTGGCTCATGAAACATTTTACATGGACAAATCAATACAGAAACTTAGATAAAAGTAATAGTAGGAGTGGAACCACACCTATGGATGGCAATGGCAAAATCATAGCATCAGGCATATTGTATATCAGCTAATCTATCAATACACAGATTGCAAAGTACAAAAAGCTATAGATTGAGATAGAAATGCAACCAACCAAAAACTTGACAATAGAATAAACTAATGGTTTTCCATTAATCTGAATGGTCATCACAGTAGAACAGTTAAGCAACCTAGGTAATAGATAGCTCAGCGTACTTAAAGATATGAAGGTTTCAACAAAGCTCTTTTTTGCCCTCTTAATTTTTTTCAATAATCGCACGCTTTAATTAATCAGTTAAATAGTTACTACCAATTTTCTAATTTCAGTTGGAGGGAGATGCTCAATTTGGCATTTAGTAACTAATGCTAGTCACACCATAATCAGCCAGTACCAAATTCTAATTGGAAAAAAATGAAAATGCGCATGTCTTAAAGAACATAACAGAACAGTGATATGTTTCCTCTCTTCTGAGTTGTCTGCTACAAATTCTTAACACATCCAAATTGTCATAATACAAATCTTGATAATTCAGAAGTTAGAAATGGGCAAATACCAAATCTATAGTCAGCAAGCAATAAGAAAACATTCAGGTAGATTATCAGACCTATAGCTGAGAGAACCTCCTCCCAAAACAAGATCGGGTCATCTCAAGCATTACTTGTCACCAACATTGCAAGATACATAAAATCGGGTTCCAAATGGGTTATGTGGCTCACCTCGAGGTCATCCAAGCCAGGGAGGAGCCTTACCCACAGGAGGAGATGGCCGGAGAGGGGAGGAGGAAGCGTGCGCCGAGGAGATGAGGTAGCCACCGTCGTCGGAGAGGGGGAGGAGGAAGCGTGCGCCGAGGAGATGAGGTAGCCACCGCCGTCGGAGAGGGGAGGAGGAAGCGTGCGCCGACTGAGAGGGGAGGAGGAAGTCCGAGCCAAGGGTTGGGTAGGAAGAGGAACGCGCGCTGACGGAGAGGGGAGGAGGAAGTGTGCTCCTAGGGTTTGGTCGCCAGGCGCGGGGGGCAGAGGGACTAGTGTGGTGGTGTCGGCAGAGGCACGGGTGAGGCTCTAAGCCTAAAACGGTGTCTATCTCATACGGTTCTATATTAGAACCTTCTGAGATACAGTTATCACAAACATTTCTAATGTAGAACCATATGAGATATCCATTTTTTAAATTTATTTTTAGATTAGACATTGGCTTAACATTTTAAACATTATTTATAATACATTATTTTAAACATTATTTGTAATACATTATTTAAGATTAGATGGTTTTTTTTTTAATTTTGGTTAGGAGCTCTGGCATTCACAATAGCTCTGCTCTATTGCTACAACATGCAAAATTTTGTTAGTTCGTGTTTACATAGATTTATAGCAAATCCATCTCATTATTTGCTTACAATCTAGGACTAGCCCTTAATTTCTTATTTATCACAAACAGTACAAAGGTCATCTCCTTTCGATTATAAGCTCAGTTACCAATTATAAGTTGAAGTTGATTTAATTTTAGGATCATTTTGTTGTCTTTCTTACAGTTTAGGATCTAGGGGTTGCATAGCTACAACAACGTAACCTTGCTAGAATCGGTACACTTAAATTTATCTTTACTTGCAAAGATTACATGCCACAACACAACAACAATGACAAATTGTCCCTAAAGTAAGTTATATATTGACCAGACATTCATAGCTAGCTGGTTGACATTCAAATGCAGGTACACTTAAAATAAACATGATGAGCGCATCATAACTCCACTTGCTTATTCTTTTGTATAAAAATTAGCCCTTCATGATGATCGACGCGTGGTAGCTAGCTTCCTTGAAAGACCATGTGGAGGTCTATCCTTGTGTGTGATGAGTAATTGATGAGTTTTGAGCTTGGTTTGATTTGAATTGAATTGGATTTTCAATTGGAAGCAATTTGAAAATGGCGTAGTTCTCCTCTCCCTACGTCCCTCAGCAAAATGGCGTAGTGGAAAGGAAGAACAGGACCTGGTAGAAATGGCCAGGACGATGCTAGACGAGTACGGTACTCTTAGGAAGTTTTGGGCTGAGGCTATAGCTACTGCTTGCCATGTTTCTAATCGTGTATTCTTGAGAGCAAATTTGCACCGCACTTCTTATGAGTTGAGGTATGGGCGAAAGCCCAGTGTTTCTCATTTTCGTCCGGTAACCTGGATAAGTTTGAGTCTCATTCTTCTGATGGTATCTTTCTGGGTTATTCGACTTCTTCTCGTAGATATAGGGTCTGGAGTTGCGATGCGCATAGGATCATAGAGACCTATGAAGTGACCTTTGATGAGGCTAGCCAAGGAGCTAGACCCGATATTTCAGGCTCTTCTTCTTCCTCCGAGACCATCTTTGTAGAGGATGAGGATGATGGAGATGATGGTGTTCCACCTGATCCAGTCCCCTCTACTCCTGAGGTGCCTCCTGTTTCCATTTCTGCACCTCAGGAAGGCCAGCCCTTGCCTTCTGACTCTTATTCAGCTAGTGGCTCTGCTCCTACCTCTTCTGTGCATGAGGTAGAGGCCACTTCTGCTTCTGTACCTCTCCATCATATTCAGCGTTCTCATCCACTTGATCAGATCATCGGCGATATGTTTGAGCGAGTCACTCGCTCAAAATCAGGTTTGTCCAGTTTCTGCCTTCACTCTGCCATTGTTGCCTCGTTTGAGCCGAAGAATGTGACTCATGCATTATCTGACGAGTCTTGGACTAATGCTATGCATGAGGAACTTGAAAACTTCGAGAGCAACAAAGTCTGGCAGCTTGTAGAACGTCCATCTAGTCATAATGTCATTGGGACCAAGTGGGTGTTCAAAAACAAGCAGAGTGAGGATGGGGTTGTTATTCGCAACAAGGCTAGACTAGTTGCACAAGGCTTTTCTCAGGTTGAGGGTCTTGACTTTGAGGAGACCTTTGCCCCTGTAGCTAGGCTAGAGGCTATCCGAATCCTGCTTGCATTTTCTGCATCCAAAGGCTTCAAGCTTTATCAAATGGATGTCAAGAGTGCATTCCTCAATTGCTATATTGAGGAAGAGGTTTATGTCAAGCAACCTCCAGGATTCGAGAACCCCAAGTTTCCGAGTCATGTATACAAGCTTTCCAATGCTCTATATGGACTCAAGCTTTCCACTAGTTGCTATGTGAGGAGTTTCCTTGTCTTTGATGGTTGCATGGCGACAGTGCTAGGTCATGGTGAGGCGGAGGATGACCGGCACTAGGCGAGGAGCGTCGGAGGTCCAGACGGTTGGGAGATCGCCGGAAGATGAACGGAGACGGAGTTCGGGCAAGTCAAGAAGACATGGAAAAGAGATGATGCTAGCTAGATGCCGCGTGGATCAATGAGGGCCGTCGGATTGAGGTCTAGTTGATAGGTTAGCGGGTCTAGGTAGTATGCTTTGAAAACCGTGCAAGAAAACCCGGTATGTGTGTAGGTTTTGGGTTAGCCCTTGCATGGCTGTGTGTGTGGGTTAATCCTAGCCCTTAGATGAAAGCTCTAGGGTTGAGGGACTCATCCAAGGGTGGTAGGTCGCCCAAGAGTAGTATAAATAGGGGTGGAGGGGTAGCCTCCTCCCCTTGAAGGTTTTGAGGTTTTTGATGCTCCTTTGAGCTTTGCCCACATGAATGTGAGGCTTTGTAACCTCTCCTTCCAGAAATTAAGTGTTTCCTCAAATCATTTCTTTTCTTTGTGCATTTACATTACGCATTTAAATTACGCAATTTACATTATGCACTTAAATTCCGCAATTAAATTCAGCACTTACATTCTTGCAATTTACATTTATGCAATTTTGATTTGCCTCCCCTCCTTCTAAATGCTGTTCTTCTAGGATGTCTTGAGGGTGTTCATTTGGTTCTATATCTTTCTTACACCCTTGGATAGACTAGAGATCAAGTTATTTATCAAATTGCAAATCTGTCCAGAACTTGTTCTTCGCGCAGCAGTTAGTGTTTGATTTTTATAAAAATATAGAGAACTCATTTTTGAGTGATTCTTATTTGAGAAGTTGCATGACTCATATATCCATCTGTATAAAAGTTTTTTAGTCCACTAGTTGCACCGTTTGAGAGCTATGAAGTGAAAACCGAGCCTCAAACTTTCTGGTCCAAGTTCCTGACTGTCTGTATTGCTTGATTGTTAATTCTTATTATACAAAGCTTTCTGAGGTGATTTTTGGTGGAGTGTTTCACGATTCAACTTCTCACAGGGAAAAAAATTCTCAAAAATTTTAGAGCAACAGAAACTCACCAACCACCTGTTCTAACTGAGGATAATTTTTGAAAATCTGCTTTAACTTTTCTGTAAAGAGACTTTGGTGTTTTTGCTTTATCTCTTTTAGAAAAGAAGTCTTTTGAATTGATTCCTCTTTTGTTTGGACACTTGACAACCAGGATTGTGATTAAAAAACCCCTCACATGATTCATGGTTTTTATCCATGCAATCTAGGGGTACACATAGTTGTCTAATTATTCTGGATTTTGGAGGGTGTGTGAATCTGAGAAGCACCAGTTTGAACGAAAATCTTCAGGTGCTTTAGATTTTTATTGCAAGAGTGTTTGGAGTACTTTGAGTGGGGAAATTTTATTTGGGATCATTCACCCCCCCTCTGATCGCCATTTCGATATTTCATTCCTCAGGTTGTTCTTCCTAGACCATGAGGCCATTTTCGATAAGAGGCAACTCGTCAAACTGATTGTATTCTTCCTCATCTAGTACATCCTCAACTCCGACAATCCTCATGGTTTTTATCCATGCAATCTAGGGGTACACATAGTTGTCTAATTATTCTGGATTTTGGAGGGTGTGTGAATCTGAGAAGCACCAGTTTGAACGAAAATCTTCAGGTGCTTTAGATTTTTATTGCAAGAGTGTTTGGAGTACTTTGAGTGGGGAAATTTTATTTGGGATCATTCACCCCCCCTCTGATCGCCATTTCGATATTTCATTCCTCAGGTTGTTCTTCCTAGACCATGAGGCCATTTTCGATAAGAGGCAACTCGTCAAACTGATTGTATTCTTCCTCATCTAGTACATCCTCAACTCCGACAATCCTCCTTTTTCCCTGAAGAACTACATGCCTCTTCTTGTTGGATGGGTCATTTACATAGAAGACTTGAACAACATGGTTAGCGAGTACAAATGGTTCATCTTGATATTCGACACGTTCGAGGTCCACAGTAGTGACGTCGAACTTTTCAACCTTCACGTGCTGTAGGTGAACCCAACGGCACCGAAATAAGGGGATCTTTAATAGTATGTAGTCGAGCTCCCAAATTTCCTCAATGAACCCACAGTAGGAGCTCCTCATCGACCCAGTAGTATTGAGCGCATCTATGCGAACACCGCTAATCTGGTTTGTGATTTTCATGTCCTGATCTCTCGTGGGAAATGTGTACCCATTTAAGTCATATCCTTTCCATGTTACAACTCTAAATGTTAGCCCTTTTGCCAACCATGTCAGTGTATCACCTAACGAGCTTCTAGTGGTGGGTTATCGCTCCTTCAACCATCTATTGAACTGAAGGTTATACTGTCTGATGATCCAGGACTCCAGTCGTGATGTATTCCCTTGCAGTAGCCAGTTCTTGTGCTCATCGATATAGAGGACACTACAGCCATGTGTTGCAAAACTGTGACATGGGCTTTAGCACAAGCAGCTGGATCAAGTGTGATTTCTTTCCTTCCGATAGTCTCGATACCCTGAAGCCTCCCCTTATGGCAGGATCGAGGCACACCTTTGGTTCAACCTGAGCCATATAATCCACGCAGAATTTGATGACCTCTTCGGTTGCATAATCTTCGACAATCCTACCCTTTGGTTGGGATCGATTCTGTATGTAGGACATGAAAATTCCCATGTACCTCTTGAATGGGTACATGCTACGTAGGAACATAGGCCTGCACATGTTTATCTCCCTCACAAGGTGAACAATGAGATGGACCATGATATCAAAAAACAACGCAAGGAAATACATTTCAAGATTACATAGAGTCATCACCACCTCGGCCTGCAGAGCATCTAGTACATCGGGATCAATGACCTTCTGAGCAATTATTGAAGAGGAACAAGGTATGCTACACAGGCACAAAAAAAAATCTACCGCATAACCAGAAAGCTACTCGCAAGAAGGGGATCACAGATTAGATTACCACTAGACGCGCAGTTGCGGAATCCTTCGCACGTCGATGTAGTGGATCGTCCTCGCCGCAGTCGTTGCGTCGATGTAGTGGATCGTCTGCGCCTTGCCATCGATCGTCCTCCCACGCCGCAGTCGCAGCATCGTCACCGCAGTAGTCCACACGTCCAGGGATAGAACGCCGTGCGTCGGTGTGCATGCACTTGGTCGCTCGGCAGGGGCAGCGAGAGGAGGAGGCTAGGGTTTCGGGTGAATCACTTCTAAACCGTGGAAAGCACACCCTGTGCCCACCCTCCTCCCCTCCTTATATAGCCACGAGATGAAACCCTAAACCAGGGCCCATCAGCGTGCTAAGTCCACGAGGTCCATTAATTACGGATTCAATCCAAATTAATGCGTCCCAGCCGATTAAGTGTGTGACCCTGCAGGTTCACGTATGTTTGGACATGGATTCGGAAAACTTCTTTTCAATCCAATAGTTGGTAGCGGCTCCTTGCAAAGTATGCCAACTCCCAAACATACTATGATCAAATCGGACAGAACCTATCAAAAGTACTCATGTAATAATCCCTTTGCCAAGTATATGAAGATTGAACTCCAGGCGAGAAGCATGTCATCCTTTGATGATTCAATCCATCTCTCGTATTCGTGATATATTAATAAGTTGTGATTGACTCCTCAATCACGGCATGGCCATGCACTTCCTTAATCATATCACACAAGTGGCCTTATCATATATCTCTGTTTCATTGGAGTGGCAAATTCCATCTTGACTGCTCACTTCCCTCTGCACGTTTCATAGTAAACATGAAAGCTACCTTTATAACTATCCGGTTAGGAAGTAGTGTTTGATAGCCCCAAGGAAAACTATTACACATGTACGGAATATGACAATCTCAGGTCTAAGGATCATACATCTACTATGTATGAGATACACTGATGACACATAAGAATGAAACATTCTCGCAGTGTCCCATGGCGGGTCTATCTAACCCTTGTTCTTTAACATGCGTCCACAATGTATAGATGATATCTCCATATCCCATGATCTATGAAGCATGATCATCGATCACTACATGTGCTGATCTATTCATCGTTGTCCTATACGATGATATCCGATCAGAGATATTTATCGAATTATATCAATAAGTAAAGAGCTTCATAAGCAAGTCACATACTTGTTGATCAATACAATGATATACATTCATTGGACCAATAATCATATTATTATTCATAAACATAGTCATGTTACAATCATCTAAATGATTGCCTCAAGGGCATAACACTAACAATCTCCCACTTGCACTTGAGTCAATCAATTAAGTATCTAATACCAATAGACCAGGTGTGAACCTGATGCTTAGGCTGTGGCAGTGGTTTTGTCAACGGATTGGCCACATTGGCTTCCCTATGTACTTTGCATATTCTCACGTCACTCCTATCCACAATCTCGCGAATAAGGTGAAAGCGCCGGAGTATGTGTTTGGACTTCTGATGTGATCTAGGCTCTTTTGCTTGTGCAATGGCACCACTATTATCACAATAGATGTCCATTGGACTAGAGGCACTAGCGACCACACCAAGCTCTGTGATAAACTTCTTAATCCACACAGCTTCTTTTGCGGCCTTCGAAGCCGCAATGTACTCCGCTTCTATCGTAGAGTCGGCCACCGTGTTTTGCTTGGAACTCTTCCAGCTTACTGCTCCTCCATTTAGTGTAAACACAAACCCGGATTGCGATCGAAAATCATCTTTGTCAGTTTGGAAGCTTGCATCGGTGTAACCCTTTGCAACCAGATCTTCCTCACCTCCAAAAACAAGGAACATACCCTTAGTTCTTCTCAAGTACTTCAGGATATTTTTTACGGCTATCCAATGACCATCACCAGGATCGCTTGGTATCTGCTCGTGACACTTAGAGCATATGAGACATCTGGGCGTGTACATATCATGGCATACATAATAGACCCAATAGCTGAAGCATATGGAATCTTGTTCATCCTGTCTCGCTCATCAGATGTCAAAGGTCATTGATTCTTGTAGAGATTGATGCCATGTGACATTGGCATGAAACCTCTCTTGGATTCATGCATATTGAACCTTTTCATTATCTTGTCAATGTATGTTTCCTGACTTAATCCAATTAACCTTTTTGATCTATCTCTATAGATTTTTATGCCCAAGATATAGCATGCTTCTACCAAGTCCTTCATTGAGAAACTCCTTTTCAATGAAGTGTTAATATCTTCAAGCATAGGAATATCATTCCCGATCAGTAATATGTCATCCACATACAAAATCAGAAACACAAGTGCGCTCCCACTAGCCTTCTTGTAAACATAAGGCTCTTCTTCGTTTTTGATAAAGTCAAAACCCTTGACCACTTCATTAAAACTAATATTCCAACTCCGAGATGTTTGCTTTAACCCATAAATGGATCTTTGAAGCTTGCATACCCATTTAGCATATTTAGGATCAACAAAACCTTCAGGTTGTATCATGTATACATCCTCAGATAGATTCCTATTAAGAAAGGCCGTTTTGACATCCATCTGCCATATTTCATAATCGAAATATGCAGCAATAGCTAAAATGATCCGGACAGACTTGAGCATGGCTACCGGTGAAAAGGTTTCATCATAGTCAACTCCTTGAACTTGTTTGAAACCCTTTGACACCAACCGTGCCTTATAGATCTGAACATTTCCATCTACGTCTATCTTCTTCTTGAAAATCCATTTGCATTCAATGGTTTTTACACCATCAGGAGAATCGACCAAGTTCCAAACTTGATTGTCATGCATGGATTGAATTTCGGATCTCATGGCTTCAAGCCATTTTTCGGAGTTTGGGTCCATCATTGCTTCTTCATAAGTCGTGGGCTCATCATTGTCCAACAATAATATGTCATTCCCATATCTTATAGGTACATGACGTGGCCTCCCCGACCTACGTGGGGCTGGAGTCTCTTCCACAGGTTGTACAACACTTTGTACATCTTGTGAAGTTTCAGTGGTAGCTTGAACATATTCATGTGATTCTCGAATTTCATCAAGATACACATCACACCTACTGATTTCTTTTGAAAGAAACTCTTTCTACAAAAAGACACCATTTCGAGCAACAAAAACTTTGTTCTCATTTCTTTTGTAAAAGTAATATATCCTTTTGTTTCTTTAGGATACCCAACAAAAAAGCATTTTTCTGATTTAGGTGCGAGTTTATCTGATTGTAAATGTTTTACATAAGCCTCACATCCCCATATCTTGAGAAATGACAACATGGGTCTTCTCCCAATCCATATCTCATATGGCGTCTTCTCAACGGATTTTGATGGGACCCTATTCAAAGTGAACGCAGCTGTCTCTAGAGCGAAACCCCAAAAGGATAATGGAAGATCTGTTTGGCTCATCATTGACCGAACCATATCTAATAAAGTTCAGTTTCGTCGTTCGGACACGCCATTCCATTGAGGCGTTCCTCGCGGAGTAAGTTGCGGAAATATTCCACATTGCTTTAGATGATCACCAAACTCTTGGCTCAAGTATTCGCCACCACGATCTGATCGTAAATTTTTTATTGATTTGCCATGTTGATTTTGTACTTCGTTTCGAAACTTTTTGAACCTTTCAAAAGTTTCAGATTTATGCCTCATTAAATAGATATATCCATATCTACTAAAGTCATCGGTAAACGTTACAAAGTACTGAAACCCACCCCTAGCAGTCGAGCTCATTGGTCCACATACATCTGTATGTACTAGGGCCAATAACTCACTCGCTCTCTCACTAAATCCTGTGAAAGGGGCTTTTGTCATCTTTCCAAGTAAACAAGATTCACATGTTTCAAATGATTCAAAATCAAATGAGGTTAGAAGTCCATCACCATGGAGCTTCTTCATGCGCTTCTCATTTATATGACCTAAGCGACAATGCCATAAAAAGGTAGGGTTCAAATCATTAGGCCGATGCCTTTTTACATTAATGTTATAGACATGTTTCTATTCGAGTTCAAGGACGTACAACACATCCACCATGGGGCAACGACCATAATACATATCATTCAAAAATATTGAACAAACAAAGTTTTTTATTCTGAAATCATAACCTTCATGTTCCAAACAAGAAGATGAAATAATGTTTCTACTCAAAGAAGGAACAAAATAACAATTATTGAGTTGTAAAACTAATCCTGAAGGCAAATGCCATGGGTATGTGCCAACGGCAAGACCAACAACTCTTGCTTTATTCCCGACGCGAAGATCCACTTCTCCTTTTGCCAAGTCTCTACTCTTTATCAGCCCCTGCATCGAATTGCAAATGTGAGCAACCGAACCGGTATCATATACCCATGAGCTGAGTGAAGAAGTAGCAAGATTAATTTCTATAACATTAATACCAAGTGGAAACCACATTTCCATTCTTCTTATCCGCTGTACTTTTCGCAGCCCGCTTTCTAATGCCCGATTTCTTGCAATAGAAGCATTGGGTATCGTTGTTGAGGGCCAACTTTAAGCTTCAAGCTTAGTTTTGAGGCTTGCGATCTCATCTTGAGCCTTGACCTTGCCCTTGCCCTTGCCCTTGCTCTTTCCTTCCCCACCTTAGCCTTCCTCTTTTTGAATGCGCTTGTTTTTCTCAACCATCATCACATGATTGGGTTTTTCTTAATGCTTTCTCGCAGCCTTGAGCATCCCATGTAGCTCGGTTAGGCTCTTCTCCATGCTATTCATATGAAAATTCATAATGAATAGCTCAAAGCTCTGTGGCAGAGACTGGAGAATAACAACTGTGGCCAAACCGAGGATAAGGGGAAACTCAAGTTTTTCCAATCTCCCGATGTAACCAATCACCTTGATCACATGAGGGCTGACCGGACTACCTTCAGCCAACTTACAAGCAAATAAAAGCTTTGAGATACCATACCTCTCAGCCTTGCTTGATTCCCAAACATGCCCTTCAAGCCCACAATCATATTGTAAGCATCCTGGTCCTCATATTGCTTTTGGAGCTCAGAGTCTATGGTGGCAAGCATGAGACAGCTGACCTCTATAGAAGCATTAACATGTTTTTCGTATTCAACCTTCAAATTACGAGGAGCATTTTCGGCTGGTTCATCAGGAATTGGATTCTCTAGAACATAGTCCTTTTCATGCTTGAGAACAATTCTCAGGTTGCGATACCAATCAACAAAATTAGTTCCATTAAGTTTTTCCCTTTCCAAAACCGATCTCAAAGCAAAACCAGGAGTAGGAGAAGGTGTCATTGAACTACAACAAAGACATGCAAAGATTCTAAGCACTATGTTCATGTAAAAAATTTATTAAACATTTTAATAAAAGACACTCCTATTTTATGTCCCTTTTATAGACACATAGTGAGTATTCAAGATCCATATCATCAAACACTAGTGAGCTTTGGCATCACTACTAGAAATTAATGACATAGTTAAGCAACACCTTTGCTAATTACATCTTATGTAACTCTTGTTTGTTGAGTATGAAAACAAGTAATGAATGCCTCCGTCAACTTGACTCATGGCCAGGTCAAACTGCCCCAAGGGCTCACATGAGGGAGGGAGCACTTCCCGTTTTCGGGTGCCAATTAAGAAACCTGCCTCATGTGTGTTTTCCTAGACACCAATTGTCTTGTATAGGTTCCTTCATTACTGAAATCAAGTCCCAACCACTTATGTCCTCAAGCCCAAAACCGTTTTGATAGCTTGATTAAATCTACCATTGTTATGCGTGATGTGTCCAACACATCCCTATCATCTATTAAGATAGCCATTGATATACTACTTTGGCAGTCATATCAATAACGATCTAAATTCTTGATAGGTGCAACAATTGGATGGACATTTTGATTTAAAATTTTAACTATAGGGAAGAACAATATCTACTAAGAACATGGCATCACATGCAATGAGCATAAAGAAAATAGCAAGGATTAAACGCACATCCACAGAAAATCAAAATAAGCTGTGAAATAGCATGGCCCTTAGCATTAAGATCTCCATCATCATGCTTGTTTGTTCACCTTGCCACCTTGCTTGATTTGTTCACCTAGCCACCTTGCTTGATTTGTTCACCTAGCCACCTTGCTTGATACCATCGTCTTCATCATTATGGATGCAACGCCTTACAACTTTTGATAATGAATTTTACATGAGAGTTTGAAGCATCACAAGTCAACACACAGGTCGTAATACAATTTAAATAGCCTTATGGCTTGACACGACACGCAGGCCATGTGAAAATTACATGCATCACATACACATAGGCCTACTATTTCACATAATTCCCCGCAAAAACGAGTTAAACAAAAGCAACCCTAGACTCCGGGGTCTGAGGGGCAGCGCCCCTGGCGGGGTACAAGGGGCAGAGCCCCTGGCGGCGGTCTTCTGTCATGGGAAAGCATCCTCAAAATTTCCACGGATCAACCAGATTGACCCAATCCGATCTAATATGATTGGCTTGGTCACATATGGTTACGTTTCAGAAACCCTGATGGCGGTAACCCGACCGGTAAGGGCAACATCGTACCATGAACGGACTCACCCAAATCAATATTGAATCGGTTTGCGCTTACCATGGATCAACCAGATTGACCCAATCCAACTCAATCTGATTGGCTTGGTCCCATATGGATACGTTTCAGAAACCCTGATGGCGGTAACCCGACCGGTAAGGGTAACATCGTACCATGAATGGACTCACCCAAATCAAGATTGAGTCGGTTTGCACTTTCCTTAAACCCTAAACTGATCGATCTCATCGATGGCTGCTGTCACCAATTCATCATATGAACCGGCTGAACATGTAATAGATCCAATCTACTAACCTCACACATCATATGTGCAACATCCAAATCACAAATCTATACGAGATGGCTCTGATACCACTAAAGAGGAACGCGGTATGCTACACTAGCACAAAAAAAATCTACCGCATAACCAGAAAGCTACTCGCAAGAATGGGATCACAGATTAGATTACCACTAGACGCGTAGTTGCGGAATCCTTCGCACGTCGATGTAGTGGATCGTCCTCGTCGCAGTCGTTGCGTCGATGGAGTGGATCGTCCTCCCACGCCGCAGTCGCAGCAGCGTCACCACAGTAGTCCACACGTCCAGGGATAGAACGTCATGTGTCGGTGTGCAAGCACCTGGTCGCTCGGCAGGGGCAGCGAGAGGAGGAGGCTAGGGTTTCGGGTGAATCACATCTAAACCGTGGAAAGCACACCCTGTGCCCACCCTCCTCCCCTCCTTATATAGCCACGAGATGAAACCCTAAACCAGGGCTCATCAGCGTGCTAAGCCCACGAGGTCCATTAATTACGGATCCAATCCAAATTAATGCGTCCCAGCCCATTAAGTCTGTGACCTTGCAGGTTCACGTACGTTTGGACATGGATTCAGAAAACTCCTTTTCAATCCAATAGTTGGTAGCGGCTCCTTGCAAAATATGCCAACTCCCAAACATATTATGATCAAATCGGACAGAACCTATCAAAAGTACTCATGTAATAATCCCTTTGCCAAGTATATGAAGATTGAACTCCAGGCGAGAAGCATGTCATCCTTTGATGATTCAATCCATCTCTCGTATCCGTGATATATTAATAAGTTGTGATTGACTCCTCAATCACGGCATGGCCATGCACTTAATCATATCACACGAGTGGCCTTATCATATATCTCCATTTCATTGGAGTGGCAAATTCCATCTTGACTGCTCACTTCCCTCTGCACGTTTCATAGTAAACATGAAAGCTACCTATATAACTATCCGGTTAAGAAGTAGTGTTTGATATCCCGAAGGAAAACTATTACACATGTACGGAATATGACAATCTCAGGTCTAAGGATCATACATCTACTATGTATGAGATACACTGATGACACATAAGAATGAAACATTCTCGCAGTGTCCCATGGCGGGTCTATCTAACCCTTGTTCTTTAACATGCGTCCACAATGTATAGATGATATCTCCATATCCCATGATCTATGAAGCATGATCATCGATCACTACATGTGCTGATCTATTCATCGTTGTCCTATACGATGATATCCGATCAGAGATATTTATCGAATTATATCAATAAGTAAAGAGCTTCATAAGCAAGTCACATACTTGTTGATCAATACAATGATATACATTCATTGGACCAATAATCATATTATTATTCATAAACATAGTCATGTTACAATCATCTAAATGATTGCCTCAAGGGCATAACACTAACAATTATGTTAAAGAAATAACACAGCCTTGTGATTGTCTCCCGATCCTTGGTCGATAAAATACCTTTAATTGCGACAGGAAGCATTTTTGTCATAAGCACATAGCAATCATGAGAATTCATGCTAGTTAAGTTCAAATCTTGCATCGAAACAAGTCTCTTCATGTTGAAAGAGTAACCAGATGAAACTTTCACACCATGCAAGCAATGGCACAGTTCAGTTCTCTTGACCTTGGAGAGAGTGTAAAAAGTTGGTTCGCAGTATGTTCGGCCTTTAACGGTCTCTTTCGGTGCTGTAGGATCGAAATATACTGATCTAGCAATCAGAGGGGGGTGAATGATTGCGCGGAAGCTAAAATAAAATTTTTGTGATTTTTGAAACACCCCAAACAAAC
Organism: Otatea glauca; assembly: GCA_036346275.1. NCBI lineage: Eukaryota > Viridiplantae > Streptophyta > Magnoliopsida > Poales > Poaceae > Otatea > Otatea glauca. Next base: position 12,654,586 of record CM070720.1, read on the forward strand.
TTAGATCGCTTAATTTGTACTCAACAGAAACCTTATTGAGTCGGACCAAACTTTTACTTGTACTCCGGACCAAATTTCATGCCAGACCAAATTTTCACATGTACTACGGACCAAATTTCGTGCCAGACCAAATTTTCACATGTACTACGGACCAAATTTCTACTGTAACAAAACCAAATCAATACACTCCGGACCAAACGAGACAGACTGATATATGTTCACTAAAACTAAGATTTCTGAAGATCTAACCGTTAGATTGATATGAAATTTTAACTGTAGAAACTAGATTCAATTCCGAAGCTAACACAAAAAGAATTAACTCAATCGGACTTATGGATATGGAGTTATATTCTTTGCAAAACGACTGAAATGAAAACCGATCTAACAACGTCGGACCAAATCAAACTCGATCGGACCTACGAATCAAAAGTTATTAACCTCGCAAGCATGCTGTGACAGATTATGACGAGAACAGACCAAACCCCAATTTCGTGATAAATCACAATCTACAAAAGATTAACCAATGAAACTTTTAGGAACTCTAAGTTGATACTCTAGGAAGGTTTTGTATAGATCAAATCAATATTAAACTTGTTGAAACAAGAGAGACAATGAATCAATCTATAAAAACAAAACCGGGCAAATAGAATCAAATACCGCAGCACATCATGCATGAACAGTATACCGCGAATACTGTGGCAAAGTACCAAAGCAACGACGTTTACTGTAGCACACGGTTTTCCATCGCTTGCTGCGGCCGCCAGGAGCAATCAAGCGCCAAGAACAAATGCTCTGCCGTGGAGACCTTCAGGTACGTGAAGGTTTTCCAGCCGCTCGGAAGCCTTCGAGCCGCAGGGGACTCTTTAGCCGTAAAGAAATCGATCTTTATTTCTTTTTGTCTAGTCTGGTTACAGCACTCTAAACAAAAGAGTACAACCCTAAAAGAAAACTCAGCGCTCAAAATAAACAGGAGACACCTTCCCCTATTTGTACTGAGCAAACATAAAAAGATTGAATACAACTCCACTTCCAACATGGAAAGAGTTTGTATACATCTCAACCTAGCCCAACATGGCCAAAAACAACTGTTGCACGCATGTACAGCCCACATGCTGTAAATACGTGACTAACCAGTCTCCATGTGCATGTTCTCTAGCCCGAACGTTCCGCATGACATCCTTGACCACCAAGACCTCGATTCCTCTCTGAATCTAGTCCCAAACCTCAGTTCCTCCATGAACCTAGTTCCAGTCCCGTCATCGACCACGTTCGCCCTCAAGCAACACTTGCACATGAATAAATAAGAAACAACTTCGAGCACAAGTCCACGACTTGACTCAACATCAGTCCATGCAACCACTCACACGAGTGCATTGCATCAAGCAGAATCATTACCATGCTATCACCAGCATATCAAATAATCATCAGACATAGCACATGCAAGCACCACACATGCCATAATCACAACCACTTTGCAAAGCCAATTTCATTACTAAGCCAATTTTTCAGCACATGATTTCACAATCTCCCCCTTGATGAAAACATTGGCAACACCACTTAGAATTGAACATTGGCATTCATCTCACAAGAAATGTTTTTGAAATTAAAAGTTCTAAAATCAAGACAAAGTGAAAACACAAAATCTCCCCATTTGACAAATATGCAATGTGAAAACTCCCTAGGTGAAAATAAGAAAAATCTCCCCTAAGAAGAAAAGTGTGAATGAATGATTGAATACCACTTGTACAAGAACATGTGCATGTGTAAAGCATGTATAAAGTTCTCCAAAATCTCCTCCAAATTCTCCAAAGTAGCAAAATTCTCCCTTTGACAATGGATTCATCAAGAATACAAAAGAGAAAAATTTGTTAAGTTTGATAATTTTTTTGTGTCATGAGCATTCTATGTCATCCACAAATGTTGCAAATTCATCACCAAGCCATGCTATCAAAAATACTTGCACCTCAAATCTACACATAAACAATGTAGAGTAAGCATAACTAGAAATCAAGTACTATTAACAATTTATTGCATGGCATGATCTCCTTACTCAACTACCTCAAAACCTAAAAACATTGAATTTTTGTGCACTTTATTTATGCTGGAAAAACTGATTCATTGATTGATTGCAACAATAACAATTGCAAGGAATTATATGCACCATCAGCCTTACTTTTCAACCATGCCAAGCAATTAAAAGCTTAAGGTTTCATGGTTTCGGTCATACACAACCTCTTCCAAGTTCATATCAAAATGCAATGATAAGCAGTCTCGGAAAGAAGAAGTGCGATAGTACATAACCTTGATCTTGCATTTATCAACAATCACTCTTTAAGCTTTAGCACCTAATTTTGATAAATTTCATATTTAGCACTTTTTGAGCAGAATCAAGATAGCCAAGAAAGTTCAACCATGACAAGATTTAATTCAAATTGTCATTCCAATTAAATAATCATGACATAAACTACACCATATATGCATAAATATGAAGTTGCAAAGACCTTGTAGCATAAACATGGCTTCAAATGGCATAGATGTATGAAATACAATGCTCATTACTTTTTCATTTTTTTGTTTTTCATTTAAGAAACACACAAAATAAAAAGTATGTTACAAACTATTACAAAGTTTTTCAAAAACTCCCCTTCAAAACAAACCCATTGGATGAACGACCCCAAGTTCTCCTCGAATAAAAGCAAAACGAGAAGAAGACAAAGGTTTTGTGAAAATGTCCGCCAATTGATGTTCAGTATCCACATGATGAAGCACAATATTTCCCTTTTCTACATGATCCCTAAGAAAGTGAAATCTGATCTCAATATGTTTGGTTCTAGAATGTTGCACAGGGTTTCTAGCAATACAAATTGCACTAGTGTTATCACATAAAAGAGGAACACTATCCAAATTAACCCCATAATCTTTAAGTGTAGCTACTATCCAAAGAATTTGAGAACAACAACTAGCAGCAGCTACATATTCAGATTCAGCAGTTGATTGTGCAACAGAAGATTGTTTTCTAGATGACCATGCAATAAGAGAATTACCCAAGAAGTGACATGTACCAGATGTACTTTTTCTATCAATTCTACAACCTCCAAAGTCAGCATCAAAAAATGCTCTTAAACTAATACATGAGGAAGCGTAAAGCCATATGCCAAATTCTTGAGTACCATGAAGATACTCGAAAATTCGCAGATACTTGGCGATGTGAAGCATGTGGAAAGCTTGAAAACGAGCACACAAGCACACAAAAATTGTATATCCGGCCTTGATGCGTTGAGGTACAAAAGTGAACCTATCATGCTTCTATATTCCTTTTGATCAACTGGCTCACCATCTTCATCCGGATCAAGTGTGCAAGTACCTCCCATCGGTGTCATGATCGGCTTGCAGTTTTCCATCCCAAAGCGACAAAGCAAATCTTTTGTGTATTTGCTTTGATGAACAAAAGTACCTTCCTTTACTTGTTTGATTTGCAGTCCCAAAAAGTAAGTTAATTCACCCATCATACTCATCTCAAATTCCTTCTTCATGATTTCTGAAAACTCAGACACTAAACACATGAGAGGAACCACCAAAGATAATATCATCAACATAAATCTGAACAAATAATTGATCATTGCCTTGCTTGAGTAAAAAGAGAGTTTTGTCAACTTTTCCCATTGAAAACCCCTTTTCAAGTAAAAAGTTTTAGCCTATCATACCATGCTCTAGGGCTTGTTTTAAACCATACAAAGCTTTTGACAATTTGTAAACATGATCTGGAAACTTTGGATTTTCAAAACCAGGTGGTTGCTTAACATAAACTTCCTCGTTGATATAGCCATTTAGAAAAGCACTTTTCACATCCATTTGATACAATCTAAAACTTTTAGATGCAGCAAATGCTAAAAGAATTCTAATGGCTTCAATTCTAACAACAGGAGCAAAGGTTTCATCAAAATCTAAACCTTCAATTTGTGAAAAACCTTGAGCAACCAATCTAGCTTTATTTCTAACAACAACACCATCCTCACTTTGTTTATTTTTGAAAACCCATCTTGTTCCAATAATATTAAAATCAGGAGGTGGAGAAACAAGTTTCAGACTTTATTATGCTCAAAATTCTCTAATTCCTCATGCATGGCATTGATCCAAGATTCGCCGCTTAATGCATGAGATATATCTTTGGGTTCAAAAGAAGCAACAAAAGCAGAATGAGCATGAGTATCGAAGCAATAAACTCGACCGGGTGACTCTCTCATTTAAATCTCCAATCATCTGCTCGTGGATGCCTCCTTTGAATATACAAGGAGCTGTAATTTGAAACTTCTCCTTCTTCATTTTCAAAGATGTACAGATGAGGTTGTAGCTTGAGGATGCTCACCAGATGTGATGTAGCAGAGGTGCCAAAGGTGCTACAGCTTGGTTGTACAAGAGGAACCAATACCTCATCCTCAACATCATCATCGTCCTCATGAACAAAAATACTCTCCCCTGAACATATGCACTGTACTCAGATTATTTGGACTAGTGCCTGACTAGTCTCATCAAAAGTAACTTCACAAGTTTCTACAATTTTGTTAGTCTCCAAAACAAGCACACGATAGCCACGTGTATGAGCAGGTATCCAAGAAAATGCCATCCAACGATCTAGCCTCAAATTTATCAAGATTTCAAGACAAAGCATTTGCATCCAAAGACTCAAATGAGAAACGCTAGGCCTATGTCCAAACCAAGTTCATAAGCGCTTTACCCAATTTTGATCTTAAGTAAACACGATTTGAAACATAACATGCGCTTGATATCGCTTCACCCAAAACTTTCTAGGAGTTTGATATTCGCCTAGCATGGTCCTAGCCATTTCCACCAAAGTTTTATTTTTCCGCTCAACTACACCGCTTTGTTGAGGTACTCTAGGAGATGAAAATTGATGATCAATTCCTTTTCAACACAAAAGTGATCAAATGAAGAATTTTAAATTCGGTTCCATTATCACTTCTAATTGCTCTAAGAGACCCTGGTGATCAATAGATAATCTAAGAACAAGACTTCTAAAATGACTAAAAGCCTCATCTTTACATGTCATAAAATAAACCCAAGAGTATCTTGAATAATCATCAACAATCACAAGAACGTACCATTTACCTCCATAAGATCGAACTCGAGAAGGTCCAACCGTGTCAAGATGTAGTAGTTGTCCGGGCGCTTGTCATCACCATAGTAAGAGGTGGATGTGAACTCGCAATCATTTTACCATGTCTACAAGAAGAGCATACTATCTCGCTATCACCCTTAAGCCTAGGCAAACCACGAATGAGGTCTAAACCACTAACACGTGTTAGATGATCAAAACCAACGTGACCAAGCCTACGATGCCAAAAGAATAAATCTTTAGAACCATTGGCAACTAGACACCTATGCTTAGAAGAAGGTGATACATCAAAATCAGCTTTAAACACTCTTCCAAATCGAGAAATCCGAAAACAAGTTCACCAAGCATCTAACACTTTGCATTCATTTTTCTTAAAGCATACCTCAAGATCTTCATCAATCATTTGAGATACTGATGCAAGTTATATTTCGTGTTTTCAACAAGAGCCACATCTTTAAACATAAACTTGTCATTTACACGACTGTACCTTTTGCCACAATCGAGCTTGAAGAAGCATCTCCAAAAGTTACACTTTCATGAGATGCACGAGGAGGAGGAGAACCAATTTTATTACCGGACATGTGGCGTGAGCATCCGGAATCCACTAGCCATATGTTCTCCTTCCTCGCGAGAAGCCTACATAGAAGCGAGAAAATGTCGAGGCCTCGATCTCAAGTTAGAAATGAGATGTTTAGGAATCCAAGATCGAGACACACGACGCAAACAAGAGGGGCACAACACGAGTATTCATATGCACAAAATCGATTTGCACTTTCCGTGTTTCTAGCAACAAAAGGTGTTTGAATCACTCTAGGCACATAATGAGAAGCAAAGCGTGCACATCGAGATTAGACCTAGCCTTAGCCTTTTCTTTCTTTTGTTGTTTAGCTAGTCTAAAGCAAAAATCTACTAAATGTCCATCTCTACCACAATGAGTGCAAATGTACTTAACACGATGTCTAGCTTTAGAAGCGTAGCAACATTTGCATTCATCATAGTAGAGGATAAAACTCCAATGAGACTTAAAGACAATTTTCTTAGGCTCATTAATAATCTCAATTTTATCATTGCAAAGAGCCTGAACAACAGTGGGAGGTTTGGTTTCATATGAAGCATAAGGATCAAAACCTAAACCTTTCTTGTTTGAGCTAACCTTAGACTGATCCAGAATCATGTTCAAATTTTTCTTGCCATTAGTGAAACGTTCTAAAGAATTTTGCAAGTAATCAACCTTCTTAGCAAGAGTTAAGCAATCATTGCATGGAACGTCCACTTTAGCCTTTTGCTTGCGACAATTTGAGCATGAAAGAACCTCATGAGTGAGCAGATCATTAATCATTTGAGAAACTCTAGCATTTGCATCTTTCAATTTCAATTCAAGAACTGAACATTTAGAACAAGAAATTGACTCATGCAAATCATCAGTGAAACAGCTAGCATGTCTAACATGTTTCTCATTTTTCTTGTTTTGCTCAATCAAGGAAGCATGTTTTTTCCTAAGCAAGGTGAGCTCATTGTAAATTAAGTCACATGATTTGCAAGCATCATCATTAGGAATCAAAGATTTAAGTCTAGCAATTTCAGCATTCAATGATTCAACAATAAGATCATGTTTCTTGATTTTCTTATCGCGTTTATCAAGCAATTTACCAAGACGAGCAACAACTATGGCTAATTCATCATAAGAAGGCTCTACCTCATTGAAGTCGCTGTCGTGGTCATCTTCAGTAAGGCTTTCATCACTTCTTGCCATAAGACACAAACCAGTAAGTTCACGCTTTGTTGGCGTTGTTGTGTCTTCTTCACTACTTCCCGAGTCCACATCGCTCAAATTGACTTGTTCAAGAGCGGAAAGAACTCGTGGACAACTTTGCGTTCGTAAAACTTCTTTTCTTATTGTCTTTGCTTGGAGAAGCTTTCTTCTTGTCGTTCCTCCTGTCCTTTTCTTCTTTTGAATTTTTACCTGAAATTTTTGGACAATTCGGACGAATGTGGTTGAGATCGCCACACTTGTAGCACCTAGGAGGACCACCGCCTACTCTCTTTCTCATTCTGATATTCTGCAAAGCTTTATTAAAACGAGAAGAGAGTAGTGCCAAATCTTCTTCAGGGAATTCTTCAATTTGTTCATCTGTTAAAGACGACAAGGAGGACAAAGCAAAGCTAGAAGAAGAATTAACATTTGACATGTTAGGTTAGAGATCAAAGCAATTGATTTAGAATTACCTTTCCTAGCAAGAACATCTAATTCATGAGTCTTCAACTTAGAGTAAAGAACATCTAATGTGAGTGTGCTCATGATAGTAGATTCTTGTATAGATGTTACCTTCATCTCCCACACGACATGTCCAAAGCACTAAGTATTTGTCTAGCATTAGCAAGATCGCCATAGCTAACCCCAACAAAGACGTAAATTGCTAAGAATTTTATTAAAGCGCAAAAAGTCATCTACAGACTCACCGTGTTTCATCTCAAACGCATATATTCTTTTTGTAAATATCTTGGCGAACCTCTTTAACAGTGTTTGATCCTTCGTGATAGTCACAAAGAGATTTCCATACCTCATATGCGGATCGAAGATGAACCACTCGGTCGAAGTCGCTGCGTCCCAAGCCCGGATGATCAAGTTGCGCGCCTTTGTGTTTGCTTCAACATGTGCGCGATTGCGTCATTGACGTTGTCGTTCTCGGGCACTTCATATGGTTTGTAGACCTTCTCCCAAATTTCAAAGCCCTGAGCTTGAATGTATGCCTCCATCTTGGCCTTCCAAAACTGAAAATCAACTCCATCGAAAACACAAGGTTTTGTCGAATATCTATCCATTGCTATGATTTCTAATCACCGGTTAAGATTAATTAGAAAAACTTTGCTCTGATACCACTTGTAGGATCGAAATATACTGATCTAGCAATCAGAGAGGGGGTGAATGATTGCGCGGAAGCTAAAATAAAATTTTTGTGATTTTTGAAACACCCCAAACAAACTTAGATCGCTTAATTTGTACTCAACAGAAACCTTATTGAGTCGGACCAAACTTTTACTTATACTCCGGACCAAATTTCGTGCCAGACCAAATTTTCACATGTACTACGGACCAAATTTCGTGCCAGACCAAATTTTCACATGTACTATGGACCAAATTTCTACTGTAGCAAAACCAAATCAATACACTCCGGACCAAACGAGACAGACTGATATATGTTCACTAAAACTAAGATTTCTGAAGATCTAACCGTTAGATTGATATGAAATTTTAACTGTAGAAACTAGATTCAATTCCGAAGCTAACACAGAAAGAATTAACTCAATCCGACTTATGGATCTGGAGTTATATTCTTTGCAAGACGACTGAAACGAAAACCGATCTAACAACGACGGACCAAATCAAACTAGCTACGGACCAAATCAAACTAGTTACGGACCAAACTCAAACAATGCGATTAACCAAAGATCCCACCGTTGGATTAGTGTGAAATTTTAACTGAAGAAACTAGATTCAATTATGAATCTAACCCAGGAAGTATCAACTCGATCGGACCTACGAATCAAAAGTTATTAACCTCGCAAGCATGCTGTGACAGATTATGACGAGAACAGACCAAACCCCAATTTCGTGATAAATCACAGTCTACAAAAGATTAACCAATGAAACTTTTAGGAACTCTAAGTTGATACTCTAGGAAAGTTTTGTATAGATCAAATCAATATTAAACTTGTTGAAACAAGAGAGACAATGAATCAATCTATAAAAACAAAACCGGGCAAATAGAATCAAATACATGCAAAGACATCATGCATGAACAAGATACCGCGAATATCGTGGCAAAGTACCAAAGCAACGACGCCATCAGAGCACACGGTTTTCCTTCGCTTGCTGCAACCGCCAGGAGCAATCAAGCGCCAAGAACAAACGCTCTGCCGTGGAGACCTTCAGGTACGTGAAGGTTTTCCAGCCGCTCGGAAGCCTTCGAGCCGCAGGGGACTCTTTAGCCTTAAAGAAATCGATCTTTATTTCTTTTTGTCTAGTCTGGTTACAGCACTCTAAACAAAAGTGTACAACCCTAAAAGAAAACTCAGCGCTCAAAATAAACAGGAGACACCTTCCCCTATTTATACTGAGCAAACATAAAAAGATTGAATACAACTCCACTTCCAACATGGAAAGAGTTTGTATACATCTCAACCTGGCCCAACATGACCAAAAACAACTCTTGCACGCATGTACAGCCCACATGCTGTAAATACGTGACTAACCAGCCTCCATGTGCATGTTCTCTAGCCCGAACGTTCCGCATGACATCCTTGACCACCAAGACCTCGATTCCTCTCGAATCTAGTCCCGAACCTCGCCTCCATGAACCTAGTTCCACCCGTCATCGACCACGTTAGCCCTCAAGCAACACCGCACATGAATAAACAAGAAACAACTTCGAGCACAAGTCCACGACTTGACTCAACATCAGTCCATGCAACCACTCACACGAGTGCATTGCATCAAGCAGAATCATTACCATACTATCACCAGCATATCAAATAATCATCAGACATAGCACATGCAAGCACCACACATGACATAATCACAACCACTTTGCAAAGCCAATTTCATTACTAATCCAATTTTTCAGCACATGATTTCACAGGTTCTAACTTAGGTCTGATACCCATATCGACCAAATCAAGACATGCGATGATACCGTCCTTTGTTTTTCCCTTAATGTTCAGTAAGAGACCAATCAAGCTATCATAGACATTCTTTTCTACGTGCATGACGTCGATGTACTGCCAAAATTCTAGGTGCTCCCAATAAGGTAGGTCCCAAGATATTAATCTCTTCTTCCACATGCTCTTCTCACAGCTCCTCGATTTATGTCCCTTTCTAAGTGCAACATCCAAGTTATTAACCATATCATGAACATCTGTACCGCTTAAAGGCTTTGAAGCTGAACCATCTTTGTTCGTTCCATCGAATTATTTCTTCATCTTGCGGTATGGTTGATTCCTCCGAAGGAATCTATGGTGACGCATGTACATGGTTTTGCGCGAGTGATTCAGCCACACACTCTTGGTATCATCTAAGCAGTGAATACAGGTTTTGGATCTTTTTGTACTCTGGCTCGACAGGTTAGCAAGGGAAGGATAATCATTTATGGTGTATAACGACACGAAGTGCAAAGTGAAGTACTCTCATTTGGGAGCATCCCATACCTGTAGCCCAGGAGCCCACAGTGTTTTCAGGTCTTCCACCAATGGTGCTAGCTACACATCAATATCGTTCTCAGGTTGCTTTGGGCCTTGGATAAGTATATACAGTAAAATATATCTCTGCTTCATAGATAACCAAGAAGGAAGGTTGTAGATATAGACATTCACGGGCCAAGTGCTATGACGGTTGCTCATGTTACTGAAAGGATTCATTCCATCTATAGTCAATCCAAACCTTATATTCCTCGGATCCGTAGCAAATTCTTAAAACCTCCCATCGATATTTATTCACTTGGTAGAATCAGCAGGGTGCCTTAGCATTCCATCATTCTTACGCTCATCCGAGTGCCACTGAAGTAGTTTTGCCTTATTTGGGTTCGCAAATAAATGCTTCAAATGGGGAATTACAGGCATATACCATACCAGCTTAATAGGAGGTCTTTATTCACCTCGATGCCCTCATCGTCATCATCTAATTGATCTTTACGCTTGTACCGGGATGCGTTGCACACCGAACATACAGGCAAGTTTGTGTACTCTTTGCAGTAGAGGATACAGTCTTTCAGACATGCATGTATTCTTTCCACTTCCATTACAAAGTGACAAAGAACCTTCTTGGCTTTGTAGGTGGTTGTCAGCAACACGTTTCCCTTCGGGAGCATGTCCGCTAATAGACCTAATAGCGCCGTGAAACACTTGTCGGATCAACCGTTGCTTACCTTTAATTTCAGCAATTCAAGCACGGATGACAACCTTGTTGAAAGACCATGTGGAGGTCTATACTTTTTGGTGATGAGTTATTGACTGTGTTTAAGCTTGAGGTGCTCTTCTTTGATTTGAATTGAATTTCAATTTAAAGTAATTTGAGGGTTGTCAGGTTTTAGAAGGCACTACCGGCCCTACGGTACTACCGGTCGGGGGAGCGATAGTTATTTTCCAAAGAGAGGGTTTTCTCTGAGTTCTGCCAAGCGACACTACTGGCTCTAGGGAGCTGTAGTGCCGGCCAGGTGGCACTACCGGCCTAGTGTAGGTGGTAGTGTCGACTTCATGAGTGAATTGAATATTAAAATGTGATTTTAGATGATTATTGTATATCTTTGTTGTATATTGCTTTGTTGGGTTTTCATTGTTTTTGATGGTTACAGGACGATGATGCAAGGTCATGGTGAGGCGGAGGATGACCGGGACTAGGCGAGGTGCGCCAGAGGTCCAAATGATCAAATATCGCTGAAGATGATCGGAGACGAAGTCACTACGAACCTAAAGGACAAGGAATGGTTGAGATGCTAGCTATGAGCTGCTCGGATCAAGGAGGGCCGTTGGATCACGGTCTAGAAGATAGAGTAGCGGGTCTAGTTAGAATGCTTTGAGAAGTGTGCAAAACCCTTTATGTTTGTGGGTTTCGGGTTAGCCCATATATGAGTGAGTGAGTCAATCCTAGCCCTTAATGATGTTTCTTAGGGTTGAAACAACTCATCCAAGAGTGGAGGATGACTCAAGAGTAGTATAAATAGAGGGGTAGGGGTAGCCTTCCCCTCTTTAAAGGTTTTGATGATTTTGTGATCCTTTGAGCTTTGTTCACTTTGTTGTAAGGCTTTTTAAACCACCCTTCCAGAAATGAAAACTTCATTTACTCATCTCTGAATTTATTTTATGCATTTACATTATGCTTTAAATTCAGTCTTTAAATTCCGCAATTTACATTCTTGCAATTTAATTTCCGCACATTTGGATTTGCCTCCCCTCCTTCTAAATTCTTGTGGATTTTGTGCCAAGGATGTATGATTGATGGATGAGTCTTCTTCTTCTAACCATATCCCAATCATCTAGGCAAATCTTGTGCTCTTCTTTGCAAGAAACCAATCTTTTGCTCTTGAGTGAATCATCCTTAGAAGATCGTGTTTTTGAGGTTCTTCTCTGGTGTTCTGGCTTGCTATGACATGTGGGATACCATCTAGGATCATCTTGATCATCAAGAACCCACGAGCACAATTAGGGCTCAGTTTTTGTTCTTCAACCCGTTCTTGTGCACTCTTCCTTCAATTGGAAATAGGTTGGAACTTTGACATGAATCCTTGCGATTGAAGGTTGGAATAGGTTCCTGACATCTATAGGAATGTGTCCACATAGTTTCACGGTGTTTGAATCAGCCAATCAAAAGATTCATCAATTTTCCTTTTGAGTCGGGGTGATGTTCACTATTCACCAATGTTGATTTTACTGTAGCCCGGCTCTACCGCGCTATAGTACCCCCCGTAGTGCTGGGGTACTGTTCATATGTTAGTACCAGGCTTATTTGCGGTGGTGGCACCCTCTTCTCAAGTTTTCTGAGATTTTGTCTTCTTTGCTTCGTTTTGATGATGTGAGGTTCTTGGTTGGTTCTTTGAAGGGAAAATTTTAATTAGGATCATTCACCCCCCTCTAATCGCCATCTTGGTCCTTCAATTGGTATCAAAGCCGGTTTTGCACTTCCATAAATCTTGACCATTTTCAAGAGCAATGGTGATGTACAAATATTCCTCGAAGCCTCCTATCTTATCTGGAGTTGATTTTCCTTTTAGGAAGTCGAGAATGAAGTCGTACATCACTACCCAGGCCTTACTGACTCGGCAGAAGGTGAAGCTCCCGTATGAGGTTCCTACCAATGAAAACGTCATAGCCCGCAATATTGTAGATGTTGAGGCAAATGCTAAGGCAAGGAACATCCTCATATAGGGCCTTAGCCACAACGAGTATGCCAGGATCTCTCACCTATGATCCGCTCACCAGATCTCGGTGATCCTCGATGCTTACATGAGGGCACCACACAGATCAAGACGGTGAGATACGATCAATACAAGCGTGACTACAACAAGTTCGAATAGCACACTAGTGAGACCCTGGATGAGTATTTTGGTCGGTCCACAATGATCTTGAGCGATCTCTAGGCAGTTGGTTGCACATACCTTGACTTGGAGAACGCTCGACACTACTTGACCGCACTTGATTTTCGGATTTGGGAGATGAAGGTAACCACCATCAAGGATACTACAGACTTAACGACCTTGACTCTTGACGGGCTCTATTCCCATCTCAAGACTCATGAGATCGATGTTGTCTCTCGTAAGACAAAGTCGTAGTTGATGGCCTTGCTCACCGATCCCATTGGATCCTCTTCTAAGACTTCAGTTGGTTTCTCTCTTTTCGCCCTTTGTGAGCTAAGCGACGAACAGCTGGAAAAATTTCCAGAAAGTGAGCTTGCTCATTTAGCTCACAAATTTTCTCACGCCTACAAGAGTGTGAGGGAGAGGAAGAGAGGTGGCACAATCACCTGCTTCAAGTGTGGTGGCCCCAACCACATTCGGACGAACTACCCCAAGCTGGAGAAAGACAAGAACGACTCCGGTAGTTCGGGAAAGAACAACTACACCGACAAGAACCGCAAAAAGAAGCCTCCTGTCTGTGATCTGGCACATGAGAAGAAGTACCGCAACTTCTCGAAGAACAAAAAGCTCTTCCACCACGTCCTCGCCGCACTCGACGATATCAACTTCTCTAACACGGAGACCTAGAGCGACGAGGGCGAGGATGACCTGCAAGAGAAGAAAAAGGCAGCGATGACTTCACTGGGATGTGTTTCATGGCGGACGCCAACGGTATCAGTGACTCCGAGCTCTACAGTGACTCGGATGAGGTCTGTAGGATGGGAAAGAGAGATGTTTGGATCATTAACTTTGGTTGTTCTCATCATATGACCAGAGACTGTAGATGGTTCTCTTCCCTAGTCCACGCTCCCGATGATGAGTTGATCATTTTTGGGGATGCTTCATCAGGTAGAGTCATTGCCAAAGGTACCATTTGCATTAATGACAATTTCATTCTTAAAGATGTTGCCATAGTGAGTAAGCTGCAATACAATTTACTTTCTGTCTCTCAGCTTATCGATAACTCTTTCAAGGTAAGCTTTAAGAGTAGTGCCATTAGAATTCTTGATTCATTAGGGGAGTTAGTTTGCAGGACTTCAACATTTGGGAGTCTTCAGTTGTCGGGACCCGAATATGCAAATCCGGACCCTCTGTGTATACTGCACTAGTCCAGGATCACGCTAGTGCACACATGCTCAACATAAGTAAATATCACAATCATACACAGCGAAAGCATTAGGAAAGACATCATATGATATATACTACTAATTGAATGACCTTAGGGTCCACTTACATGACTACGCCTCGCAAGGCCGAACAACATATTAAACTGCAGCGGAATGAAAACGTAGACAACCCCTCAGTATACCACAGGCAACTGACAAGGCTTGCGCCTTAAACATTCGTCTCCTCTTGGAATCTTTCCTCCAGCATTGATGTAGACTCTTCAACTGGTGAGGTTATTGTTGGCAAGGGTGAGTACTTAAAGCACTCAACAAGTTGTGCACAGAATGCAATTCTATGTATCTATATGCAAGGTTTATTCCCAATGGATAGGCTATCATGGCTATTTTGCAATAAGCAGCATTTATAAACAAGTATAATAGATAGATTACAAAGATCAGAAACAAATAACTATAATAAATAGATTCATATTTCTCAAGTAAACCAAGTTTCCAATCCTAAGTCAAATTCCATCTTCCATATGGCATTCCGCCATCCCAACCAAATTGTCCATTTAATTAAGCTAACCCTTAATCAGAATTCCGAGCATTGCTCAATACATGAGCACGGCTATCCGAATAGTTTCTCACTCTGCAGAGGTTATGCACTTTACCCACACGACATGATCGTCTTTTGGTGCCATACAATTAACACACTTCCTTTGGTGTGTCGGCGAAGAGATCATGACAAAACCTTTACAATGCTCTGGCTTAATCCAGTACTACCCGCTAAGGTTTCAACACTGGTGGGTCTGAAAACCACAACCAGGGCCCCCTCTTGCGCCATGTGAATTACACCATAACTCGGGAACTCACACCGACCAAGATAGTACCAAAGTTAAGACATTGCAAATTAATCAGCTAGGCTGGCCCATACCAGACATGTGGTTGCATGTTTGACTCAGGTCAAAGGCTTGCAAGGTTAAGTCCTTAGAGTGATTAGGGCAAGACATCCACATACCCTCTGCCCATTGGGCCCACCTTGGCATACTCGCCCCTTGTCACTTGCCCCAATCTAAATGATCATAACCCAGCTGATTACCAAGCACCACATGCTATCAACAATTCAACATCGTTGCGTGACATGACTCGCCACAACAACTCAATCTCATCGTGTGATTCCACATGACACACAAGTTCATAATATTGTTCCATATTCCATTAATCAAGATTAATTATCAATGATTCTGACACATGTGATGACGTGGCATGGCTAAGCAACTAATCCGGACTAACCTCCAATGTTGATTATAACTATTAACCAACTATATTTAACCAATCTAGGGTGACAATAGATCATGGCATACAAATGACAAGGTAGGGTGTAGATCAATCTGGTATATTAGCTAAACCCAATCTAATTTGAAACAATCGTATACTTGAAATAATATGCAATAGGGTAAACAAATATAGCAATTTTATAAACATGGGTTCAACATGATCAAAGCACAACTTGCTTTGGAATAGGTTCTGGTCTTGCTCTGAAACTTGAACTTGAGTTGTTGAATCTTCCTCCGAAGCGTCGCACAATTCAACGTCTACGCGTACCGAAGAAGAAAAGCAAATAAATGCCAAAACAGAGAGCAATTGAACTCCAAAAATCAAATAAAATTCACTGTTAAATAGATCTCAATTTTATAAAATTTTAGAAATTGGAATCACTCAAATCCGAGTTACGATGCAAAAGATATAGCCTTTTGAAATTTGAAATAAATACTGAAATCAGAAAATCAGAATTAAGAGATTTATTTTGAAATTGAAAATAGATTTATTGCGTCATCATGACGTCATGCTGGCGTCAGCCCTGGCGCCAGCCAATCAGGCAGCGACACGTGTCCCGGGCGTATGGACTGGGTCCACGGCTCCCTCGGGTTCACGATGCACCCGGTCCATGGCGCCTCGGCTACTGAGCCCGACACGCGCACGCCGGTCAGTTAGGCTGCGGCGGCACGATCCAGAGCGCATGAATCCGATCGAACGATTAGTGATCACGCGCAACGTGGCAGCGCGTCAAGCGTTGGATTCCGATCTCACGGTCCACGAACGCGGATAGCGTCGGCGTGCTTCACACGGCGGTGCCATTGCCGGATTCGGAGAAGACAACCCCTACGCAGCGAAACCTTGACGGAAACCACCGGGACTTCGTCGGATCTGAGAGAGAAGGCTTCAGCGAACTTGGCACTACCTCGGTTCCGGCGGAAGCACGACGACGGCGATGATTTTGACGGCTGAAACGGCGACGGTCGTCCATGAAGTCCGGAGAACTCGCTCTGGTTCCACGCAGCGTTCTAGCGGCCGAAAGTTGGGGAAAAGGGGCGGCGAGGGCAGATGATCCTCGAAACGGGGTCGGGGCCGTCTTTTAAGGACCTAGGAGTCCGCGCTGGCACGAACGCCGAAGCCGCGTCGGAAATCGCCGCTGAATTCGAATCGGACACGGCGGCGCTTGTCGCCCTATCGCGACCGTCCACGTGGCCGCATCTGACGGCGCCCGTTTGCTAGGGTTTCCGCCCGACGCTGACCCTCGGCCGTCCGATTCCTCAGATCAACGGTCACGATTGCCCTTCTAGAACACAGGCGAAAGGGCGCGCTCATGGCCAAGACGCTAACGGAGTCGGGCTACGGCCCAACACTATTCAACGATTTTCCACTTTTTAGTTAATAAAAATAATTATGATAATTTGATTAATCGGTTTCATGCAGAATAAATATCCGGAAAAATCCAAGAAAAATCTCAAAATTACTTTGAGACATTCTGGACTCAAATAAAATATTTTTGGCAAAACTTTATTTTAACTTTACACAGATTTAAATAGATTTGAATAAAAGGGCAATAAACTTAATTTAAAATTAATTCAAATAAATCCAGAAAAATTCAAATAAATTCCAGAAAATCATAAATGCACATTTAAGCAATAAAATAATATTTAAGCAAATTTTTGGCATGTTACATCAGTGCTGATTTTTCTGCTTGTTCTAAAGACTCTCTTCGTTGTTTGATTGCTTCTGAGTCCAGTGATCTCTCCTTCTGGCATAGGAGATTAGGTCACATCGGCTTCGACCATTTGACTAGGGTTAGCAACCATGATGTCATTCGTGGTTTGCCTAAACTCAAGATGGTCAAAGGCTTAGTTTGCTCTCCTTGCTGACATGGCAAGATGGTTGCTGCTTCTCATCCTCTAATCTCTACTGTGATGATTGATTCGTCAAAACAACTTTTACATATGGACACTGTTGGTCCAGTTAGAGCGCAGTTAGCGGGTGGGAAGTGGTATGTTCTTGTCATTGTGGATGATTTTTCAAGGTATTCTTGGGTGTTTTTATGGCCTCAAAGGATGAGTCTTTTACCCATTTCAGGTGTTTGGTCAGTAGGTTGTGTGTTGAGCTCCCTGGTGCATTATGAGCTATACGATGTGACAATGGCACGGAGTTCAAGAATTCCTACTTTGAGAGCTTCTGTGAGGAGTTAGGCTTAGAGCATCAGTTTTCCTCTCCATACGTCCCTCTGCAAAATGGTGTAGTGAAAAGGAAAAACAAGACCTTGGTCGAGACGGCCAGGATGATGCTAGATGAGTACAGTACTCCTAGGAAGTTTTGGGCTGAGGCTATAGCTACTGCTTGTCATGTGTCTAATCGAGTATTCTTGATAGATCATTTGCATCACACTTCTTATGAGTTGAGGTATGGGCAAAAGCCCAGTGTTTCCTATTTTCTAGTGTTTGGTTGCAAATGTTTCGTTCTAAAGTTTGGGAACCTAGATAAGTTTGAGTCTCGCTCTTCTGATGGTATTTTTCTAGGTTACTCGACTTCTTCTCGTAACTATAGAGTCTAAAGTTGTGATGCGAATAGAATCATATAGACCTGTGAGGTGACCTTTGATGAGGCTAGCCCAGGAGCTAGACCTGACATTTCAGGCTCTTCTTCCCTCTCCGAGACCATCTTTGTAGAGGATAAGGATGATGGAGATGATGGTGTTCCATCTAATCCAATCCCCTCTACGTCTGAGGTGCCTCCTGTTTCCATTTCTGCACCTTCTGTTCATGAGGTAGAGGCCACTTCTACTTCTGGACCTCCCCGCCATATTCAGAGACATCATCCACCTGATCAGATCATTGGTGATCTGTTTGAGCGGGTCACACGCTAAAAATCAGGTTTGTCCAGTTTCTGCCTCCACTCTACCTTTGTTGCTCTATTGAGCCGAAGGATGTTTCTCATGCATTATCCGATGAGTCATGAATTAATGCTTTGCATGAAGAACTTGAGAACTTCGAGAGGAACAAGTTATGGAAGCTTGTCGAGCCCCCATCTAGACATAATGTCATTGGGACCAAGTGGGTGTTCAAGAACAAGCAGTGTGAGGAAGGGGTTGTCATTAGGAACAAAGCTGGGCTAGTTGCACAGGGCTTTTCTCATGTCGACGGTCTTGACTTTGATGAGTCCTTTACCCCTGTAGCTAGACTAGAGGCTATTAGGATCATGCTTGCATTTTTGGCATCCAAGGGCTTCAAGCTTTATCAAATGGATGTCAAGAGTGCATTCCTCAATGGATATATTGAGAAATAGGTGTATGTTAGACATCCTCCAAGATTCGAGAACCCCAAATACCCAAACCATGTCTTCAAGCTTTCCAAAGCTTTATGTTGACTTAAGCAGGCCCCTAGAGCTTGGTATGAGAGGCTTCAATTTTATCTACATCTTATTTTCTCCTCGTCCAGATTTATGTGGACGATATTTGTCGATGTCCAAGACCTTGGGTCCCTTAATCGAGCTTACATAAATTTTATTAAGTAAGGCCCCTAGATATTGAAATGGACACAATGGAAATAACGGGAGTGCTTCTTTATTAGCCAAGCGACTGTGACAGAATGTTTAGATTACAAGATGATCTTATGCTATTACAAAGAGTGACGGATTGTGAATGTCTGATGCCAGATGATCTTTTGATTGTTCAATCATCGTCCTATTTATCCTTGATGAAGGGACGGCAGTTAAGTTTCGAAAGTATAGCGTGTAACCGGGAGACGCTTTCTCCATTAATCGGTGTCTTCTCACCATGGGACGCCTTTTATTGTAATAACTCCCAAGTGGTTACACACTTCTGTTTGGTAACTGTCCGCACGGAGAACTATGCGGGAAAAACCGCTAGCCCCTGACAAGTTTGCTGGTTGGGGTGGCCGTGTCACTGGTCAGAGACGACTTGTGTGAAGCTTAGTTTGACCATCCTTGACTAAACTGGTCGGAGATCTAACCGTTCAGATAGAAATGGGCTTTTTAGCTTTGTGTATTATGGGCTGAAGTTTGACAGGCCCACTTACCAGCGTATAGTCACGAATTATTAAAAAAGATAAGGCCCCAAAAAAGAAAGTAAGGTCCTAATCCTCGTCAGCTAGCCCCCAAGTCTTGAGGAATAAGAATTTATTGCTCAAGGATTTTTGTTTTCTGTGACTTTCATGGGGTTATGTACCCATTTCTTAACTGATTTAGGCATAGAAAAAAGGAAACTTTGCTATTCGTTTGGTAACTGAACCGACGCTTGGTCATTTTTAATGCGCGCTGTATATAATGAAGATCGCAAGCTTTTCAGAAAGTAAAAAACTTTTCAGTTGTTTGAGTGTCTTATCATCTTCTCTGTTTCTTCATTATTAGATATGATGAAGGTATGATAAAGAGGTGATGGGGGACTCAAATATCTAAAGGAGTTTTAAGGATGACATTTGATTCCTTCACACTTTTAGATTTCCTAAGAGTAAATTGAATTTAAACTTATTCAACTGTCTGCACTTCTCACCATACCTCCTTGTTTCCTTTGCGATAAAAGGGAGGATGGTGACAAGTATGGATAACTGAAGGTGTTTGAGGATATGAAGAAGTATTCGAAAATCTTTTGATTTCAAGCCTTCTCTTAGTTCTTTACGCTTTTCATCTTTCGTCCTTTTGGCTTCTCCCATCAATTACGATGGAGAGTATGGTTTAGGAAAGGAGGTGAAAATTCTGAAGGTCTAAAAGGAAGTTTGAGAAAATCAGGCGTTGTGTTAGTTGCCATTTATTGAAAGACAGTTTACTTTTTCTTAGAAACAAAAACGGTGTCCTAAACTGTTAATCATCAGGCTTGTATAAGAGGGGTAAATCCGATCAGATTTTTCACACCCTTACTGCTTTCGAGTGCAAAATTTCCTTAAGGCTTTTTGTGACCTCAAGCCTTCATCTTCATCTTCTTCTTTCTCCCGAGATCGATGGCCATGGATATGTCCATTTTGACTAAGGAAAGGATTAAGGAACTAGAAGACTAGGGTTTGATCCCTCCTCGCGCAATGCTACAGTGGGATCCTAGCGGAGATGACGTGAAGCCGGTGCTCCAAGAAGGGTGCCTTGTATTGTTCACCGCTCTGGTAAGGATAGGGTTCCGCCTCCCAGAAAGTGAGTTTCTTGCTGATGTGCTCGATCATTACGAGGTTGAGATACATCATCTTCCTCCTAATTCTATCATCATTCCGAGTGTTTTCTTGCATCTATATGTGGAGTTTCTTGGGGATTCCTCCACCAGTCCGCCTTTTCCGTTTTTTCTACCAGTATACAAAAAATAGCAAAAGCCAAGACCTGTTTGGGAGCGCTTATTTTAAGCTCCAGGACAAGATGGACTCCCAATATCCTCCTCTTCCGACCAAAGACACCTGGCGTGAGTACCAGAAGGAGTGGTTCTACTCGGAGATTCTTGGGGGAAGCCATCTCCGTTTTACCGGGAAAGTGGCCCGGAGTTGGACCAAGATCGAGGCGAAAAAGGAGAAAGACTCGCTGGTCCTCACCGACGAGGAGAAGGACATTGTAAAAATAATTGGGAAAATAGTGAACGAAGGTCTGACCGGGCAGAAGATTATTTATGATTTTCTGCTCCACAAGATCAGTCCCTTGAAGAGGCGGTGCCGGTTAACCTGGAGGCTCAAGGGCGACCAGGATCCCACCAAGGATGAGCCTGGAGGTAAGTTCACTTTTCCATTACCGACTTCTTTAATCTTGATAGAAGGACTATATATATAAAATTATATTTCTCCGATCAATGCTAACTCCCGAGGAGGCCTGGGCGATTGTTACGTCCATGTTACACATCTCTTCGAACAAATCCGACCTAGCTACTTTACAAAAGCAGCCATCCAGCCTGATCAGGCAAACTGATGAGTGCATAAATGAACGCATCATGGTAAGTATCAAGGAGATTTTTTTTGAATCTAATCGATTGACAAATGAACTTCATTTGTAGATGCATGGTCAAAAGAGATCTGCTGGACAATCTGAGGTTTCCACCTTAGACCCTACGGCCAAAAAATGAAGACTAGGATTGCTCCGGCGGTAGCAATTGCTGCTACTGAGACTGGTGCTGTACCGACCAGCACTAGTCAAGCTTTGGTGCCGATTAGAGCTACACGCTCCGAGCATAATCATGACACTACACAAGGCAAGAAGGTGTCATTTGCTGCGGGGACACAAACAACAATTTCTTCTCACGTGCGTCCCAAAAAATGGTTTAACAAAAAATGGGATCGTAAATTTTGGCATCTTCTAACCTTCCCATTTGTTCAGTGCAAAAGTGATGATTCGGAGGACAATGTTCCTCTTATTATAAGAAAATAGAGGAAACCCTCTACCCTGGAAGCCTCTACTCTCCTAATATCATGGGAGATAGATTCAGGACTCCAATGCAGGTATGAAAACATATACCAAATAATCTGAGCATTTATCTTTAGAAAATATCTGTTATTAATCTTCTAGGTTATATATTTTTAGCCCCGCAATCGCTTCGATCTTCACGAGGATCGAGGTGCGGCACGCAGTCGGTCTTTGAAGTCGACTCCTTTGGGCCGTCCTAGCGGCAACTAGTGAATAGAACATCTTGGCGTCGATCGATGAGGCTGCTCCGACCAGTGGGCAAATGAACCTACTTGGCGTTGAGGACGACAACCCTCTAGCCAGTGGTGATGAGCCCTTAGTCAGTCAAGATCCGCTGAACACGGATGAGGTTGATCTTCTCCGATGGCAACAACTGAAGTGGTCGAGAAGACCGTAACAGTTGAGGAGGATACTTCTACCAGTAGGGAGATCGAGGATCACCCTCCTGTAGAGGAGGCACTGGTCGCTCCGACCAGAGAAGAGGAGCCACCTGAGGGGACAAGCATCCGACCAGCAGTCCTACCACTAGCTTCTTCTTCTGGTCAGATCAACCAGACGTATATCAAGCAAGTTTTTAAAAACTTGAAAATGAAGGTGTTTATCTCTTCCCTTTATTTTTTTTATTTTTTGAGATAGGTAATTCTTAATTCATTTGCCTTTTTTTGTTTTTTTATAGCATTCACAAGAAATGTTCAACCTATTAAATTAGCAGGCGAAGGTTTTGGCAAAAGCCAAAGTAGAAAAAACAAAAAAAGTAAGTATACTGTTATTTTTCCTTTCTTCCAACATATCTATTTTGTCCTAACACATCTGCCTTGATACAGACAAGAAGAACAAATAAACAAATTAGAGAATGAACTCCTCTTAGCTCAAAATACCACCAAGGGGTATAAATTTGAAAGACCATGTGGTGGTTTACTCTTGTTGGTGATGAGTATTTCACTAAATTTGAGCTTGGTTTGCTCTGGCTTGAGTTTGATTTGAATTGGATTTTCATCTTTGAAGCAATTTGAGTGGAGAATGCCAGGAGAGGCACTACCGGCCTCTGGAGCGGTAGTGCCATCAAAAGCGGCACTACCGGCTCCTAGAGGGCAGTAGTTATATTCCAGAGAGCAAGTTTCACGGGTTTTTAGTGCGAGCAGCACTACCGGCTCTAGGGAGCGGTAGTGCCGGCAAACTCGGCACTACTGGCCCTAGGGAGCAGTAGTGGTGGTCAGTCAGCGAGTTCTTTTGGGATTTAAATTTTAAAATTGTGGGCAATGCTATGTGATGTGTTTCCTTATTTTTGATGATTGTAGGATGACGGTACTAGGCCATGGTGAGGCGGAGGATAACAAGGATGAGGCGAGGTGCGCCAAAGATTCAGATAGTCAGGGATCACTAGAAGATGATCGGAGACGGAGTTTGTGCAAGCCAAGAAGACAAGGAACGAATGAGATGCTAGCTAGATGGTGCAAGGATCAATGAGGGCTGTCGGATCGCGGTCTAGTTGATAGGTTAGCGGGTCTAGTTAGTATGCTTTGAAAACCATGCAAGAAAACCCATTATGTGTGTGGGTTTTGGTTGAGTGCTTGCATGTCTAGTTGAGTGGGTTAATCCTAGCCCTTGATGAGTGCTCTAGGGTTTAGAAGCTCATCCAAGGGTGGTAGGTGGCCCAAGAGTTGTATAAATAGATGGGAAGGGGTGGCCTTCTCCTCTTTGAAGGTTTTAGAGGTTTTGATGCTCCTTTGAGCTTTGCCCACTTTGTTGTGAGACTTTGTAAACCTCCCTTCCAAAAATGAAAAACCGTTCCTTTCAATTCTGAATTTACTTTCCGCATTTACAATATATCTTTAAATTCGGCAATTTACAATCTTGAAATTTACTTTCATGCAAGTTGGATTTGCCTCCCTTCCTTCTAAATTCTTTTGGATCTTTTGCTGAGGATGTATGATTGATGGATGAGTCTTCTTCAGACCATATCTCAATCATCTAGGCAAGTCTTATGTTCTTTCTTGCAAGAAATCGATTTTTGTTCATGAGAGGATCAAGTTTTTAAGATTGAGTTTTTGGGTGTTCTTGTCTTGGTTCTAGCTTGATATGAAATGTGGGAAGTCATCTAGGATCATCTTGATCATCAAGATCCCACGAGATAGCTGAGAGCCAAGTTTTTGATTTCGAACCCATTTTTGTGCACCCTTCTATAAATTTGAAAAAGGTCAGAACTTTGATGTCGATTCTTACGATCGATAGCTGGAATAGGTTCCTGACATCCTCAGGAAGGTGTCCACAAAGTTTCATTGAGTTTGGATCAACGGATCAAAAGCTTCATTAATTTTCTTTTTGAACTTGTGCTAAAATCACTATTCATTCGCCTATTTTTCCTGTGGGTTACTGCCGCTACAGTACCCGGTAGTGCCAAATTTGTGCTAGTGCCGCCCGTTGCTAAAAGTTCTGGGATTTTTGCTTTCTTCGCTTCGTCTTTTTTGTATGAGGATGTTGGAGGGATTGTTTTGAGTGGGAAAAATTTATTTTACGATCATTCACCCCCCTCTGATCGCTATCTTGATCATTCAAAATTTGATCTTATTGGCGCAAAGAGGTATTATGATGAAAAAACTGCTAGACTCCATGAAGCCTTCAAGAGGAATGAAGACAGACTTCAAAGGCTGTCTGAGGCATATAAGAATACTCTTCATGCAAAGGAGTCTGAAATAGCAGGTAAGGAAATAGCTCCGACCTACTTTTGCGTTTATCATCATTTTTTATGGAAAATCTGAGAACAAAAATGAATTTGGACTTTTGCAGATTTGAAAAATATAATAAAGGCCAATGAGTCTCAAATTTCCACTTGGGAAGGAAAGAAAATAATGGCTGAAGAACAGAGGTCGATGCTGCAAAATGAAGTGGATAAACTCACCGACCAGCTGAAGATCTTCATCAAAGACTTGGCCACAGTTCAGAGAGGTAGGATCTCTACTCTGAACTTTATCCTTGGACAGCTTCAGAAGATAGCGAGGGATTTAAAGGGAAAAGAGATACTACATACAAATCCATCATTTGAGGAATTGGTGGAGGGAATAAATGACCAAATGAAGAACATTCAGAAGAAAATCTCCCTCATGGTGCAGACTATGAAGATTGCACTCCAAGCCTCCATTGCTTCCGAGATAGGAACCCTCTTCGTCAAATTGAGGCATTTCTATAAGGATGTGGTCAAACTGGAAAAGTTGGCGCCCGACCTGAAGCTTAGCACCCAAGATGAAATTAATAGGAAACATACAGAAGTAGCCTCTACCGTTGAGACATACATGAGAAATGTAAAAATTACATATAGGCAAAATGTATGATCTTGTGAAAATGAATAGAAAAAATCTCTTTTTTGTGTCAAATTCTACCTTGTGTGTATTTCTGTACATTTTTCTAAGCATATCACTTTACTAGCCCCGAACTGTTTGTGTGCTGAATAACGATGTGTTCGGATTGCAAACAGTTTTATAATTGCTGACCAACTCTTTTACATAGTACTTGGTATTAACTAGTAGCAGATTGGAGATAAGGTCATTCTAATGAGTTTCAATGCAATAAGGACTTGCTTACAAGAAAAGTCTCTATTAGATGTTATCTCACAATCCGGCCAACAACCGTATACGTTGTTGATAGAGTGGTTAGTCAAAAAATGGCCTTTGTGAAGTCTTAGAGGATTAGCAGAACAGACACAAAATGTATAAAATGACAACCAAAGAAATAATATATGTAAATGTAAAAAAGGTGTTTATTTACACATGGAACCTGCGAAGATGCTGGATATTCCAAGGTTGGATAGAACTCTTTCTTCTTCCATAGCAATCCGAATAGAACCTGGTCACATAATTGATACTACAGTAAAAGGTCCTTCCCATTTGGGAGATAATTTATTCAAGTTAGACTGATTCTGGATACGCTTTAGAACTAAATCTCCCACATTTAATGTATGTGACTGAATCCTTTTATTGTAATATTTTCTGAGGCCTTGTAGATAGGCCACTGACCTGATTAATGCTCATTCTCACTTTTATTCTAAGATATTGGCATCGTCTTCTCGTTGTTCTTGTTGATTAACTTGTTCATACAGAGATACTCGTGTTGATCCTAAATGGACTTCACTTGGCAACACAGCTTCTACTCCGTAGACCAATTGGAAAGGAGTTTCTCCTGTTGCTCTACTGGCCATTGTTCAAATGGGCCAGAGGATAGAGTAGAGGTCATCTACCCAAGCCCCTGAGCGTTTGGTAAGATGATCAAACACTCTTTTCTTTATGCCTTGCATAATTTGGCCATTAGCTCTTTCAACTGCTCCATTACTCTGAGGATGAACTACTGAAGCAAAATAAATTTTTGTGCCTATTTCATCACAATAATCTTGAAACAAACCACTAACAAACTGCGATCCATTGTTAGTAATTAGTCTACTAGGTACACCAAATCTAATGACTATATTCTTGTCAAAGAATTTTTTGGTAGCCTACGCTGTAATAGACACTACATGTTCCGCTTCAATCCATTTTGTGAATATATCAATTGCAACAAATAAGATTTTGAATCCATTAGTAGCTCTTGGTAAAGGAGCTACTATATCAATGCCCCATGTCAAAAATGGCCATGCTTTTGCCACGACCATGGGCATTAGGGTTTTTTCAAGGTGAAGTAGAGGAGAGCAAGTGCAAGAGTAGCCATGTGAAGAGGAGAAGAGAGGCTAAGAGAAAAGATTGCAATGGCATCTTGTATAAGCAATCTGTTTAATTAGCAAGGTAACTTAATTTGGTGATCGACAATAATATATTCTTGAACTAGTTTGATTTCTGGTCATTAGTATTTTTAGAGCAAGGACAATTGGCTGGTGTAATAATCTTTCTCACAACCCATATAAATAAGGTTTTAATGCAAAACTTAACATGTGGTTGCCTCTGTGATTACTTCACACAACATGTACTTCACAAGATCACATATTCACATCCAACAACACATGGTCACATATTCTGCATGCATATGTAATCCATCCAAAATTCCATATAATATGTAATTCTCATGCTTGTTGTCTACTCTGCACCAATGCAAGAAGCTTATGTTTCCTCCCTCTCAATACACCTACACTTATTCCCGACTACACGTACACCAATTGCCGTACATATTTGACTGATTATACTGATGGACATATAAGATAGTCAGGAACTTGCTTTAAATTCAATCAACTATATATATATGATTGTTCATTAGCTTAATGTTACGAACAATTATTTGATACTTGTCAATTAGTTTCAATTTCGAATTTACCAGTTTTACACAAAGCTATGCCCTAGCAAGCTCCTATTTCTTGATCAATTATCAAACACAACGACAAACATACTCACTGGTTTTATAGATCTTTTCTCAAGTCCATGGTATCAATCCTTGCAACATATATCAATATTAACAACTGACATCACCAAAATATAGGGTAGTGATCATCCATGCAAGCAACTCACCGAAAGGAAAAGAGGAGGAGTAGCCGACGGGGAGGAGTATGCTCACAACCGGGATGGTCGTCGTCACCCTCACGGATGCCAAGGAGGACAATGCCGATCAAGGAGGCCGAAGCGCCGGGGAGGATGATGCTCACGGTCGGGATGGTTGTCGTCGCCCCGACAGCCTCGTGCACGTGGGATGGTTGTTGTTGCCCTCATGGATGCCGGGGAGGAGGATGCCGATCGAGGAGGCCAAAGCACTGTGGAGGAGGATGCAGGGGAGGACTTTGACGGGGAGGAAATCGCCGAGGAGGAGGATCGCTGGGGGGCTAGGGTCTGCGGTAGTCGAAACGCATAGGTCTGCGCTACGAACCTCTATCGGTATGTTTATATAGTGTCTAAGGTCATATCATAGATGGTTCATAGCTAGAATGGTCTATGATATGAACTTATCACATAAGGCTCATATTTGAAACCGTCTGTGATATTATCACAGACGGTTTTTAACTAAAACCATTAGTGATTTTGATGTATATCACTAACGGTTCATGAAGAGTACATCTAATATAAGCCTTCAATGATGTGATTATCTCACTGACGGTTTCTCTATAGAACCTTCAATGATGTTCTTTATCCCAGACGGTTTTTTCTAACCATTTGTGTTGAGGCATCTAATATAAGCCTTTTTGTAGTAGTGATTTTTTGGCCTGAATGGAATCTTCCTGTAACAGTAGACACCGAATGAGGTTATGAAGGAAGTCTTCTCTTCATCTTCGCTTGTCTTGTTTATTTGATGATACCCTGAGTATGCATCTAGGAAACTCATCAATTCACTGCTTGCTATGGAATCTACCAATTGGTCGATCTGAGGCAAAGGAAAATTGTCTTTTGGACAAGCTTTATTTAAGTTGGTAAAGTCAACGCACATGCGCCACTTACCGTTTGGTTTCTTGACCTTGACTGGATTCGCAAGCCAATCAGGATGATCAACCTCATGAATGAAACCAGCTTCCAAGAGTTTGTCCAACTCTTGTCGGATGGCTTCTTGCCGATCATGAGTGAATCACTGCAACTTCTACTTCACTGGTCGTATGTCAAGCTGAATGGTTAACCTGTGCTCAATCACTTCCCTTGGGACTCCAGGCATGTCGGATGGTTTCCACACAAACACATCTGCATTAGCCCGGAGGAAAGCGACGAGCTCGTTTTCTTATTTAGCATCCGTCGATGATTCTATCCAAATAGTTTTTGATTGGTCGACAGAATAAATGGTTACTTGCTTTATTTGTTCATTGGGCTGAGGAACTACCTTCACCCTATCTATCTTGCTAGACTTGCTTGAATTTCCTGCATCATTAGTGTCACTTAATGGTAATTGATCTACAATTTCAAACAATTTGCGATCACAATTAAGTGCACTAAGTTGATTACCTTGCACAGTGATCACGCCTTTTGGACCAGGAATTTTTAAACTCTGGTAGGCATGATGAGTCACTGCCATAAATTTAGTTAGTAAGGGTCTACCCAGAATGGCATTGTATGCAGACTCAAAATCAACAATTTCAGACGAGATTAACTTCGTTCTAAAATTGTCAGTATTTCCAGAGGCGGTAGGTAAGACAATATGTCCCACTAGAGTTATTGAAGAACCAGGTACAATCCCAAAAAATGGGTTCGTAACAGGTCTAATTTTAGAACAACGAATTTGCATCTCATCCAAAGTATGAATGAAAGCAAATCCAAAGAACTTCCCCCATCAATTAAAACCCTTCCGACCACGCAATTGCTAATAGTAGGAGAAACTACTAATGGGAGTTTTCTATGGACCGACGTACCTTTAGGGCAATCCCGCCGGTTGAAGGTGAGGTCAACCTTTGACCATTTTGGGTATTCTGGCCTCCCGATTCGATTGTTGATATTTGTCGACGATCGGGACCGACAACCGCAGAAGACAGAAAGGGGGGTGCGAGGTGTCAGCTCGGGAGCGGGACCCAAGGTCACGCTCGTTCGGGGGCTCCAAGCGTCGCGGGGAAGTCGTCCAAGAAAAGATGCCGGACACGTGGTTTTATACTGGTTCGAGCCCCCAAGGTCGGGTAATAGCTCTACTCCAATCTTGCCCAGAGGCGAAGGGTGTATTAGCAGATCTGTGGAAGAGTACAAAGACGGGGCCCGAGCCAGAGGAGGGGGGCCGCGCCGTTCTTCTTTGTTGGTGTTTTTTGTGTCGGGTGTTGCCCTTGTCTTTTGTCTATGTCTCTTGTTTGTTCTGTTCTCCTCTGTGTCCCTCCTTCGTGGTTGAGACGACCTATTGCTTTTGTAGCCCTCGGGGAACCTCGCCGCTTGGTCCCGAGGGTGACGTCAGGAGCTCGTGGCAATTTGAGGGAGGCTCGGAAGTCGTCGCTAGCCGTTGAGAGTCTGACGGGAGCTGTTGAGATCTTGACAGGAGCTGTTGAACCCTAGTTCCCACGCAGGGGTTGGTAGGGTGTTGATTCCCACGCAGGGGAGAGTTTTACATAAGATAAAAATAGAAAATGTTACAGATGTCCCTTTCCTTGGTGCCTGCTGAGGCGTCGAGGTCGACGGTGAGGCGTCGAGGTCGAGAGTGCCTGCCCCTGCGGTGGTGCTCGAGCCCAAGCTCGCTGACCCCGATCTCGACCATCGAGGGGGGCACCACCTAGGTCTGGGATGAGCCCCTTGGTCTGTGGAAAGCTACCAAGAGGCCGGGGGGATGCTTACACGTGGCGAGGGTACCGATCCCCGACAATATTGTTTACCTCCCTCCACAAAGTTTTAAATTGCCTTTTGGAGGTGTATGCAGATGAGCCACAACATATTACGTTGACGTAGTTTTCGGGCTTTTGATAGCCCATTTCCTCATCTACATCTGCATCCTTATTATTTGAATCGTTTAGTAAGGTTGGCATTGGACCTTTGCCGGAGTAGAAGTCTTCCATATGCTTCTACCATGTACGACAGTTCCATAGGTCATGTCCTGGCACCTTGTGTAGCGAACACCAACGTCCATTACCACTGGTCATGCCAGGGTTTCCAGAACTGGGCTGGTCGTCATGATGACCAGCCGTCTTCTTCCAGGGTGCTTTTCCCTTGGAATATTTTGGTTGTTCTGTAATTCCTGCAACTTCACGCTAGGCGTTTTGTTTGTTTTTCTTTTTATTATTCACCCTTTTATGATCTTATAATTAGAGGCTTTTTTCAACTTTTGGTCCCCTAGTATAGAGAGTCTAGGTTACGGTGGAGCTTGGCCTTTATCAACCATGCGGTTCCACTCGATAGCCTCGTGCGCATCCGAATACCGATCCGCCATATTGAAAAGCTCCGGTATGCTAGATGGCTGGTGAATGTTGAGGTCCTCAGCAAACCTTTTATATTGGACAGCCTGCTTGAATGCACGAATAACAGAGCTATCAGAAATATTAGGAATAGTGTTGCGTACTTCTACAAACCTTTTAGTGAATTGCCGCAGATTTTCACTAGAGGCTTGGCGAAGATGATGCAGGTCATCTTCTTTACCAGGTTTGGCGTAGCAACTTTTAAAATTATTTAAAATGGCATGGCACAAATTCTCCTAACTATAAATGGAACCTTCTAGCTGATTAAATAGTCAAGTTCGTGTTGATTCCATTAAAATAATAGGAAGGTAGTTAGCCATTACCTTCTCATTGCCTCCATCGGCCTGGATGGTGGTTGTATAAAGTTGTAAGAATTCTGACGGATTCTGGGTTCCGTCATAACTCTCAAGAGATTTTGGCTTAAATTTTCAGGCTAGGTTAGGCTTCTAAGCCTGGAGAAAAAGCTTTACATCCTGTATACAGACCAGAACGTAACCGTACATTAGGAGTTTGGTCTATGTTATCAGGAGAACATGGTCGTCGCCGACCATGGCTAGAAGTTTCACCTGGGGTTAAGAGTTCAAAAACACTTCTCTATTGTGGGCCTCTTCTTTGCTGATGACTGGCACCTTGACGGCACCAACCAGCCAAGGATCCTTCCACACGGGATTTGGTTTGAGATCTTGTAGACACATACCTCACTTGCACTTTATTCGTGGCTTCTTGCAGATCAGTAGCAATGGATCGAATAATAGTTGCATTTAATACATCTTCCCCTTCTGTCGGATGATTAAGAATTGCATTTGATAAAATGCAAATTTTCTCTAGGCTTCTCTCTAGGGACCTGAAGTCTCTGTGAAGTACTTGGTTGATTTTGAAAATATGAATGTCAAGCCTCGTCAATAGATTTTTTCTTTTTCTCCATACACCGCTCGTACTCACTCTGAGCGGTTTTTTTGGGTAATTTCCTGGGCTTCGCGTTTTGCCCATTGCCTATCTACTTCATTTGTGACCACACAAGCATGGAAACTCGAGTAGACTGAAGGTGTTAATCTTCGATCTTCATTCGACAAAGGTGTATAATCCAAACCTTCGAGATGATCTTCCGAGGCTGAATTGTTCATAAGGTTATTACTACATTTTGACATATTTTCATTGTCAATTTCCATGGAACATGCTTCATGAACTTCTTCCTCTGAATTTACTAGAGGAGTAACAAGATTCTTACCTTTTGGTGAGTGGGATGACCGTTTTTCAGCCTCAACTTCTACTTCGATCTTTGCCAACTCTTCTGCAGTAACATACTTAGAATAGAAGTCACACTTACATTGTTCTTCTATTGGCTCATCATCAGCAGTGAGATGGGCGTAATCAGCAAGGCCAAAGCAGTTTTCCTCATAATCCACCGAGAAAAATTGACTTGATTTCAAAATCCGGAGACCCTCCTTCTAGCGCCAACTTCGATGTCCAAGACCTTGGGTCCCTTAATCGAGCTTACGTAAATTTTATTAAGTATAGGCCCCTGGATATTGAAATGGTCACGATGGAAATAATGGGAGTGCTTCTTTATTAGCCAAGTGGCCGTGACAGAAAGTTTAGATTACAAGATGATCTTATGCGATTACAGAGAGTGCGGGATTGCGAATGTCTGATGCCAGATGATCCTTTGATTGTTTAATCGTCCTCCTATTTATCTTTGATGAAGGGACGGTAGTTATGTTCCAGAAGGATGCCTTGTAACTGGGAGATGCTTTCTCCATTAATCGATGTCTTCTCGATAGGTAACGCCTTTTCTTGTCATAACTCCCAAGTGGTTACGCGTTTCTGTCAGGTAACTGTCTGCACGAAGAACTATGTGAGAAAAACCGCTTGACCCTAACTAGTTTACTGGTCAGGGTGGCCATGTCACTAGTCTTAGATGACCTGTGTGAAGCTTAGTTTGACCATCCTTGACTGAACTGGCCGGAGATCTAACCGTTCGGATAGAAATGGGCTTTTTAGCTTGGTGTATTATGGGCTTCTGTTTGACAGGCCCACTTACCAACGCAAAGTCACAAATTATTAAAAAGGAGAAGGCAAAAAAAGGAAAGCGGGATCCTAATCCTCGTCAATGTTATCTTTCGTGGCTCTTCGCACTCTCTTCTGTCTCAATTTTCAGAGGTGATGAGCACAGAGCTCGAGATGATCTTGATGGACGAGTTAAGCTACTTCCTCCACTTCCAAATCAAGCAGACTTGGGAGGGCACCTTCTTGCATCAATAAAAGTACACTCGAGACCTCCTGAAGCGCTTTGACATGTCTGGTGGGAAGTCGATGATGACTCCTATGGCCACCACTGCTATCCTCGAGCCTGATGAGGATGGTGATCCAGTTGATCAGAAGGAGTTCAGGAGCATGATCGGCTCCCTCTTGTATCTCACTGCTTCGAGGCAAACATACATTTCGCTGTGTGTCTGTGCACTCGATTTCAGGCTTCTCCTCGTGTCTTTCACCGCCAAGCGGTGAAGCGCATCTTTAGGTACCTTTGAGCTACTATTGATTATGGTATTTGGTACTCTTCTTCTTCTTGTCTGTCCCTTATAGCCTTTTCCAATGCAGACTTTGCTGGCTGTAGGATAGATAGGAAGGACACTTCTAGCCCTTGCCAATTCATTTGCTTGTCTATTGGTCATTTAGGAAGCAGTCCAGAATTGCACAGTCCACCGCTGAGGCCGAGTATATTGCAGCCGCTAGTTGCTATAGTCAGGTGCTTTGGATGAGATTGACCTTGCGGGACTTTGGGTTAGACATAGATAGTGTTTTACTTTTTTGTGACAACACTTCTGCCATTTGCATTGCCAAGAACCCGGTGCAGCACTCCAAGACCAAGCATATAGACATTAGATATCACTTCCTTAGAGACCATGCGGAGAAGGGTGATATAGTGCTTCAGTTTATGAAAAATGACCACCAGCTTATCGATATCTTTACCAAGCCTTTGGATAGCTCTAGTTTTGCGGCCTTGAGAGGAGAGCTTGGAGTTGTGTGCCCTTACAGCATCTCTTGAGGGGGAGCTGGTTTGTATATTATGTATTATATATATTTTTTCCAGCTTTTCCTTTCTTTTTCATCTTCTAGGTGTTATTGGGTTTATTTCTAGAGTTCTAAGTTCACTTCACTCAGACTTCTGGCATGCTTTGTATGGACCTCTCATCTTACGCTATGAGTTGCTATCATGCATAATTAGTTGTTCTCTCTTCTCTCTGGTTGAGTTCCCTCAAAGTCTTATAAGTCTAGCAGATGTTGGGCCCCCTAGGTAGAAAGGGTCTATGTGTACTCCTTAGCTTGGGATCTAGAGTCAGCTTCCTATGTAAGTCATTGGAAAAGAGGAGAGTGAGTCTGAGCCATAGTGTTCTCTAATATCTTTTCTATGCTCTATAACCACTCAGTTTTGTAGTTTCTCCACTTCTTCTCCTCATTCTGTGTTTCTGGTTTCCGTTGAGTTCATTTGGACATTCTTTTGGCTTAATTCTGCTGATAACTCAACTTGAACCAGATTTGTGCTTAAAATTGATTCACTTGTTGAGGTGGAGTTTGAGAACCTGCTTCATGCATTACATATAGACGTCATTTTCTATTTTATGAGCTTTGTCTATTATGAAAATGAGCTATTATTCATGCTATGCACCATGTTCTTTTGTGAAGAAAAATACTTGCTTAGATATGCCCAAGTTCATTTTGATTCATCTTGCTAAGCTTGTTAAAAAAATTGAGCCTTAATGAAAACTTGTAGCTTTTACTTGCCTTGTTTCCTCCCTCGGTGCGTATGCCATGATTTGTGAAATCTTGGATTTCTACTAGAGTCCCTATAGCAACTTGGGTGAAGCTAGGTTGATCCATACTAAAGTCCTTCACATGCTCATAAATCTAAGTGATAAAATGAATTGAAAAATTGACTCTTTTTGTGCAAATTGATCTCAACACTTTACATTTACAAGATTGCTTCCCAATGCACTTGGGATGAACTTGGAATATATCATGTATGACCAAGACTATTCTCTGAAGAGTTCTTGTTGAGATGGTCGACTATGGCTTGAGTCAATTACAATTGCAAAATGCAAATAGAAAAAACAAACACATAAGTGGGTAAAAAATGCAAATAATGTCAAACATTTGCACCCCACTATATGCGTTCCAATCTTAAAGAAAAAATTTGCATTAAAGATTATTGAGCACGAAGGACCTTGTATGCACATCTAGCTTTCCCAAAGTGTTGAGTAGGTTGAACTCTATGTTCTCCATTTGATCTTTTGTATGGCTTTGCTTCTAGTTTGGAAACCTTGCTAAGTGTTGCACTTGTTAAATCATACAAAAATGACATTGTCTTATTTGTACTTGCTAGAAAAATTGACATTTGCACTTGGACATATCTTTGTTTAGCATAATCTAAACTTGAGTAGCTTCGTGTCATACTTTGTTCATATGGTCACTTGGATAATCTTCAAAGCTCTTTTAGCATGCATTTTCATGCATACGTATGGAAAGGGGGAGAAAATGTCATCTTGATGCCTATACTGCCAAATGGGGGAGAAATTATAGAAAAAGGCATCATTGAAAAAAGATAAAAATGTGAATGCATCTTGGTTCTTATAATCATGGTAAAAACCTGCTATTTCTTAGTATCATAAGCATATTTGACCTTTTGTGAGTTTTTAGTGGATTTCTAGAGCTTTTATATAAAACTTGTTCTTTCTATTGGCTTGAACTAAAATCCTCCTTGCCAACTTGGTCATGATCTTACTTCCTTTTGCTCTGGACCAAGTGAGGCTTTGCAATCAACTTGCTTTCTTCCTTCTTCTTCAAACTCAAATTTATGCTTTTTGGGTGTTTGTGAGTATACTCATCAAGGGGGAGATTGAAAGACCATGTGGAGGTCTATCCTTGTTCGTGATGAGTTATTGACTGTGTTTAAACATGAGGTGCTCATGTTTGATTTTAATTAAATACCAATTTAAAGCAATTTGAGGGCTATCAGGTTTTGGGCAGCACTACCATGCGGTACTACCAGTGGGGGAGCGGTAGTTATTTTTCAAAGAGAGGGTTTTCTCTGAGTTATGCCGAGCGGCACTACCGGCTTTGCGGAACGGTAGTGCCAGCTAGGCGGCAATACCGGCCAGGTGTAGGCGGTAGTGCCAACTTCATGAGCGAATTGAATATTAAAATGTGATTTTGGATGATTATTGCATATCTTTGTTGGACATTGCTTTGTGATGGGTTTTCCTTGTTTTTGATGGTTGCAGAATGACGATGCTAGATCATGGTGAGGTGGAGGATAACCGGGACTAGGCGAGATGCGCCGGAGGTCCAGATGGTCGATGATCGACGAAGGATGATCGGAAACGGAGTCGTTGCGAACCTAGAAGACAAGGAATAGTTGAGATGCTAGCTAGGAGTTGCTCGGATCAAGGAGGGTCGTTGGATCGCAGTTTAGAAGATAGAGTAGCGGGTCTATTTAGTATGCTTTGAGAATCGTGTAAAACCTATTATGTTTGTGGGCTTCGGGTTAGCCCATGTATGAGTGAGTGAGTCAATCCTATACCTTGATGGTATTCCTTAGGGTTGAAGGAACTCATCGAAGGGTGGAGGATGACTCAAGAGTAGAATAAATAGAGGGGTAGGGGTAGCCTTCCCCTCTTTGAAGGTTTTGAGGTTTTCGTGCTCCTTTGAGCTTTGCCCACTTTGTTATGAGGCTTTGTAAACCTCCCTTCTAGAAATAAAAACTTCATTTACTCAGCTCTGAATTTATTTTACGCATTTACATTATGCTTTAAATTCAGTCTTTAAATTCTGCAATTTACATTCTTGCAATTTAATTTTTGCACATTTGGATTTGCCTCCCCTCCTTCTAAATGCTTGTGAATTTTGTGCCAAGGATTTATGATTGATGGATGAGTATTCCTCAGACCATATCTCAATCATCTCGGAAAATATTGTGCTCTTCTTTTGCAAGAAATCGATCTTTTGTTCTTGATGGAATCATCCCTAGAAGATCATGTTTTTGAGGTTCTTCTCTGGTGTTCTAGCTTGCTATGACATGTGGGATACCATCTAGAATCATCTTGATCATCAAGAACCCACATGCAAGTTTAGGGCTCAGTTTTTCTTCTTGAACCCGTTCTTGTGCACTCTTCCTTCAATTAGAGAAAGGTCAGAACTTTGATATCAATCCTTGCAATTGAAGGTTGGAATAGATTCCTGACATCCATAGGAAGGTGTCTACAAAGTTTCACGCTGTTTGGATCTGCCGATCAAAAGATTCATCAATTTTCCTTTTGAGTCTTGCTGATTTTCACTATTCACCAGGGTGATTTTTACTGTAGCCCAGCACTACTGTGCTACAGTACCCCAAGTAGTGTCGGGGGTACTGTTTCAACAGTACCAGGCTGATTTGTGGTAGCGCCGCCCTCTACTAAAGTTTTCTGAGATTTTGTCTTCTTCACTTCGCTTTTCTGAATTGAGGTTATTGGTTGGTTCTTTGAAGGGAAAATTTTAAGGGACCATTCACCCTCCCTGGGATCGCCATCTTGGTCCTTCACTTGTGTATTTGGACTTGCAGTCCGAGAACAAAGGTTTCTCCGAGTCGTCTGTCAAGCCTCGGAATTTTACATACTCCCGCTTATCATGGTTCCCTTCTGCATCGTGTAGCATCTGATCCAGATTATCATCGTAAAACCTATCCTCATCGAAAGCACAATCGATATCATCCAGCGTATCGTTTACTTCGTTGACGATGTTAATACTACTTGCTTCCTATATAATCTGCTATTCAACGTGACTGGTCCAACATGTATACCCCCTTTTGAAACCCTTTAGAATCAAGTGTGCTTTGATCTGCGCTGAGTTTCGAAACATTCTCAGATTCTCACAATCAATGCATGGATAAGGCATAAATTCCACCCACCTTGTTAAACATATCCTTCTCTACAGCTCTTCTAAAAGCAAAAATGTCATTAATGTACTCGGCACTCGCATGGTTCTCAGCTTACATTCAGCTACGGTCTATTTACGCTACGCATATAAAAATAAGTGTTAAATAATGAATTAAGTACACTAGGGGTGCAGATGCACAAATTCTTAAATTGGAGCATAGATTAAGTAGCTAAAACCTTACCCTAAATCATAAACCATGCTAGATCAAAAGAACAAATAGATCTACAATATTGTACGTATAAGCTACATTCAAACTTGCGAATTAACCTATATAGCTCCTTAGATCACAAAGAACAAATGGATATATATATATATATATATATATATATGTGCAACATATCTAGTGAAAACCACCCTTACCATGAAAACTCCATGAAACCCATGTTTACATGTTTTCAAAAATTCTGAAAACATTACCATACCTAGGGGAGGTGAGATTCTACAATCCTGCAAAATTTGAAGACCAAACTCAATCTCATTTCAAAGATATGAAAAAGACAAATAGTGAAATGAATAGTGGTAAACAGTGAAAAATCACTATTTAGGCTAAAATTGTCTTTTTCATATCTTTCAAATGCCATTGAGTTTGGTCTTCAAATTTTGCAGGATTGTAGAAGATCGCCTCCCCTATATGTGGTAATGTATTGAGAATTTTTCCAAACATGTAGACGTGGGTTTCATGGAGTTTTCATGGTAAGGATTTATGGCTACATATACAGTGAAAACCACCCTTACCGTGAAAAATCCATGAAACCCACATGTAAAAGTTTGGAACAATTCTGAAAAGAATTACCACACGTAGAGGAGGTGAGCTTCTACAATTTTGCAAAATTTGAAGACCAAAATCAATTGCATTTGAAAGATATGAAAAAGACAAATTCTACTTTAGATCACAAAGAACAAATGGATCTACACCAAGCTAGATCAAAACCATCTTCAATTCCCTCTTTATCTAGCTAGATCTTGAATATAATGCAACTAGAACCAATTATTTACCATAGATCACCTTACCATCTTCAATTCTCTTTTTACCTAACTAGCAACATCTTGAGTATAATGAAATTAGAACCAATTACTACTTTAGATCACAAAGAACAAATGGACTACACCAAGCTAGATCTAAACCATCTTCATTTCCCTCTTTACCAAACTAGCTCTTGAATATAATGCAAATTAGAACCAATTACTAACCTTAGATCACCTAGAACAAAATGATCTACAATCACACTTCTAAATCCAAGGTCTCTTTTCACCAGATCGCCTCTCAATCATAACCACCTAAAAATAGCTCAAAAAACCCTAAAAACGAAAAGGAGGTCGGGGCTCTCTGTACTTATTTCTCAGAAAAGCTCATCACAAATGGTTTTTAGCTAAAACTGTCTGTGACGTAGACCTCATTCCAGATGGTTTTAGCCAAAAACCGTTTGTGATGTGCCCCTCATCACAGACGGTTTTAGCCAAAAACTTTCTATGATGAGCATCATGTCATCATAGACGTTTTTTTGGCTAAAATCGTCTGTGATGTTGCCTCATCACAGACTGTTTTAGCCAAAAACCGTCTGTGATAAGCAGGAACTCATCACTGACTATTTTTGCGAAAAACTATCAGTGATGACACCTCATCACAGGCGGTTTTTGAAAATCGTCAGTGATGAGGGGTCTAATATGAGTCTTTTTGTAGTAGTGGTTGGGGAAAAGGCCCAGTCTACCTATTAGTTAGCCGATTAATCGGACTAAACCGTCTCAAATAGTTTAATTGAATGCAATTAACATAGTTGAACGATTAATTGACCACATAATCCGATTAATCTGTTGTTTTTCCATTAATCATCTATTTTTTCTCTGTTTATTCATGAAAATATTTAATTTTTATTCACTAAGTATGATAAATTAGTTTATAATATTGTGTCATAGTATGTATCTTGTGGATGAAGTATAAACAATGAAATGTAAAACATGTTTTGTAGAGTGATAATTTACGATAACTTTGGATAACTAAAATATTTCTAATTAATTCTAAATGTAAATAAATATATTAATAAAAACGCATAATTGCCTGTTAAATTCTGATTAATCGACCGTATTGTGATTAATCGCTTAGCAGTACCACCACTACTGCAGAGAAGGCCATTACAAACGGTTCAAAAACTTCATCACAGACGGTTTTATAAACTGTCTGTAAGCATGTATCAGTAACAATACGGTGCATCACAAAAAGTTTTTGAACCGTCAGTGAAGCACGTATCATAGACGGTTCATGGTACAATCCGTCTGTGATAATATGCTATCACAGATAGTTTGTATCAAGAGCTATCTGTGATAATATTTTTGCAGATCTGGTACACTTAAGGTTCCTGAAGATTTAGAAATTTATTTCACAAGTTTTGGAGTTTAGTTACAATAGTTACTCACATTTCAATCTTTAATGCATGGAAAGAAACTCATTTATGAGTTTAATTCAAACTAAGTTAGAATTTGAATATTTTTGTAGAAATGGAATGCTTATGGTCTCAGGAGTGTATAAAAATTTGTCCTATCTAATTTGGAGTCCATTTGCATATATTTTATAAATAGCATATTCTAGGCATTTAAATTCAAATTTGAATTTAAATTTTGCACGGAGGTCAAATTTGAAATATTTTTCCAAATACTGAAAATGCATAATTTTATATGAATTTATAAATTTATTTTACTCAATTTGGATAAAAATGCAAAATTTATTAAAGTTTCAATTGGCTCGGGTATGAAATTCACAGAAAAATGGAAAAATACGCTTTCACAATAGAGAAAACATGTTTTCCTATTTCCTGGGTTTCATGTGGATTTTTTGATTTTTCTCGTCACTAATAATTGGGACCCATCTGTCAGCGACTTATCCCCTTGTACCGGTTTGTTTTAATGTTTAAATCGGACTTAACTCACATGTCATATACACAAGATTTAAAATTGGTTTTAAACAAAATTTTAAAATGGCTGAGTGGTGGGACTTTTGTGGCAGTGACTTGGCTGTGAGGAGTCACTCACTCGGTGGGCCCGCTTGGCTACGACAAAAGACAGAGGAGGTGCAGAGGAGGCTCTGTAACATCCCAAAATTCAAATAAAATGAGAAATGGAAATTCTAAATTTGAATGTGCTTAATTTTGAACTTTCTGGCATTATTTGGTTTTCTTGGATTTTTTCCCTAAAGGAAAACCCTTTTTCTATTGAATTAGTGGAAGATAAATATATAGAAATAAAAATACAGAGTAATAAATTGAAAAAAAATATATTTAAATATAGAATATCTCTAGAACACTATTTATGTAGTTCAAGGCCATATGAACACATTTATTAATGAAAATAAGTATGAATTAATGAAGTTGGACTATAAATAGTGAGATTGCCAGAATAAAATAAGAATATACCGACCTTATCTCGAGCTAAAATTTTTACCTTATGCTCTTCAGCGATATCAAAATCTGTAGTAAAAATATCAAAAATAAAAAATTATATTCGATGCATTTAAAAAGTCCAAAACAGAAAACCTAGAAATTTCAATGATAGAATTTAATAAAAAATTATAAAGCCGATAATCTTCTAAAATTTTTATGAAAACCTTAAAATATCCATGGGATCAACCATAAAAATTGGTAAATAAAATAGACTAAATTTTCATCCTCATAAAAATCAAAAACAGAAAAGTGAAAATTTGAGCAACACGCTTGCTAGAATTTTTAAATTTTGTACACAAAATATTTTGAGCTGAAATTTTTAATGAAGGATAGAAACTATCTCCATATCACTCAGAATTTTTTTCAAAAATTGTTAAAAATGAATATTAGCTCATTTATTGCACTTAACCTTATCCTGTCCAGCACCTAGTAAGTCGGCTTGCTCCTTAGGTCACTGCATGTGGGCCTAACCCTTTCTTGACCCAACTTACAAATGACCTTGCCCTGTACCTTGGCCCACAAGTCAGTAACGCAGCACCCAGCCTCTGCCTTCTTCTTCCTCTGACTCGACGCTACCGCGACAACCAGAGATGGCCAAGATCGCTGCCATAGCACGCTTTGTGTGCAAGATTTCGGCGCCAAGCTCACCCGTGTTCTCACCTGGCTATGCCTCTCCCTACTACTCTTCTTCTCCATGAGCAGAACACAGCTACACCAAGCATGCCATTCCTCTGTGCTTAGTCATCCGAGCTCGCGTAAGCTTTGATGCACTGGCTGACATCACCCAACCATCAATACCCTGCCAAGTTGCTGCCACAGTTCGCCCTCTACGCAATTTGCGCTGCCAAGCCCATACTTTGCCCTGTTCTAGCATCGCAATTGAGTCGCAAGTTCACACCACTGTTGCTGCCACCATTTGCACCTATTTAAGGTAGCTGAGCTCCCTGCTATGCTCCGCACCATCTTGGCACCTCCTCCACCCACTCCTAGCTCTTCTCAGCCTGAGCTAAAGCTCAATTGCGCCACCATCCTCTCCAATTCCAGCGAGAACCTGAAAAGGGGGAAAACCCAATTCAATTGATACAGTGGGTAAACCTCAAATTCATTGAGCCTAGAACGACTTCGTGTATCCCTAAACATCTCACCAACAACATCTCCAGCTCTAGTTACCCGTATAGCCACCGCCACAAAGCCCATCTTCCCCAATTCCGATCGTCCAGTGGCAACTTGTCCTAGCTCTTCTTTGCCACAATTAGGAGGTAAAATGGGTTCCCACTGGCTCATATATGCTCTCCCTAACGTTCTTCAACTGCGAAAACTACTAGATCCTTTTCCCCACCAATCGACCATGGCGGCCACCGCATACTCACACTGGTGCACCAGCTCCAACCATTGCCAGCCACAATTGTGCTCACCACCAAACGCGCCGCAACATGTTAAGGCCCCATCACACCACCTCCCTAGGCTAATAAGCCCTATAGCGCCTCTGGCAAGGCCATGGCCGCCGCCCCTATTTTTTGCTCTAGCTGACAATCGGGTCCAATTTGATAGCCTCATCTCCTCACAGCCCACACAAGCCACTGACCCGCGGGGCCCATCCGTCAGCTGACACTGTTAATTCAGAAACCAGCGAAAATAACGAAGGACATTTTTGTTAATAGAAAACATATTTGCTTATTTTGATTGGATTTCCAAACTGACCACTATTCAAACCCTAATAAATTTAACATTTGAAGTCCAAATCCAGTCAAATAAATTTATGAATTCATACAAAATACTAAGCTTTTAGAATATGCAAAAATATTTAATTTTGAACATCATGTTGAATTAATTGAATTTAAATTAGTGAAAAGCCTATTATGGACACTAGATAAAATATGAAAACTATAACTCCTACAATAGTGAATTAAATTTCTACATGCTCCTAAGACCATAAGTAACCCTTTTCTACAAAAATATTTGAACTTGAATCTTGTTTAAATTAAATTTTAAATAGGCTATTTTTAGTGCATTGAAAATGCAAATGGCTATAACTAGTGCATATAAATTCAAAAAACGTGATACCAATTCTTAGGCCCTAATAGGACAATAGAATTCTTAGATATGTAAAAATATTTGATGTTTAATTAAGTTTGAATTAAGATCATAAATTGTTATGCTTTCAAAATATGTGTGCTTAGAACATAGTCAAGATACACATAAAACCTGTTTCTTTATGATATAGTGCGCAGGACCATTTAATGTTGCAAACATGATCAGAATTGATTACAGTCTGCATTAGTTTCTATTTATAAGATGAATTCTAGTCATAGAAATTCATATAGTAGTAACTATAGCCATTAATCTCTTAAATTGTGAAAACCAGTTTCTAGACCTTGTTGGGATCATAATATTCTTGGTTATACATAAATATTTCATATTTGATTTACACTAAGTTTATAAAAGACTTTAGGTGCTAGACGCATGTAATTAGTATCTTGCCATATAGCAAAAGTGTGTGTTAATGTAATAAAAACTAGCTTGTGAACATTCTATAGGACCATTCTTAAAATGTTCCTAAGGCCAAGACCGTAAAAATCTGCAAAAAGACCTAATCCTTAATTTAGGTTCATAATAGATTTCATTATCTAGGTGCATAAAAACAAAAACATTAATAACTTTCACAAATAAAAGCTGAAATATGCAAAACCAGTTTCAAGACACTTCTAAGGTCAAGATCCGCTAATGCCTCAAAAATAGTCGCATATCTATGTAAACTGCAGTGCAAGTCCAAAATGAAATCAAACCTCTTATAGCATATAATTTAAAAATAACTAAGATTAGGAAATAAATACAATATCACAAATAAACACTAATACCAATAAGACCAGCTTAAGAATGACCCCTAAGGCAAGACCATCCTATTTTGTACAAATAATTATATATAAGCATGCTTTGCATCTGAATCCTAGTAAAAAGCATAACCCTGCGTAATATAAACCCTAAAACTCAAAATGCAAATAAATGAACTTGAATAATGAGAAATCGTTGTTTAAAATATTTTTATAACCATAACCTTGTATTTTAGTTAATTTTGAAGTTGGTATTATTTGATTTCCTTTGCATCTTGTCATTATTGCTATACGTAATAACATGTAGACACCGACGTATCCGAAGCTACGACGGTCGACCATGACTTCGAGCCAGTATCTGAACCAACAAAGCAAGGCAAGCACCCCCTTTGATCATATTGTTACTAGTGTTTTAATTTTGTTTTATTTTATCAAATCTATTTATGCATGCGCGTATATTTAGTAGGTTTACTATATTGTGGTATTGGTAGTTATAACCCTATCTCATGGAACTTTCTTACTAAATATTGAATTGGGAACCTTGATAGCCCTAGAATAAGGTTAGACAATACATAATGTCAACATAGGTATACACGATTACTTAATGATCATGCTTAGCCATGCTTAATACAGAACCTTCT
Source organism: Otatea glauca (assembly GCA_036346275.1). Classification (NCBI taxonomy): domain Eukaryota; kingdom Viridiplantae; phylum Streptophyta; class Magnoliopsida; order Poales; family Poaceae; genus Otatea; species Otatea glauca. The sequence continues at coordinate 12,699,388 of CM070720.1, forward strand.
GGCTCTCTACAATTTAAAAAGGTTGGATATGATTAAAAAGGTTGGATATGACATTAAATGTTGTTGATATTCTTACAAAAATGAAAATAAAACTATGATTAAGAAGTGGGTGATTATTGGTGATAGCCGGATGTGAATGGGACTTGCACATAGATATGGGGAGTATATCGCCCATATCGGATTAAAAACCGAACTACTATGTTGTTTTTAAGCCAAAAAAATCGTACAACCACAAGTGCTTGTATGGGACAGCCTTAACCTATTAAGTTAGTTAAAATTGGCTTTGCACATTGGAAGGCTATAGTAGTATGGGCTTTTCTGTGACTGATTGCTCGAAGGGACATTTACAGCGAGGTGATTATGGATCAAACGTTTACCGATACAACGGTGTACGCCATGCTATGGGGAGAAGTGGGACAATGGGGTTGATGACCATTTGTCGTACAGTGATTGTACAAATATCTTTTGCCGTCATAGTATGGGTTTGATGTCACCAGATTGGTGCAAAGCAAGGTCTAAGTAATGTAACGGTTATGTCATGACTCTTTGCAGCACACCAAAGGAATGTGCTAATGATGTTGCACAAAGAGTTGGTCATGTCTTGTGGGTAACACAGTACACCTCTGCAGAGTGTAAATCTTTTCGAAAAGCTGCGCCTGTGGTCAAGGGCACTTGGTAAAGTCATCATATAGTTAGATGATTTGGTATTTTCAAAAATGAAAGATTTGGAAACATGTTTTGGAAAGTTTACATTTCAAATGATTCAATACTTTGCCATGTGTTGGTAAATATTGGTTTTAGCTGTGGTGACATGTATTGGCAAAGACTGGTTTTATGCCATGTGTTAGCAATGGATGATTGATGCTCATGTCATGAAGGACTATGAGTTATTACGTTACGCTTACATACTTGTTATTTCATATACATGTCAATTGCTTTTACAAATTTTGTTTGCAAATTACTACTTGATTTACATATTCAATTTTGCTTTATGCAAATTAACTGTAGAAGCCTCCCTTAACATAACCTGCATTTACTGCATTTTGTGATACACCTTAAGTCTTGGTGAGTACGAAATTTGTTGGTTTAGGTGAAGATAGCAAATCTCTAGATGACATATAGTTTGACGCAGGTTGCAGGAATTATATTAACGAGTCTTTCTAGGATTTATGCTTTGTTAGTTTCTTGAGGGTTGGATGGGCATACTACGAGACTTTTGTTTCTTTCCGCTACAATATATTCTAATTTTTAAGACTATGTTGTATAAATAGCCTCCGCTTTAATAATATTGTGTATGGATGTGATTCCAATTGTTGAAAATATGCGTGTTGGCCACTGATCATGAGACTAGTATTAATGTATGCACATAGATCATCCTTTTTGGTATTCTATACCAAAAAGGAGGGTCGTTACAGGCTCACCGGTGCTGAGGAGGGGCTGGAGATGGCTGGCTGGTGGTAGGGCGAGCACGAAGGTGACACAGGGAATCTAGGGGATAGCTTGATGGCGACTGAGCGTAGTTGGCGAGGGGTCTGCGACGAAGAGGTGCGCTAGAGAAGGGTTCGGTTGGCTGGGGAATAAGATGAATTATGCTTAAGCTTGCTCATCATGGGGCAAAGCATGTACGAGCTAGATGGAACTTGTTATAGGGTCTTACCAACAGGGAGGAGGGCCGGTGGGTGCTGACGTCGTGCAGTCAGAAGTGGAGAAGAAGAGTGCGGTGTGGCCGAAAGTAGAGAAGAAGATGTAGAGCACTAGGTCTAGAGCTACAAGGCAGAGTGGGATGGCACCACCAAGCACGGGCAAACTCTGCTGAAGCTTCGTGCACCGTCGAGACATGGTGGTGATCTTTCTGCCGTGGCACAGGATGGGCAGAGCAATATTTAGCTGAGGAGAAGGCAGATAGTGAGGACTAGTGACACTGCCAAGTGGGCCAGGGAAGGAGCGGGTCCCACACAGTAGTGTAATAGAAAAGAAAAAACTAGAGTTCTCCAGTTTGAGCAGAACAGGGTTTGGATTTAATTGACTCATCAAAAATTGTCAAATTTTTTTGAAACTTTGTATGATCCCAAGGAAATTCATATCCTACCAGAAAAATTTTAAACCATGATCTTGTTTATACAATTTTATAAAATTCTGACAAGCTCACTGTTTCTATTACTATTAATTATTTTCTATTTTTGATTTCTCTGAGGCTTTAAATTAGGTTAAATTCATTTGAAAAATTTTATGTGTGATGGGTTTACAGATGTTACAATAAAATTTTTAGATGATCAAATATGTACATTTTTATAAAATTCTGACAATTTTATTGCTGTTTATTAAATGTTTCAGTTTTTTATTGTCATGAAGCATCAAATTATATATAGTATTTCTAAAACTTTCACTACTACAGAATGTTACATCACTATCGCTTCATCTTTGTCGGTTCTTAAGTTTTTAGGAAAAAATGATTGTGATAGATGACTTAGGAGAGGCATTAATAATAATCACTATCGGTTCTCAGGTTAGAAGTGATTGTGATGTATCACTTGGAACATCACAATCGGTTCTTATGCGAAAAGTGATAGTGATGTGCATTATCATCACTATCGGTTTCCACATAAAAAGTGATAGTGATGAGCACGTACACATCACTATCGGTTCTTATGTGAGAAGTGATAGTGATGAGAATGCACATCACTATCGCTTCACACAAAAGAACCGATAGTGATGAGATCTCATCACTATCGGTTCTTTTGTGTGAAGCGATAGTGATGTGCATTCTCATCACTATCACTTCTCACATAAGAACCGATAGTGATGTGTACGTGCTCATCACTATCACTTTTTATGTGGAAACCGATAGTGATGATAATGCACATCACTATCACTTCTTGTATAAGAACCGACTGTGATTTGCATGATCACATCACTATCGCTTTTTATATGAGAACCGATAGTGATGTGCCTCGTTAGGTTGTTTATACCACTCGAGCTGGACTCTTCTCTGTTATTGTTCCAGAGGAGATTTCTCCGCCGCCACTCGAAAAAATAGCTCATATTCTGTGGTTGGAAGCAATACTTGGGTGAGAAAATTTGAAATCCTCAAGGGTGGGTGTTAAGAGGGTAAATTTGAAGCCCTAACTTGAGGAAATTTCCCTTCATTTTGCATAATTTGCTGTTTTCTTCAAAATGTGAGCATTCCTTCAAACCCCTTTAATTTTGCACTATGTAATTTTGATATGTCGCGAAGAAAGTTTAGATTGCACTAGTATTGTATATGTCCTATCAGATTTCACACTTTTTATTTGACAAGCACACATGTATTTAATTATCTTAATTTCTAGTGCTTTGATATTAATATGGAATTATTATTGCTGTCACCTGATGAATGTTAGAGTTTAGGCTGCGGAACCTACGTCTCCTGTTCGAGGATGCTTGTTTATAAATATACCGAACGAAATGGCATATTTATAAGCGAGCAGCCTCGAATTGTCTACATTCTTTGGATAGTTCGAGGATATGTGCTTTGGGCAAGTTCCTGAGCTGTGTTGTACAACTGCAGAGAAGATTTTGGTAGCGTCTCCCTGGTATTCTCCAGATACACACCCCTCTTGACATGTTGTCGAGACGTGTATATGGAGAATAGCGGGGAGATGCTGCCGAAATTTTCTCTAGAGTTGTACAACGGCTTAGGAACTTGTCCGAACCACATATCCTCGAATGGGATTTGGACCAAACCTATTTAGAGATTAAGAGTCATCGTTGGTACTCTTGTTTTGTTTCGTTGTAGTCAAAAGATTTGTAAGCTACTGCACTATATAATTAGATTGTTTGATATCATTGTTCATGTTAAAAATGTATGTCTCCTATCTAGGAAATTGGAAGCTCTAAACCAGGGAAGAATCTAGGTATCGATCGGGAGTACATATTTCATATATCTTGTAGGAAATTGTCCTCTATTTTGCAAAGGTAATATTAACTGAAATGATGTCTCAATATTTCAAATAGGTAGCTTGCTGTCGCTTCAGTTTTTGCTTAATTTATTGTGTGAAATTTAATTACAGATGATCCGTAAGGAATGAATGTATGACAAAAGCCGTGTGAGTGCTGAATTTGAGAGGGGTGTTAAGGAGTTCAAAAAAGTTGCCGAAGAGGACATAGTGAGGAGGGGTGTAAGCTTCATATATTGTCCTTGCATTGATGGCACCAATCTGAGAAGATTTAACAACTCAGCTCAAATTGAGGACCACCTGATTCGACGTGGCTTTGTGAGGAATTACACGTGTTGGATTCATCACGGGGAGACAGGTAGTACCCTGCCGGTATGCAACGAAGACACGGTGGAACCGGATGCTGAGTTGCAGTTTGATATGTTTGAGGAGGAGAATTTGGAGCAAATGTTGCGGGATGTGGAGGGTAATTACGGAAGAGAGTTTGAAAAGTTTAAAAGCTTGATGGAAGGCGATGCCCAACCACTGTTCACAAAGTTGCAAGCGAGAATACACCAAGTTGGGTTCGGTCCTCGCATTGTTCGAATCAAGGCAAAACACCGTTGGATGGATACAAGTCTCAATGCACTTCTAGTTCTTCTATCGGATCTGCTTCGAGGAGAAGCGAGTTGCCAACAAGCATTTACTGAAGCGAAGAAGCTATTGTGTCCCATGGGAATGGAAATAGAAAGGATACATGCATGTCAGAATGATTGCATCTTGTCTGTAACGCACATCAGGAGCTGCACATTTGTCCAGTTTGCGGTGTAGCTCGGTACAAACAAAAGGAGAAGCGTAACGACAAGAAGCGTAAGAGCCGGGGCAACGACGGTGAAGAGGTCACTAAAGGTGCACCGGCCAAGGTATTGTGGTACTTGCCCATCATTCCCCGTCTGGAGCGGTTGTTTGCAAATCCTAGAGAGGCAAAATTGTTGCATTGGCATTATGAGTCTCGAAAGGAAGATGGCAAGCTGAGACACCCTGCTGATTCGGCTCAATGGAGAAACATCGATTGGAAACATGAGGAGTTTGGTGCCAAAATGAGGAACATAAGATTTGGGTTTAGTACCGATGGAATGAATCCATTTGGTAACATGAGCAGTCGTCACAGCACGTGGCCAATTCTGTTGTGTATCTACAACCTCCCTCCTTGGTTGTGCATGAAGCGGAAGTATATCATGATGTCATTGCTAATCTCAGGACCCAAACAGCCGGGAAATGATATTGATGTATACCTTGCACCACTGATCGAGGATTTGGTAAAATTGTGGAATGAGGGGTCGTGGTGTGGGATGCGTACAAAAAATAGCATTTCACCCTACGAGCTATGGTATTTTGCACTATAAATGATTTCCCGGCCCTTGGTAATTTAGCGGGCTACACTACGAAAGGAGCCAAAGCGTGTCCTATTTGCGAAGAGGAGACTGAGAGCCTATGGCTGCCAAACTTCAAGAAAACTGTGTATATGGGTCACCGTAGGTTTCTACCTCAGAGTCATCGATACCGTAAGATAGATGACAAATTTGATGGGAAGAGGGAAGTCCGATCGACACCGCAGCCTATGAGTGGTAGGCAAGTATATTCACGTGTACAGGATATCGATGTACAGTACGGAAAGAGCCGTAAAGCTGTTCGTTCTAGGACCATTTCTTTAATGCGATCTCCTGCAAAGTTATTGACCCCGATGTGCTAGACAACTTACAAAGTGAGGTGGTGCAGACTCTATGTCAGCTTGAGATGCATTTCCCACCATCGTTCTTCGACATCATGGTCCACCTTGTTGTTCACCTCGTCAGAGAGATTAAGATATGTGGACCGGCATTCCTACGTTACATGTATCCGTTCAAGAGGTACATGGGTATATTAAAATCCGACGTGAGGAATCGGTCGAAGCCTGAGGGTAGTATTGTCGAAGGTTATGGTACTGAAGAGGTTATTGAGTTCTGCGTGGACTATCTCGGGAAAAGACAAGCAACGGTGTTCCTCTATCTCGCCATGAGGGCAGACTTCCTGGCAAAGGAACCGTTGGGTCGAAACTAAGGAGGCCACGGTTTGATATGTATTGCAAAGCGCATCTGACAGTCTTGCAGCACAACGCAGAAGTTGCAGGGTACATCGAGCAGCACAAGTCGATATTACTAGAAGAGAATCCACATATGTATGAGCTTTCCATCATGCGAGAACACAACGATAGATTTCTCACATGGTTCAAACAAAAGGCGAAGGTCTCTATTAGTGAGACTATCAAATGGTTAGCTGACGGACCTAGATTTAATGTACAGATATGGCAGGGGTACGATATTAATGGGTACACCTTTTACACTTAAAGTTAGGATGCGAAGAGTACTGTTCAAAACAGTGGTGTAAGCATAGATGATTTGTCCGATGAACATCACTCGATAGGAGGATCCTCAATAGCAATGAACTCTTACTACGGGGTGATCGAAGAAATTTGGGAGTTCGATTACGGAATATACCAAATTCCATTGTTCCGATATATGTGGGTGGGAGTTCCACATAGAGTAAATGTCGACAAGAGAGGTTTTACTCTTATGGATCTCAACAGACTCGCCTATAAAGATGACCCATTCGTACTTGCGAAGCAAGCAAATCAAGTCTTCTATGTGCGTGATCCGGCCAATCCGAGGTTGCACGTCGTCCTTTATGGCAAGCGGCAGATCGTTGGTGTTGAAAATGTCATAGATGAAGAAGAATACGACCAATTTGATGAAATACCTCCGTTTGCGGATGGAGCCTGTCTTAGTGGCGACGACGACACACATGGAGGAAATTACATGCATGTAGATCATCAAGAAGGGTTGTATTGTAAATAAAATGAGTACGACATTGTATTAGTTGCTACGTGTTTGAAATGTTCGTATTGTACATAACTGTAGTTTTGTGTTTGCACTGCACGTATCAAACTTTTACAATTTTTGTCAATGGATTGTGGTATGCAGCTACTTAATGCAAGAAAAATAAGGCACTGTACAACAAATCATTTCTCGAAATTTGCAAAATACTTGTCCTTCATTTGAGAAAGATTTGACTTTTTCTCTCTTTGATCAAAAATCATGCCTACAAAGTGAATTTGGCCTTGTTTTTTCAATGCTAACTCTTTTTTCCAAAATCCTTTTTGGAAAATATTTGTAGTATCACAAAGTATGTTCCTGCAAAATTTCAAAAAATTCCAACTATGTTTGCAAAAGTTATGGCCTTTTCACTCTTTGAACAGATATTTCTAGCTACAAGTTCAGAATTCATGGTTTGTGTGGAAAACAAATAGTGCAGTGAATAACATTTGTGTCGGTTCTTATAGGAAAGCGATTGAGATACACACTCAGTTTTCGAAATGAAAACATTATGTGCTTTGTGTTATTTGTGTCGGTTTTCGGAGTAAAACCGATAGAGATATTTCCTTATTTGTGTAGGTTTGCTCAAAAAACCGATTGAGATATGTAATCAGTTTTGTAAATGAAAACATAATAGTGCTTTTTGTCATTTGTGTCGATTTTTTCAGTGAAACCGATAGAGCTATGCTGTACTGACTCATCTGTGTCGGTTTTATAAACAAACCGATTGAGATAAGAACTCAGTTTTTGAGATGAAAACATTATGTGCTTTGTTCCATTTGTGTCGGTTTTTGGACTAAAACCTATAGAGATAATTAAATATTAGTGTCGGTTGGGGAAAAAATCGATTGAGATATGGGATATGGAACCCGCGGTTTTGTAAATAAAAACATAATAGTGCTTTTTTGTCATTTCTATCAGTTTTTCGAATGGAACCGATAGAGATATGATCTACTGACTCATCTGTGTCGGTTTTAGAAAAAAACCGATTGAGATATGGATTCAGTTTTCGAAATGAAAACATAATAGTGCTTTGTGTCATTTGTGTCGGTTTTTCGAGTGAAACCGATAGAGATATGTCTCATTTCTGTCGGTTTGGAATAAAAACTGATTGAGATATGTATTCAGTTTTCGAAATAAAATCTCTGTATTATTTGTGTCAGTTTGTGCAAAAAACCGATTGAGATATGTAATCAGTTTTGTAAATGAAAACATAATAGTGCTTTTTTTCATTTGTGTTGGTTTTTTCAGTGAAACCGAGAGAGCTATGCTGTACTGACTCATCTGTGTTGGTTTTAGAAACATATCGATTGAGATAAGAACTCAGTTTTCGAAATGAAAACATTATGTGCTTTATTCCATTTGTTTCGGTTTTTGGACTAAAACCGATAGAGATATTTAAATATTTGTGTCGGTTAGGGAAAAAACCGATTGAGATATGGGATATGGAACCCGCGGTTATGTAAATAAAAACATAATAGTGCTTTTGTCATTTGTGTCGGTTTTTCGAATGGAACCGATAGAGATATGATCTACTGACTCATCTGTGTCGGTTTTAGAAAAAAAACCGATTGAGATATGGATTCAGTTTTCGAAATGAAAACATAATAGTGCTTTGTGTCATTTGTGTCGGTTTTTCGAGTGAAACCGATAGAGATATGTCTCATTTCTGTCGGTTTGGAATAAAAACCGATACTAATGTTTCTCTATTTTTTGTGTCGGTTTCTGCATTAAAACCGATACTAATGTTCCTATATTTTTTGTGTCGGTTTTTTGGTGGGAAATGACAGCATTTGCCCTCGAACCAAATTAATACTGCCCAATCGCCAATTACATCTCGCGTGTACTACTTTTTCCCCACCCACGCGCCCTGTAGCCCTAGCATCCGGCCCCTCATCCACCCCGCCGCTGCCCCGATCGGCGTCGGCTCCTCCCCCCTGACGCCGCCCGCATTCCCTCTGTCGCCGACTTCGTCCACACCACCCCCACGCCTCCGCCGCCGGCGCCGCCCGCGCTCAACTACCGCCGACGCCGCCCACGCCACCCCACGCCTTGACGCCGACGCTGCCGGTGCCGCCGCACTACCTCTGCCACCGACGCCATCCACGGCACCCCCACGCCTCTGACGCCGACGCCGCCGGTGCCGCCCGCGCTCCACCGGTGACTCCCTCCACTCGCTCCACCGGTGACTCCCCCCACTGCATGGATCACAAACGCTCATTTGTGTTGTTGCAGAATATAATGTTGCTATATTTTTCTGTGAAAAAATAATGTTGCTATAATTTGCATCCGCCAATTGCTGCATATGGATCGGTTTTAGTGTACTGCTAGAAACTAGTGTTAAATTAGCAAGCAGATACCACTTTGATTGGCTTTAGTGTACTGCATCTGCCAAATGCTGCATATGCTTTGTTTCCTTTTGTCTCCTGCTGCTGTGACTGGCTTGTCATCCTCTGCTCTACTCTGCTTTTATTTGGTGTGCTCTGTTCGGACAGGCACAGGCTGTTGCTTGCATGGTGTACTAGTAGAAACCCCCTGAAATAATTGGCCTCTATTAGGTAGGTAATGTTTAGATTGAGCTGGTAGTAGCAACTGGAAACAGAGAGGCTTGTGTAGATGACTGGTTCTGGGTAGCTAGCTTCTTTGGAGATTCTTTCTTTCTGAAGGCAGTCCGTTTCTGCTTGGTCAGAAGGCTTGAAACTCTCTTTCAAAAAAGGCTTGAAACCCTGATGAAATGAAAAACAACGGTTCTTGATCTTCTTGGTATACCAATGAGCAATGTCGACTACGTAGTAGGTAAACTCTTGTGGTAGTGTTGCTTCCTTTTGTTTTCACTGTCAAAGATGTTCTGGACATGTGCTCATTTTTGGTTAAAACAGGAGGCTTTAATAATGCTCGACACAAGCCATTTGAGATTATTTAGTATAAAGTTAGCTTTGAAATGTATGGTTCCTTACTTCCAACATCCAAATTTTGTGAATTTAGTAACATATTGAGATTATTTAGTATCAATCAGTAAGTGATATCTTCTCATTCAGTGCAGGGTTTATAATGTTTCCTTTACTGATTTCAACCTCTCACGGAATTTTAATTGTCTTTTGGCCATGTTTTGTACGCACCAGCTATATGTATGTAGTGGTGCAATTTTCATTATTTTCTCATATATGGTTATTTACTCGTCATATTATTATGCAGCTTTTGACTCTGTTAATTGAGATCGTTATTTCAAACATAATTGCATATTATTTTTCTTTTTCATCTCAGCATTTGCTAGAGTTTAGGTTGCGTAAGCTACGTCTCCCGTTCGAGAGTGCTTATTTATAAATATGCTAGAATAGCATATTTATAAGCAAGCAGTCTCGAATTGTCCACGTATTTTGGACAGTTCGAGGATATGTCGTTCGGGCAAGTTCCTAAGCTGTTGTACAACTCACAGAGTAGATTTCGGTACCGTATCCCTCGTGTTCTCCAGATACACACCCCTCTTGACTAGTTGTCGAGATGTGTATCTGGAGAACAGTGGGGAGATGCTGCAGAAATTTTCTCTGGAGTTGTACAACGGCTTAGGAACTTGCCTGAACCACATATCCTCGAATGGGATTAGGACCAAACCAATTTAGAGATTAGGAGTTATCGTTCGTACGTACGGAGTAAAGGTCAACATACGGACCTTTCTTGAAGATCTTTCATTCATCTATTACTCTACTGCAATATTCAGCTACCAATTGCTTTATCTCATGTCCAATATATGACCATGTCAGATAAGAAAACTCAAAATGTCGCAATTAGAGAGCATCGGCTCATCGCCAGACAGAGTAGACGGTGCTCCTGTGGGGCCGAGCCAACTTCCATGTGTTGAGCCGAGCCAACTTCCATGTGTCGAGCCGAGCCAAGTTCCAACTGTCGAGGGGCCGAGGAAGGTGAGGAAGGCCCGAGGACCGAACAAAGGGGCCACAGGGAAAACGCCGCAGGTTCTCCACTTGATGCCACGGGATTTGCACGGTCCTCCAAGTACAAGGGCGATACCGCTCATTCCTCGGCCAATTGGCGAGGGAGAGACTACCCATAACGGTTAAGGATTGGAGAAAGGAGGTCAGCGCCGAGCAGAAGAACCGGCTGTGGGAAGAGGTTAAGGGAAAATGGATTATAGAAGAGGAGGATGAAAACAATGCCAAGAGATACGCCTTGAAGAGGATGGGTGTGGCTCTGAGGCACTTCAGGGTCTACATGCACAGTGAGTACGTGCTGAAAGGCTGTACACCGTTCGAGAGGTATCCGTTCGTGATTCCCGATGTTTGGGATGAGTTGAGGAGGATCAAGATGACGCCCGAGGCGGGGGAGTTGAGACAGAAGAACGTTGCTACCCAGAGGCAGAACACGCACGCGCACCACCTCGGTTTAGGCGGCTACGAAGCGAAGAAAGCAGAATGGGCGCGACTAGCCGAGGAGTGCGCGATCTCCGGGACAGCGATGCCTTACTCGCACATATGTGAGGAGCGGGCACGTGACTGGGTATTAGCGAGGACAAAGAAAACCATGGTCAGGCAACTGGTAGTAGCAAACCCCGTCACTGCGCAAGTCGTTTCCACCATCGTAAGATATAAAACTTAGTACATTGCAGTCAACCATTCTTGTCGTATTTCAAATCTAATTCATACTCGCTTCTTGCAGGAGGAGGTATCGCAGAGGAAAGAGCAGGGGACCTTTGTTAGTCAAGGGTCAAATGACATACTGTCCTCGCCGATCGGGAAGCTCGACCATCGTGGCGGGTATTTGCGCGAGGCGGGGCATCTGAAGAAGTCCTACTTCCAAGATGGCGCTGGTAGTAGCAGATCGAGATCGTGGGAGGCACGCGTGGGCGCCTCAAGGACACGCTCACGTGCGGCTCGGGGAGGAGAACAAGGAGGAGATGAGGGGAGATGGCGGCGCGTGAGGAGGAGATGAGGGGACATGATGGCACGTGAGGCGCTGAGGGCCGAGATGATGGCGATGGTCTCCTGCAGTCGAGCCGGATGCCCCGCCTACAGAGAAACTTGTGCCCCACTAAGTAGCAGCGGTTGCAAAATGATAAGTCTGGTCCCAGTGAAGGTAATAATTAATTTTGCTTAACTTAAAGGTGCGGGGGTAACTTCGTATGTTTTCTCTCAAGTTGCGCACTTTTTGCAGGTATTGAGGCTGCACGCGGGGTTGCATTTCCATGCAAGGAGACTGACAAGGTGCATGGTCAGCCTTTGGGGAAGGGCTACATGAGGGTCCAGGTGGACTACGTCCATGAAGCCTTTTTATCACATGTGTTCGAGTTCCCCCCAACGAAGACATCACCACCCTCGGGCAAGCGCTGATGTCGTTCATCAAGTGGCTGTAACACCCTAATTTTTGCTCTAACTTAAATTTTGGAGTATTTTTATTTTTTTGATTTTTTTTGGGAATTTATTTAAATTTAATTGGATTTATTCAAATAGGGCTTTTCTTGAAAACAATTGAATAATGGAAAAGTTTTTGCAAAGTTTTATTGCAAATATTTTAATTGAGTTCCAAATATCTCAAAGTAATTTCTGGAATTTTTCTAGAATTTTTCTGCTATTTTAAAAGCTCCAAATGATTTAATTGAATTTCTAGAATTATTTTAAATGTGAAATGATTTTAAAATCAGTTGAGCGATAATGGGCCGAGCCCATTCTTGTGCGTGTCGCCGCCCAACCGCGCGAAACCCTAAGCGTCGCCGGTCCGAGCCGTTCGATCGATCGGATGCTGTGAGTGAGCCACGTCGTCGCGTCGTGCGCCTTGGATCATCGCCGCCGAGCGGTGGGAGAGGCCACGTCGGTTGTCTTCGCGAGATCACCGGAGCTAATGCCGCCCGACCGTTTCCGCTCGTTCGCCGCTGTAGCGCGCACGTCGAGGCCCCTTAAAGTGCACCGAGTAGCGCGTCTGACAGAGCTCCTTTCGCTGCGTCTTTTGACTCCTCGCGCGCGCGTCGAGACGCTCTAGAGACCACGGGAGAGCTCGCCGTAGTTGTTCCTCTGTGCCGCCACTGTTCTCCGCCGTTTGCTTCGTCGTCGGTCCATTTTCGCCGTCGCCGAGGTCACGGTCTCTGCCGAGTCAAGCCTCGTCGAATCGCTAGATCTTCTCATTGGGAACCACCGAACGCCGTCGACTCGTCGTCTTCCTCATCTCCGGCAAGCTTGCACCGCCGCACGCCATCGTCGGACTCCGAGCATCGTTGACCGTCGGATCTGCAAGGAGGGGTAAGGATCGTGCCACGTCGCCCTTCTCTGGTTATATTTAGTTTGTATCTATGCCGTTAGATCTGTTATGGACGGTGCGGTTTAACCTAAGGTTTACCGTTAGTTGATCTTGATCGTTAGATCTAGAGCGAGCGGCTTGGATTAGATCTAGTTTCTGCGATGTGTTTTGTCTTAGCCGTTGGATCGTTAGTGAGCACGCGTGAGATTGTGCCGCGTGGCGGCTGAATAATAAACACTCGGTACCGTGGGCGTTGGATTTAGATCGAGCGGCGGTGTGAGTAGATCGGTGGCGCGCGGATCCGTGCCGTTCAAATTTGAAAGTACGACGGAGATGGCGCGCACCCCATCGAATCACGTGCGGGCGCGTGTGGCGTTGGTGAGGTGAAACCAGATCGAGCCGTTGAGTTGGGCGCACCGTTGGATGCGTGGCGCGTGGGGCGTGGAGTCGCGGCGTCGCCGAACAGCGCGGGGTGAGATCCGGCCGTTGGATGAGCGAGCGATGCGGATCTTGCCGCGTGTCGCGTCGGGATTGGCTGCACATCGTCGCCGACGCCACGGCTGCGTCACCGGTGCATGAACACAGTCTTTGCCGATCCACGGTGGACGAGCCGAACCGTGGACCCGACCCATGAATCAAACAGCGTGGCGGCACTAGAGGTCGCCACGTGTCGTGCTGACGTCATCGCTGACGTCATAAATATGTTATATATTAAAATATTTTGACCGAAATTCTTTTATGTTCTGACATCATCATGATGCAATGCTGACATCATAAATGCGAATTTTCAGTATAAAAATAATTGGGAAAAATCGGATTACTTAATTTCTGTATTTTCAGATTTTATTCAAACTTCAAATGACTATAACTTTTGCATTTTAACTCGGATTTGGGTGATTCAAATTTCTAAAAATTCATAAAATTATGATATATTTAATGATGAATTTTATTTGAACTTTTGAGGCAATTTAGTCCTTTGTATTAGATTTTTATTGTATATTTTTGTTTGTCCGCGTAGACGCAAATTTGTCGGAAAGTTTCGAGGAAGAATTCGTCACTCAAGACCAAGCTTCGGAACACGACCAGCAACTCTTTGAAGGCAAGTGATGCTTTGATCATTTTGATCCTAGGTTTTTAAAATGTAGTTTATGCTTTGAAACTATGCATGCTTATTTATTTAAAATGAATTTAAATGGATTTGGGATAATGTAGTTAATCAACCCATTTTGTTATGCCACCTTGAATTATTAATTGTATGCCCTAAATCTTTGTCACCCTAAGTTTGATTATATTAGTTGGATGTTAATATTGTGCCAACACGGGAGGCTAGACTGTGAGTAGATGCTTAGCCTTGCAACGAGTCATGAATGATCTTTCAGAAAAATGCTACAAAATTGACTAATGGAATATTGAATGTATTTTGGAAGTGGTGTGATGATGCTACATGATGATATGGAAGTATGGTGACTGTGTGGTTCCATCTCGATGTTGAGTTATTCTTGGCATGTGTTGCACAATAATCAACTGGGTGAGAAATGATTTAGACTGGGGCAAGTGGCAAGAGGCTGTGTGCATGGTGGGCCTGTGTGGCATTGGGTTGATGAGTGTTGTGAGTTTGTGTGCCACAATGGGCTGTGTGCCACTGTTGAGTGTTGGAAGTCTTGCCTTGGTCAGTTAAGGACTTCACCTTGCAAGCCTTTGATCTGAGTCACCCGTACAACCACATGTCGATATGGGACAGACCTAGTTGACTAGGGTTACGATATCTTTCCTCGATACCTCGGGGTGACAGACACAGGGTGTATTTGTATGGGGCGTGCACGTGCTACGGCTTGGTGCCCATCCAACGGTGATTGGCGGTCCTATACTTGGCTCTGTGTGAGGAAGTGATAGTGAAGGCAATACGGAGAGGTTCTTTGGTTAAGGTAGAGGTTCTGAAAAGCATTGTTGCGGACAATCACACTGTGGTGGCGGTCAGATCTTGTGGGTAAAGTGTACAACCTCTGCAGAGTGTCAAAACTATTCGAATAGCCGCTCATGTATTGAGCATTTCTCGGGATTACAGTCAAGGGTAGATTTTCATAAACAAAATGTGGGAAGGGTGGCTGTGTGCCAAGTGTTAAAAATGAACTATTAAGGTGTGTGCGAGAATCTGCGATGAAAAACCATTTGAAGAAATTAGTATTACTTATAACTGTTCCAATGCTTTAATCTAATTAAGACATTGGTTTAAAAATGTCGTTGATGCAAAAGAACCATTTAAGCCCAACCTTTGGAATAAGCTTTGCATATAGTAATAGTGTTGCATCTGTGCATTACTTGTTGAGTGCCTTGTGTACTCACCCCACCTTGCTTATCAACCCCAACATCGGTGGATGAGACTACACCGGCTTGGGAGGAGGAGTACATCGAGGATTGAACAACTAGGGGCAAGCCCGATCGGTTGCTGTGGCGGATGAAGGCTTCCACGACCTTTTCTTATGTTCATTGCTATTTCTTTACTTTGAATAATGTAAGCCCTGTGTGGCTGACTTATCTGTAAGGAGACCATAAGGTCGTACAACTCGGTTTATATACATGTTGGCACTAATTATTCTTATATCTTCGTGAATGTCCGTGATGTGCAACCTGTGCCTGATGTGTGTGTGCTAGCGTGATCTGGATCGCACAGAATACAGAGGGTCGGATCTGCGAGTTCGGGGCCCGGCAGAGGTGGTATCGAGGCGGTGGATCGTAGGACTTGACCCTAGTTTGGTTGTGCCTAGGAGGGTAAAACTATTTTCTAAAGACCTAATCAACTTGAGCAAGAATATCAATGAAATCTTGACTTATCTCTTCTCTCTTGTTTCATACCTATCTTTGAATTTTTATTATTCTCTGTTTAATTTAAACAAGGTTTGTTTTGGCAGATGAGGATGATCCATACCTATGGAGAGCGCCCGGAGGATACGCCATGGAGTTATGGCGTATGATGCACGATTGCTCGGAGGTTTTGACAGACCAACGTGTCGAGGACTTGGTGGTACAGGCGGGACTTGGCGTTGCACAGGATGTCAAGATTACAGTGTATGCTCGGGAAAGGACGAGGCGAGCCGTCCTATCTACATCACGGTCGAGGTCTTTTTGAGGCGGAATCCGAGAGACGGCACGACGAGCGTCTGGCGGTTGCCCGCACTTACTTCGGAGAGTTGGAGGGCACCGTCTTCGTCACCATCCACGTCGAGACAATCGTTTGGAGAGGATGGAGCTTGCGAGAGGAGGACGCCACTATCTCCCACCTGGCGAGTACGTCATCGCCCGAGGACGCCTTGGGCGAGACAATCCAGAGGCTGCGAGAGGACCCGCGGCGAGGTCACGGAGGCGAGGATCCACCGCGGGAGGGCTTAGCTCATTCCATGCGAAAGATCCGGGAGTTGGAGATGGCTTTATGCGGACCGAGCTGAGCGATCTGAGTTACACATCCGATCCGGAGGAGCAGGCGAGAGGCACCGGTGCAGAGCGAGCAGCCGGGACCAGCGAGTCGATGGGGTCTTTGCACCGATTGCGTGTAGGTCTTGAGATCGATTCGCCCGATGCGGAGCACCCACGATGTATGCTCGGGGAGCCGCGGCCGGGTTGGCTCGATGGTGATCGAGTCTAGCGAGGTTAGTGTTGAGACTCGAATAATTGAGTCGCGTCTTTTCTTCAAAGTCACCATTAGGTGTGAGTCGTCATGGATTCCTATGTCGCTTACTTGTTTTTCGTTGTGAGTGTCTCGTATGTGTTGCATTGCCCTTAGGCACTTGTGAGCAACCATACGCCTTATATTATATCAATAAAGTGGCTAAATAATTTAAGTTACACTGTTTCCCCATAAGTTCTTTTACTCGTCATGCTTTCTTCTTTTCTTAACCTTGGAAGCTTGCAGCAGATGGTGAGGACACGTGGAAATGTTGGAGCAGTGGAAGTGGAGCTAACCAGTGGACAACGTAATGAAGAGCCGATTCCTCAACCGCCGCAGTCGATATGCGAACACAGGAGCCTTCTTGATGCCAGGACTCAACTTATGAACACAATGGTTCAAACCATGCGGCAGATATCCAACCAAGCTCTGCGAATGTTCAAGCCGGGGTAACCATGGACCACACCCCTACTCAAGGTTGTCGGAGTTTATGAGAACCCGTCCACCTACCTTCTCGAACAACGCCAATCCATGGAGGCGGACGATTGGCTAAGGACAATCGAAAGGAAGCCGCACATTACCCGGTGTGTAGGACATGAGAGGGTACTCTATGCCTCTCATCAACTCGAAGGGACTGCCGAGAATGGTGGGAAAACCTGCGCGCTCATGAGGACCCACAGAGTATCACGTGGGAGAATTCACCTCGACTTTCCGCCAGTACCATGTACCCGAGGGTATCATGGATCTCAAAAAGGAGGAATTCCGGAGCCTCAAGCAAGGGGGCCAGTCAGTGGCCGATTACTTGAACAAATTCACCCAACTGGCACGCTACGCACTGCAGGGCGTGGCTACGGATAAGGCAGGACAATCCCGCTTCATGAAGGGATTGAATGCGAGGTTGCAGTGGGGCCGATCACCCACACATTCCACGACTTCCAAGAGCTAGTTAACAAAGCTCTTATCTTAGAGGACAAGCGCCGAGAGTTGGATGACAACGAAGCGCAGAATTGCACAACAAGGAGGTCGTCGAGCCGCGAGGCGAGGACGGCACACCCAGCGATTCATCGGTACCAGCCGGAGGCAATGATAGGGCACCACTGGCGCAAATCGCCCGATGGGTCGAATGTTCGAACTCGGCCAGCGTGGCACAAATCGAGGAACCTCTCGAGCGGTGGGAAGGCGTTGCTATCATTGCAATGAAATGGGGCATTTGCCAACAATTGCCCTAAGAAGGAGGTGTCACCCGGTCCGCTTTAACACAGGGAACACACGGCAAGGACTCCGCGCCAATTGTGAACGCGGGGCATCAACAGCAAAGAACTCCATCCCAAGGAACTGCACGAGGCCGAGTCAACCACATTACGACGGATGAAGTGCGAGCGCCACGGATGTTATCTTGGGTAAGTTCCAAGTAAACTCGATGCCGACTCTTCGTTTTATTCGATTCGAGCTTCACATTCATTTATTTCCGAGATTTTGCTGTTCAAAATGATATGGATATAGTGAATCTTAAATGTGTGCTTATAGTCCAATCCCCTGGATCAGAACTCCGATCTAAAGTAGGATGTTCTGGGGTAAGACTAATAATTAATGGAGTTGAGTTCCTAGCAAACTTAATCGTCCTTAATACCCAAACCTTGGATGTTATCCTGGGAATGGATTAGTTAACCAATCACAAGGCGATCTTGGGTGTGGAAAAAGAGTCATATCGGTCGAGAGCCGGATGGAGAGAAGATTGAATTTGAAGCAAAATCGGTGCGAGATGGACAATTGATGGTCAACGGCATGAAGATCGACTTAGAAGAAGTTTCCATAGTCAATGAATATCCGGATGTTTTCGGAAGATTTACCCGAATGCCGCGATAGAGATATTGAGTTCGTGATAGAGTGGTTCGAGGACAGCTCAATAGCTAAGAGACCTTACAGGGATGTCCACGGAGGAATTGGTGGAAATGAAGAAGCAAATTGAAGAACTCTGGAAAAAGGATTTATAAGACCTAGTTCATCACCATGGGGAGCACCTGTCTTATTCGTCAAGAAGAAGGACGGGAGTTTTAGGATGTGTATAGACTATCGTGCACTCAATGATGTGACGATAAAGAATAAGTATCCGCTACCCAGGATCGATGATTTGTTTGACCAGCTGAGAGGAGGAGGAGTATTCTCCAAAATTGATCTCCGATCAGGATACCATCAACTGAAGATCCGATCAGAGGATATCCCGAAGACTTTGTTTTCGTCAAGATATGGACACCACGAGTTTACAGTGATGTCTTTTGGTTTGACAAAAGCACCAGCATATTTCATGAACTTAATGAATAAGGTTTTTATGGAATATTTGGATAAGTTCGTCATCGTATTCATAGATGATATCCTTATCTATTCCAAGACGAGAGAAAGCACGAGCATTTGAGGCTAGTCCTTGAAAAGTTGAGAGAGCAACAGTTGTTTGCAAAATTTAGCAAATGTGACTTACGGAAAAATAAGGTGGAATTTCATGGACACATAATGACAATGAGAAGGAGTTGCGGTAGATCCAAAGAAAGTGGAGACGGTTCTACATTGGGAACAACCCAAGTCGGTAACCCAAATCCGTAGTTTCCTTGGAATGGCGGGTATTACCGTCGATTCATCGAAGGATTCTCTACGATTGCGAGACCTCTTACGCAATTGTTGAAAAGGAAAAGAAATTCTTATGGGCCTTTGAGTGTGAGAAGAGTTTTCGGGAGTTGAAGAGGAGTTTAACATCGGCTTTGTATTAGTTTTACAGACGTTCATCAAGGCTTCGACATCTATTGTGATGCATCGCGTCGAGGATTGGGATGCATGTTGATGCAAAATAGGAAGGTAATTGCCTATGCATCGAGGCAATTGAGACCACATGAGGAGAACTATCCGACCCATGATTTGGAATTAGCTGCGTAGTGCATGCACTAAAGATATGGCGTCATCATCTCATCGGAAATAGATGTGAAGTGTATACTGAGATCATAAAAGTCTTAAGTATATCTTCACAAGTGACCTAAATATGAGGCAAAGAAGATGGTTAGAGTTAATCAAGGATTATAATGTGGGAATTCACTACCATCCTGGTAAAGCCAACGTAGTGGCAGACGCCTTGAGCAGAAAGAACCACAGTGTGATTATGCTGTTGGAAACAGGTCAGGCGGAATTGTGTAAGGATTTCCAGAAATTAGAACTGGAAATGGTACCAGAAGGATTCCTAGCAACTTTGGAAGTAAGACCTACCCTGAAAGATCAGATCAGGGAAGGGCAGAAAGATGATGATAGGATCAATAGAATTAAGAGCAAAATGGATGAAGGCAAAGCAAAAGATTTCAAACTGGATGAACAAGGTACTATGTGGTTTAAAGAGCGCATTTGTGTGCCGAACAAAAAGGAGTTGAAGCAGTTAATTCTGGAGGAGGCTCATGACTCCATGTACTCAATTCATCCAGGAAGTGCGAAAATGTATCAAGATTTAAAGGAAAGATTTTGGTGGCCAAGCATGAAACGAGAAGTCGCCGAATATGTTGCATTATGTGACATATGCCAAAGAGTCAAAGCTATGCACCAAAGACCAGCAGGGCTATTACAACCCCTAAAGATACCTGAATGGAAATGGGAAGAAATTGGTATGGATTTCATAACCGGATTGCCCAGAGCGCAAAGTGGATATGATTCTATATGGGTCATAATAGATCGTTTAACTAAAGTGGCACATTTCATACCCGTGAAGACCACCTATTAGGTGACCGGTTAGCGAGAACTTTATATGGCACGGATCGTGCGCTTGCAGTGAGTAAAGAAGATAGTGTCGACGAGGTACCCAATTTACCTCCGATTTTGGGGTAAGCTACATGAGGCAATGGGGACTCGTTTGAACTTGATCTGACCTACCATCCGCAGCGGATGGTCAAGCGGAGAGGGTTAACCAGATATTGGAAGATATGTTGAGAGCTGCGCTTTAGCATATTCAACCTCATGGGACAAGTGTTTGCCTTATCTGAGTTTAGTTACAACAACGATTATCGAGCGAGTTCTGAGATGTCTCCATTTGAAGCTTTGTATGGTCGGTCTGTCGAACACCGTTGAATTGGAATGAGACAGGCGAACGACATGTTTTTGGACCAAACATTCTTCAGGAAGCGGAAAAACAAATCACCCTGATCAGGGAAAGATTGAAGATTGCACAGTCAAGGCAGAAGAGCTATCGCGACAACCGTCGCAGGAGGCGAGCTTTGAACCCAAGATTTTGTGTACCTTAGAGTCACACCTCTCAAAGGAGTTAGAAGGTTCCATGCAAAGGAAAGCTCGCACCGGATATATCGGACCATTCAAGATCTTGAGCCGCAGAGGTGAAGTTGCTTATCGATTGGAGTTACCACCATCTTTGGCGGAGTGCATGATGTATTCCATGTATCACAATCAAGAAGTGTCTTGAGTACGGAAGAGCAAACACCTTTGGAGGCCATTGAGTGCAAGAAGATCGACCTACAAAGAACATCCGATGAAGATTACGGGCGTAATGGACCGAGAGACAAGGAACAAGTCAACACGTTTCGCAGAATTCAATGGAGCAACCATTCGGAAAGTGAAGCAACATGGGAGCGAAGAAGATCTGAAGAAGGAGTTCCTAACCTATTTACGTAGACGACCACAATCTCGGGGCGAGATTACATTAAGGAGGTTTGTAACACCTAATTTTTGCTCTAACTTAAATTTTGGAGTATTTTTATTTTTGTGATTTTTTTGGGAATTTATTTAAATTTAATTGGATTTATTCAAATAGGGCTTTTCTTGAAAACAATTGAATAATGGAAAAGTTTTTGCAAAGTTTTATTGCAAATATTTTAATTGAGTTCCAAATATCTCAAAGTAATTTCTGGAATTTTTCTAGAATTTTTCTGCTATTTTAAAAGCTCCAAATGATTTAATTGAATTTCTAGAATTATTTTAAATGTTAAATGATTTTAAAATCAGTTGAGCGATAATGGGCGAGCCCATTCTTGTGCGTGTCGCCGCCCAACTGCGTGAAACCCTAGCGTCGCCGGTCCGAGCCGTTCGATCTGATCGGATGCTCGTGAGTGAGCCACGTCGTCGCGTCGCGTGCGCCGGATCATCGCCGCCTGAACGGTGGGAGAGGGCCACGTCGGTCGTCTTCGCGAGATCACGGATCTAATGCCGCCAACCGTTTCCGCTCGTTTACCGCTTTGTAGCGCACGTCGAGGCCCCTTAAAGTGCACCGAGTAGCGCGTCGACGAGCTCCTTCGCTCGTCTTTTGACTCCACGCGCGCCGTCGAGGCGCTCTAGAGACCACGGAGAGCTCGCCGTAGTTGTTCCTCTGCGCCGCCATCGTTCTCCGCCGTTTGCTTCGCCGTCGGTCCATTTCCGCCGTCGCCGAGGTCACCAGTGCTCTGCCCGAGTCAAGCCTCGTCGAATGCGCTAGATCTTCTCGCCGAGGAACCACCGAAACGCCGTCGACTTCGTCGTCTTCCTCATCTCCGGCAAGCTTGCACCGCCGCACGCCAACACCGGACTCTGAGCATCGTTGACCGTCGGATCTGCAAGGAGGGGTAAGGATCGTGCCACGTCGCCCTTCTCTGGTTACATTTAGTTTGTATCTGTGCCGTTAGATCTGTTATGGACGGTCTGGTTTAACCCTAAGGTTTACACGTTAGTTGATGTTGATCGTTAGATCTAGAGCGAACGGCTTGGATTAGATCTAGTTTCTGCGATGTGTTTTTGTCTTAGCCGTTGGATCGTTAGTGAGCGCGTGAGATTGTGCGCGTGAGCGGGTGAATAATAAACAGCTCGGTACCGTGGGCCGTTGGATTTAGATCGAGCGGCGGTGTGAGTAGATCGGTGGCGCGGATCTGCGCGTTCAAATTTGAGCGTCTGGCGGAGATGACGCCGCACCCCATCGAATCACGTGCGGGCGCGTGTGGCGTTGGTGAGGTGAGACCAGATCGCATCGTTGAGTTTGGGCGCACCGTTGGATGCGTGGCGCGGGGGCGTGGAGTCGCGGCGTCGCCGAACCGCGCGGTGAGATCCGGCCGTTGGATGGCGGCGATGCGGATCTTGCCGCGTGTCGCGTCGGGATTGGCTGCGCATCGTCGCTGACGCCACGGCCTGCGTCACCCGGTGCATGAGCACAGTGCTGCCAATCCACGGTGGACCAGAGCCGAACCGTGGACCCAGCCCATGAATCAAGCAGCGTGGCGGCACTAGAGGTCGCCGCGTGTCGTCGACGCGTCATCGGCGACGCCATAAATATGTTATATATAAAATATTTTGACCGAAATTCTTTTATGTTACGACGTCATCATGATGCAATGCTGACGTCATAAATGCGAATTTTCAGTATAAAGATAATTGGGAAAAATCGGATTACTTAATTTCTGTATTTTCAGATTTTATTCAAACTTAAATGACTATAACTTTTGCATTTTAACTCTGATTTGGGTGATTCAAATTTCTAAAAATTCATAAAATTATGATCTATTTAATGATGAATTTTATTTGAATTTTTGAGGCCATTTAGTCCTCTGTATTAGATTTTTATTGTATATTTTTGTTTGTCCGCGTAGACGCAAATTTGCTTGGAAAGTTTCGAGGAAGAATTCGTCACTCAAGACCAAGCTTCGGAACACGACCAGCAACTCTTTGAAGGCAAGTGATGCTTTGATCATTTTGATCTCAGGTTTTTAAAATGTAGTTTATGCTTTGAAACTATGCATGCTTATTTATTTAAAATGAATTTAAATGGATTTGGGATAATGTAGTTAATCAACCCATTTTGTTATGCCACCTTGAATTATTAATTGTATGCCCTAAATCTTTGTCACCCTAAGTTTGATTATATTAGTTGGATGTTAATATTGTGCCAACACGGGAGGCTAGACCGTGAGTAGATGCTTAACCTTGCAACGAGTCATGAATGATCTTTCAGAAAAATGCTACAAAATTGAATAATGGAATATGGAATGTATTTTGGAAGTGGTGTGATGATGCCACATGATGATATGGAAGTATGGTGACCTGTGTGGTTCCATACTGATGTTGAGTTATTGCTGGCATGTGTTGCACAATAATCAACTGGGTGGGAAATGATTTAGACTTGGGCAAGTGGCAAGAGGCTGTGTGCCAGGTGGGCCTGTGTGGCATTGGGTTAATGAGTGTTGTGAGTCTGTGTGCCACAATGGGCTGTGTGCCACTGTTGAGTGTTGGAAGTCTTGCCTTGGTCAGTTAAGGACTTCACCTTGCAAGCCTTTGATCCGAGTCACCGTATAACCACATGTCCGATATGGGACGGACCTAGTTGACTAGGGTTACGATATCTTTCCTCCGATACCTCGGGGTGACAAGATACGGGGTGTATTTGTATGGGGCGCGCACGTGCTACGGCTTGGTGCCCATCCAACGATGATTGGCGGTCCTATACTTGGCTCTGTGTGGGGAAGTGATAGTGAAGGCAATACCGAGAGGTTCTTTGGTTAAGGTAGAGGTTCTGAAAAGCTTTGTTGCGGACAATCACCGTGTGGTGGCGGTCAGTATCTTGTGGGTAAAGTGTACAACCTCTGCAGAGTGTCAAAACTATTCGAATAGCCGCTCATGTATTGAGCATTTCTCGGGGATTACAGTCAAGGGGTAGATTTTCGTAAACAAAATGCGGGAAGGGTGGCTGTGTGCCAAGTGTTAAAAATGAACTATTAAGGCTGTGTGCCGAGAATCTGCGATGAAAAACCATTTGAAGAAATTAGTATTACTTATAACTGTTCCAATGCTTTAATCTAATTAAGATCTTGGTTTAAAAATCTTTGTTGATGCAAAAGAACCATTTAAGCCCAACCTTTGGAATAAGCTTTGCATATAGTAATAGCGTTGCATCATGTGCATTACTTGTTGAGTGCCTTGTGTACTCACCCCACCTTGCTTATCAACCCCAACATCAGTGGATGAGACTACACCAGCTTGGGAGGAGGAGTACATCGAGGATTCGAATAACTAGGGGGCAAGCCCAATCGGTTGCCTGTGGCCAGATGAAGGCTTCCACGACCTTTTCTTATGTTCCGCTGCTATTTCTTTACTTTGAATAATGTAAGCCTGTGTGGTGACTTATCCGTAAGGAGACCATAAGGTCGTACAACTCGGTTTATATACATGTTGGCACTAATTATTCCTATATCTTCGTGAATGTCTGTGATGTGCAACCCTGTATGACTGTGTGTGCTAGCGTGATCTGGGTCGCACGAGAATACGGAGGGTCCGGATCTGCAGGTTCGGGGCCCGACAGTGGCCCACGACAGGCGTCGTACTGGTCAAGGTAAAAATCCCTCACGTCTCATGTACCATTCCAGTAGTATTGCAACAAGTTACTTAATTATGCACGTGCTTTGTAGGTTCCTACCGCACCTGCGCCTGCTCCCACGACCGTGACGAGTCCTGCGCAAAGTACAGAGCTGGTGCATAAAAGGACTAGAATGACAACCACAGAACCACTAGAGGCCTCTGCTAAAAAGGCAAGGCTCAGAAAGGACACAGCGCCCCCTCAAGTACATGAAAAGCTCACTGCCCCGGTCTCGGAGAATCCTTCGGCCCAGAAAGGAGAGCCGGCACAGGCCACGGAGAAGCCTTATGAATTCAAGGCCTACATACATGGACAGCCCCTTCTGCCTTCCAGCAAATTGAATGCTCTAGGCATATGGACTCGACAGCTCCATAGATGGTACGTTGACAAAGTGAAAGAGAGCGAGCGTGTCGACTTCAATGTTAGATACAGAAAAGGGACATTTCCACCGCGAGGAGGATGGGACATTCGATTAGTTTTGAGGATCTGTTAAAATGCACTAACCGATAGCCATCGATATTTCTACTATACGATCCTTGACGCTGTGAGTATCGCACCACGTTGCACGACCTTATGACTTCCATAGGATTTTGCATTACGCTTTTTAACATTCAATGCGAGTTGCAGGGCAATGAGGCAGCGGGTCGTGACGAATCGACAACTAGTTGGGTTCGTCGACCCTGAGCTTGTGTCCGCGACGATGGCTAGGCCTCAACCGGAATGGGTTGTCGGCTACATCAAGAGGGCATTGCAATCTGAGTCGAAGGACTTCATTCTACTCCCATACCACGAGGAGGAAGTGCTACTTCACCGTTCAATTACTTCTACGCACTGAAACCGTATGTGAACTTATTTTCTTCGCTACATACCATTTAATAAGCAACCATTGGGTTCTACTCGTGCTCCTTCTGAGTGACAACAAAGTGTACACTTTTAATTCGATTGATAAGAGACCGATGGCCTACGCGATCAAGCCTCCTTTGGAGCAGTAAGTGCACCACTCTTATCTAACATTTTTTGTATTTAACTACGTTCATT
This sequence comes from Otatea glauca, assembly GCA_036346275.1. Lineage (NCBI taxonomy): Eukaryota > Viridiplantae > Streptophyta > Magnoliopsida > Poales > Poaceae > Otatea > Otatea glauca. The sequence goes on from CM070720.1 coordinate 12,725,506, forward strand.
AATTTTTTACTCAACGGCATCAGCAATACGTCGAAGCAAGAGGGACACACAACGACAAAAAGGGCTCCAAGCTGGAGTATGTCCGCTTCAGGGTACAAGTGGCTATCATATATAAGATTTAGATTTTCTGACATATTTTCTTCGTCTCTTAATTTATTTTTCTTTCTTCACAGTGTCATCAATAGGGCTGCGATGACCGTTGTGGTTTGTTTGTCATGCAACACATGGTGATCTTGATTGCCGGCTCAGACCGTTTCCCTAAGGTAGTACATGCATTATTATACAATTAGTCTTTCACATAGAAATTTGAAAACTTAAATTGGAGCACTCATTTCTATTTTGCAGCATACCAATATCCCTCAGGAGAGTGTAGACAGCACTACACTCAACAAGATACGAGACCACTTATGCCAGTGGTACTGGATATAATGCTTGTTGGAGGACGGACGGTTTAGAGATCCCGAAAGCTCCTACTAGACTAGATGTGAACAATATTACATATCTGAATGCGGTTGCATGTGTACTTATGGTTAAGCATGTTTACGTTCTATTTTGTTAACGAATGTGATATGTGTTTGTTGTAACAAAGTGTTATGTTCTTTGAATGTAATATGTTGTCTGTAATTTCTGTGTGAATGTGTGCATATTGTGTGGAATATGTGCTGATTGGAGGGTGAATTAGAAATAGCACACCACACCCCTTCATCTCTTTTGGTTCTCACAAGAAAATGATAGAGATCTGACGGTCATCTCTATCGGTTCTTTGAAAGAAGCGATAGGGATGATGAACTCATCTCTATCGGTTCTTTATAAGAAGCGATAGAGATGAGGGTATTCATCTCTATCGGTTCTTTCAAAGAAGTGATAGAGATGAGTATATGATCTCTATCGGTTCTTTTTAAGAAGCGATAGAGATGATGGTATTATCTCTATCGGTTCTTTGTAAAAAGCGATAGAGATGAGGCGGTCATTTCTATCGGTTCTTCATAAGAAGCGATAGAGATGAGGGTATTATCTCTATCGGTTCTTTGTAAGAAGCGATAGAGATGGGGCCCATCTCTATCGCTTCCTACAAAGAACCGATAGAGATAATACCCTCATCTCTATCGCTTCTTATGAAGAACCGATATAGATGACCGCCTCATCTCTATCGGGCGAGAACCGACTATAATAATGCCGCCTCATCTCTGTCTCATGACTTTGTGTCACCACCAGAACCGACTGTGATGATAAAAAAGAACCGATTGTGATGTATATTTGTGTAGTAGTGTTTTTCTGTGGGATCCTTTAGTTCTTTATGTGCCACAAAAATAATTTCATAGCATGATCATGCTCATACATTTTTAAATAAATTTGGCAGTATGACTGTTCGTAATCATCTAATACTGTTTTTCCTTTCTTAAGGCATTAAATGCTTTCAAACTTGATTGAGACCTTTTGGGGATGTTCTGGTGTTGTCCTTAGATTTAAATAGATTTTCTTCAAATTTTATTCTTATTTGATTTTTAATTTCAAAGTTTGAAAATAATAGTTTTGGCATCAAAAATATTTATCAAAAATCACAAATCCAAGTAAAATCATAGAAAAATGAAAATTCAGATTAAAACCAAAATTCTAACTTAATTTTATATTTTTTCATTTTTAAAATTTTTCGGCTTGTTACACCAGCTCCGAGCTACGTTTAGGTTTGAGATTCCTAAATCATTATCATTTTACCGCCACTAAATTCATTTCTGCAGGGAAGACTTAGTATCTAGCACACATGTAAATGATAAAGCATTATATCAAGCCTAGATGTGGTGCAAATAATCTATATATAGGATGTCTAGCACATGCACTTTATGCAGTATCATAGTTAATTATATGTTAATTCGAGAAACACCAACTTATATATAGGTAGTTACTACTATTGATTTTACTTCGAGCTTTTTTCTAAATACATTCATTATTTTCATTGATATTTAAGTTAAATCCTTTCAGGCATAATGAGACAGTAGATAGTTGGGTACATGATATTGGCGTCATTTCATGTTTGGATGATGCTACTTAAATTTGTTGTAGTTAATTAAGACTCGAATGATTATAAATGTAATATGCTGCTTTAATTTTCGTTACAACTGCAACATATGCAAATAACAATGCTTACTACTCCCCCAATCACAAATAGTTGTCGTTTAGGACATAGGTGCAGTCAAACTTTTGAAACTTTGACTATCAATATCATTTAAATATTTAAAATGGATATATGAAAATCATATGTGTAGATTTATCTCGAAATGTACTTTCATAATATTATAATTTTATAGGGTTTCATAAATATATTATAATAGAAATTAGTGGTCAAAGATGTGTTTTAGAGACTCTGTCAATGTCTAAAACAATAGCTATTTGGGATCGGAGGGAGTACTTATATAGCCATTTATTGCATGTTCTCTTCTCTTTTTCCCTCACCATGGGTTATTATTGACTTGAACATCACTGTAAAAGCTTCTGTGAAGCACTCTCCAAATTCTTTTGCACTACGTCAACGTTACAGTATCATTAATAAAATCATAGGTGTTGTCATGTTCTTCTATTAGCTAGAAAAAGCCCATGATTGCTGTATTTTCATTCAAGTCCTCTTCAGAAGCACACATGGCATCAGTTCCTGTCATACTCTGCTATTTCTACACTAAATTCGCTGTCTGCAGCTGCTACTTCTGTTGTTGCTGTCATCCATAGACGTATCATTGACACGGCCCTGCCTAGGAAACAACTAATCAAATTAATTAGTATGATACAACCTAATGCCTTTTTAACGCCTGATTAATAAGCAAGTCTCGGAAGATGTGATAAAGGTTTCAGAGTTCAGACAGCTCCTCGTGTCCGATGTCCAGCATGCTAGGCTGCTAGTTAGATTACCTGTGACGTTTCTTCTGGTAACAAATTTTTTTTTCTTGATGTCGATTCATTTATTTGCCTTATTTCATCGCTCAGCGTTGGTCTTTGAGTGAACCACTTGCAGTTGCAGTTCTATATCTATACTAATTAGAGGCTTTTCTTAAAGCCCTACGTTAATCCTAGGAGTGTGAAAAAGCTAGAAATCTATGTCTACACTATCTAGGAAAAAAATCTAGAAATCACTACTACAGAAATACCTGTCACAATCGGTTATTTTTCGTCATCATAGTCGATTCTGGTGGTGACAAAAAATCATTAAACATTGATGAGGGGACGCTATGACAGTCGGTTCTCGTCCGATTGTGATGAGGAGGTCATCTCTATCGGTTCTTTGTAGCAATCGATAGTGGTGACCCCCTCATCTCTATCAGTTCTTAGAAAGAAGCAATAGAGATTCTAAAAACCGATAGAGATGAGGGGTCATCTCTATTGGTTCTTTTTGGGGGTCATGTCTGTTGGTTCTTTGTAGGAACCGATAGTGATGACCCCCTCATCACTATCGGTTATTTATAAGAAGCAATAGCACTACTACAGAACAGGCAATCCTTGCCGGCATATCACTGTCGGTTAGGACCGAGCCGGCAGTGATAACATATCTCTGCCGGTTCGAAACTTAAGTTGGGGGGGAGACCTTATCACTGCCGGTTCAAGCAACCATCTGGCAGTAAAAAGCAAGATATCACTGCCGGTTTGAGACAACAGCGGGCAGAGATATATCACTGCCGGGTCGTCCTTAAACCGGCAGTGGTACTTGACTTTTCACTGCCGGTTTGAGACTAGAACCGGCAGTGATATTATATTTCTATGCAATATGATTTTCCCGCGCAGTCCGAGCTTATCACTGCCGGTTTTGCGTAGAACCGGCAGTGATAAGTCGTTTATATAACTGAGACCCCTGCCTCCCGACCGATCGAGCAAAGACAGAGAGGCGCTCTGTCTTTGCTCGATTTGTAGATTGCGACGATTTGCTGCTGAAAAATTTATTAAAATTCATATTGTACTTCTTTTCGAGGTTAGTATTTTGATCTCTATTTTTGTAAATAATAAAAAATTGCCACATAGATATTTACATAATGAAAAAAGGTTCATATATTTTCAAATTTTGAAATAATAAAAACTTGTTAGATGGATATTTACCTAATGAAAAAATGTTGATGTATTTTAATGTACTCAAAGTATATCCTAAGTATTTGCAATTTTTTTCAAAATTTTAAATAATAAGAAATTGCAAGATGGATATTAACGCAATGAAAAAAGATTGATATATTTTAATATAGTCCAAATATATCCTAACTATTTACAATTATTTTCATTTTTTACAATACTAAAAAATTGCTACATGGATATTTACATAACGGAAAAAGGTTGATGTATTTTAATATAGTCAAAATTGCTACATAGGTTTTTAAATCTAATTGTTTACAATTATTTGTTATTTGCAATTATATGCTTATGTAATGTTTGATTTAATGAATTGTAGATGGACCGACGGTGGATGTATGACACGGACCGTTACGGGGCAGAGTTTTTTAATGGTGTGAGTTATTTTCTCAACGTGGCTACGGCGCACAAGTCGAAGAATCTGGCAGACTACATGTGCTGTCCATGCGTTGATTGCAAAAATCAGAAGCTATTTTCTACCAGAGTCGATAAGTGCACACTTGCTTCGAAGAGGTTTCAAGGCTGGCTATACCTGTTGGACCAAGCACGGCGAAGATGAGATTGTACATGAAGGGCAACACATTACTAAAGATGACGGGGACAACGATACGACGGCAGTTGAAGATACGTTTGTCGATAGCCACGACAACGATCTGGATCAAATGTTGCGTGATGGGGAGGGAGACTTCACGAGTGAAAGAGAGTTTCAAAAGTTCCAACATATAGTACAGGACTCCACAACACCATTGTACCCAGGCTGCAAGGAGGAGCACAAAAAATTGCAGACCATGCTTACACTACTGCAGTTGAAGGCAAGTAATGGTTGGTCCGATAAGAGCTTCACTGAGCTGTTATGTCTCTTGGGGGATTTGCTTCCAAAGGGTAACGTGTTGCCTACAAGTACATACCAGGCCAAGCAGGTTGTCTGCCCGTTGGGACTGGAAGTACAAAGGATACACGCATGTCCAAACGATTGCTTGTTGTATCGCAATGAGTTTGCGGACTTGGATGGCTGTGATGTTTGCAAAGCAAAGCGGTATAAGGGCAACGATGATGACATCGATAATGACGATGTCGGGGTGAAGCGTAAGAAGATGAGATCCCCCCGTAAGGTGGTGTGGTATTTTCCTATAATTCCCCATCTGAATCGATTGTTTGCGAACAAAAGGCATGCCCAATTGCTACGATGGCACGCCGAAGAGCGTAAGAAGGATGGAATGCTCAAACACCCTGCTGACTCTGTGCAATGGAGGAACATCGATAGAAAATATAAGAAGCACTTCGCATATGATGTGAGGAATATAAGGTTCGGGTTGAATACAGATGGGATGAATCCTTTCAGCAACATGAGTAGCCGTCATAGCACTTGGCCGGTAACTCTATGTATCTACAACATTCCTCCTTGACTTTGTATGAAGCGAAAGTACATTATGATGCCACTACTGATCCAAGGGCCCTGGCAACCTGGCAACGATATCGATGTGTACCTTAAACCATTGGTTGAGGACCTTCTAATCTTGTGGAACGATGGAGTACGGGTATGGGATGAGTATAAAAGAGAGAACTTTATCCTACGCGCATTGTTGTTCGTAACCATCAATGATTACCCTGCCCTTGGTAACTTGTCGGGCGCAGACGACAAAAGGCTTCAATGGATCGTCGGCTTAGATGGTACAGCTAGTCGGTGGTGAAGAACTGCAAAAATATCTTACATGCGGCATCGTAGGTTCCTCATAAGGATCACCCATACCGCAATAATAAGAGAGCTTTTGACGAGACAAAGGAGACTGCTTTAGCTCAAAGAATCACACTGGGAGAGAGATATTTGCGGTAGAAGGATCTTAAAATTATTCACGGAAAGGAAGCGGCAAGACATCTATCCCGAGTTCCGTGATAAGGCTCCTTTGTGGAAAAAGAGATCATTATTTTGGGTCCTACCTTCTTGGCGGACTTGGAAGTTCGACACGCAATCGACGTCATGCACATAGAGAAGAGCGTGTGTGACGACTTGCTTGGTATCTTCTGAGATATACGGCAAAACAAAAGATACTCTCCAAGCACGGATGGACCTTGAAGATATGAAACTCAGGAAGGAGCTGCATCACAAAGACATGGATACAGGGAAAAAGTACCTTCCCGCAGCCTGCTACACTCTGAGCAAGAAAGAAAAAATTAGCTTGTGCGAATGCTTGCACGGAGTGAAATTTCCGTCCGGATACTCTACCAACATAAAGAGACTAGTCTCAATGAAAGACTTAAAATTAATTGGCATGAAGTCTCACGATTGCCACGTGATTAGGGGTGTTCTGCTAGAGAAAGTCCGAGACCCAATTATAAAGTTGTGTTCATTCTTCAATGCGATTTCACAGAAGACCATCGATCCATTGAAACTAGATAAGCTGTAGGAAGACGTGGTCCACACTCTCTGCAAGCTCAAGATGTGTTTCCCTCCATCTTTTTTTGATATTATGGTCCATCTCATTGTTCACATTGTGAAAGAGATACGGATTCTCGGTCCCGTGTGTTCTACATGAGATGTATCCTTTTGAGAGGTTCATGGGGGTTATAAAGAAATATGTTCATAACCGACATCGGTCGGAAGGTTGCATTGCAGATGGTTGGGGAACCGAGGAGGTCATTGAGTTTTGCATCGATTACATGGATCTCAAACCGATTGGTGTGCCTACATCACGGCATGAGGCGAGCTACGAGGAAAGGGACATCAAGCAGAAATCACTCCGTACAAACAATCTAGCTTCATTCACACAAGCACATTTCGCAGTTTTGGGACAATCAGTTGTGGTGGCCCTGTATGTCAACATGCACAAGAGCATGCTATCCGAACAAACCAGTGAAGTCGAGAGGTTGGATCGCGAGAAACATAGACATAACCGGCGATTGGTTGCGTAGGCACATGATGCATACGGAGACAGAGTGCGCTCAGTTGAAAGTGTTGGCTCAGGGACCGTCAACTACAATTCGGACATTCTAAGGATACGATATAAATGGTTTTACATTTTATACAAAATCACAAGATAAAAAGAGCACCAACCAAAATAGCGGTATCCGTATAGATGCCTACGACAGCAACGAAAATAGGAAAACCTACTACGGATTCATAGAAGAGATTTGGGAGCTTGATTGCGGTCCTTTGAAGGTCCCTCTCTTTCGGTGCCAATGGGTAAGACTTCCAAGGGGTATGAACATCGACAAGTACGGTATCACTGCCGTGGACCTCAAACTGGTCGGATACAGAGAAGAACCATTCGTACTTGCTAATTCTGTTACACAAATCTTTTTTGTAACCGATCCAGCTAACAAGGAGCGCCACGTGGTTATTCAAGGAAAAAGAAGGATTGTCAGAGTTGAGAATGTTGTCGACGAGGAAGAGTACAACCAATTCGATGAGCTTCCTCCTTTCGGAGAGGACGTTGACCTAGGTCTCATGGAAGAGAGTGAAGACGAAGCTACGTACATATGCCGCGATCATAACGAAGGTCGAATCGTAGCTTAGTTGTCCTGATTAAATACATGTTTATTTTCTCATATGTAACAATTAATGTATTCTTTCATCATATGTAACAATTTGTGTGAATTAAACTTCATCTTTGTGAATTTTTGAAGCAATGGTTGGTCTCCTGCATTTGTGCGAATTTTTTAAGCCTTATTTGATATCAAAAATATTAAAATTATTAAAACAGTGAGCAATCTGTATTTTTCGAATTTTAGACGAAGGTCAAAATCAAGGGGAAATATTTAAGAGAAATATTACATGTCCTGAAGTTTGTTTGGATTTCAAAAATCCCAAAGCAAGAAGCCTCTCAAAAAGAAATTAATTGAAGGTTTGACTTCATTGACCTGAACTTACATATCACTGCCGGTTATCTCATTAACCGACAGTGATAGTGGCCTTATCACTGCCGGTTAATGAGATAACCGGCAGTGAAATTTAAGTATCACTGCCGGTTCTATATATTACCCGGCAGTGATACTTAAGTATTACTGCCGGTTAATTAGATAACCGGCAGTGATATGTAAGTATCACTGCCGGTTCTACATATTACCCGGCAGTGATAAGTCAACTTCACTGTCGATTATAAATGTGACCCGGCAGTGATATTTAGTCACTGCCGTTTTTTGTGGAGACCCGGCAGTGATAGTCCAGCCCTATATGTATTGAAACGCCGCGCGCCCTCCACTCAGTTCCACTTCGACCTAACGCCGCCACCTCCTCGTAGCTCCCCGCCATCTCCCCGCCATCGCCTCGGAGTGCGCCGTCGTCGCCTCGACCTCCCCGCCCAGGCCGTCGCCTCGCACTGCGCCGCATCCCCGCCATCACTCCGCCGTCGCCTCGGAGTGCGCCGCCGTCGCCCCGCCGCCACCTTCTCGCAGCTCCTGGCCATCTCCCAGTCGTCGCCTCAGAGTGCGTCACCGTCGCCCCGCCGCCACCTCCTCGCAGCTCCCCTCCGTTTAGTTTCCATCAGTAATGTCATTGTTTCAGGCTTCATTCATTGCTTGATCTACTACTACTGTGCCATATAGCTTTCTATTCAGTAGAATTGCTTGATTTAGTTTGGAATTTGGGGTAGTAGTACAATTATAAAGAGGTTGTATGGAAGTAGTTTCAGAATGTTATTTTGCAACGGTGTTCCCTGTACAGTGAAGAGAAAAAAGAACAAGGCTATATCATTCCGGAAAAAAAGCAATCAGAATGCACTTCAATGAGAAGGAACTAATATGATAATAGCCAACGAATGTAGGGATGAGGAACTGCCAGATCAAACCAAATTGGATTGCACACGAACCGGATCTAAAGTCCAAGGCAGTTTAAGCAATAAAACTATACAATTGTGTTTGTCTCAATCTTTCTAGGAATCAAGTGCTAATTTGAGCACAAGTTTTGTGTATTGAGATTTGTTTGTTGTTGGTTTCTGAGTTACAATTTAGATTTTGTGAAAATTGTTGAGGTAGTTAATGGAGACATGCATTGTGAGTCATGCTCAATGCCCTGTTGTACTAACAGGATAATACTTGTTTCTGTAATATACTCGACCTCCCCGCGCCGCATCGCCTCGGAGTGCGCCTCCTAGCTGTAGTACTGATCATAGTGGGTATTAATAGGTTTGGATGATTCAGTGATTATTAGAATTTAGCATACAGGTTGGATGGAACTTGGGTTATGTTGTATGATTTTTGCTTAGCTGATGGTCTGCTTAGCAAAGTTCAAATATTGATGATTCGTTATCTGCTCTACCTTGTTGAAAGTTTTAGTTCTTTAAGGCTTTTGATCTTGCAGCTTTTTGAAACTTTAAACAACAGAATACAAATTTCTATGATATTTGTGTGTTAATGCCCGAAATTGTGTGAATTTAAAATTTAATGTAGTGATGTTCAAATGAAAAATTCTGATGTAATGTAAGTAACCCTTGAATCATGTCCATTCCATTCAGTATTCTGAATTCTGTTTCATTTTCCTTAATCCTGATTGATAAGGTGCTATTTCGTTGCTACCCATGTAGATTAAATGTGAACAACTCATTTATAGATAACTAAAGTAAGGGGGTAGGATTGGCACGTTGTGAGTGTTAACCAAATACAAATATACAGATGTAAATAGGAAATGAGATCGCTAATGTAGCTTTCAAACTTTTGTTTTTCTTTTTCTTCAAGGTGATGTTAAAGATGAATCATGGACAAACTGATAGTTTTTCTATTCTTTTACAACTGATTGAGTTTGTGTATAGCAGATGAAAGAGAAATCACTCATGGAGATACACCAAAAAAATACTTTTTGTTAGTTGTATGCAAACTCAAATACGCATTTTATATTTGTAAGGAAATTTCAGCTCAATGGTTTCATATGTAATCGGTTGTTTAAGAAATAGATGATCTCATATCATTGATACAAAAGTCATGAGCTCTGATAAGAAGTCTTTATTCTCTTACAAGTAGTACTCAATAATTAACTTGCCATTCTGCTATGAATTTGTAGTCTTTTCAGCTAGACTGATACTAAAATGCAAAATGAGTTAGCGAAATTATGTGACATTAAATCATTAGCTAAATTATGTGACTTTAAATCATTAACACTTGTATAATTCTTCTCTCTTATACTGAGATAACAAAGTTGTGCATGATAACGACATTATGTCTTCGGAGGTTGTCTTTGATCATGTACATTATTCAAGGGTCACAAAGTGAGCAAAGCTCAGATCAAATGTTTCTAGAAAATGATAAAAAAAGTTTAAGGATATTAATTGATTTAAACATTCTCGGCCTCCAAAAGTTAGATATACGAAACAAGACCTAGAATCCTTTATGCCTGCTGGTACGTTATATTTTCGGTGTCATGGAAAAATAATTGCTTGAATAGAAGCCCTTCTATCCATTCTGGAAAATTATGTATGTGCAGATTGAAGTCTTCTGTGTACTTCCAACATTGCTGATATGTGGTTTGTAAGGTGCTTAAGTTTCATTTATTGCCTCTTCGATGTTTTAATTAGTTCTTCATGAACCATTATCGCAATTGGTGGATTAGATGTTAGCAACTTAGAACTGTTGTAAAGATGTGTATGTGTATGTATCCTCGAAAGATGTATATGTGTATATATCCTCGAAAGATGTATATGTGTATGTATCCTTGAAAGATGTCTGTGGTGTAAGTATTTGTAGTTCTGTACATTCATGTTTAAGGCATACAAAATGTGTTAAGATGATTTGGATATATGACTATTCAGTCCACATGTCGACGTTTAGGTTGCCTTTTTTATACTTGCTACTTCTTCATGATTTGCCTTTGTCCATCCTGTTGCACTTGCTGTCATACTTGTTACACAGTCATAGTTGTGCACCTGCCTTTTGGGAAAAAACTTAGTAAACAAGCATGTTACAGTGTCGAATATGTAAACATCTTATCACGGGATTAACTTTAATGTCAATCTTCATTTGTATGTGTCTTTAAAAAATGACCTTGTTAATTTGAAATTTCTAGTAAACTTGCTAGGAATGGACTCCGACGAAGGACAAGTGCCGGAGGGAGTTGGGCCCTCAAATATGGACGAAGGAGGAAGGGGTAGCCCGAACCATAGCCCAACGTCCTATCTGAACTTGCAGGATCCTGCCATGGACCAACCTGACGTTACTAACGTAGGCGAGGTAAAGTTTTAGTACACTGTAGTTCCCAAAACATTGTAGGCCCAGAAGACTAATAATTAAGAAGATCAAATTGCAGGCTCAGACGTCTGATCAACGAAGGCAGCGTGCAAGTCGTGGTCTGAACAAGATGCCTAAGGGAATTTTAACATAGTGGAGCTCTCGGCAGTCGGGGAACCTGCTATACCAGAGTCATCATTGGGGCCGTACAGGACAGCCTGCGGGGTTCTTTCTAGGGATGATGTGCCCATCAGCTATAGATCATGGATTCGGTGCGGAGGTGACCCATGGGTGGTACCCAATGACCTGAAGAACTCGTTATGGGACAAGCTGAAACAAGTTGCAAAGAAACGAGCACTCTGCATCATGTGCACAGTGTGGAAGAATTGGAAGACAGCACTAAACATGAATTATGTGAAGAAGAATGAAACGCCGAATTTTGACACGTACCCAAATTTAAGGGAGTTTTGGGATGAATTTGTGGCGTACAAGAGGTCTGAAGAAGCTCACATAGTAAGTCAAAGGAACAAAACAAAAGCGGATAAGAATATTCACCCTCACAGACTAGGAACAGGAGGGTACGTGAAGAAAATACCAGCATGGGATCGGTCCGAAGAAGAACTAACCCGCAAGGGTATAATTCCTGCGACGGCCGCCTTAAGCAAACGATCGAAGCACTGGTTGCTTGGGAGGGGTGCTACTATCTCGGATGATGGCAGCTTAAGCTTTAGAAGCGATAGAGAGCGAGGAAGTCTTGGCGAAATCACGATGCTCACATGCAGTCTTCCCAAGGATATTTCACGCCACGAAGGGAGAATGACGAGCTAACCGTAGCCCTGGGTAACAAGGAGCATCCAGGTCGCACCAGAGGAGTTGGTTTGGTCACGTGGAAAGAGGCCTTCCCCACAGACGCATGGTTGTACAAGCGTTCAAAGAGATTAAGAGAAGATCAACTGGAATGTCGGATAAAAGATCTTTGTGGCGAGGCGTTAGAGGAATAGAGAGCGAACTAGATAAGGTGTGGAGCAAGCCGTGCAAAGCTCTCACTCACGACCGCCACCCGATGAAAGCCCGAGCTCATCGGTCCGGTGCTCGTAGAGCATTGCGCGTCCACGAGAATCCCGAAGAGCATGGACGCATTTTCCGTGGATGACATCAAAGAACCGACACCTTTATGCAAGCTACATTTGGCCGCACAAGGCATTACCATAAAGGTGGTGAGGCGGGGCTTGGCCATGCCAGAGTCGCGAGTTTTGCAATCGTCGCCCGACATCTTGTAGGGATTCGCCAGGGTCGAAGTGGACAGTGTAGTCCGCCAATACCGAAAAATGGAGGTAGAGATCCCTGGCGAGGATGGAAACAAAAAACTAGGAGAAAACGTGCATGGCTTCCTCGCGTGGCGCAAGAGCTTGATTAAGTTTGGCTCGGACGATGAGGGCGACGAAGATGATGATCAACTGCACTCTCCACACAGAGACCTCTCACCCTTCTCGCCGCCAACCAGAAAAAGTCCAACTCCTGCGCCGGCACTAACCACAAAAAGCCCGACTCCTCCGCCGAAATCTGAAAAGAATCGAACACCAGGAACATCTCGGCAGTCGGCACCGTCCTCGAAGAAATCTCAACCATCTGCGAACCCAGGACAATCCCAGAAGAAATTATCAGCTGACATGACTGAAGAAGAATGGAAAAAGCATGTAAGTGCCTGCGTAACATCTCACTTTAAAAAGGTGTCATCATGTAAGAAGTCTAAAGTTGATGCTGACGAGCAAAAGTTTTTCTTGAGTATGGCAAAAGTGCAAAAGCGCATATCCAGAAAGCAGTACTTGCAGGCGGCTTGTGCTGACACGTTAAAGCGGGATGCTCAAGCAGATGTTGCTCAACTAGATGCTCTGGCGCACGGTCTAAGGTGGAAGTTCGTTATGGGAAAACCGCTGGTTGAACCAGCTTATTTCGACAACCTTACAACACAACTGCGGCGTGTCCATCAGTGGTACATGCAACACTCCAACGATGGTATGGAGGTTAGCGATCGGATACACAGACAAGATTTCCACAATGGGGATAACATCGCTTTGTTTTTTCGAGGAGTTGTATATGTTGTACCACAAGATGCCACGGGCGTGAATATACTTAGACTATGGACTTTGTAAGTTTGTCCGTATATCGTTGAGCATTTTGTCTTGTTTAATTGCATGTCTAACTTCTTTCTTATGTAGAATGGAGATACAGACAAGTAGAAGAAATAACAATGACAATCTAGCATTCCTAGATCCGGGGCTCGTCAACGAGAAGCTTGTGAACGACAATCCACAGTTTGTTGAAGACTATTTATTTAATACTTTTTTGAAGCTGCAATACAAAACCTCGTACTTTTACCCTATAACTTCAAGTACGTTTCTCCTTACTTCTAATATCGTTTTACTATTTTTGCGTAACACGTACGATGTGAGAGTAATTGACTACGTTGACATATATGTGTAGGTTTCACTGGGTCCTCCTCGTCATCCAGTTAGATGCTAGCAGGATTTTTGTCTTGGACTCTAGGAGAAAACAAACTAATCTGTACCAAGACCTTTGGGACATGCTGAACAGGTAAACTCGATCGTTGCGTTATTACTCTAGCAAAATTCCATTCTATTGCATTTAAGTTTAATTACTATTCAAAATCATTCACAGGGCTTTCGCACGGTACTACAAGAAAAGTGTTCGGTATCGTCCATACAGGAAAAAATTTGAAATAAGAAATGACTTTCCATGCATGAGGCAGGACCCCGGAAACAATTTATGTGCATACTATGTATGTACAAATATGCATTCAATTGTCACGGAGAGTGTCGGCTATAACGAAGCCATGGTACGTAATTACACATTGATGCCTTTTTTTCATTTAACAAATATCATCATTATTTAACTTTCTTTTTTCTTCAAAAACAGCGCTCCAAACTGAGAACCAATAAGTTATTGCTGATAGAAATTATAGCAATTCAAGAACAGATCGCCGGATTCATTCATGATGACATCATCAATCCAAACGGCGAGTTCCACGAGTAACCTCATCGCCCTCATTCCTTCGACCTATACGCGTGACATGTCTACTTCGACTCTTCGTACTGTAGTCCTTGCAGAATCAAAGCGAATGGGATGAGATGTAGTCGAGCTACATTAATTGTAAACAAATCATTGTAAAAACAAAATATTGTGATGCTTAATTTAATATATTTGAATTATGATTTTAACGATGCTTCATATGTACATGGATATATTTGAATTATGATTTGAGCGATGCTTTATATACTACATATGGACCTTTGTATAAACAATTGTATAAAAATATATATATTGCACAAAAATATGCAAGCTTGTCACTTAGGTTCTTGGAAAACCGGCAATGATATGTACATATCACTTTGTCGGATTATGGTACAACCCGGCGGTGATAGTTCGATATCACTGCCGGTTTTATGTATAACCGACAGTGATAATGATCATCATTGCCGGATTTTGGTTTGATCCGGCAGTGATAGTTCAATATCACTCCCGGTTGTAGGTAGAACCGGCAGTGATGATCCTTATCACTGCCGGATTTTGGTTTGATCCGGCAGTGATAGTCCAATATCACTGCCGGTTGTAGGTAGAACCGGCAGTGATAATCCTTATCACTGCTGGTTCCTGAGCTGGCAGTGATAATCCCCGAGTATCACTGCCGACGCCAATGACCGGCAGTGATGGGGTTTTGGAAGTGGGCAGTGATGTGTTGTTCTGTAGTAGTGTAGAGATGAGGTGTTCTTCTCTATCGCTTCTTTGTAGGAACCGATAGAGATGACCTACTCATCTCTATCGGTTCTTTGTAAGAAGCGATAGAGATGAGGGGTTCATCTCAATCGGCTCTTTGTAGAAATCGATAGTGATAACCACCTCATCTCTATCGGTTCTTTATAAGAACCGATAGAGATGAGGGTGTCATCTCTATCGGAGATGGGTGTGCTATTTTCCAATTCACCCTCTTAAAACAGCACATATTACACACAGTATGCACATATCACATTTACACAGCATAGATTACACACATTATGCACATATCTTATTCACAGAACACAAACACTTTATTACAACACACATATCACATTCGTTCACAAAATAGAACTCAAACATGCTTAATATTGTTTACATATGGACTAGTAGGAGCTTTCAGGATGTCTAAACCTACTGTCCTCCTAGATAACTTCCATCCAGTACCACTGGCATAAGTGCTCTCATAATTTATTGAGTTCTTTGCTTTCTAAGCTCTTCTAGGGGATATTGATATTCTGCAAAATAGAGATGAGTGCTCTAATTTAAGTTTTAAAATTTCTTTGTGAAAATCTAAGTGTATTACTATGCATGTACATATACCTTAGTGAAAAGGTCTGAGACTAGGATCAGCATGTGATGCATGATATAGAAGCCGCACAGGTTGTGGCTGCCCTGTTGATGACACTGTGAAGAAAGAAAAAATGAAGAGACGAATAATAGATGTCAAAAAATATTAATCCTATATATGGTAGGCACGTGTACCTTGAAGCGCATATACTCTAGCTTGGAGCCCTTTTAGTCATTGCGTGTACCTCCTTGAGCGACGTAGTCAGAGAAACCCCTATATACATTGGAGAGATGCCGTTGAGTGAAAAAATGAACGTAGTTAAATACAGAAAGTGTAAGGTAAGTTAAGAGTAGTGCACTTACTTCTCCAAAGCAGGATTGATCGCGTAGGCCATCGGTCTCTTCTCGATCGAGTTAAAAGTGTAGATTTTGTTGTAACTCGAAATGAGCACGAGTAGAACCCAATGGTTGCTTATTAAATGGTATGCAGTGCAAGGAAATAAGTTCACTTATGGTTTTAATGCGTACAAGGAATTGAGGGTAAAGTAGTACTTACTCCTCGTGGTACGGGAGTAGAACGAAGTCTTTATTCGACTCAGCTTTTAATGCTGTCAAGGCCCCGAATTCGAGTTCGACTCATGCGGCTAGCAAATTAACTCTAACCAATCTTTAGCCACATTTGAAATCGATTAATAACTCCCGAGCATATCCTAAGCTGCCGCTTAGCAATATCCAAGCTTAACCAAAGTTTTTTGAGCTAGAAACTTCACCCTGAAAAATGTGGTTTCCATCAAAGTTTGGAGCCTCGTAATAGGAGATCCATAATGAATTAGGATGTGTATGTTAGTTGGTTACAAACTAGGAACTTTCCTCTTCAGTATGGTTGAGTTTTGGGCCCAATCCAAAAGCAAACACAAATTTTAAATATGGCTCAAAGATTGAATCCTGCGCTGAAATTTTGGGACTTAGCAAATGCGCCAACACAACACCATATAGCAGCACATAAAGAACTCCCTCAGCCCCAACCACTTCCCCATTCCTCATTTCCTCCCCCATTTTTTTTGCTTCTAACCCAAAGCAAGCAGGAGGCAAGCAAGAGGCCAGCTCCCTCCCTCCTCCTCCACGGCAGCTGCGCCTCCTCCCTCCTGCAGCTCCTCTTCCTCCCCAAGGTGGCGCCTCCCTCCCTCCTCTTCCTCCCCATGGCTGCAAGCCCTAACTCCTCCCTCCTCTCCCCAAGCTCCCCTCTACTCCTCCATTCCTAGGGTTCCAACATTTGGGTTTGAGGTAAGTGTGGGTAAGACTCCCCATGAGCTTGATGATCCATTTGGGGGCTTAGGAAAGTAGGGATTTGGGTTTTGGTTGGGGAAAAAAATCAGTTTAGGGTTTGTGCATTGTTCTGAATTTTCGAGCAGAAAACTGTAGCTGCTGTGTTTCGTATTTTAGAGAAAGTTCCGAGCATCTCCTGCTAGTTTGGATGAAGAAGAAAATGTAGATAAATGAGTTACCTTTCATTTCCAACTGGAATCACTTGATTCCATTCATCCAACAGAAAGTTATGATGATTTTGGTACATGCTGCACTGAAATGCTGAAACTGTGAAAGTTGGAACTTGAGCTGTGGATTAAAATTAGTTAGAGGCCGAATTGGACTTAAGTTTTGCCTGAGAAGTTGTAGGAAGTTTCGTGTAGATTGCCAAAACTGTCATCAATTGCTCAATTCCATTAAGTATAGCATTTGTTATGAGGAACTTAGTGCATGCTGTTCAGAAGTTCTGAAATTTTTGGACTTTGCAATTGCTCTCGGTTTGCGGGAAAACTGGGAATTCCTCGAGTGGTGAATGAGAAATCGGCCAAAACCAAGTTGTAGATATGTCTCTTAAGTTTTATTAGGGCTTGGAATCACTCAATTTGGTTAAGTGGTTAGGGAGTTGTGAGCAAATTAGTGCAGCTCTGTCCGGGAATGTTGCAAATATTCAGAGTGTTGTTTTTGTGAGTTTTTGGGCAAGTTAATGAATTGGGAAATCAGTGGGGGTAGATGTATGTTTAGGTTTTGTTCTTATGTTCGTTTATAAATTGGAATCACTCAATTTCATGAAACCATGTGGAAGTTGTGCCTAAAATGGTGAAGTCTCGTTGGAAGGGCTGAAATCTGTCCAAAAATGTATTAGTGAAAGTTAGGAGCTAGATTGGAATGGTGTAAAGCATATCAAAGTATTGTTTAGCTATTAATGCGTATTGTTAGCATTTTTTCTTTCCGTTTTGTTGTAGAATGCTTGCATTTTGGAATTGTGATGAATCTTTAATTTTGCGTTTTCATTCCATATGCATGGCATGCATCTCACTCATTTGCATTCATTATAAACGTGTAGAGAACGAAACCGGCGGTTGGCGTGGCGTGGTCGAGGAAGGCGTTGAGGGCAGTTTGTGGTTGAAACTCCGCAGAAGCACAAGGCAAGCACCTAAGCATATTTCCTCCTTATGTAATTGTATTTTTGAGAATAAATTACTTATGGGATGATTTAAGTTATGCATTAGGAGTTGAATTGCGGATTGGTATTAGAACCTAATTGTTGCACATACACTCATTGATACTTGTTGAACACCTCCTTTGGAGCTAGTCTATGGGTAATTATATTGTGTCCATGCTTAGCTTGCTTAGATGTCGGGTATGGGCCAAGTGGTGGATGGTTCCATCGCTTGAGAGTTGTTTACTTCACTATTGGGCTATAACGGTTGTGGTTAGAAAATGAAATGTGAAAATGAGACCAGGCGAGAAGGTTGGAATATTTGGGTGTGGAGACTCAAATGTGTAGTCTCGCTTTGTGTCGGTTGAGGACCGATCCATTGTTTGCCCTTTGATCAAGCACACTTTGTTGATCGCATGCCCGATCATGGTAAGGTAAGCCACCCTTTCATGGCATACTACTCGATGGGTCATGCCCTCATGCGGTTGGGCGTGGTTGAGGCGAGGTTAGGCTCCTCGAGGGCCAAGTGAGGCTTGAGCCGCTCGAGGGGTTGCTAGGTGCTCGGACCGCATGAAGATGGTTCGACAGTAGGTATGGATGGGAGGAGGGTTGACATGAGTTCCTTTGTGGGATTCTGTCGTGTGATTGATGATCCCTGCAGGTGAGTAAGCGATTCGAATTGCGCGCTCTCGGATATGAGCACGCTTGTATCATCGCACATTCAGCGTAGTAATAACTTAAACTTGGAACTTGTGGGTACAATGATGGTTATGCTTGGTTCATATGTATACTTGCTTTACTTTAAGTGTTTAAACTTCAAAATTCAATCTAGTAGTAGGTGCTGTTCATAACTACTATAAAATTTGTAAGTTGAGTAGTTGAATGTGAATATGAATCAAAGTTAAGCTTTTAGGCACTTGTTACCTTAAGCTTTTTCCTTGCTACATCCAAATGCATATGTCTTCAAGTCGGTCATATATGGACCACGGGTAAGTCTTGCAGTACCTTCAGTACTCATGCTTCGCTTTGTGGTTTTCGGTGAGGCGATGCAGTTGCGAGTTCTGTCCTTATTGCCTCTCGGTGGTGGGCGGGGCCCGAATAGAGGCTATGCTCAGCGATTCAAACGCCTCGGAAGTGTTGAGGCAGGACACTTCGGAGATAGCATACTTTTGGTTTTATTTTGTGGTTGTGTATTCGTTTTGTTGTATAGTTATCCTTAAGCCATGTTATGTGTAGTCTTCAAAATTTGGCTACTTCTATTGTTGAACCTTATTGTATTATGGTGATCATCCCATGCTTAGTATGTTGCTTCCTTTTGGTTATATTGTGGTTGTGTCATGATGGTTATGATATGTTCATGCTTTTTGTCTTATATTGTTAATTGTTTCTCCTGTCTGCTGTGTGGATGTCCTTTCTTTTAGAGGCATCATGCCGATTTTTTTGTGTGTAGATTTCCTGAGTCTAGGTAGTATCTCTTGTTTTGCCGGGTTTTGTCTTTGTGCCTTGGTTTTTAGTTGTTTTGTTGTGCTTCCGCTTGCGTGTCTGGATGTGGGGTTTGAGTTCGTTGCCCCATTTGTGCAAATTGAATTGATATGGCATTGGAAACCAGTATGCGGGGATCCTGGGCGAGTTTCGGGTCGCATACTGGGGGAATACCGGGATTGTTGTCGATTATTTGAGTGGCCTCACTGTTGTCTCACTTGGGCTTGGGTGCTAGCATTGCGAGAGCCATCGGCGATCCGTTGCTAGCCTCCAAATCCAATGAGGACGACAGAGCATTCAAATAGCCGAGGACGGTCTGGGCGGCTCCTCTCAAGGCTGGTATCAGAGCAAGGTGCATAAAGACGAACCCTAAACTTGACAACCACTTAGGTGTTTGGGTGTAGTATACTTAACCTCCTAGTAGTAATTAGTGCTATGTTACCCGCCCTATATCTATAGTTTGGGTTGTGTAGGCTGAATGGTGAGTGTGGGAGAAACGATCACGTTGGAATCGTGCATTTCATGCCATGCATGTAAGATCTCTCATACCATGCACGATATGTCTTGCCATGTCATACTGCATCATGATCTATGCTTTTATGTATGTATGATTTGTAGAAATTCCTTTGTTTTGTGTTGTTGTCTAGATCATGTTTTGGTTTGGATTTTTTTTTGCCAAGTTTAAGAACCTATCCCTTCTTTGTGGAGTCCAATTCTTGTCGTTTGACCTTGGTTGGCAACAGGATGAGGACCCGTGGAGGTGCGGGAGGTGATGATGGTGTGGGGAGATCACAACCCCACGATGGCGACCGCCTCCTCCACCCAACCTCTTGGATGTCTTCTTGAGTCCGCGAGAATCAATTGGCAACCAACCGGATCCTTGAGATGCTTGTTCAGAATCAGGCTCCTCGAGGTGGCCGCGAAGGGCGAGACCGACCCAACGGTTATCTGGATTTCTTGCATACACAGCCACCTACCTTCTCTCGCGCCAGCGAGCCACTAGAGGCCGACGATTGGTTGCGGACTATTGAGCAGAAGTTTGCTCTCATTCGCTGCGAAGACCATGAGAAGGCACTCTTGGCGCTCAACAACTTCGTGGTCCCACCGGTGCTTGGTGGGCCAACTTTACGGTCATGCACTGCGCCGGTCACCGGTGTCATGGGCGAGTTTCGTGAGGCCTTTCGGGCCTATCATATCCCGAAGGGCTCATGGACATCAAGAGGCGGAGTTCCTTTCCCTTAGCGATTGAACAAGCGGTGATGGACTACTCTCGAGTTCAACTACTTGGCTCAAGATGCACCTAAGAGGTAAACATCGACCGTAAGAAGCAAGATCGCTTCATGAATGGGCCGATGACCAAGATGCAAGATAAGCTATCCGTGTGCGACTTCCGATTTTAATACCTTGGTGAGTCGGGCAATCACGGTGGAGCACAAGATGAAGAACCACCAGAAGAAAAGAAGCGAGCGGGGTGCCTGATTTTGGCAGTGGCGCTTCACGGCGTGCTCGAGTGTCCTCCTTCCTCCACATAGGGCACCTGCTCCTGCACCTCCCCTACCGGCTGGGATGGCCCGGCCTCCTACTGTTGCTCCCCGGCCTCCACAGCCACCGCCGGGAGTGAGAGTAGAGGCGAACTCCGGTCCAGGCCCGTGCTACAATTGTGGGCGCGCGGGACACTTCATCAGGGATTGCCCTTTTCCAAAACGGGGCAACAACTTTAACGCTCCAAGGCCTCAAGGCGCTACCGCACCGCCTCCACGTCCCATCGGGAATGCGCCTCAGGTGTCGAAGCATGGTCGAGTCAACTACACCAACGCCGAGGAGATTCCGGAGGGTGACCAGGTGTTGACGGGTATGTTATGAATTGATGGGCATGCTGCTAGGGTTTTATTTGACTCAGGGGCTTCACATTCTTTTATCCGCAATGATTTTGCTATGCATCATAAAATGAGAGTGAGTTGCAGCAACACCTCTTTCCTCATTGAAGCACCGGGTTCAAAAATTGTCGCTAATCAAGTAGTTCGAGAAGCATCTATGTTAATCCAAGGGATTCCATTCTTTGTCAACTTCTCGCTCCTCGATCTTCGTGGGATGGATGTTATCTTGGGCATGAATTGGCTAACAAGGCAGAAGGCCATTCTAAATTGTTCTCATCGCTCCATCTCGCTCAAGGAACCGAAGGGCGGCCGGTTAACTCTACTTCTCGATGATGGCAAGGCCACTCTTTGCTCCTTGAATGGTGCTGAAATTGCAGAGTTAGAGTCCATTCCCGTGGTTTCTGAATACCCGGATGTGTTCCCAGCGGAATTGCCGGGGATGCCGCCCGATCGGGATATTGAGTTCGTTGTTGAGCTTCAGCCTGGGACTGCTCCAGTTTCCAAGCAACCCTATCGAATGCCGCCAAATGAGTTGGCAGAATTGAAGAAGCAATTAAAGGAACTGATGGACAAGGGATTCATTCGCCTGAGCTCCTCACCTTGGGGCTGCTCGGCTCTCTTCGTGACCAAGAAGGACGGTTCTCTTCGTTTGTGTGTTGATTATCGTCCCTTGAACGCAGTCACCATAAAGAACAAGTACCCCCTTCCTCGGATAGACATCCTCTTTGATCAACTTGCTGGTGCATGGGTATTCTCCAAGATTGATTTGAGGCTTGGGTATCATCAGATCAAGATTCGAGCGTAAGATATCCCAAGACAACATTCTCCACTCGTTATGGCTTGTATGAGTATACCGTCATGTCGTTCGGATTGACGAATGCACCGGCATACTTCACGTACCTTATGAATTCCATCTTCATGGAGGAACTTGACTCTTTCGTGGTCATCTTCATTGACGACATCCTCATCTACTCAAAAAATGAAGAAGAGCATGCAAAGCATCTTCACATCATTCTCGGGAGGCTTCGGGAACATCGCCTTTATGCCAAATTCAGTAAGTGCGAGTTTTGGCTGAAGGAGGTATCATTCTTAGGACATGTCCTCTCCAAGCAAGGTGTTGCTGTCGACCCAAGTAAAGTGCAAGATGTCCTCCAGTGGGAGCAGCCCAAAACTGTAACAGAGATCCGCAGTTTTCTTGGGCTTGCAGGCTATTATCGCCGATTCATTCAAGACTTCTCAAAGATTGCCAAACCCATGACCGAGCTACTGAAGAAGGGTGCTGAATTCAAATGGTCAGCGGGCTGTGAGCAAGCATTTCGACCTTGAAACAACGCCTTACCACCGCTCCCGTCCTCACGCAACCCGATATTCACAAGACATTCGATGTCTATTGCGATGCATCGTATCGGCCTTGGCGTGTGCTTATGCAAGAAAGCGGGTTGTCGCCTATGCATCTCGGCAATTGAAACGCCATGAAGAGCACTACCCAACTCATGATTTAGAGCTTGTGCGGTGGTCCATGCTTTAAAATTTGGCACCACTATCTTCTTGGGAACAAGTGCAACATTTATACCGATCACAAGAGTCTCAAGTACATCTTCACTCAGCAGATTTGAATATGAGGCAAAGAAGGTGGCTTGAACTAATCAAAGATTACAATTTGGAAGTGCACTATCACCCGAAAAGCCAATGTGGTGGTGATGCATTGAGTCGCAAGGCCCAATGCAATTGTCTTACTCTTCAACCCGAAGTGCCACTCTGCATGCGAATTACGAAGCTCAAAGATAGAGATGGTTGAAGAAGGTTTCTTGGCTAATCTAGAGTTGAATTCCATCTTCTTTGGATCAGATTAGAGAGGTACAAAGAGGGACAAGGGCGTTGCCGAATTTGCGGCAACTTTGAATGCCGACCCAGCTACTAGTTTCCATCTTGATGACCGTGGAACTTTATGGTTTAGCGAGCGTCTAGTCGTCCCAAAGGACCAAGAATTGAGAAGAAAGATTCTCGATGAAGCCCACAACTCCTTACTCACAATCCATCCTGGTAGTAACAAAATGTATCAAGACTTGAAGCAACGGTTTTGGTGGACTCGCATGAAGTGTGAGATTGCTCGCTATGTGTCCGAATGTGATGTTTGCAAAAGGGTGAAGGCCGAACACCTTAGGCCGGCTGGCACTTTTCAGCCGCTACCCATTCCAAGTTGGAAGTGGGAAGACATTGGCATGGATTTCATCACCGGACTGCCAACGACTTCTTCGGGTCATGACTCGATATGGGTTATAGTCGATCGGTTGACAAAGTCCGCACATTTCCTAGCTGTTCGCACCACCTATCGAGCCATGAGGTATGCGGAGTTGTACATATCTCGAATTGTATGTCTTCATGGAGTGCCAAAGCGGATAGTTTCAGATCGAGGCTCTCAGTTTGTCTCTCGATTCTGGAAAAGTTTGCATGAGGCATTGGGCACTAAACTACTTCACAGCTCAGCATATCATCCGCAAACGGACGGCCAAACCGAGAGGGTCAATCAGATCCTTGAGGATATGTTGAGGGCTTGTGTTCTATCTTATGGAAAGAAATGGGATGAATGTCTTCCATATGCCGAGTTTGCTTACAACAACGACTACCAAACCAAAGATCAAAATGTCTCCTTTCGAAGCACTCTATGGTCGTAGCTGTCGGACACCCCTGAACTGGTCCGAAAGTGGGGAACGATCATTCTTTGGGCCCGATTTGGTCACAAAAGCAGAAGAGAAGGTGAAGACCATTCAAGAAAATCTGCGGGTAGCACAATCATGACAAAAGAGCTATGCTGATCGTCGTAGAAGACCTCTCTCTTTCAATGTTGGTGATTATGTCTATCTGAAGGTATCTCCCCTTCGGGGCACCCGTTGTTTCGGGGTTAAGGGAAAGTTGGCACCTCGATACATAGGACCTTTTCGGATCCTTGCAAGACGTGGTCAAGTGGCATATCAATTGGAGCTTCCTCCCTCTCTAGTGATGGTCCACAACGTCTTCCATATATCACAATTGAAGAAGTGCCTCCGTATTCCCTTTGAACAACTCGATGCGGATGAACTCGAAGTTCTGCCGGATCTGTCTTACCAAGAGTATCCTATTCGAGTTTTTGATGAAGCTGAACGTAAGACCCGAAGTAAAACTCTAAAATTCTACAAAGTTCAGTGGAGCAATCACACTGAAGATGAAGCCACATGGGAGTGGGAAGACCGTTTGAAAACCGAGTATCCCGAATTCTTCCATAACATGTAAGTGCTACCATCCAATCTCTTCGCAATTAAAGCCGTGTCAATTGTATGTGGCTGTGTTGTTCGTATGGACTCTATCCATCCATGCTCTCATTTTCGAATCTCGGGGCGAGATTCTTTTATGGGGGGAGGATTTGTCAAGGCCCCGAATTTGAGTTCGACTCATGCGGCTAGCAAATTAACTATAACCAATCTTTAGCCACATTTGAAATCGATTAATAACTCCCGAGCATATCCTAAGCTGCCGCTAGCAATATCCAAGCTTAACCAAAGTTTTTGAGCTAGAAACTTCACCTGAAAAATGTGGTTTCCATCAAAGTTTGGAGCCTCGTAATAGGAGATCCATAATGAATTAGGATGTGTATGTTAGTTGGTTACAAACTAGGAACTTTCCTCTTCAGATGGTTGAGTTTTGGGCCCAATCCAAAAGCAAACACAAATTTTAAATATGGCTCAAAGATTGAATCCTGCGCTGAAATTTTGGGACTTAGCAAATGCGCCAACACAACACCATATAGCAGCACATAAAGAACTCCCTCAGCCCCAACCACTTCCCCATTCCTCATTTCCTCCCCCATTTTTTTTTGCTTCTAACCCAAAGCAAGCAGGAGGCAAGCAAGAGGCCAGCTCCCTCCCTCCTCCTCCACGGCAGCTGAGCCCTCCCTCCCTCCTGCAGCTCCTCTTCCTCCCCAAGGTGGCGCCTCCCTCCCTCCTCTTCCTCCCCATGGCTGCAAGCCCTAACTCCTCCCTCCTCTCCCCAAGCTCCCCTCTACTCCTCCATTCCTAGGGTTCCAACATTTGGGTTTGAGGTAAGTGTGGGTAAGACTCCCCATGAGCTTGATGATCCATTTGGGGGCTTAGGAAAGTAGGGATTTGGGTTTTGGTTGGGGAAAAAAAATCAGTTTAGGGTTTGTGCATTGTTCTGAATTTTCGAGCAGAAAACTGTAGCTGCTGTGTTTCGTATTTTAGAGAAAGTTCCCAGCATCTCCTGCTAGTTTGGATGAAGAAGAAAACGTAGATAAATGAGTTACCTTTCATTTCCAACTGGAATCACTTGATTCCATTCATCCAACAGAAAGTTATGATGATTTTGGTACATGCTGCACTGAAATGCTGAAACTGTGAAAGTTGGAACTTGAGCTGTGGATTAAAATTAGTTAGAGGCCGAATTGGACTTAAGTTTTGCCTGAGAAGTTGTAGGAAGTTTCGTGTAGATTGCCAAAACTGTCATCAATTGCTCAATTCCATTAAGTATAGCATTTGTTATGAGGAACTTAGTGCATGCTGTTCAGAAGTTCTGAAATTTTTGGACTTTGCAATTGCTCTCGGTTTGCGGGAAAACTGGGAATTCCTCGAGTAGTGAATGAGAAATCGGCCAAAACCAAGTTGTAGATATGTCTCTTAAGTTTTATTAGGGCTTGGAATCACTCAATTTGGTTAAGTGGTTAGGGAGTTGTGAGCAAATTAGTGCAGCTCTGTCCGGGAATGTTGCAAATATTCAGAGTGTTGTTTTTGTGAGTTTTTGGGCAAGTTAATGAATTGGGAAATCAGTGGGGGTAGATGTATGTTTAGGTTTTGTTCTTATGTTCGTTTATAAATTGGAATCACTCAATTTCATGAAACCATGTGGAAGTTGTGCCTAAAATGGTGAAGTCTCGTTGGAAGGGCTGAAATCTGTCCAAAAATGTATTAGTGAAAGTTAGGAGCTAGATTGGAATGGTGTAAAGCATATCAAAGTATTGTTTAGCTATTAATGCGTATTGTTAGCATTTTTTCTTTCCGTTTTGTTGTAGAATGCTTGCATTTTGGAATTGTGATGAATCTTTAATTTTGCGTTTTCATTCCATATGCATGGCATGCATCTCACTCATTGCATTCATTATAAGCGTGAAGAGAACGAAACGCGGCGGTTGACATGGCCGTGGTCGGGAAGGCGTTGAGGGCAGTTTGTGGTTGAAACTCCGTGAAGCACAAGGCAAGCACCTAAGCATATTTCCTCCTTATGTAATTGTATTTTTGAGAATAAATTACTTATGGGATGATTTAAGTTATGCATTAGGAGTTGAATTGCGGATTGGTATTAGAACCTAATTGTTGCACATACACTCATTGATACTTGTTGAACACCTCCTTTGGAGCTAGTCTATGGGTAATTATATTGTGTCCATGCTTAGCTTGCTTAGATGTCGGGTATGGGCCAAGTGGTGGATGGTTCCATCGCTTGAGAGTTGTTTACTTCACTATTGGGCTATAACGGTTGTGGTTAGAAAATGAAATGTGAAAATGAGACCGGCGAGAAGGTTGGAATATTTGGGTGTGGAGACTCAAATGTGTAGTCTCGCTTTGTGTCGGTTGAGGACCGATCCATTGTTTGCCCTTTGATCGAGCACACTTTGTTGATCGCATGCCTGATCATGGTAAGGTAAGCCACCCTTTCATGGCATACTACTCGATGGGTCATGCCCTCATGCGGTTGGACGTGGTTGAGGGCGAGGCTTAGGCTCCTCGAGGGCCAAGTGAGGCTTGAGCCGCTCGAGGGGTTGCTAGGTGCTCGGACCGCATGAAGATGGTTCGACGAGTAGGTATGGATGGGAGGAGGGTTGACATGAGTTCCTTTGTGGGATTCTGTCGTGTGATTGATGATCCCTGCAGGTGAGTAAGCGATTCAATTGCCGCGCTCTCGGATATGAGCACGCTTGTATCATCGCACATTCAGCGTAGTAATAACTTAAACTTGGAACTTGTGGGTACAATGATGGTTATGCTTGGTTCATATGTATACTTGCTTTACTTTAAGTGTTTAAACTTCAAAATTCAATCTAGTAGTAGGTGCTGTTCATAACTACTATAAAATTTGTAAGTTGAGTAGTTGAATGTGAATATGAATCAAAGTTAAGCTTTTAGGCACTTGTTACCTTAAGCTTTTTCCTTGCTACATCCAAATGCATATGTCTTCAAGTCGGTCATATATGGACCACGGGTAAGTCTTGCGAGTACCTTCTGTACTCATGCTTCTGCTTTGTGGTTTTCAGGTGAGGGCGATGCAGGTTGCGAGTTCTGTCCTTATTGCCTCTCGGTGGTCGGGCGGGGCCCGAATAGAGGCTATGCTCAATGATTCAAGCGCCTAAGTGTTCAAAGGTGACACTTCGGAGATAGCATACTTTTGGTTTTATTTTGTGGTTGTGTATTCGTTTTGTTATATAGTTATCCTTAAGCCATGTTATGTGTAGTCTTCAAAATTTGGCTACTTCTATTGTTGAACCTTATTGTATTATGGTGCTCATCCCATGCTTAGTATGTTGCTTCCTTTTGGTTATATTGTGGTTGTGTCATGATGGTTATGATATGTTCATGCTTTTTGTCTTATATTGTTAATTGTTTCTCCTGTCTGCTGTGTGGATGTCCTTTCTTTTAGAGGCATCATGCCGATTTTTTTGTGTGTAGATTTCCTGAGTCTAGGTAGTATCTCTTGTTTTGCCGGGTTTTGTCTTTGTGCCTTGGTTTTTAGTTGTTTTGTTGTGCTTCCGCTTGCGTGTCTGGATGTGGGGTTTGAGTTCGTTGCCCCCTTTGTGCAAATTGAATTGATATGGCATTGGAAACCAGTATGCGGGGATCCTGGGCGAATTTTGGGTCGCATACTGGGGGAATACCGGGATTGTTGTCGATTATTTGAGTGGCCTCACTGTTGTCTCACTTGGGCTTGGGTGCTAGCATTGCGAGAGCCATCGGCGATCCGTTGCTAGCCCCCAAATCCAATGAGGACGACAGAGCATTCAAATAGACGAGAGGACGGTCTGGGTGGCTCCTCTCAAATGCCCCCATGATGTAGCAACGAACTCCAGTTGAAGCCTAGCCATGGTTGCGGACACAACCTCAGGGTCGACAAACCCAACTAGTTGTCGATTAGTCACGGCTCGCTGCCTCAATGCCCTACAACTCATGTTTAATGTTAAAAAACATAATGTGAAATCCTAGAGAAGTCATAAGCTCATGCTGTATGGTGTGATACTCACAGCGTCTAGGATCGTATAGAAGAAATGTCGATGGTTATCAATTTGTACAAATGGAATAGATCCTAAAAACTGACTGGGAATGTCCTATGGTCCTCGCGGTGGAAAATGTCCCTTTCTATACATGGTTGAAATCGACATGCCGCTCGA
This sequence comes from Otatea glauca, assembly GCA_036346275.1. Lineage (NCBI taxonomy): Eukaryota > Viridiplantae > Streptophyta > Magnoliopsida > Poales > Poaceae > Otatea > Otatea glauca. Next base: position 12,754,370 of record CM070720.1, read on the forward strand.
CCTCTTTCATTTTGTCAATGTACAATCCATAGAGGAAGCGAATCCACTTGTCTAGAGGATTCAATTGGTTGGTAGGCGAAATGGGCTTTCTATGTACGTAGGCCTTAAAATCATAAGGGGTGTCTGTGGCCTGTGCAGTATGACACCCGTCATGGGCCACTAGATGAACAACATCCATGCTTGCCCGAGAGTGATGATATCTTCGTTGGGGGAACTCGAGCACATGTGATAAGAAGTCTTCCTAGACGTAGTCCACCTGCACCCTCATTTAGCCCTTTCCTAAAGGCTGACCATGCATCATGTCGGTCTCCTTGCAAAGAAATGCAACTCCGCGTGCAGCCTCGACGAGAAATCTGTCTTCCGTCAAGGTGAGCTGGCACTTGATAGGCGCCTGCAAGAAGTTCGCAACTTGAGAGAAAATATTGTGGAAGTTACCCTCGTATCTTTAAGTCAGAAAAAAATACTTATTACCTTCAACTGGGGACCGGACTTATTATTTTTAGAACCGCAGCTATTGGGTCGTGGCATAGGCTTCTCTACGATAGGCAAGGGCATCTAGCTTTGACTCTGGGAGATCATCTCTATCATATCAGCCCTCAGGCGCTCGTCACATGCCATCATCTTCTCCTTGATCTCCTGCCTCAGTTGCTCCCTGAGCGTGTCATGAGTCGCTATGCACGTGCCTCCCATGATCTTGATTTGGCACTAGTAGCGTCATCTTGGAAGTAGGACTTTTTCGTATGACCCGCCCTTGCGGCAAGCACAAGACCCTTATGGTCAGGCTTCCCGATCACAGAGGATAGGATGTCCTTCGACCCTTGGCTTAGAAAGGTCACCTGCTCTTTCTGTTGGCTTATCTCCTCCTGCAAGAAGCGGGTACGAATTAGATTTGAAATATACAAGATGGGTCAACTGCAATGTACTAAGTTAGATGTCTTACGATGGTGGAGACGACGTGCGTGGTAGCGGGGTTTTGAACTATGAACTGCTCGTCAGCAGTTTTCTTTGTCCTCGCTAATACCCAGTCGTGTGCCCGCTCCTCACATATGTGGGAGTAAGGCATCGCAGTCCCGAAGGATGTGCACTCCTCGACTAGTCGCGCCCACTCTGCTTTCTTCCCTTCATAGCCACCCGAACTGAGGTGTTGCACGTGCGTGTTCTGCCTCTGGATAGCACTGTTCTTCTCTCTCAGCTCCTCCGCCTTGGGCGTACTCTTCATCCTCGTGAACTCCTCCCAAACATTGGGAGTCACGAACGAATACCCCTCGAATGGAGTACGGCCTTTCAACATGTACTCACTGTGCATGAAGACCCTGAAGTGCCTCAGAGCCACACCCATCCTCTTCAAGGCGTACCGCCAAGCATTGTTTTCATCTTCCTCTTCTATAATCCATTTGCTCTTAACCTTGTCCCACAGCTGAATCTTCTACTCGATGCTGACTTCCTTTCTCCAATACTTAACCATGATTGACACTCTCTCTCACACCAATTAGCCGAGGAATGACCGGTATCGCACCTTGTACTTGGGAGGACTCGTGCAAACTCCTGTGCATTGAAGTGGAGAACCTGCGGCGTTCTCCCTGTGGCCCCTTTGTTCGGTCCTCGGGCCTTCCTCACCTTACTCGGCCCCTGAACATTTGGAACCGTGCTCGGCCACTCAGCAGCACTTTCTACTCTCTAATTGCGAGATTTTGAGTTTTTTTATCTGACATGGTCATATATTTGATATGAGAGAAAGCAATTCGTAGCTATTATGTGAACATGACAATAAATCCTGTAAAGCCTAGAAAAATGGATAATCCATAGCATTTAATTGTTCTAGCATATTGTTGTAGAGTAACAGATGAACAAATGATCTTCAAAAAAAGTCTATCTGTTGACCAACTAAATACGTATCAATGATGACTCCTAATCTCTAAATAGGTTAGGTCCTAATCCCATTCGAGGATATGTGGTTCCGGCAAGTTCCTAAGCCATTTTACAACTCCAGAGAAAATTTTGGCAGGATCTCCCTGCTGTTCTCCAGATACACGTTGCGACAACAGGTCAAGAGGGGTGTGTATCCGGAGAACACCAGGGAGATGCTACCGAAATCTACTCTGGAGTTGTACAACAGCTCAGGAACTTGCCCGAACCACATATCCTCAAACCGTCTAAAAAACGTGGACAATTTGAGTCTGCATGCTTATAAATATGCCATTTCGATTGGCATATTTATAAACAAGCACCCTCGAACGGGAGATGTAGGTTCTGCAGCCTAAACTCGAACGTCATGCTGAGATTACAAAAATAAAAGTAATATGCAATTATAACTGAAATAACGGACTTAATTGACAAAGTCAAGAGTTGCATAATAATCTGACGAGTAAAGAACCACATATGAGAAAATAATAAAAAAGGCATCACTGATACATTCATACATTTCACACATCATGTGGTGGCATTTTTGTCGCTCAGGTACAAGCATTTAGAACTCGTTTCATTTCTTCTGAACAGGTTGACTAATTACAGAACGTGATTGCTTTTAAAATGCATGTACGCATATTCAAATGCTTGCCTTTCAAAACTTCTCAAACCATAATATTGTAGATACTTGTAATTTAGCACGCTTGGGGATTGTATGTCAATCTGTTGGCGTCAAAAATTTGAAGTAGGGTTTCTGACAACAGCATACCAGACGAACACCTGTTTCAGAGCGTGCCAGTCGATTTGACCTAGAATCGACAAGGTAAAAATATGAAATTCAATCAAAGCCGATCGTGAAGATCAATCGGCTTAGATTCAATCAGCTCATAGCCGATTAAATCAAGATAAAATGGTAACTCTAACTAGCCGATTAGGGTTAATTAGAAGATAAAGGTAGATCGATTCTGAAGAAGGCGATGCGCAACAAAATCAAAATAAATCGAACCTGGGGCGTAATTTGAAGAAGATCAACAATCGGCGATGTGCAACTTTATTGATCATGATCGAATTACAAAGACTAAATTACAAGAACTACTCCTAGTCGACAGGAAAAAGTAATGTAGATTGGCGTTTGATTGTGTTGGATCCCCTTTGCAGCTCGCTCTTGACCTTCTTTTATACCCGTCGGCCAATCTTTTCCTATTACAATACGTTACAAAACCTGATCCGTATCGGCCTTATTTCAGATAGCTTTCCCTCAAAGATCTTTGCCGTTGCCAAATATCTTCAAATCTTTCCAAATCGCCTGTTAGTTACCGTATGTTGACTTTCTTGCCGATTTTGACCATACATGCTAAATTCTGGTGCAAACACAATCCTTGGTTGTTGATTGCAGTGCACAATCTTTCAGACCATGTCACCGGGTGCTGGATTCAGAGTTTCTTTTTCTCTAAAATGACTTAATTTTATATTGTTTGTCTAACTATATTGCAGTGTCTACCTTTCTCAAATATTGGGCTGGTTTGTTAAAAGAATGATACTGAGGAAGGCCTGGTTAGCTGGATAAGGCAAGTTGAAGCAGTTGCGGCAGTGGATGACTACAATGCATCAGGGGGTAACGAGCTTTGATCCTGATGCTAGAATGACGTGCAAATAAAGTCCAGGTGTTTTGCTGATCTTCTGGAGGATTTGTGTGGGTTTTTTTTAAGATTGCTATCTGGTGTGGTTATCTCGGTACTTTCTATTCCATGTTTTTTTTAGTTTCTATAAACTATGGTTAACTTCTTCAGCTCAGGTTTATACCAAGTGGAATATCTTATTCCTTTTTTCAAAAAAGAAATGTTTCATTTGTTGGCAATATGAATTTGGTTATAGCACATTTGTTATATTTGAGTACTTCAATTTGAATTTTACATTCAGCATACAAAGAGAACCACATCGGATTGTTCTTTGGGTTTGTAAGAACACGTAAGTATTGTTTATTTAGGATCCATTTGCTAGTGATCTCTAAGCAGGAGGGCAATTGTGAGACCAATATCAAATTCAACAGCATAGGCAAGGGATGAGGTGAGCTCACAGTGGCGTGCTGGATCTCAGAAGCGACCGAGGTGATGGTGGAGGCGGATCTCGGAGGCAACGGAGGCGACGGGAGGTGCCGAAGGAGACAGTGGAGGCAGAGGCGGAGGCAGTGGGAGGCGACGGAGGCGCGCGTGGAGGCGGAGGCCCAAGCGATAGGGTTTCGAAATCGCTGGAGCTGGAGGCGCACGTGAGTGAGCTTCCACAAAATGATGACTTAAAGTGTGTGAGAATTAGTTGTGTCGGTTTTTCGATGAAACCGACTGCGTTAATGCGCATTCTTGTGTCGGTTTTTCGATGTAGCTGACTATGTTAATGGCCATTAGCTTTATTTGTGTTGGTTTTTTGACGAAACTGACTGTGTTAATAGACGCGTTACTTGTGTCGGTTTTCCGATGAACCGACTACGTTAATTATCTCTGTCGGTTTCTTGCCAACAATGACACAAATGTACTCACAATCATTGTCGGTTTCAGACAAAAACTGACACAGATGTACATCTCAGCACAATTAAAAACCGACACAACTGTACATCTCAGCACTATCGGTTCTTAGACTAAACCGATAAAAATAAGGACCAAATCAGTATCGGTTCATAGAATAAACCGATACAAATGAGAAGAAAATCAGTATCGATTTGCAGAGTAAACCGATACAAATGAGAATTAAATAAGTATCGGTTCTCAGATTAAACCGATACAAATGAGAAAAAATATCAGTATCGATTCCAAATCCAAACCGATAGAAATATGAAATAATTCCTATCAATTTTTAGTCAAAACCGATACAAATTATAATATCAATCACTATCGGTTTTAGGTCTAAACCCAATACAACTACAACCATAATGCACTTTCGGTTTGGAATAAAATCTGATAAAACACTAAGAACATCACCGTCGGTTTTAAATCAAACCGATAGAAATATTAAATCAGTCCTATCGGTTTTAAGTTAAAACCGATACAAATTATAGCATCAATCACTATCGGTTTTAGGAAAAAACTGATACAAATACAAGAACAAATCACTATCGGTTTGGAATACAAACCGATACAAATGTAATAATATCACTGTCGGTTTTTCATCAAAACCGATACAAATATTAAGTTTATCATACATACCGTAGTAAATTCTAAATTTTCAGCATTTCATCAAAGAGAGAAAGGGCCATAACTTTTTTATACATAATTAAAATTATTTGAAATTTTGCATAAACATACTTTTGGATATTGCAAAAGTGTTCGAAAAAGAATTTTTGAAAAAAGAGTCCCTATTCAAGAAATATACCAAATTTTATTTCGTAGGCATGATTTTTGCGTAAAGCGTAGACAAGTCAAAACTTTTTCAAATTAAGCCCGAAATGTTTGAAAATTTCCAAAAATAAACTTTTGACTATTTACAAGCTTTCCCAAAAATAATTTCATCCAAAGGAATTTTCTTTCACAACATATGGCACAACGTACTATTTAGGCATAAAGAGATATTGAATTTCCATCAAAGCCTCAAAAAGCAATTCAATTTGGATTTTCACTCTCAAAGCATTGCAAAATATTTTACATACAAAATGGAACAATGACATTAGCAATAAACATTAAAATAGTCTATTTATTTACAATAAGCCCTTCTTGATGATCTACTCGCATGTAATTGGTTTCATGTGTGTCGTCGTCCTCGCTAAGACAGGGTTCATCCGTAAACGGAGGTATTTCATTGAATTGGTTGTACTTTTCTTCATCTACTATATTTTCAATTCCTACGATCCACCTCTTGCCATTAAGAATGACATGCAACATCGGATTGGCCGGATAACGCACGTAGAAGATTTGAATTGCTTGCTTCGCAAGGACAAACGGGTCATCTTTGTAGGCGAGTCTGCTGAGATCCACAATAGTAAAACCTCTCTTATGGACCTTCACTCCATGCGGAAGTCCCACCCACTTACATCGGAACAATGAAACTTGGTATATTCCATAATCGAGCTCCCAAATTTCTTTGATCGTCCCGTAGTAGGAGTTCATTGCAGTTGAGGTTCCTCGATCATCGGAAAAAGCATCTATTCTCACACCACTATTTTGGACAAGACTCTTGGCATCTTGACTCTCAGTGTAAAAGGTGTAGCCATTAATATCGTACCCTTGCTATGTTGTACATTAAATCTAAGTTTGCCAGCCAACCATTTGACATTCTCACTAACGGAGACCTTCGCGCTTTTCTTTGAACCATGTGAGAAATCTATCGATGTGTTCTTGCGTGATGGAAAGCTCATCCATATGTGGATTCTCTTCCCGTAATATCAACTTATGCTGCTCGATGTACCCTGCTACTTCTGAGCTATGCTGCAAGACTGTCAAATACGCTTTGCAATACATATCAAATCGTGGCCTTGTTAGTTTGGACCCAACGGTTCCTTTGCCAGCAAGTCTGCCCTCATGGCGAGATACAAGAACACTGATTGCTTGTCTTTTTCCAAGATAGTCTACGCAGAACTTAATAGCCTCTTCAGTCCCATAACCTTCAACAATACTACCCTCAGTCTTTGACCGATTCCTCACGTATGACTTTAATATACGCATGCACCTCTCGAATAGATACATGTAATATAGGAATGTAGGTCCACATATCATAATCTCTCTCACAAGGTGTACAACAAGGTGGACCATGACGTCGAAGAACGACGGTGGGAAATGCATCTCATGCTAACATAGAGTATGCACCACCTCACTCTTTAAGTTGTCTAGCACATCGGGGTCAATCACTACAAGAAACATGGAAAAATTCGTGGGCTAGAAACCCACGAATTTAGGCCAAAACCCACGAATTTAATTTAAATTCGTGAGCAAACCGTCGAATTTACTTCACGAATTTAACTCGACGAAATTAATCAATTAAATTCATGGGTACCCACGAATTTAAGTTAAATTCGTGGGTTTCTGCCAAGCCCACGAATTTAACTGGGAATCTGAGTTAAATTCGTGGGTTTATTAAACCCACGAATTTAACAGATTAATTTCGTGGGCAAATTGGCCCACGAATTTAATCTGTTAAATTCGTGGGCTTAATAAACCCACGAATTTAATTTTTAAATTCGTGGGTATAATGAACCGACGAATTTATCTGGAGCAGCCAGATAAATTCGTGGGTCCTTTCCATAGACAGTGAAACCCACTTTCGTAGATCGTACAAGCCGACTATGCCATTCAGCTATCTCCTCTCCTGTGAGTCGCTCGCGCCCTTTTTAACTTTCTCGTCCTTTTCAAATGCTTTGGCGCTGCGTTCCTAAAAGGGTGCTCGCCGGAAGCCATCATCGATGGCAATCGAAGAATGTGTTCTTTTTACCGTGCGTGAGCCTGAATGCATCAGAGTCAGCCATACAAATTGGACAACACAGGCGACCATGAACACACCAGCTGGCCCAAATGCCATATGCCAACAAATCATGGACCGACCACAGGTATGCGGCTAGTAAGGTAAATTCTCTACCACCAACACTGTCGTATGCCTTTTTCCCTCGCCACAACTTCTTCAGCTCATCAATTAAGGGCCGCATGAACACATTGAGATCCTTCCCTGGATGCTTAGGACCTGGAATGACAAGAGCAAGGAATATGAACCCTTCTTTCAAGCAAATATCAGGTGGAAGATTGTATGGCATGATGAAGACCGGCCAACAAGAGTAGGGGCTAGCGCTTGTACTGAAAGGTGTGAAACTGTTCGTGGACAAACCAAGACGGACACTCCTAGGGTCGCTTGCAAATCTAGGATCGAATCGGTCCAATGCCTGCCATGCCTCGCCATCAGACGGATGCACCATCATATCCGGGTCTTGGTCCTCACGTTTACCTTCTTTGTGCCACCGCATATGTTTCGCTGTTTCTTTTGACATTTACAGCCATTTAAGCCGATCCGTGATCGGCATGTACCGAAGCTGTTTAGTCGCAACCTTTGTAGTCACTGATACCCCTTCCTCATCTACCACCTCAACGAATCTACACTTACCGCAATGCATACAATGAGTATCCTTGTCATGATCCTTCCAGAACAGCATGCAATTATTCTCGCACACATCAATCTTCTGGTAATTCATCCCGAGGCTGGCCATCAACTTTTTCGATTGGTAAAAATCCTTTGGCATCTTGTGGTTAGGCGGAAGGACATCATTCATAAGTTCAAGCAAAGCGTTGAAGCATTTGTTCGAAAAGTTGAACTTCGACTTCATCGATATAAGCCTTGTAACCGCCTGCAGGACGGTCACATTGGTCAAGTCATGCAGCTTCTCGTCCGAGGCGTCAAGTAGCCTATAGAATTCCTTAACCTCCTCCGGCTATGACCCCTCCCCGGAGTTAAATTCAGTTCCCCTGCCAAGATCATCCAGCATCTCTTCCATCCGGTCGTGATCCTCCCCATGGTCCTGAAGAGGAACGCGGTATGCTACGCTAGCATAAAAAAAATTCTACCGCGAAACCAGAAAGCTACTCGCAAGAAGGGGATCATAGATAAGATTACCACTAGACGCGCACTTGCGGAATCCTTCAAGGCCGATGTAGTGGATCGCTCTCGCCTTGCCGTGGATCGCCCTCCCACGCCGCAGATCGCAACAACGCCACCGCAGAGTACACACGCCCGTAGATGAAACGCCGCGCGTCAGTGTGCAAGCACCGGTCGCTCGGCAGAGCAGCGAGAGGAGTAGGCTAGGGTTTGAGTGAATCACTCCTAAACCGTGGGAAAGCACACCTGCACCCTCCTCCTCCTCCTTATATAGCCACGAGATGAAACCTAAACTAGGGCCCATCAGTGTGCTAAGCCCACGAGGTTCATTAATTACGGATCCAATCCAAATTAATGCGTCCCACCATTAAGTGTGTGACCTGCAGTTCACATACGCTTGGACATGGATTCGGAAAACTCCTTTTCAATCCAATAGTTGGTAGTGGCTTCTTGCAAAGTATGCCAACTCCCAAACATACTATGATCAAATCGACGTAACCTATCAAAAGTACTCATGTAATAATCCCTTTGCCAAGTATATGAAGATTGATCTCAAGGCAGAAGCATGTCATCCTTTGATGATTCAATCCATCTCTCGTATCCGTGATATATTAATAAGTTGTGATTGACTCCTCAATCACGGTATGGCCATGCACTTCCTTAATCATATCACACGAGTGGCCTTGTCATATATCTCCGTTTCATTGGAGTGGCAAATTCCATCTTGATCACATTTCTTCCTCTGCACGTTTCATAGTAAACATGAAAGCTACCTTTATAACTATCCGGTTAGGAAGTAGTGTTTGATAGCCCCAAGGAAAACTATTACACATGTAGGGAATATGAAAATCTCGTGTCTAAGGATCATACATCTACTAGGTATGAGATACATCGATGACACATAAGAATGAAACATTCTCGCAGTGTCCCATTGCGGTCTATCTAACCCATGTTCTTCAACATGCGTCCACAATATATAGATGATATCTCCATATCCCATGATCTATGAAGCATGATCATCGATCACTACATGTGCCGATCTATTCATCGTTGTCCTATACGATGATATCCGATCAGAGATATTTATCGAATTACATCATTAAGTAAAGAGCTTCATAAGCAAGTCACATACTTGTTGATCAATACAATGATATACATTCATTGGACCAATAATCATATTATTATTCATAAACATAGTCATGTTACAATCATCTAAATGATTGCCTCAAGGGCATAACACTAACAATCTCCCACTTGCACTTGAGTCAATCAATTAAGTATCTAATACCAATAGACCTTGTGTGCGCCTCATGCTTAGGTCGTGGCGTTGGCTTTGTCAACGGATCGCCACATTGGCTTCCGTATGTACTTTGCATATTCTCACGCCACCTCTATCCACAATCTCGCGAATAAGGTGAAAGCGACGGAGTATGTGTTTAAACTTCTGATGTGATCTAGGCTCTTTAGCTTGTGCAATGGCACCACTATTATCACAATAGATGTCCATTGGACTAGAGGCACTAGCGACCACACCAAGCTCTGTGATAAACTTCTTAATCCACACAGCTTCCTTTGCGGCCTCCGATGCCGCAATGTACTCCGCTCGTCAGAGATTCGCCACCGTGTTTTGCTTGGAACTCTTCCACCATCGCTCCTCCATTAAGTGTAAACACAAACCCGGATTGCGATCGAAAATCATCTTTGTCGGTTTGGAAGCTTGCATCGTGTAACCCTTTGCAACCAGATCTTCCTTACCTCCAAAAACAAGGAACATACCCTTAGTTCTTCTCAAGTACTTCAGATATTTTTACGGCTATCCAATGACCATCACCAGATTCGCTTGGTATCTACTCGTGACACTTAGAGCATATGAGACATCCGGCGTGTATGATCATGGCATACATAATAGACCCAATAGTCAAGCATATGGAATCTTGCTCATCTCGTCTCGCCATCGATGTCGAAGGACACCGATTCTTGCAGAGACGATGCCATGTGACATTGGCATGAAACCTCTCTTGGATTCATGCATATTGAACCTTTCAATATCTTGTCAATGTACGTTTCGACTTAATCCAATTAACCTTTTTGATCTATCTCTATAGATTTTTATGCCCAAGATATAGCATGCTTCTCCCAAGTCCTTCATTGAGAAACTACTTTTCAATGAAGTCTTAACATCTTCAAGCATAGGAATGTTATTCCCGATCAATAATATGTCATCCACATACAAAATCAGAAATACAAGTGCGCTCCCACTAGCCTTCTTGTAAACACAAGGCTCTTCTTCATTTTTGATAAAGTCAAAACCTTTGACTACTTCATCAAAACGAATGTTCCAACTCCGAGATGCTTGCTTTAACCCATAAATGGATCTTTGAAGCTTGCATACCCTTTTAGCATATTTAGGATCAACAAAACCTTCAGGTTGTATCATGTATACATCCTCAGAAAGATTCCCATTAAGGAATGTTGTTTTGACATCCATCTGCCATATTTCATAATCAAAATATGCAGCAATAGCTAAAATGATCCGGACAGACTTGAGCATGGCTACCGGTGAGAAAGTTTCATCATAGTCAACTCCTTGAACTTGTTTGAAACCCTTTGCCACCAACCGTGCCTTATAGATCTGAACATTTCCATCTACGCTCTATCTTTTCTTGAAAATCCATTTGCACTCAATGGTTTTTGCACCATCGGAGAGTCGACCAAGTTCCAAACTTGATTGTCATGCATGGATTGAATTTGGTCTCATGGCTTCAAGCTATTTTTCGAGTTTGGGTCCATCATTGCTTCTTCATAAGTCGTGGGCTCATCATTGTCCAACAATAATATGTCACTCCCATATCTTATAGGTACATGACGTGGCCTCCCGACCTCACGTGGGGTGGAGTCTCTTCCACAAAGTTGTACAACACTTTGTACATCTTGTGAAGGTTCATGGTAGCTTGAACATATTCATGTGATTCTCGAACTTCATCAAGATACACATCACTCCTAATGATTTCTTTTGAAAGAAACTCTTTCTCCAAAAGACACCATTTCGAGCAACAAAACTTTGTTCTCGCTTTCTTTGTAAAAGTAATATCATTTTGTTTCTTTAGGATACCCCACAAAAAGCATTTTTCTGATTTAGGTGCGAGTTTATCCGATTGTAAACGCTTTTACGTAAGCCTCACATCCCCATATCTTGAGAAATGACAACATGGGTCTTCTCCCACCATATCTCATATGGCGCCTTCTCAACGGATTTTGATGGGACCCTATTCAAAGTGAACGCAATGCCTCTAGAGCGAAACCCCGAAGGATAATGGCGATCTGTTTGGTCGATCATTGACCGAACCATATCTAATAAAGTTCGTTACGCTGTTCGACACGCCATTCCATTGAGGCGCTCTGGCGGAGTAAGTTGCGAACGATTCCACATTGCTTTAGATGATCACCAAACTCTTGGCTCAAGTATTCGCCACCACGATCGGATCGTAAGTGTTTTATTGTTTTGCCAAGTTGATTTTGTACTTCGCTCAAACTCTTTGAACCTTTCAAAAGTTTCAGATTTATGCCTCATTAAATAGATATATCCATATCTACTCAAGTCATCGATAAAAGTTACAAAGCATCAAACCCACCCCTAGCAATGAGCTCATTGGTCCACATACATCCAGTATGTACTAGGGCCAATAATTCACTTGCTCTCTCACTAAAACCTGTAAAGGGGCTTTTGTCATCTTGCCAAGTAAACAAGATTCACATGTTTCAAATGATTCAAAATCAAATGAGGTTAGAAGTCCATCACCATGGAGCTTCTTCATGCGCTTCTCATTTATATGACTTAAGCGACAATGCCACAAAAGGTAGGGTTCAAATCATTAGGCCGATGCCTTTTACATTAATATTATAGACAGTGTTTTCTTCGAGTTCAAGGACGACAACCCATCCACCATGGGGCAACGACCATAATACATATCATTAAAAATATCGAACAAACAAAGTTCTTTATTCTCAAATCATAACCTTCATGTTCCAAACAAGAAGATGAAATAATGTTTCTACTCAAAGATGGAACAAAATAACAATTATTAAGTTCTAAAACTAATCTCAAGGCAAATGCAATGGGTATGTGCCAACGGCAAGACCAAAGAACTCTTGCTTTATTCCCCATGCGAAGATCCACTTCTCCTTTTGCCAAGTCTCTACTTTATCACCGCAACGAATTGCAAATGTGAGCAACCGAACCGGTATCATATACCCATGAGCTGCGTGAAGAAGTAGCAAGATTAATTTCTATAACATTAATACGAAGTGGAAACCACATTTCCATTCTTCTTATCTGCGCTGTACTTTTCGATTCCCGCTTCCAATGCCCCGATTTCTTGCAATAGAAGCATTGGGTATCAAGTTGAGGGCCAACTTTAAGCTTCAAGCTTAGTTTTGAGGCTTGCGATCTCATCTTGAGCCTTGCCCTTGCCCTTGCTCTTTCCTGCCCCACCTTAGCCTTCCTCTTTTGAAAGCGCTTGTTTTCAACCATCATCACATGATTGGGTTTTTCTTAATGCTTTCCTCGGCAGCCTTGAGCATCCCATGTAGCTCGGTTAGGCTCTTCTCCATGCTATTCATATGAAAATTCATAATGAATGGCTCAAAGCTCTGAGGCAGAGACTGGAGAATAACATCTGTGGCCAAACCGAGGCTAAGGGGAAACTCAAGTTTTTCCAATCTCCCAATGTAACCAATCATCTTGATCACATGAGGACTGACCGGACTGCCTTCAGCCAGCTTACAAGCAAATAAAAGCTTTGAGATACCATACCTCTCAGCTCTTGCTTGATTCCCAAACATGCCCTTCAAGCCTACAATCATATTGTAAGCATCCTGGTCCTCATATTGCTTTTGGAGCTCAGAGTCCATGGTGACTAGCATGAGACAGCTGACTTCTACAGAAGCATTAACATGCTTTTCATATTCAACCTTCAAATTGCGAGCAAAGATTTTCTACCGGTTCATTAGGAATTGGATTCTCTAGAACATAGTCCTTCTTTTCATGCTTGAGAACAATTCTCAAAGTTGCGATACCAATCAACAAAATTAGTTCCATTCAGTTTTTCCCTTTCCAAACCGATCTCAAAGCAAAACCAGTGTAGCAGAGTAGGAGAAGGTGCCATTGAACTACAACAAAAACATGCAAAGATTCTAAGCACTATGTTTATGTAAAACTTTTATTAAACTTTTAATTAAAGACACTTCTATTTTATGTCCCTTTATAGACACATAGTGAGTATTCAAGATCCATATTCATCAAACACTAGTGAGCTTTGGCATCATCGCTAGAAATTTAATGACATAGGTAAGCAACACCTTTGCTAATTATATCATATGTAATTCTTGTTTGTTGAGTATGAAAACAAGTAATGAATGCCTCCATCAATTTGACTCATGGCCAGTCAACTCGCCCCAAGGGCTCACATGAGGAGGAGCACTTCCAGATACGGGTGCCAATTAAGAAACCTGCCTCATGTGTGTTTTCCTAGACACCACTTGTCTTGTATAGGTTCCTTCATTATCAAATCAAATCCCAACCACTTATGTCCTCAAGCCCAAAACCGCTTTGATAGCTTGATTAAATCTACCATTGTTATGCGTGATGTGTCCAACACATCCCTATCATCTATTGAGATAGCCATTGATATACTACTTTGGCAGTCATATCAATAACGATCTAAATTCTTGATAGGTGCAACAATTGGATGGACAATTTGATTTAAAATTTTTAACTATAGGGATGAACAAAGATTACTATGAACATGGCATCACATGCAATGAGCATAAAGAAAATAGCAAGGATTAAACACACATCCACGTAAAATCAAAATAAGTCGTGAAATAGCATGGCCCTTAGCATTAAGATCTCCATCATCATGCTTGTTTGTTCACCTAGCCACCTTGCTTGATTTGTTCACCTAGCCATCTTGCTTGATACCAACGTCTTCATCATTATGGATGCAACTCCTTACAACTTTTGATAATGAATTTTACATGACGGTTTGAAGCATCACAAGTCGACACGCAGTCGTTATACAATTTAAATAGCCTTATGGCTTGACACGCACGCAGCCATGTGGAAATTACATGAATCACATACACATAGGCCATACCATTTCACATAATTCCTGCAAAACGAGTTAAACAAAAGCAACCCTACGACTCAGAGGGAGGCGGTGCTCTGGCGGGCGATCCCGCTGGCCGGTCAAGGGGTCCGAGGCGGCGCTCAAGGGGTCCAAGGCGCGAGCTTTTAGAGGCATGTCTTCGACATTGGAAAACGCCTCAAAATTTCCACGGATCAACCAGATTGACCCAATCCGATCTAATATGATTGGCTTGGTCCCATATGGATACGCTTTGAAACCCCGATGGCGGTATCCCGACCGTAAGGGTAACGCTGCACCATGAACCGACGCACCCAAATCAATATTGAATCTGTTTGCGCTACCATGGATCAACCAGATTGACCCAATCCAACTCAATATGATTGGCTTGGTCCCATATGGATACGCTTTGAAACCACGATGGCGGTAACCCGACCGTAAGGGTAACGTTGTACCATGAACGGACTCACCCAAATCAAGATTGAGTCGGTTTGCACTTTCTCAAACCCTAAACCGATCGATCTCATCGATGGTCGCCACACCAATTCATCACATGAACCGGCCGAACATGTAATAGATCCAATCTACTAACCTTACACATCATATGTGCAACATCCAGATCACAAAACTATACGAGATGGCTCTGATACCACTGAAGAGGAACGCGGTATGCTACGCTAGCATAAAAAAATTTATACCACGAAACCAGAAAGCTACTCGCAAGAAGGGGATCATAGATAAGATTACCACTAGACGCGCAGTTGCGGAATCCTTCGCACGTCAATGTAGTGGATCGTTCTCGCCTTGCTGTGGATCGCCCTCCCACGCCGCTAGCCGCAGCAGCGCCACCCGCAGAGTCCACACGCCCGAGAGATGGAACGCCGCGCGTCGTGTGCAAGCACCGTCGCTCGGCGAGGGGCAGCGAGAGGAGTAGGCTAGGGTTTCGAGTGAATCACTCCTAAACCGTGGGAAAGCACACCTGCACCCTCCTCCTCCCCTCCTTATATAGCCACGAGATGAAACCCTAAACTAGGGCCCATCAACTGCTAAGCCCACGAGGTTCATTAATTACGGATCCAATCCAAATTAATGCGCCCCACCATTAAGTGTGTGACCTGCAGTTCACATACATTTGGACATGGATTCGAAAACTCCTTTTCAATCCAATAGTTGGTAGTGGCTTCTTGCAAAGTATGCCAACTCCCAAACATACTATGATCAAATCGGACAGAACCTATCAAAAGTACTCATGTAATAATCCCTTTGCCAAGTATATGAAGATTGATCTCAAGGCGAAGCATGTCATCCTTTGATGATTCAATCCATCTCTCGTATCCGTGATATATTAATAAGTTGTGATTGACTCTCAATCACGGCATGGCCATGCACTTCCTTAATCATATCACACGAGTGGCCTTGTCATATATCTCCGCTTTCATTGGAGTGGCAAATTCCATCTTGATCGCATTTCTTCTCTCGCACGCTTTCATGGTAAACATGAAAGCTGCCTTTATAACTATCCGGTTAGGAAGTAGTGTTTGATAGCCCCAAGGAAAACTATTACACATGTAGGGAATATGACAATCTCGTGTCTAAGGATCATACATCTACTAGGTATGAGATACACGATGACACATAAGAATGAAACATTCTCGCAGTGTCCCATTGCGGGTCTATCTAACCCATGTTCTTCAACATGCGTCCACAATGTATAGATGATATCTCCATATTCCATGATCTATGAAGCATGATCATCGATCACTACATGTGCTGATCTATTCATCGTTGTCCTATACGATGATATCCGATCAGAGATATTTATCGAATTACATCATTAAGTAAAGAGCTTCATAAGCAAGTCACATACTTGTTGATCAATACAATGATATACATTCATTGGACCAATAATCATATTATTATTCATAAACATAGTCATGTTACAATCATCTAAATGATTGCCTCAAGGGCATAACACTAACAGGTCCAGCATCTCTTCCATCTCAATGGCCTGCCCTGCGGCCTCTCCATGACGGTGCCACACCAAATAGTTAGGCATGAACCCGTTTTTGCAAATGTGATACTGCACTATATCCTTGCTGTAGTAGCTGTTATTCTCGCAGAGGGTACACGGGCAATACACATATTCAGCTCCTCCAGCGAATGGTTGCTTCAAGAAAGCATCCGTGATCTGCCCCCATTCCCTTGAGTGCCCCCCATCACTTCTCCATCCGTCATACATCGCCCTTCGATCGTCACCCATTATCAAAGCTAAACAAATGAAACGATGTCAACATACGACCGTGGCTTAGTTGACAAAGACAACCCTATTAGGAAAGATGTGTTCTAAACCCACCCAAGAATGGAGGCTATTGCATGCGACCTGTGACATGCGCTACGAACCGAACGAAATTTCGGCGGCATAACCCCGCTGTTCTCCAAATGCACGCCTGATGCTGGTGCGTCGGAGAACAACAGGGTTATGCGGCCAAAATCACGTTCGGATCGCTCGCACGTCACAGGCCGTATGCAACAACCAACATTCTCGGGCTGTCCAAAATACGCCGACAATTAGGAACGCGCACCTCACAAGCAAATGTGAGATGCGCCGTTCTCGAACGGTGACGCCTATGCTCTCGATTGCTCGACACAAACCCTAAACTCTAACGTTATATACAATGGCAAATGAAAATAAAAATATATATATCATATGCAAATAATATAAAATGAGATGAAATAACTTCAAACGAATATAAAAAGAGATGAAATATACCTTCTCCAACGCCGTGGGGCGCCGCGAGGGTCCAGGAGGGCGGGTGGCACCACGGCGGCGATGGCGCGCCGGCGGGCAAGACCGCGATGGCGCGATGGTGGCGCCGGCGGGTGGATCGGGTGGGGACACCGCGGCCGAGCGGCAGGGCGGCAAGGCGGCGGGCGGTGTGGCGACGGCGCGGTGGTCGGTCGGCGCGCGGCAGCATGGCGGCGGGTGGGGCGGCGTCTCGGCGACTGCGAAGCGGCAGCAAGGGCGGAGGGCGATCGCGCGGCGGCGGGCGACGGCAGCGCAGCGCGGCGTGGCGGCGACGGCGCTGGTGGCCGAGGGCGGGGCGGCGAATGGGCGAAGCGCGGCCACGGTGGCGTCTCGGCGGCGAGAGGGACGGCGGCACGCAGCGACGGCGGGTGGCGCGGCGGCGGGCGGGTGGCGTCGGCGGCCGAAGGCGGCGCGAAGCGAAGGGCGGTGGCGGTGGCGCGCCCGAAGGGCGGCGGCGCGACAAAGCGGCGGCGGCGCGGCGCAGCGGCGGCGCGGGCGCGCAGCGGGCGCGGCGGCGGCGGGCGACGGCAGGGGAGAAGGGCAAGCAGCAGCAGCCCAGTATGGGTGGGTAGCAAGGGCGCGGGTGGCGGGGCTGGGGCTGCGCACATGCGGGAGAGAGAGAAGGGTTAGACTGCATGCGTGCGGGCCGATGGCCTTTTTTTATTCGGGTTAAATTCATGGGGATTTGGTGGCCCACGATTTTAAATGAGTAAATAATTCGTGGGTAATTGGTGGCCCACGAATTTAAATGAGTAAATTCGTGGGTGTATTGTGGCCCACGAATTTAAATAAACAAATTCGTGGGTGTTATTGTGGCCCACGAATTTAAATAAATAAATTCATGGGTTTTATTTTGGCCCACGAATTTAATTAAAAACTTGGGTTTTATAGAAACCAACGAATTTAAATAAATAAATTCATGGGTTTTTTTTGGCTGATGAATTTAAAAAAACCCACGAATTTTTCTCTGTTTCTTGTAGTGAATAATCTTGCAGGCGATTGCATTGAAGAAATAATACAGCTTTGTGATTGCCAACCTGACATCCTCTGGCAAAATATTTCTGATTGGAACAGAGAGCATTTGGGTCATCAAGACATGGCAGTCGTGGGACTTCATACCAAGCAACTTCAAATCATCCATGGACACAAGCTTCTTAATGTTTCCGGAGTAGCCTGATGGAACTTTAATACATTGGAGACACTTGCAGAGGTCTTCTTTCTCCTTCTTGGACAGGTTGTGTGTCGGGACCCAAATATGCAAATCCGGACCCTCTGTGTATTCCGCACTAGTCCAGGATCACGCTAGTGCACACAGGCTCAATATTGATGAATATCACAATCATACTTAACGGTAACACATAATAAAGACTTCATCAATATTAAATATAACTATTCGACGAATTTATGGTCAACCTTACATGAATATGCCTCGCAGGACTAAGACTAAATGTAAATAAATAGTAGCGGAAATAAACACAAGTGCAAAAACCCTTCAATCTAGCACAAGCAACTGACAAGGTTCGCACCCTAGTTATTCGCCTCTTCCTGATACTCTTCCTCAAAAGCAGGCGTTGCTTCTTCTCCAACTTGTGATGTTTTGTTGCAAGGGGGTGAGTACATAAAGCACTCAACAAGTTGCGCATAAAATGTAAGTCTAATAAACTATAAGCATGGCTTATTATAAAGAATAGGCTAACATAGTTAATTTGTATAAACAGTATTTGTAAAAGAATAGCATAATTAGATTGAAAGACAGTAAAATAAATAATAACAATAATACATTTTTCATTTGTTTTCCAATAACCAACTCACATCCTTATTCCACATTTCATATTCATACCCTATTTGTTTTTAATAAAATCTAACCCTTGACTGTAATCACCGAGCAATGCTCAATACCGCGAGCACAGCTATTCGAATAGGTTTTACACTCTGCAGAGGTTATACACTTTACCCACAAGATGCAACCATACACCACAAAGGCGAGTGATTAAAATAAAGCCTTTCCAATGCCTATCTAAACCAAGTACTATCCGCTAAGGATTCAACACTGGTGGGACTAGTTACCACATCCAGGGCCCCCCTCTTGCGCCATGTGAGCACACCCGTGCAAGGACTGGTTGCCACTAACCGAGCCTCACACCACCACAAATAGTACAAAAGTTTAGACTCAACAAATTAATTAGCTAGGTCTGTACCACAATAGAAATGTGGTTGTATGAATGACTCAGTTCAAATTCTTGCAAGGTTAAGTCCATAATTGACCAAGGCAAGATTAACTAAAAATCATCATAACAATGAATCAACCATTATCATCAAAAGCAATGCGATCGCCCAAGTACCACATTGGCCCACCACAAATACATGCCACATGCCTCAGTCTAAATCATTTTACCACCCCGGTTGATTACCATGCACCACGTGCCATCAACAACAACAACATTGTGTGACAACACTCGACACACAAGTTAATAAACATGTTCCATAATCATTAAGCAAGATTAACCATTTTTACATAAAATGATGACTCGTTGCACGGCTAAGCATTCTATTTGCGTTCTAACCAACCACATTGGCAATTATAGCTACTAATTAGTATTAAATCATTATAGGGTGAGAAATGACAAGGTGGACAGTAACTAATCCCAACATATTTGAAACAACGATACTTGAATTAATACGTAATACTTTCAATCAAAATAATATTTAAAGCATAGGTTCAACATGATCAAAGCACAACTTGACTTCAAACAGCTCTCACTCCTGCTCTGGACCTTGCTCGAGTGCTGCCTCCTTAACCACGAACTCACCGGGCAAATCGACGCCTACGTGTAACGAACGAGAAAGCAATAAATAGCAAATATAGAGAGCAATATTGACTCCAAAAATTCAATAAAATTAACTATTAAATAGAGCACGATTTTAAAACTTTTTAGAAATTTGAATCACCTCAATCAGAGTTCAAATGCAAAAGATATAGCTATTCAAAGTTTGGAATAAAAGATAATTATGAAAAATAGAAAAACCGAATTACTTTTGCACTAGAAAATAGCATTTATGACGTCAGCACCGAATATGATTTTTGGCTAATTATTTTTCGAAAGAAAAATGATTTATGATGTCACGCCGACGCCAGCGGACACGTGGCCCATTCGGGTGCTGACACGCGGCACAACCACGGTGCGGCACGTGTCACCGGCGTATGGACTTGGTCCACGGCCGACGCTAGTCCATGGTGGATCGGCGGCACGGTGCCCGTGCAACGGCTGACACAAGCCGTGGCATCAGCGGCGGCGCTCAACCAATCCCGACGCGACACGCGGTGGCATGCGACTAGCGCAGCGCTGGTGTGATCACGCCCGTTCAATTTAAAACGGATTGCGAGGATCAGCTGATACAACGCGGCTTTGAGCTACTGTGGAGGCGACACGCAGTGATATCCTGATCATCCAGATCTGGTCGGATGGCGGGGAATACCGAAACGTCAGGGCAACGCGGCTACCCCGACGGGCAACACGCGGCGAGATCTGTGATGCTCAACTTAGATCCGACGGCAAAGCAACGGCGGCACGAGACGAGGCGGCAACGGCTACGCGGCACAATCTAGTTCACCCAACCTCAATCCGATGGCTAAGAGTTAACCTAACGCGGTACTACGCGATGCAATCTAAACCACGTGATTTAGATCTAACAGCGGAGCGAGCTCGCGAAGGCGGCTATGGCGCGGCGGCATGAAGCGGCGAGAGCCTTACCTGCGCTGAGGATGAAGACCACGCCGACGGTGCTAGAGGGCGACTCCGGCGATGAGGGATGACGGAACCGGCGCGTCTAGACGAGGCGAACACGATGTTGACCTTGGCGATGGCGGAACCTCAACGGACGATGAGCGAGGGACGAAGAACGGCGGCGAAGGCTTCGATGAACTTCGGCGAGCTCGCACGAGAAGGCAAGGGTGTCTCGGCGTGCGCAACTCAGCCAGAAGATGCAGTGCGAGGTGAAGATCTCAATGGCGGCGGTGACGTTTTAAATAGCGGCCTCGACTTCCACAAATCTCGCGCGAAACGATGTTCGCTCGGATACGACGGTGGAATCCGGCAGAGATATGGATGGGCGACGTGGCGGCACTTCAAGCATCCACGTGGCGACGATCAACTGCTTTGAGACACGCGGGTGATGCGCAGAAGACACAGCTGTTGGATGTCGATCCGACGATAGCGATGCATGTAGCTAGGGTTTGCGGCAAGGCGGGCTACGTGAACAAATGGGCCGGACTGAGGGGTTTCGGCCCAACACTGTTCACCTAATATTTTTAAAACAATTTTGAATTAAAATAATTCAAATAAATAAACAAAGCCAAAATACATAGAAAAAATACCAGGAAAAATCCCGAATAATTCCAAAAAAATACTTTGGGACATTTGGAACTCAAATAAAATATTTCTAAGAAAAGATCATTAACAATTTTCTCTGAATAATTAAAAGATAGCAAAATGCTTTATTCAAAATTCCAAAATGAATTAAAAAAAATCTCAGAAATTTAATAACAACGAAAAGTCATAATAAATCTGATAAAAGCAAAATTTGGGATGTTACAGTGTGGCATGCAAGGGGATGAACAGACCTTTCCCTCCTCCTCTATCACTGCAAGCTTGGGCTTGATTCCTATGTAGGCCAAGTCGCGGGGAGCATTCACACCATCCTTTGTCTTCTCAGGTATGTTCAGCATGATGCCAATCAAATTATCACAGACATTCTTCTCAACATGCATGACATCAATACAATGCCGGACATCTAACTCCTTCTAGTATGGTAAGTCCCAAAATATTGACCTCTTCTTCCAAATGGTCCTCGGCCTAACAGATTTATGGCTCTTTCTATACTGAACACCGATGTCCTCTACGCGTGAATATGCCTTCCACTCATAGACTGCGGTGCTGAACGAACTTCCCTCTTCCTAACAAATTTATCATCCATCTTACGGTATCGATGACTTCGAGGTAGAAACCTATGGTGACCCATGTATACAGTTTTGTTGGAATTCGGTAGCCACAAGTTCTTAGTCTCCTCTTCACAAATGGGACACGCTTTGGCTCCCTTTGTACTGTAGCCCGCCAAATTACCAAGGGTCGGGAAATCATTTATGGTGCAAAATATCATAGCCCTTAGGGTGAAGTGCTCTCTTTTGTAAGCATCCCAAACCGCGACCCCATTGTTCCACAATTTTACCAAATCCTCGATCAGTGGAGCAAGATACACATCAGTATCATTTCCTGGCTGTTTGGGTCCTGAGATTAGAAAAGACATCATGATATACTTCCGCAGGAGGGAGATTATAGATACACAACAGAACTGGTCAGGTGCTGTGACGACTTCTCATGTTACCAAACAGATTCATTCCATCGGTACTCAATCCAAATCTTATGTTCCTCATCTCGTCACCAAACACCTCATGTTTCCAATCGATGTTTCTCCATTGAGCCGAATCAGCGGGGTGTTTCTGCTTGCCATCTTCCTTTTGAGACTCATAATGCCAATGAAACAATTTTGCCTCTCTGTGATTTGCAAACAACCACTCCAAACGAGGAATGATAGGCAAGTACCATAATACCTTGGCCGGTGCACCTTTAGTGACCTCTTCACTGTCGTCGCCTTGACTCTTACGCTTCTTGTCATTACGCTTCTCCTTTTGTTTGTACCGAGGCACACCGCAAACTGGACAAACATGCAGTTCTTGATGTGCGTTACGGTACAAGATGCAATCGTTCGGACATGCATGTATCCTTTCTATTTCCATTCCCATAGGACATAGTAGCTTCTTCACTTCATAAATGCTTGTTGGCAACTCGTTTCCCTCGAAAGCAGATCCGATAGAAGAACTAAAAGTGCATTGAAACTTGTATCTGTCCAACGGTGTTTTTCCTTCAGTTCGAACAATGCAAGGACCGAACCCAACTTGGTGTATTCCGCTTTGCAACTCGAGAACAGTGGTTTGGCGTCAACTTCCATTAAGCTTTTAAACCTTTCAAACACTCTTTTCGTGTAATTTCCCTCCACGTCCCGCAACATTTGCTCCAAATTGTCCTCCTCAAATATATCACACTGCAACTCGTCATCGGATTCCACTATGTCTTTGTTGCATACCGAAAGGGTACTACCTATCTCCCCATGATGGGTCCAACACGTGTAATTCCTCACGAAGCCGGGTTGAATCAGGTGGTCCTCAATTTGAGCAGAGTTGTTAAATCTCCTAAGATTGATTTAATCAATCCAAGGACAATATATGAAGTTTGCACCGCTCTTCACCATGTCTTCATCTGTAATTTTTTTGAAGTTCTTAACACCCCTCTGAAATTCTGCACTCACAGCTTTTCTGATACATCCATTCCTCACAGTCCATCTGCAATTAAACTACGCACAATAAATTAAGGAAAAACTGGAGCGACAGCTAGCTAGCTATTTCAAATATTGAGAGATCATTTCAATTAATATTACCTTCGCAAAATAGAGGACGGGTTCCAAGATATATAAATGTACTCCCGTTCGATACCTTCTTCCCTAGTTAAGACCTTCCAATTCCCTAGTTAGGAGACAAACGTTTCAAACATCAACAATGACATCGAATAACCTAATTATATAGTCTAGTAGCTTGCAAATCTTTTGATTTCAATGAAACAAAACAAGGGTACCAACGATGACTCCTAATCTCTAAATAGGTTAGGTCCTAATCCCATTCGAGGATATGTGGTTCGGGCAAGTTCCTAAGCCGTTGTACAACTCCAAAGAAAATTTCGACAGCATCTCCCCACTGTTCTCTAGATACACGTCTCAACAATAGGTCAAGAGGGGTGTGTATCTAGAGAACATCACGGAGATGTTACTGAAATCTACTCTGGAGTTGTACAATAGCTTATGAACTTGCCCGAACCACATATCCTCGAATTGTCTAACAAATATGGACAATTCGAGACTGCTTGCTTATAAATAAACCATTTCGATCATCATATTTATAAACAAGCACACTCGAATGGGAGATGTACATTCCGTAGCCTAAACTCTAATATTCATCATATGACACCAACAATAATTACATATTAAAATGAGAGCACTACAAAGATAATATTAAATAGATGTGTTCTTGTCAAATAATAAAAGGGTGTGAAATCTGATAGGATATATACAAGCTAGGTGGATGTGGAATATATGAAACCAGGTGTCTTCATAAGAGGCCCAGAATCGCTTGAAGGAGAAACAGGGCCAAACGGAAAGCCCAGAAGGAAAGCTCCCGCCAAGCTGTGTTGCCGTACGGAAGGGGGTACATCCTATAGACAGTTGAATATGTATTTAGATATAAAAGATACGGTTGTAATCCGAGTTGTTAACAGGGTAGATAAAGATGTAAACTCTATCCTGTAACCGATTAGAATCATATAACAGATCGAAATCTCTTAACCGATCGAGACTCTGTAAACCGCCCCACCTCCATTATATAAGGGAGTGGGCGAGCAACAACAGGGATATAGCACATCGCATATCGCATCATTGAGCTCACGAGCAATCTTAGATCCAAGAGATCCACATAATCCCAAAGACACGTAGGGTATTACCTCCTCTGTCGAGGGCCTGAACCTGTCTAAACCTTTGTCTTGTGTGACCTTCGAGTTTGAGATCTAGCGCCTGCCCCATAAATTTATTGCCGACTACAAAAGTCGACAGTTGGTGCGCCAGGTAGGGGAAGCGCTACAATCTTTTCCTACAGACTCGATGGCAGCAACCAGCGGAATCATCACCACCTTCGTCTCTGGCCAGGCTTTCCGCTTTGGAAGCCTAGACTTCGTCGCAGATGCGCGCGAAGAACTTGTCTGCCTAGACCTAAACCAGATCCAATTTGGTAAAGGTCAGGCCAATTCATCTCAGGTATGTCTTTCTGACTCGGCCAGCAAACCAATCGGCGTCGCGAGGAATCGCTACGATTTTTGTGGCATCTTCGCGATAGAAGAGCAGAAAACCGATCTCCAACGCTAGCAAGAGATTCAAGAAGCTGCGGAGGAAGATCGTCTTCTTCGTAAGGGTAAGGAGGCACAAACGCGATCGCTTCGATCTCATGGCCGCAATGTCTGCGAGGACATCCTACAATCCAGATTGGTAGACCAAGCTGTCTTCCATATACCATAGTAGAACGTTGTCGCCTCCAAGACGCTCCTCGACACGCTGGACCTGATGATTGCATCTGATAGCCCGGCAGCCCTGATCGTGGCCCAAATCATGGCCATGGTGACAGCGGCGGCCATTCACCAAAATCAGGAAAAGCCAGAAGTTGAAGCGCACTCATGCTCCCACGCGGCTACCAACATCGCTAGCAGTCGGACCGCTACCAGTCGGAGTACCGACAGTCGGCACCCCATACAACCAGTCGAAGGCGTTCGCCAGAATCTCAACCGCGACCTCCGCCAAGACATCACCGCCAGACGGCAAGAGCGGGACGAAGAAGATCTACGCTAGCGCTACGATGACTACGAACGCTTCAGTATTGGCCACGGTCCACGAAGCGATCAAAGGTACGACGACCGCATCGACTATAGAGACCATCAACGCAGGGGTCGGAACGACAACGACGATCGTTGAGTCATGGACTCGCCGCGCCAAACGCCACCCTGACGCGTTGATGACAATCGCTGAGCCAGAGGCTCGCCAACCGGCCTACCCCTCATCAGGACGACGGATCCATCGATGGAATTCTATTGTTCATCTCTCGGTTACGCCGAGTGGTATGGCCCGAAGGCTTCAACCCCAAGGGCATCGTTAAGTTTGATAAGGAACGAGATCCAGAAGCTTGATTGCAGGTCTATGCCCTGGCAGTCAAAGTGGTCGAGGGAAATCAAAACGTGATGGCTAATTATCTGCCAGTCAATCTCACCCCTTCAACTCAAGCTTGGCTCAAGGGACTTCCTGCGAACTCGGTGGACTCCTAGAGCGATCTTTGTGATCAATTTATCGCGAACTTCCAGGGGACCTACGAGAGGCCCGGCACCCCGTGGGACCTATATCAGCTTCACCAGAAGAAGGACGAGACGCTGAGAAATTTCATCCGGCGTTTCATGCAGAAGAAGAACACCATCAGGGACGTATCTGATGAAGTGGTGGTGGCAGCCTTTCAGAAAGGGGTAAGTGATCCTGATCTAATCAAGGAAATGTCCAGGAAACCACCGGCCTCTATAAAGGAGATGTTCGCATTGGCTGACCGTTATGCCACGGCCTCCGACGCCCTGGCCGAGCGCCAAGAAGATCGCCCGCAACAGAAGAACAAAGGCGACAGAACCGAGTCCTCCAAGCACAAAGACAACAAGCGGAAAGGCGAGGAGCTAGTTGCGGTAGCAGAATCCAACCAGCCCCGAGTCGCGCGAAGGGAGGCACCCGACTACAATATCGTCATGGAGGCGATCTGTCCTTTCCACCCTAAAGGTAAACACGACGCTAAAGACTGCTTTACTCTGAAGCGTTTTACGCGCGAAAGCAACAAGCAGCCGGCTCTAGTGAAGGACGAGGCGGCCAAGAAGGACATTCCTGGCAAGGACGATTACCAAGAGCCCGAGCACAAGCTGAACTACATATAAGGGGCCTCCACCGGATACGAGTCCAAGCGGAAGCAAAAACTTACCACTCGGGACTCGTATCCGGTGCAACCGGCAATCCCCCAGTATCTAATGTGGTCTGAAGTCCCGATCACCTTCGATCGCTCGGATCACCCTAACCGAGTTCTACATACAGGTAAGTACCCTCTAGTGCTCGACCCTATCATTCGCAGTGTAAAGCTCAAGAAGGTCTTGATTGATGGAGGGAGTGGACTCAACGCCTTGTTCGCCTAAACCCTCGACGACATGAACATCCCCCTCTCCGAGCTAAGGCCGAGTTCACAGCCGTTCCACGGGGTGATCCCTGGGGCGTCTTCGTTTCCACTCGGGCAGAATGCTTTGCCCGTCACCTTCGGTACCAAAAGCAACTGTCGGACCGAGTATGTAAATTTCGAGGTAGCGGATTTCGAGACAGCGTATCACGCTACCTTGTGAATACCCGGTCTGGCTCGGTTCATGGCCGTCCCGCACTACACCTATTTGATGATGAAGATGCCGAGACCCAAAGGCGTCATCATGATTCGCAGCGACATCAAGCGATCTCTGGAATGCGACCGAGAGAATTGTGAACTTGCCGAGCTGCAGGAGGCAACCGCTGAGGGGAAGAATATCCAAGCAGAGGTAGCCACGTTGCAGGAAGAAGACGACGTCCCATCCAAGAAGCAGGCCACGTCAGGGATGAAGGCTGGCGAAGGGACCAAGAGAATTATTCTCAACCCATCCGATCTGTCCAAAATGACTCTGATCGGGATAGGGCTCAAGGATAAATAGGAAGCCGCGCTCGTCACCTTCCTCCAGGCTAACAAGGACATCTTTGCCTGGAAACCATCCGACATGCCGAGTGTTCCTAGGGAGGTGATCGAGCATTCCTTACACGTCAATGAAAAGGCGAAGCCAATCAAGTAAAGACTCTGGCGGTTCGCTCCAGATCGTCGGAACGCCATCAAGCAGGAGATCACCAAGCTATCAACTGCAGGTTTTATCAAAGTGTATCATCCCGATTGGTTGGCAAACCCTGTACTAGTTCAAAAGAAGAATAAAACTTGGCGCATGTGCGTTGATTATACTGATCTCAATAAGGCATGTCCGAAGGATCCCTTCGGGCTTCCTCGAATTGATCAGGTGGTTGACTCAATCGCCGGGTGCGAGATTCTGAATTTCCTCGATGCCTACTCAGGGTACCACCAGATTCGCCTAAAGGCGAAAGATCATATCAAGACATCGTTCATCACGCCCTTTGGGGCCTTTTTCTACACCACGATGGCGTTCGGGTTGAAAAATGTTGGTGCAACGTATCAGCGCGCAATTCAGCAGTGTCTTCACGCCCAACTCGGACGCAATGTGGAGGCATATGTGGACGATGTCGTGGTAAAGACTCGGGAAAAGAAGGACCTCATCGCCGACCTAACCGAGACGTTCGAAAGCCTAAGGACCTTCAGCATGAAGCTTAATCCCGAGAAATGTGTTTTCGGAGTATCTTCGGGAAAACTACTCGGGTTTATCGTATCCCAACGAGGCATTGAGGCCAACCCCGAAAAGATCAGGGCCATATCAAATATGGAACCACCGACTTGCCAGAAGGACGTTGTTCATGTGCTCCGTCGGGACAATGAGGCGGCCGACGAGTTAGCAAAAATGGGATCCGACCGGACCATAGTGCCCGTGGGAGTATTCGTCGAAGAAATTCACAAGCCCACAATAGGCACTCGGCCAAAGTCGGACGTCCAAGGGGAGAAGAGCGAAGAGGCACAAGTCTTGGTCATTACCTCCGATTGGACAGCTCCGTATATGGACTATTTGATGAAGGACGAGCTACCTGAAGATCGCACGTAGGTCGAGCGAATAATGCGCCGAAGCAAGAGCTACGTGGTGATCAGGGAAGAACTCTATCGCAAGAGCTCCTCTGGTGTACTACGACGGTGCATATCGGAACAAGAAGGAAGAAATCTTCTCAAGGAAATCCACTTGGGAGTTTGTGGGAATCACTCGGCGTCATCAACCCTAGTTGGCAAGGCTTATCGTTAGGGATTTTTCTGGCCGACTGCTATCACCGATGCAGAGGACATCATCCGAACATGCGAAGGATGTCAGTTCTTTGCGCGATAGGTGAACACACCAGCACAGGAACTACAGACCATCCCAATCACCTGGCCGTTTGCGGTCTGGGGGCTTGACATGGTGGGACCCTTGAAGAAGGCTCAAGGTGGTTATACTCATCTCTTCGTGGCCGTCGATAAATTCTAAATTCACCAAATGGATTGAGGCCAAGCCAGTCGCCACAATCACAGCCGTTAAGGCCAAAGAGTTCTTCAAAGAAATCGTGGTTAGGTTTGGTATACCAAACCGAATTATCACGGATAACTGCACCCAATTCAGAGGTGGCATATTTCAAGACTGGTGCGGTGAACTCGACATAAAAATTTGCTTCGCATCAGTAGCACACCCCCGAAGTAATGGGCAGGTCGAGCGAGCCAACGGCATGGTTTTACAAGGCCTAAAGGCAATGATTTTCGATCATCTCAAACCATACGCCACTCGGTGGGTCAAAGAATTTCCTTCGGTACTCTGGGGGCTGCGAACCACTCCCAGCAGAGCAACCGGGCAGTCACCTTTTTTCCTAGTGTATGGCTCAAAGGCAGTCCTCCCCACCGAGTTAGAATTCGGGATCCCCACGGGTTCAGAGCTATGAAGAAGTCGCCTTGGAAGAAAGCCGTCTAGAAGACCTCGACCGACTGGAAGAAGCCAGGGACGTCGCAACAATTTAGTCGGCAAAGTATCTTCAGGGCTTACGACGCTATCACGGTCGCAATGTAAGGAGCCGCGCATTCTCTAAAGGAGATCTGGTCCTTAGAAAGAATAAGAAATGCGAGCATAAGCTATCCCCTAGCTGGGAAGGCCCTTACATCATCGATGAGGTGATACGCCCTGGAGCTTATAAGCTCAAGCATGAAGACGGCACGACTGTCAACAACACCTAGAACATAGAACAACTATGTCGTTTTTTCACTTGAACTTTGTAATTCAATTGTTTCTTTATGAATGAATGTCGCTCCAAAAGTTATTTTCATATAATCTTCTCGAGATTTATGCGTCTGAGTGCTTTGCTCTTACGATTTTAAGACTCTGAGACATGCATCATGAACCATGCCTCAGAGCCTGGGGGCTGAACTAGTCGGACATGATACGACAAAAACCACTCGGATGGACTCATCAAGCATAATTGCATATTTAAAGACAAAATGCAAGAACAAAGAAACACTTTTATATATTTGATTCATAGGTCCAAAGTTTCCGCTACAGCTGAAGAAGCATCCCTCACTTCATCCCAGAGTTCGGCGGCCCGGTCTTCATCCACATTGCAGGCATAGCCGTCCTTGATAGCTTTAAGATCCACTCAGGGATAAAGCGATTTGGTGATAACCAGAGCCTGGCTAGCACCATTGGTCGCCGTCTCCTTCAAGAGTATCTTGAGCTCCTTGGGGGCTTCCTCCAATTGGGAGATGACTTGGTCTCTGCTGAGCGGCCTCTCGCCTCCGGGATGAAGCAACCTTAGCAGCGGCTCAGAGGCCTCGCGAAGCTTGGAGCAAGACGTTTGAAGGGATTCAACCCTCTCGTTGTAAGTGGCGTATTGCGCCCGCGTCTTGAACTTATAGTCTGCAAGCAAAACTGATTATCAAGAAATACCAAGAAGACAACGAAGACAAAGGAGGGCCAGGCTGCTGAGCGTACCTTCTAACTCCTTCTCCGATATCAATTTGGAGGCTTCTGAGATCTTGAGTTGCTCTTGAAGCTTTGCAACAGTGGAATCCTGAGCTGACATGAAGACAAATAAATCAAAAGATCGGACGATTGAACAAGAGCACGGGGTGGTCCAGGAAATATTTACCTCGAAGGGATCCAACAACGTCTAGCTTCTCCTGCCGCAGGGTTTTCTGCTCTTCCCGCAACTCCTGGACCTCCGACCGAAGAAGTCACAGCTCGGCTGCATGACCAGCCTTGATCTGTTCCAAGTCGGCCAGATATTCCTGGCGCGTCCTGAGCTCCGGGAGCATCTTCTGGAGGTGGTAAGAGTAGTGAAAGTATTACCTGGGCCAGGCGAGCACCAGCGGTGGCATGACTGTAAAAGTCATTCTTTTCTCTCTCCTCCGAGTCGTCCAGAAGTTTCAAGCCGTCCTCCTCATCAACCCACGTGGTTTGCATTATGAGCTAAGGGCGAGCGGGAGTCGACGGAACTCGAGAGATCTCTTCAATTTCGGAGGATGGACGAGAGATGGGCTCTTGAGCGGCAGGACCCAATGCCGAAGCATGGCGTGTCGGTGAAGGCGGCTGGGGCTCGGTGGGCGCTCTTGTGTGCACAGGCGAGGCCTCCTCAACCAAGACATGAACGCCCTAGAGCTCAGTTTCTTTAGTGGCCCTGTACGGCGTCTCGACAGGAACATCGTACGAAGGATTTCTACAAGAAGAACGTTCAATAAATGAGCCAGCAAAATGCGCCAAATAATAGTCTATGGGGCATCAAACCTATCGGACTTCTTCATTCTCATTGGGGGCTTCTTTCGGGTGGCAGAGCCACTCCCGGAGGGACCACTCGGGGTGCTACAAACTGGAACCCTGGGCTCTTCCCGACTGACTGAGTCTCTCGGAATTGAACTCGGCTGTACCACGGACTCGTGGGGAGGGGGAGCCGAAGGCGCTGGGGCTCGTGCTGGTGGTCCCTGAATCTGGGGACCACCAGTCGGGCGCCAGGCTTCGTGGGGTCCTTGGTCATCGCTTTCTTCCCCTTCTTGGCGGTGGGGTCTCCGATCGGGGAGCGCGCAGGTCGTTTGAAGGGAGCGCTCTTATGAACGGGCATCTCCGGGAGAGGCGCATCAATGAAAAAAGCCTGGCGATCCTGGAAAGGAGTGTTACAACTGTTAAAAGACATTCAGAGACCAATGACAAAATCTATCAGCTAAACATTCTCACCTCAGGAGCAGGGTGTGATGCAGTGAAGGATTTTGGGCATTTGGTGGTGGACATCTCTACGCTCGGGATGAAAACGCCACCTACCGAGCATACACTGCCGACCTTCGACATCGCCGGCGGTTCCTGGTCGGATCGTCCTTACCTTCAAATGCGTATCCCAGATGGACTCTCTCCTTCAAAGGTTATATACGGCGAGCAGCGAAATGGAGGGCGAGGCCAACTCCCGTAAGACCATCTTCCTTCAATTGCTCAATCAGCGCCAAGAGATCATGCACCTGGTCCATGTCCGCAGCATTGGGGGCAGATACCCAAGAAAGGGACACCTTAGGCCGGCGCTCGACAAAAGAGGGGAGGGCAGGATCGGGATTGGCACAGTAGAACCACTCCTGGTGCCAGCCCTTATTGTAAGTTTTGAAGGGAATAGCAAAATAGTTTTTCTTTAACCCCTCCCGCAGCTAAAATCCGGCTCCCCCAATTAACTTGGGGTCGCTCTTTCAGGGATAAGGTTTCAAAAGGTAGAAATGGCGAAAGAGATCGAAATGGGGGCGGATGCCCAAGAAAGCCTCACAGAGGTGAACAAAGAGAGAAATTTGCAGGATGGAATTGGGATTCAAGTTCACCAATTCGATGCTGTAGAAGAAGAGAAGACCGCAAAGAAAGGCGCAGGCAGGAAGGCCCAGCCCGCGTTGGAAGAAGGATTCAAGGACCACAATCTCTTTGGAATGGGGGGTTGGGATGGATTCACCTGCGCCCGGTCGTGCGGAGATCAAGGTCAGGGCTGGAAGAACCCCGTCATCCACCATGGATTGCAACCGCTCCTCCGTCGTGATCGAGGTGGTCCAATCTTGAGGTAAAGGCTGCGAGGAGGAGTCTTTGGAAGAATGAGAAGACATTTTTGGAGGAAAAGATCAACGGCGGCGCAAAGATGCGAGCGCAACAACAGTTAATCCTAGCGGCGGAGAAGGCGGAAAGACAAAGGAAGCAGAAGAGGCAAACGTATGCGATGGGGAAAATGAACCATCGGCTTAGGTTTTAAAGGGGAAAAATTAGGTTTTCGTCGAATCGGCGGGAAAGAAATTGACCCAGCTCTATGCTTGGTAATGATTTGCTAGCCAGGCGTCCTGACATACATAGACAGTTATGGTTTGACCAAGTCATGTTTGGGACACGTTGCTCCCCACGATGGGATGTTTAACCGCTTGCCGAGTTAAGCGGGACGTCTGTATCCTCTGGTCTGGATCAAAAATATCTTCTTGCGATATGCCCCATGTTGGGTCATAGATTGTTTACCGCATGACGGAATCATATATCGCAGGTTGGGCCTGATAAGGCATGGTTCCAATGGTATGCCCCAAGATGGGTCGATAAGCTATGCATCGTGATAAAACGAGTACAGATACTGTTCGGATAAACCTTGATATGTCCCAAGTTGGACCAGAGCTATATCCTACACCAGTTGGATATAGGTATCACTCGGCCATGAGACAAGAAAACACTGATACGCTCCAAGTCGAGCCTAAGCTATGTCCTACGGATATGGGAATCACTCAGCCAAGAGCCACATAATTATGATACGCTCCAAGTTGAGCCTAAGCTATATCCTACAGTAGTAGGATATAGGTATCACTCGGCCACGAGCCAAGAAAATTTTGATATGTCCCATGACGGACCAGAACTATATCCTACATAAGTCGGATATGGGTATCACTCGGCCATGAGCCAAGGAAATACTGATACGCTCCAAGCCGAGCCTAAGCTATATCCTACAGCAGTTGAATATGGGTATCACTCGGCCAAGAGCCGCGCAAATCCTAATATGTCCAATGTCGGACCTAAAATATATCCTACGACGGTTGGATGCGAATATCACTCGACTGAGGAACCATGCAAGCTTCGATATGCCCCAAGCTGGGTTTAAGCTACGTCTAAACGACAATCATGGAAAAATGCTTGGAAAAGGTATTTCTTTACCATATATAAAGTTCACCAGGCATTATGCCTGGGAAAATATTACATTTACAGATAGTTTTACACCTCTCCGCGGCGAACACGTCCGAGCGCTTCCACAAGAACCTCCTTGACCTCATGAAGGGCGGGGAAGATCTCGAGGAAGACGTTGACGACAGTACGGTCGAGGGCGACGGTATCCGTCGCCAATTCAGCCACGGAGATCTCGAAAAGCGCCCATTCTTCGGCGAGCTCTGGGTCTTGATCGTCTATGTAATTCCTCATGAAGAAGCTAGAGCTTGGTGTAAGGAAGAGGAGGACTAAGAGAGAAGGAATGCATTCTACAAGCGTTGGTTTGCTTTTTATAGCCGATACGGCAAGGCTGAAGTAAATGCAAGGATGTAAAGACATCAGAAGCCGAGAAGACTTAGAGTTAAGATAGTTCAGAAGCCAAAGAGGTTTTTGGAAAAAGAATTGACTCAGGAGGTCAAAACAACTTCGAAGACTGTCAAGGGATATATTCGAGTCCTTCATAATCCCCTTGCTGCAAGAAGAAGCATTCAAATCAAAGAAGAAACCAATCAAAGGTTTATGCTAGTAGCAAAAAGCGCGGATCCAAGTTGAGTCCCAGATAAAGATATAGCAACCGCATCATGAATCACTCGGGGGCTGCTGTGGAATATATGAAACCAGGTGTCTTCATAACCGGCTCAGAATCGCTTGAAGGAGAAACAGGGCTGAACGGAAGGCCCAGAAGGAAAGCTCCCCGCCAAGCTGTGTTGCCGTACGGAAGGGGGTACATCCTATAGACAGTTGAATATGTATTTAGATATAAAAGATATGGTTGTAATCCGAGTTGTTAACAGGGTAGATAAAGATGTAAACTCTATCCTGTAACCGATTAGAATCATATAACTGATCGGAATCTCTTAACCGATCGGGACTCCGTAAACCGCCCCACCCCCATTATATAAGGGAGAGAGCAAGCAACAACAGGGATATAGCACATCGCATATCGCATCATAGAGCTCACGAGCAATCTTAGATCCAAGAGATCCACATAATCCCAGCACACAGGACTAGGGTATTACCTTCTCCGTCGAGGGCCTGAACCTGTCTAAACCTTTGTCTTGTGTGATCTTCGAGTTTGAGATCTAGCGCCTGCCCCATAAATTTATTGCCAACTACAAAAGTCGACAGTGGAAGTGGAAGAAGGTTGCATGCACAACACCTACCCCCTACCAGCCCACAGATTCACCCCAACTAGCCCATATATTTGAACCAAGTCGGTTCTAGTTGACAGCAGTATAAAAACTGGTCAATGGTCTGAATCTTTACCACCCCACCTACCTCACCTCAGTATTCACTGCTTTCTAGCTGACCTTTGTTGAAGTCAAGAAGCAGCCAGAGAGGGGCAAGCAACCATTGTCCACCACCTGTCTCCTTTCCTCTCCTACCAACCCCTTCCCTCAGCCACTGCAACATGAGGTGCCAAACATTAGTTGAATCCCTTCTCGTTTCACCAGCTAACAAGTTTAAATGTTACCCAATCATAATGGCCTAAAGCATGAACACATACATTCCAATTGAGTAACCGAAACAAATAAAACAGAGCGTAAATATTCATCAACTGATTTGAAAAATCTAAAAGGCATGGTGGATGAAGAACATGATAATATTTTACTCAATCTGGGGGCTTATGCATTTGATGAATAACCATGGCATCAACAATATGAGCTCATACACATTAGTTTGTTCAGTATCGATGGTAATGAGTAATTCTTAACTCACTCATTTGAATTGAACTTTGCAAAAAGAAGTACATTCTCTATCTTAAACATGATTATTCAAAGCCTCTGTAACATACACCATTCTATGTCCTTAGAAAACAAACACCTATAGCCACCTCACTACATACACCCTCCCTGAAAACCATGCACAAAAGCTAAAACCTTGAAGCACGAACATAAGTATATAGCATGTGAATAAAAATCACTGACAGATTCTTGCTAAGAATGACGTCATAGATAATCTAGATACACATTCTACTAAGCACACATAAACCCAAGCTAAATTTACATGCTAATGGTCACCAAACCCTAGTACCCACATCACAGAAAACCTACAGAAAGCAACTACACCAGGTTCAATATATTATGCATAAATGCATCCCAGATAACCAGCCAAAAATAAACCCTTAATAAGAAGAACATGGTTATCTCATATTAATCAAAAGCTGGAAAGTCATGGTTATATATAGAAGCATAATAGTACACTTCCTAGTTTAGGGATTTATAAGTTGACAACAGCATGAACAGCTTAGACCTTTCTCTACCATGAACATGCATAACAAAGCGCACAATTATCTCAGTTCACAAGTATGGATGGTCGTCAGCTAACAAATATGAATTTAAGCAACATGCACTTAGACCTGAAAGGAAAAAAACATGGTTAAAATGTTTCTGCATAAAACAATGTCCCTATGCGGTAACATCCACACCGGCTTTCCAGTGCACACAAAGTATACAAGTTCTACCAAAGTAAGGAAATCACATAGCAAAAGTACATACATGAATCTATGGAGGTCCACTGCCCGCCATCACTAACATCCCTACGAATTCCAATAACATTCAAATTCCATAAACAGCGGTTACTGGTTTGCCAAGTCATATAGTTTTTATTATTCCCATCGATCCAGAAGGAGTTTGAATATGAAACCACTTCTGTTTGAAATCTCTCATTGTGGGTTTCTCCGTAGAGTCCAAGAACGTCTCAATCGAACTTCGTATGCCCCAGATATGGTCATTTTATTGATGTGTTGTCCTGAGACTCCGAACCGAATTTAGAGTCCGACTTGTGCTCGACTTTGAGTCCATGTAGACTTGGACTTCGAGGGATGACGTCCAAGTAAGCTTGTGATGCTTCTCCCATATTCCTAAGCAACAATACATCACAAGAATTTAGTAGCAACCCATCCAAGAAGACATGAACAGTGATGAACGAGTTCACCTGGTGGTTTAATTGTCGCGCATGTGCTCTTGTAATTGGTCCTTGTATATCTTGAGGAGTCGTGTTGCACATATCCGATGGAGTGATGTCCTCATCATCATCCCCCTCTTGAATTGGAGTCGTCCTCGACTCAAGCTCATCTTCTTTTGCCAAGTATGGCTTCAAATCTGAAATGTTAAATGTGGGACTAACCCCAAAATCTGCTGGTAGATCCAATTTGTATGCATTATCATTGATTTTCTCAATTATCTTAAATAGACCATCAGCTCTAGGTATCTACTTTGATTTTCTTAATTCTGGAAACCTATCCTTTCCCAAATGCAACCAAACCAAATCACCCGATTCAAATTTTATTTCTATCCTACCTTTACTTCCAGCAATCCTATACTTATTAGTTATGCGCTCTATATTCTCTTTAGTTGTTTCATGCAACTTAAGAATAAATTTAGCACGTTTCGTATCATCCAAATTAAGTTTTTCAGAAGTGGGCAAACGTAGTAAATCAATAGGAGCACGGGGATTAAAGCCATACACTACCTGAAACGGACTTACCTTGGTGGTGGAGTGTTTCGACCTATTTTAAGCAAACTCAATATGCGATAAACACTCTTCCCACATCTTCAAATTCTTTTTTAAAATAGCCCGCAACATGGTGGATAATGTGCGGCTAACGACCTCTGTTTGTCCATCAGTTTGGGGATGACATGTAGTAGAAAACAGCAGCTTCGACCTAATTTGTTATAAAGTGATCTCCAAAAGTGACTCAAAAACTTTGCATCACGATCCGAGATAATAGTATTAAGCACTCCATGTAGGCGAACAATTTCCCTGAAAAACAAATCACCTATGTTCGTAGCATCATCGCTCTTGTGACTAGGTATAAAATGTGCCATTTTAAAAAAACAATCCACAACTACAAATATGTTATCCCTTCCCCTCTTTGTCCTAGGCAACCATAAAACAAAATCCATAGAAATATCCTCCCAAGGTATACTAGGAACAGAAAGAGGCATGTAAAGACCATGTGGATTTAAGCAAGACTTAGCTATATTGCAAGTAGTGCAGCGTGACACGTAGCGCTCGACGTCGCGTCTCATCTTTGGCCAAAAGAAGTGGGCAGCCAGCACATCTTCAGTCTTCTTTGCTCCAAAATGTGCCATCAAACCTCGTCCATGCGCCTCCTGCAACAACAAAAGACAAACGGAGCTAGTTGGGATGCATAACTTGTTAGCATGATAGAGCAAACCATCATTCAGCACGTATTTATTCCATGTTTCCCCTTCTTTACATTGTTCATGCACTTCATTAAAGTCCAAATCAGCAGCATATAAGTCCTTAATGGTCTCTAAACCAAAAATCTTATGATCAAGTTGAGATAACATAGTATAACGCCTAGAAAGCACATCAACAATCATATTGTCCTTTCCTTTCTTATGTTTTATGACATATGGAAATGACTCAATATATTCTTCCCATTTAGCATGTCGTTTATTCAGTTTAGCTTGACTTCTAATATGTTTTAGCGATTCATGTTCAGAATGTATAACAAATTCTTTGGGCCATAAATAATGTTGCCAAGTTTCAAGACACGAAGTAAAGCATACAATTCTTTATCATAGGTAGAATAATTCAGACTTGACCAACTTAGTTTCTCGCTGAAATAAGCAATCGGTTTACCTTCTTGAATTAGCACACCTCCAATTCCAATCCCGTTAACATCACATTCTAGCTCAAGTCTTACTGAAATTCGGGAGTTGGAGCAATGGAGCGTGGGTGAGCTTTTCTTTCAAGAACTTGAATGCTTTTTCTTGTGCAAGTCTCCATTTGAAAGATACTTCTTTCTTTGTCAACTCGTTCAACAGGGCAGCAATGGTGCTGAAATCCCGCACAAAACGCCGATAGAACCCCGCAAGACCATGAAAGCTTCTCACCTGGGTGACAATCTCAAGGTTTGGCTAGCTCTTTATGGCTTCAATTTTGCTCCATCCACCTCTATTCCCTATGGAGTAACAACATAGCCATGAAATGAGACTCGATCCATGCAAAAGGTGCACTTTTCGAGGTTACCATACAAACGTGCATCTCTCAAAGCTTTAAAAACAGCATGTAGATGATCAAAGTTTAGTTCATGTGACTTGCTATTAATCAAGATATCATCAAAATAAACTACAACAAATCTTCCAATGAAAGCATGTAAAACTTCATTCATCAATCGCATGAAAGTACTAGATGCATTAGTTAACCCAAAAGGCATCAATAACCACTCATACAAGCCAAACTTATTTTTAAATGCAGTCTTCCATTCATCTCCAAGTTTCATTCTAATCTGGTGGTATCCACTTCGCAAGTCAATTTTAGTGAAAATTATAGAACCACTCAACACATCAAGTATGTCATCTAGCCTAGGGATAGGATGACGATATCTTATGGTAATATTATTGATGGCTCTACAATCAACACACATACGCCAATTACCGTATTTCTTAGGAACCAAGATAATAGGAACAACACAAGGACTAAGTCTTTCTCGGACATACCCACGGTCCAAAAGGTCTTGGACTTGTCACTGAATTTCCTTAGTCTCCTCCGGGTTGGTCCTATATGCAGCACGGTTTGGCAAGGTCGCTCCCGGGATCAAATCAATTTGATGATCAATCCCTCGAATAGGTGGTAATCCTAAGGGTATCTCTACTGAAAAGACGTCCATGTACTCCTGCAAAAGGTTAGAAACAGAAGGAGGCAAAGAGCTAGATATATCCTCAAGTGAAACTAAAGCTTCTTTGCATATCAAAGCATAGCATGGCATCTCATTCTCAGTAATTTCAGCAAGATCAGATTTTGTAGCAAGCATAACACCACCTTTCAATGTAATTCCCTCGGACTTAAAACTAGGTGCTTTCTTGTCTTTCTTAGGTAGGAAAACGTTCTTAGCTACTTGCTAATTTTCAGATTCTGATGCACTCTTTTTATTCTCATTTTGAGCTCTCTCTTTATCACATTACACAATTTCAGCAGGTGTCATAGGAAGCAAGGTGATTTTCTTTCCTTTGTGCATAAGAGTATTTATTACTTCTACCATGATGAGATGCATCAGTATCAAATTCCCATGTACGGCCTAATAAAAGTGAACATGCTTGCATAGGCACTATATCAAAATTAGCAAAATCATGGTATGTTCCAATGGAAAAATGCACTCTCGCAGTTTGTGTTACCTTCACCTTACCACTGTTGTTGAACCATTGAATATGGTATGGATGGGGATATGCATGTGTGGTCAAGCAAAGCTTCTTGACCAGATCTAAACTCACCAAGTTATAGTAGCTTCCACCATCAATTATCACAAGAACATGACGGTCCTGGACGATGAAATAAATCTGAAATAAATTATGGCGTTGTAGGTTGTCCACTTGCTCCACTTGAGCGCTCAACACTCTCTGCACAACTATGGTCCTGTAATTCTCCGTGGCAGCGGTCCCTAAAATCTCCTCACCATCACCGTCCGTCTCATGGTCATCTTCATTATCTGCAAGGTTAGCTGCAAGAGCATATTCATCCTCAACATCACTAGCACTAATGTACCCACCTTCTTCCGTGGCGATGTACGCTCGCTGACTTGGGCAATCCTTCATGACATGTCCCATTCCCTTGCAACGATGGCACACAATGCCAGTCGTATGACCTGTGGAAGCAACCGATGTAGAGCTCTTCGTTGGTGCCTGCACAGTAGTAGATTTACTCACCTCGGGTGCACGTGACGTTGGTGGGGGTGCTGGTGAACATGCCCTACTCATGGAGGGGTCAGCAGGCCGATTAGCTGAAAGCGGGGTTGATTTGGCTTTCCCCGGTGTCAATTTTGGTGTATTTGTACTACCAAAGTTGCTTATGGACCTTTGTTGTCTTCCCTGCAATTCTTTTTCTGCCAACATAGCAAGCTAAAACAATCTATTGATATCATTATAATCTATGTAATCAATGATGTCCTGAATTTCATGTCGTAAACCCCCATAAAAAAGAGCCATCTTATCTTCTTCATCCTCAAATACCTCACAATGCAACATGCCTATTTGAAGTTCTTGATAATACTCCTCTACAAATCTATTATCTTGATTCAAGCGTTGCAATTTCTTACGTAAATCACATTTATAAGGAGGAATAAATCTACTACGCATAGCTCGCTTTGATCTATCCCATGTATCAGGATGTAGGCCAGAATTTACTACTTCATTCCACCAAATGATGGCAAAATCTTTGAACTCATTAGTAGCTTGTCTGACTCTATGTACTTCAGGAACTAGATGGGAGTTAAATTTTTGTTCAACAGTCATTTCCCAATCTAAATAAATTTCAGCATCATATGCACAAGAAAAAGATGGTATGGTAAATTTGACTTTAGAAAAAGGATCATCATATGCACGACCATTGCGCGGATTAAAATTATTACCTCCCATACCATGACGATTATGATTCAAACATCGTTGTTGTCGCACATCTTGTGTAGCGACGTGAGCAGCGAAGGCGTCGTGGTCTTCTCCATCCACATCATTTCCCACTACAGACTCTTCATGCTCCTCTCTTCGAGTCCCATTGAGAGGTGGATGTCTCTCAAAGTTCTCCATCCTTGTGAACAAATTGGCAATGCTTTGCTCTATTCTCTCCAATCTATGCTCATTGTCTCGACCGATCTTTGCAATGTTTACATTGATGCCATTTAGCGTGTTGTTAAACTCATTTCTCAGTATACACTCCTCTCCATCCACAGCTTCAGGTTGCGAACCTGTCATTATTAGTAGAAGAAAAAAGACAACAAAAGAGTATTATCCCTATCAACTAACCAGGTGGTGGAAGGTGGAATCACTCACTTTGAAGCATCTTACCACGCTCTTACAAATATTCTTACCGAAGCAGCGGTGGTACAACCGGTGGCTTGTTCGTGATACCATGACTGGAGCGTGAGTGAGGCGATTGCAAAGGAGAACCTAAACTTATAAGAAGTATGTGGAGCTCAGAAGGCAATA
Organism: Otatea glauca; assembly: GCA_036346275.1. Lineage (NCBI taxonomy): Eukaryota > Viridiplantae > Streptophyta > Magnoliopsida > Poales > Poaceae > Otatea > Otatea glauca. Next base: position 12,796,353 of record CM070720.1, read on the forward strand.
TTTAGTAGCAAGGAATAAGAAATATCGAAATCAGATTAGCAAGCTGAATAAATATCCAATGTACTTGTCACAGTTGCTGGCATAAATGTGTTCCTAAAACTAGTTCAACCTAGTAAGGGATATATCAAAGTACATTGGACTCAAAGGATGAAAGCAATTCTGATTATCTTCTTCTTTTTTCCTCTTTATGCTTCTTTTGTTCTCTCTGATTTTTTTTGTTTCTTTTCAGTACGGCTCTTTTTTTTTGCACTTGCCTTTTTCACTTTTCCTTCTTTTAACTCAAAGGCAAAACAAAAATATCACGTTTTGGAACGAGAGTGATCGTTAAACAAATGACCGAAAAATCAGCAAAAACAGCACAACAAACTTTTGTGGTCCAGAACTCGGTCTTAGAGGCCAATTTTGTGGGTCAAAAATTGCACAGCTCTAAAGAATGTGGATTTTTCGGATGCGCGTCTTCGTCCTCTTCGAAACAAAAAAATAGTACACCCCAATCGGAGTTTGTATACAAAAGTTATGCCAGTTTTACTGAACACTGAGCAATTTAGAATTGCCTGCGACTTCACTTCTTCCTTCCGGTTAGGTTTTAAATAGCAATAGGATCGTGGCTGAAAAAGGGTGGCCAGCGGTGCAGGGCAATTGACAAAAGGTGGCTCGCGACCTATGTAGGGCTTGCGGAGTGGGATATATAATGCAGAGCGGCGGCAAAGGTCAAACCGAGTAGGACTCAGTTTGGTTCTAGGGTTAACGGTGGTGGGATGACTAACGGTGCAAAACAAGAACTAGGGCAACTGAAAGGGACAATTAGAAACTAGGATCACGACCTCAAACCAGCAACAAGACAATGACGATGGACTCAAATTCAACAAAGTGAAACTGAAACGAAAATTGCAAAGGCACAAGGGGTTGTAGGACAACGGAACCGATGAAGAACAAGTTGTAATCAAAGAAAAACTCATCTATTCTAGTGAAGACTACTGAATATATATGAGGAAGAGGCAAGGGAGGCGGCCAAGGGGATGGCCGTGCATCCCTAGGTCGTACAAGGCATTTGGGCCCAAGTGGAGGTGTTGCAACACCCGGCAGTTTCTGTATGTCATATAGTTTTGATTATTCCCATCGATCCAGAAGGATTTTGAATGTGAAACCACTTCCGTTGGAAAGTTCTCGTCATGAGCTTCTCCGTAGAGTCCAAGAACTCCTCAATCAGACTTCGTATGACCCAAATATGGTCGTTTTATTGATGTGCTTTCCTGAGACTCCGAACCGAATTTAGAGTCCAACTTGAGCTCGACTTTGAGTCCATGTAGACTTGGACATTGAGGGATGACATCCATGTAAGTTTGTGATGCTTCTCCCATATTCCTAAGCAACAATACATCATAAGAATTTAGTAGCAACCCATCCAAGAAAACATGAATAGCAAGGAACGAGTTCACCTAGTGGTTTAATCGTCACGCACGTGCTCTTGTAATTGGTCCTTGTATATCTTGAGGAGTCATGTTGCATGTATCTGAAGGAGTGATGTCCTCAACAGGCTGGAGTAGTACGGGCTTTCTGGGATAGATTGCTCGAAGGGGTGCCATGCCCTCACCGAGGTGTTGGGAATAACACTCGCCGATACAACGGTGTACTCCATACTATGGAGAAAAGTGTGATAATGACGTGTATAACCATTTGTCGTACAATGATTGTACAAATATCTTCTGTTGCCATAGTATGGGTTTGTCGTCACCAGAGCTGGTGCAAAGTTAGGTATAAGTAATGTAACGGTTATGTTATGATCTCTCTACGGCACACCAAAGGAAGTGTGCTAATAGCTTGCAAAAAGAGTTGATCATTTCTTGTGAGTAAAGCTGTACGCCTCTTTAGAGTGTAAATCTTTTCAAAAATCCACGTCCGCGGTCAAGGGACGCTTGGTAAAGTCATGACCTTGTTAGATTTTGATATTTTCATAAAATGGGTTGGAAATTGGAAATGGATACATGTGTTGGAAAGTTTACTCTTTAGATGATTCAATGCTATGGCATGTGTTGGCAAAGATTTATTTCAGCTGTTGTGCTATGTGTTGGCAAGGATGGAATTTATGTCATGTGTTGGCAAGGAATGGTTCAAATCTCACATTCATGGAGGAACTTTGAGTTATGTTTATGTTTTTCATACGTGTTATTTTATATACGTGTCAAATTTCTTTTACAAAATTCTGTTTGCAATCTGTTATTCAGTATTTACAATTCAAATTCGCTTTATGCAAAATAACCATAGAAGCCTTTCCTTTGATACAGCCTGCATTTATTATAGGTTTGCAAAAATCCTACTGAGTACAAAAGTATTCAGCCTTGTTTAATTCGTTGGTTTAGTTGAAGATAACTGATTTCTTGGTGTCAAATACCACGTGCCATCAACAACAGAAACAATGTGTGACAACACTCCACACACAAGTTAATAAACTTGTTCTATAATCATTAAGCAAGATTACCCTTTTTCACATAAAATGATGACTCGTTGCATGGATAATCAAACTACATGCATTCTAACTACCCACGTAGGCAATTATAGCTACCAACTAATACGAAACCATTCTAGAGTGACAAATGAAATACGACATGCAATATGGCAAGGTGGATATATCACAATTGGATGAATAACTATACCCAACATAATTGAAACAAGTAACAATTGAATTAGTATGCAATACTTTGAAACAATATAATGTTTAAAACATGGGTTCAACCTGATCAAAGCACAACTTGCCTTCAAAGTGCTCTGAATCATGCTCTAGACCTTGTTCTTTTGCTGGCTCCATGACCACGAACTCACCGGGCACTTTGACGTCTACACGAAACGAGCGAGAAATCAATAAATACCAAACAAAGAGAGCAAAATTAACTCCAAAACATAAATAAAATTAACCATTAAATAGATCTCAATTTTACAAATTTTTAGAAACTGGAATCACCATAATTGGAGTTCGTATGAGCAAGAACAAGCTAGTTAAAGTTTGAAATAAAAGAAAAACTAGAAAAATAGAAAATCCGAATTATGACGTCATGTTGACGTTAGCGGACACGTGGTAGCACCACAAGGCGACATGAGTCTCGGGTCTATGGATGTAGTCCACACCACGGCTCGGTCTAAGATGGACTCAGTGCATGGTGCCTTGGCTTCTCCGCCCGACACGCGACAGCATGCGATTGGTCGTGGCGCAGGTGCGATCTCACCCATCCGTTTCAGATTAGACCGCCGAGGGTAACGAAGCGGTTTGGGACATGTGGTAGACGCAGGCGGTGGCTACATGGCTCAATCCAGGGCGAACGATGCGGATCCAACGACGGTGAAGCGACGAGAAGATGACGTCCATGCGGTTACCCCAGCTCGTGACACGTGGAGAAGATCCACCACTCCTTACCAGATCCAATGGCGGAAGGAGCTTGTCGGGACCCGGATTTGCATATCCGAAACCCTCTGTGTATACTGCACTAGTCCAGGATCACGCTAGTGCACACAGTGGAAACATAGATGAAATATCATTCCATACAATGAATCAACTAAGAAAGATGCAAATTATTATTAAATAAAGCAAACGACCTTAGGGTCAATGTTTACACCATTACACCTTAAGGAATTATGAAACAAATAACTATTGCAGCGAAAAAGATAACTTGAGCCATTCGACATGCCACAGGCAATCGTCTAGGGAACGCCTTCCTAATCCATGTAGTCTTCATAGAATTCCTCCTCATGATATTCAGCATTTCCTGATCCTTCCTCAGCAACTGATCAAAAAAGGCGTATAGCCGTGAGTACAAAAAGTACTCAGCAAGCCGTAGGGAATTGATGCAATATATTCATGCACGGCTTGACAGGGATGGCCATATGGTTCATTTGCAAAAAGCAATAACTTGAATTGAAATACAATAAATAGATTGAAAGCACATTTACAAAAAAGATAAATAAATAATTGATAGATCAATGGTAGACAACATGAACAGAATGGCGAGGCATCACCCTACACCTTCTAAAACAGGTATCAACCAATAAATTCAACAGTATTACTTTAGACAACAAAACAACAGTGAACTCCCCGTTCACATCCCAACAATTCCACATTCCACATTTCATGAAACACTCTATACCCCGTGTGAAATTCCCGGGCTAGTCCATGACCGCGGACGCGGCTATTCGAATAGTTTTACACTTTGCAAAGGTTGTACAACTTTACCCACAAGACATGAACATCTCTTTGTGCAAACGTTACTAACACACTTCCTTTGGTGTGTCGCAGAGATATCATGACAAAGCCTTTACAATGCCCTGTCTAAACTCGGTACTGCCTGCTAAGGTTTCGCCCCTTAGGGCCCCCTATTGCGCCTTGCGAATCTACCCGTCTATCCCGGAACCCGCACCACTAATTGGCAGTACTCAAGGCTAGACATTGCAAAGTAATCAGCTAGGTTTGTCCCATACCAGACTTGTGGTAGTACGGTAAGGCCCAGTTCAATGGCGCACAAGATTAAGTCCTTAAGTTGTCTCAGGAAAGACATCCAGATCTCAATGTGCTAGAAAGCACCCCCTTTACTACACGATCACTTGCCCAAGGGAAAACAATTCGTTCAACCAAGACCAATGGCAAACCCCGCCATCGTACAACAAATTTTACAACAGTGGTTAACGGCCACGATTCAATATCTCATTAAGTCAAGATTAACATTAATCACATGTGATATGGATCCCAACATATATCTAAGCATGTCTAAGCATGGCTACGATAACCCAAATGTTCTATGATGATTATGTCCAACTAGTAATGTCGCAACCTAGGTTTAATAATGGTTACATGGCATCCCAATAATCAAGGTGGCATAATGTCAACTAGGTATATAAGTGGTTAACGGCCACGATTCAATATCTCATTAAGTCAAGATTAACATTAATCACATGTGATATGGATCCCAACATATATCTAAGCATGTCTAAGCATGGCTACGATAACCCAAATGTTGCTATGATGATTATGTCCAACTAGTAATGTCCCAACCTAGTTTAATAATGGTTACATGGCATCCCAATAATCAAGGTGGCATAATGTCAACTAGGTATATAACTATTCCGAGCAAATAATCATTGTACAAAAATAGCATGCAATTGTATAAGCCAAGTACTTTTGAAAACATAGGTTCAATATGATCAAAGGTTACGACTTGCCTTGCTCATCTAGTGCTGAGTCTTGGTCTTCAAAGTCTCCGTTCGCTCCTTCGAAATTAGCGTTTATCGGAAAAGAAAGCAATGAATACAAATAAATACCAAACAGAGACTCAAATAAGCTCAAAACTAAAAATAAATGGCTCTGGAAGATAGATCTTGATTTTAGAAAAATTTAGAAACCTGAATCGCCTCAATCGAAGTTCGTATGAGAGAGAACGGGCCTCCGAAGGATTAAATTCAGAGAAAAAGGCTGAAAATCAGAAAATCCGAATTTCCCGATTTATCTTTCTATTGGAAAATCGATTTATTGCGCAACGCTGACGTCATCGGGTTCACGGTAGACCGAGTCCACGGAAAGGCTCTAGTCCACGGTGGATCGAGTCTGCAGAATAGCGCTAGGGCTGACGTGGCGGCGCGCTGACACAGCACACACGCGGCGCTGACGCTGGCGCTGACCTGGTTGTCCATGCGTCACGCATCCCACGGTGGCTCGAGATCAGACGGCAGAGAAACAAGGGCTGCGGGGCAGCGACGTGGCGCGATCCGGGGCTTTGCCGAGCGATCGGACGGCCACGGTTTAACGAAGCGGGTTGACGACGAGCGGCGGTGCTATTCCTCCGGACTCCGAGAAGAAGACATGGCAGACGGCGAGACGGTACCGGAACGAACACGGGCTGGTGCGGATCCTGAAGAGGGCGATCCGGTGAACTCAACGAGACGCGATGCTGAGGCGGAGAGGCACTGGAGTGGCTAGACGACATTGAAGAAGGCTTCGGGTGGGCGGCGGACTCCGGCGAGCTTGATCTCGGCAGCAAAGGCGTCTCGACGCAAAGAACAGAGCGGTGGAGGTGGCACAGAGAGAGAGGAACGCAAAACGGGGCATCTAGGGGGCTTAAATAGCATGGGGAAACGTGCCCGACCCGGATGTCTAGGGCAGCGGCGTGCGGCACGCAGAAACCTGCGACGGCTAGGGTTTCGTGAGGCACGCATGAAGCTGGCCGGCCAACGCTGTGCGAACAAGCGGTCGGTTGGAGCAGCCGAGCCAGCGGAGCGGGCGAAAAAAACTGAAAAGGAATGGGCCGACGGAAAGGATTCGGACCGATAGAAATTTGGGAAAACAAAAATATTTTTGAATTAAGAAAATTCCAGAAATTCAATTAAAATAAAATAAATTCAAATAAATAGCAAATAAATTCAGAAAAATCACGAAAAATATTTAGTTTGATGGATTGTTTAATCAAATTAAATCTTTTCATTAATAGAAAATTCAAATTAAGCTGGAATTAATTCAAGAAAAATTCAAATGTTTTATCTTTGAATTCAACATTCCAAAACTCAAATTTTGGGATGTTACAAAGCTTGCTACGACGGTGATGGCGCGGTAGAGTTGGTTCACCGGAGACGGAGATGAAGATGTGGCTGACGGCGTTCTCGAGCTTCTCCGGTGATGTCTCTTGGCGGAATCGATGCGTATTGCTGTGGCGAGCCCGATGGGGGTCTTGGCGATGGCAGGGACTCAGCGGACGGTGAGCAAATGGCGAAGAGACACGACGGCTTGCTTCGGATCTACGGCCAGCTCGCGCGAGCGGATGAAGGAGTTTTGGCGTGCGCGACATGACCAGAAGATGCGCCGCGGGGTGAGGAATCCAAGGCTGGCGGCGACAATTTAAATAGCAGTGCAGGCTTTCGCGTATCTCGAGAAAACCGAGGTTCGCTAGGATATGGCGGCGAAATCCAACAAGGATACGGAAAGGGTGACGTGGCCTCCTCCTACGCGTTCGATCGGCGGCGATCCAACAACTCGAGAGAAGAGGAGATGCGGACGAACGGTTGACGTTGCATCAAATCCAACGGACCGAGTTGCTAGGGTTTCGACGAAGTAGGCTGACGTGGGCCGACGTGCGAGAGAGATGGGCCCGACCAACGGGTTTCGGCTCAAATACTACTCAACACGGCTTTTAAACTTTTTCGAATATAAATATATTAGCAAAATAAATAAAGCCCAAATAAATAGCAAAAATATCATTAAAATTCCAAAAAAATTCAAAAAATATTTTACGGCATTTGGAGGTCAAATAAAATATTTTCAGCAAAATTTTATTTAAACTTTTCATATTTTCCAAATAACCTTATAAATAAGCCATAAATCAATAAATACAAATAAATTCCAAAAAATCATAAAAAATATAAAATGCATATTAAATTCAAGAAATGCAAAAAATTGGGATGTTACATTTATGCTTCTCATCAGTTAGAGGGGACAGTTGCTGAATGGTGGGAGAACCTTTTTAGTTGCTCATGAAGCTCCACAAGAGATAATCTGGAATGAGTTTTCTATTGCTTTTTACCAGTATCATGTACATGAAGGGATCATGGATATGAAGGAGGAATTCGGGGCAATCAAGAAAGAAGCCAGTCAGTGGCTAAGTACTTGAATAAGTTTATACAGCTTGCTCGCTATGCCCCTAAGGATGTTGCTATAGACAAAGCAAGACAGTCTTGCTTCATGAAGGGATTGAACTCTATATTGCAAGTGGGTTTATGGTTTGATTATCCACAACTTTCCTGATTTTCAAGAATTTCTCAATAAGGCTCTCATTTTGGAAGACAAGCATAATGAGTTGGGTGATGACCGCAAGCACAGGATGGCTCAACAGAGTGGTCATCAGAATCAATAGAGGATGAGAGCTGCCCCTCAACAGTTTTCTCGCCACCCTACTCAAACTTCATTTAGGACACCTGCACCTACGTCTCGTACAGATGGTCAGAACTTCTGCAACACTACCCCAGTCAACAATGCTCAACAAGCAAGTCTGCCCCTTAGAATCAGCTATACCTGTCGTAAGCCTAGGCATTTTGCAAACAACTGCCCACAGAAAGAAGAGATCACCCTGGTTCACTTCAATCTCAACTCCACCCCTGCCAAGACCTAGTGCCAATGTTCAATTGTAGAGTACCTCAAGTTGCTAGTCAAGCTGGAGGAGCAACTCAATCCGTCTTGAGAGGACGTGTCAATCACATCACTGCAGAAGGAGCTTATGGATCGCTAGATAATGTACTGGGTAAGTTCATGATTAGCTCAGTACCTGCTATAGTTTTATTTGACTCTAGAGCTTCATGTTCTTTGGTGTCTCAAACTTTTGCTATTGGGAATGGGTTGCATGTTATGAATTTTAAGTATATGCTATTAGTCAAATTCCCTATATTAGAACTCATATCTAACCTAGGATGTTTGGGAGATAAGTTGCTAATTGATGGAATAGAGTTCCTAGCAAATCTTCTTAAGTTGGGTACCCAGACCCTAGATGTTATCCTTGGAATAGATTGATTGACCAAGAATAAGGTTGTTTTGGATTATGGTCGAAGAGTAGTGTCAATTAAAAGCCTTAGAGGCCAGAAAGTCGAATTTCAAGCGACCGCAGTTTGTGATGGTCAGTTAATGGTCAACAGTTTGGAAGCTGTTAGTTTAGAAGTTGTACCAGTTGTTAGAGAATACCCAAATGATTTTTTCTCAAGGATCTTCCTGGTAATTGCCAGACCGAGATATTGAGTTTATGATTGAATTGGTGCCTGGTACAGCTCCTATAGAAAAAAAGATCTCTATAGAAAAAAAGATCTCATTAGATGCCTACCGATGTGCTACTGGCACTAAAGAAGTAAATTGAAGAGTTCCTAGAAAAAGGATTTATGAGACCAAGTTCATCGCTTTGGGGAGAGCCTAATTTGTTCTCATAAAGAAAAATGGAGATTTGAAATGTGTTCCTGAGAAGTTTCGGGAACAACAACTATATGCCAATTTTAGCAAATGTGATTTTTGGAAAAAGGAAGTTGAGTTCCTAGGTTATGTAATGATTGCTAAAGGAGTTGTTGTCAACTTAAGCAAAGTGGAAGCAATAATGTCTTGGAAGCAACCAAGGACAGTTACCCAGGTCCATAGTTTCCTGGGAATGGTAGGATATTACTATCGATTTAACAAAGGATTTTCGATAATTTCTGGGTGATGAGGACATCACTACTACGGATATGACCACACCTGGTTGGACCAACTCCAACAAATCATCCATAGGCCAAGAAGAGAGAGATATCAAATCCATCACGTTCTGGAATCCAATTTAGCCTCTGTATACCAGCCTAAAGGAAAACGAGCATAACTTTTGCATACGGAGTTTGATTGGAGTGTTCTTGCACTTAATTAAAAGATTACTTCGATGTATTTCCAATGGATTTGACCCCACCTAAAAATTCCTTCTGAACACTTTGGAATCACGAAAACAAGTCGGGTCAACTTTCCTGACCGAGTCAAACTTGGGCCTTGTAAGAGTCCTATTCGGCCACTTGTTTGTGCTGGCTGAATCCCCCTTGTCTTTTACCTATATATAGGAAGGGAATCCCCCAAAATTACTTTGGTTTTGTTTAGTTGTAGTTTTCCTTGGTGAAATTATTTGGTATTCTCTTGTTCAGATAGATCAACAGCAATACCATGCTTCAGAACCCCACATCAATACTACAATTATATTTGCAATTTCATATTGCTTTTGCTTTGTTCTTCGATTGCTTGTACGAATTGATCCTCGTGATCTGGTCAATTGGGTTTTGGCTCGGTTGATAACAACTCGAAGTTTGGTTTAGCGATTGTTTGACGTCGGTCGTGTTTCAGTCGGTATCCTGGATCGTGAGGGCCGTCTCCACTAATTGATAGTTATCGATCTTACCAAAAGATTGGACCTCCAATTAAGCCTCATCAGGTAGTATCATAGCTTTCGTTGATCGGTGAGAATTTTAGTACCTTAGATTCAATCTGGTATTTTAGTGCGTTTTGTTAGGTTTTGATCCATTAGAGTCCTTGTTTTAGTTGCTAATCAGTTTTTCCTTCGCGTAGCTTTTCTTTCAATCTGTCCAATACTTTGTTTTGTCCATAACTTTCACATACGAGCTCAGATTCTACTGTTTCTGCACTTTCTTGAAACCTTGGAACGGGCTCTATAGAAACCTAGTTGGGCACGGACTCTAATTCCATGTCCAAATCAATTTAATCTGGACATCAAATTTGGTGAAGCTAGTTGTACTTCCAATCCAGATTTGTTCGGTACTTTGATCATAATTCTCATGTTCGAACTCCGATTGAGGAGTTTTTGTACTTTCCAGAATCCTTGAAGAGTCCTCTATAAAAATATTTTTGGACGACCTTTGTCATTTCGAATCTTTCAAACAGAATTTAATTCAGATTCAGAATCGGTCTTGTTAGGCTGAAATTAGGACTATTCTATGGTGTTCGGTTTTTGAGCCATAACATTCACACACGAGCTCCAAATTGCATGTTCTTGTACTCTATTGAAAGCTGAGGACATAAGCTTCAATTCTTTCCATAGTGAACCTTCCAAATTCGGTCGTTTTCAATCTTTAATCTAGGAGACAACTCTACTGCCGTAGAAACACTGAATTAGGGTTTCTTGGATCGTTCTGAGATTAAGCTTGTTCCTTTGAGTACAATAGCATCTATAAAGCATAAAATCCCAAAAATATCAGTGCACCTACCATTGGGAACCAATTCATCCCTTGTGAATACTTTGATCCTATTTGAGACTAGCTTGTTGATATTGCTTAGGGCTGCTCTACTTGATACATTGCATAATCTTGAATTATCATATCATTTCATGTTGTGACATCAAGTTAGGGATTCCAAAACATTGTTCGTACTAGTGTTGCCAAAAGTCACCAAAAGAAAGAAAAGAGAAAGAAAGAGCCAAAAGGCCAAAAAAAGAAAAAAAGAAAGAAAAGAAAACAGAATAGTGGCCGACAGCACCACATTGAACAAAACCCTAATTTGTGTTCATTATTTTTAGATTGTGCAATTGTATTAATTAGTGAGCAATCTTGTGCCCTTTTACCTTTTCTAAAGAAATTAGCTAGCATCTCTCCATAACTAATGCAACATGAGCTTTGGTGCTAAAATTTTTCTTATTTATCTCATTCCTTTAGATGCATTAAGTTCCATCATCTTTGAGCGTGAGTTGTCTTGAAATTCGCTTATATGTTTGAGATTGGCAACTAGGGCTTGTGAATTCTTGTTTGGGTCATTACTTATCATTACAATAACTAGAATTATCAGATTGCATAGGAAATCAATATTGCCTGTCCAAGCTCCACCTTCTACTAACCAAATAGATACCTTTCTCCTTACAATCGCTTTGCCAAGCTTGAGTGCATTTATCACAAACCAGCCGCTGGTCATCACCTGTTTGCTTGGTAAGAATTGGTAAGAACTTGGTAAAAACTTGAATGTGAGAGACTTTGAATCACCAGATCCTAGTACTTGATAGGAACATATACTTGTGATTTGTAGTGCTTGGGCAAACAACATCCTAGGAGAAGCAGTAGTTCACACTCTGAGATATGAAGAACGTATGAGCGTAGCTTCACCATCACGGGAGGTACGACGATATAGCACACGTACCAAAAATAAGTTCACTGTACCCATTTTTATTGGTAAATATGATCCAGAAGGTTATCTTACTTGGGAATTAGCTGTGGTACAAACATTTGATAAACATGGTATTCCTGAGCATGATAAAATTAGGGTTGTTACTAGTGGATTAACTAATTTTGCTGCTCTTTGGTGGAATGATTATATGCGTAAAAATTAGGACATCCCTAGCACATGGATTAAATTGAAGAAAATTATGAGAGCTAGATGTTCCTTCATATGTTGCTCGCAAATTACAGAATGAATTGCAACGTCTAAAATAAGGTAGCAAAAATGTGGATGAGTACTACCAAGAATTTCAGAGTAGATCTTTGTGTTGTTGGTTAGAAGAGACCAAAAAGACTCGGATGAACAACTTTTATTATGAACTAGATCTTGAAATTCAAATCATGATATTTTGTAAAGAATACAATTTTATGTCATGCTTGCTTAATCTTTCACGTAAAGCTGAAAGAAAAATACAGAGAAGACAATCAACCGTAGTTCAAGTTCCTATAGAGTAAAATGCTACTCTTGTTGCATGCACTGCACCAAACCATAATGAGAACATACATCCCGAGCATGCGAAAGAAATACCAGAAAATTGGAGTGAAGTAGAGGATAGCACACGTGATCATGATTGTACTAACGTAATCCAATCTACTTATGTTATTTCTGTTGTTGCTGTGCCATGTGATATGCAGGTAACTTCTGAAGAAGGGGAGCTAAAAGCTGAAAACCCGGCGTTATCAAGTGAAAATTTTGAGGTACTTACTTCTTCTGAGGAGGATGCTAATGACCATGGTACAAATCTGATTTTACAGCAAGAAAGAGAGCAAATATGTGAGTATATTTATGATGTACTTAATTCTAGTGAATTACCATCTTGTGCCACAATTGTAGAACCATGTGATAAATTGCATGTTTATAATTTTGATCATGTGGTGTTGATGATGCATAAGGAAGTATTTGCTAGAATATTCCCTGCCACTGTTTTGTGCTATATCATGTTGAATGAGCCTGTTAGCTTGATTTGTGCTATGGATAAGATTTTTGAAATTTCAACTCTAAAGTTTTTATCTAGCACCTATGCCTACTATTTTAAATTAAATTTATTTGGGGATTATGTCATATATGGCATGTTTCGTGTTTACAGAATATGCATAACTTGTCATAAACTTGCTGAATTGAAGCTTGCTGTTGTTACACCCCGACACTCTATGTGCCCTGATTGTCACTACATCTAGCTTTTCTAACTACTAACTAAACATTTTCTACAATTAATTTAGCATCGACATAAGCAACAATATATCCAAACTTTGGAACCGTAAACATTAGCTACGGGTTACTCACAAGACAATGTAAGTAATAAAGGCAATCTAAACTTATTGGTCTCATGTCATAAACATAAACCACAAGCATAATTTTAACACGACATAACCAAGGACCACAACGGAATTTAACAAGAACATAACCAATTAGATTCTCCGTACTTCAATTTCATCACGTGGCTCCCACCAGCTGATGTCAGCACTGACGTCACTGCTGATGTCACCTGACCAGCCACGAGATTCGCACATGAACACGTGGCGAAATCATGGCCGTCAAAAGATCAACGGCTAGATCTCACGCGCTGCGACGGAATCCGCGTGACACGCGTCGGCCATCGAGCGGGCCGACGGATCCAACGGCCAACGCACGCGCGGACCCGGCGACGCTTTGCGCTCCACGACGCCAAGCATCACGCATCCAGCGGCGCTCACAAATCCAATGGCCAGCGCACGTGCCGACTCGGCGACGCCTCGGCTCTCGCGAAGACACACGGCGAAATCTCAGCGGTCCGCTTGAAATCAACGGCCGAGATTCGGTCGCGCCCCGGTCAACTCGCACAAGCGTCCACACGTGATTTGGCGAGGGTGCAGCGGCATCCGTGCCACACGTTCAAATCTGAACGGTGCGGATTTATGCAACACCGCTCGAACTCACAATCAATGCACAGATCCAATCCAACGGCCCACGGTACCCGAGCGGTTTACTGTTCACCCTAGCGACGTGGCACTATCAGAAGAGTTGAAAAACGATCCAACGGTCCAGATCGCATCTAATACAAGAACTCAAGATCTAATCTTTGATGTCCATACTAAATCTAACGGTCACGATTAACGCTAGGATTTAAAAAGGAGATGGAGGACGTGGACGAACCAGGATCGTGCGATGCGGATCGAACGGTCGGCGAGTTTTGGCGAGGTCGACGGCGGCGCAGAAGAGAAGGGCTACCGGCGCTGAGGAAGACGACGCAGCCGACGGCACAACGGTGATTCTCCGGCGTGAAGAACTGGTCCACTCGACGCGGCTTGGCAAGGGCGTTACTCCGGTGACATTGGCGACGGCGGAGATGAACCGACGGCGGCAGAATGAGGCAAAAACCGCGGTGGTGTGGTGCAGCTACTACGGCGAGCTTTTGCGGCCAAACGGCGGTGACTCGGGAGGTGTGCGAGGAGCCAAAAGATGCAGCGTGAAGAGCTCTGCCAGACGCGCTAACCGGTGCACTTAAAGGAGCGGAAACGAGCGGAAACGCTCGGCGGGGGTTAACTCCGGTGATCTTGCGAAGACGATCGATGTGGCGCAATCCTGGACGTCCACGTAGACTCGATCGGGTGGCGCACGCGCGTGAGCGACGCGGCGCAACGGCGACCGTTGGATTTCGATCCGACGGTCAGAACGCGCGGCGTCTAGTGTTTCGGCGAGATGGGCTGCGCGGGCCGACGGCACAGGATGACTTGGGCCAGACCGAAGGGTTTCGGCCCAAACACTATTCTTCGATTTTAAAACATTTTTGAATTAAAATAAATCAGGTAAATGGATAAAGCCAAAATAAATAGCAAAAATACCAAAAAAAATCCAGAAAAATTTTGGAAAATATTTTGGGACATTTGGAACTCAAATAAAATATTTCTAAAAAAACTTTGCTTAAACTTTTGTATTATTTTAATTAATTTCAAGAAGCCCTCATTTGAATAAATGCAAATAAATTCCAATAAATACCCAAAAATGTCAAAAATCAAAATAACTCCAAAATTTAAATTATGGAAAATTTTTAGGGTGTTAAAAACCTCCCCCCTTAACAGAATCTCGACCTCGAGATTCAGGGCTGACTACAGAATAGGTCTAGAAACTCCTTCAGATCTTCTTCTCGTTCCCCCGTCGCCTCACTTTCCGAATGATTGCTCCATTGAACTCTACAAAAGCGCGCTGACTTGTTCCTTGTTTCTCTGTCTATTGTGTCCAGAATCTTCACTGGATGCTCTTTATAAGTCAGATCTTCTTGTAGCTCGATTGCTTCCAAAGGTGTTTGTTCTTCTGGCACCCGAAGGCATTTCTTCAATTGCGACACATGGAATACATCATATACTCCTACCAGTGACTGCGGCAATTCCAATTGGTACGCGACTTCACCTGTACGACTCAAGATCTTGAACGGTCCGACATATCTAGGTGCGAGCTTTCCTTTTGCATGTAATCTTCTGACTCCTTTGAGTGGTGTAACTCCGAGATACACAAAATCTTTAGGTTCAAAGCTCAATTCCCTGTGACGGTTGTCGGCATAACTCTTCTGCCTTGATTGAGCAATCTTCAGTCTTTCCTTGATTATGGTGATCTGTTGTTCTGCTTTCTGAAGTATATCTGGACCAAAAACATGTCGTTCACCGGTCTCATTCCAATTCAACGGTGTTCGACAGGATCGGCCATATAGAGCTTCAAATGGAGACATCTGTAAACTTGCCTGATAACTGTTATTATAGCTGAACTCAACATAGGGCAAACACTTGTCCCAAGAAGTAGAATATGCTAAAGCACAAGCTCTCAGCATATCTTCCATTATCTGGTTAACTCTCTCAGTTTGACCATCTGTATGTGGATGGTATGCTGTGCTAAAATTTAGACGAGTTCCCATTGCCTCATGCAGTTTACCCCAAAACCTTGAGGTAAATTGAGTACCTCTGTCAGATACTATTTTCTTCGGTACTCCATGCAGACAAACAATCCTTGCCATGTAAAGTTCTGCTAACCGATCTCCTGAGTAATTGGTCTTTACCGGTATGAAATGCGCAACTTTAGTTAAACGGTCCACTATAACCCATATGGAGTCATAACCCCCTTGAGTTCTAGGTAAATCGGTTATGAAATCCATACCAATTTCTTCCCATTTCCATTCGGGTATCTTTAGGGGTTGCAATAATCCTGCTGGCCTCTGATGCATTGCTTTGACTCTTTGACATATGTCACATAATGCGACATACTCAGCAATTCCCCGCTTCATGCTTGGCCACCAAAATCTTTCCTTCAGGTCTTGGTACATTTTGACACTTCCTGGATGGATTGAATACTTGGAGTCATGAGCTTCCTCCAAGATTAACTGCTTCAGTTCCTTTTTGTTTGGCACACAGATGCGTCCTTTAAACCACATGGTGCCTTGGTCATCCAGTTTTAAATCCTTTGCCTTGCCTTTATCCATCTTAGACTTGACTCTTTTGATCTTATTGTCATCTTTTTGTTCTTCTCTGATCTGGTCCTCCAGGGTAGGTTAAAACCTCTAAAGTAGCCAACAATCCCTCTGGCACTACTTCCAACCACATTTTCTGAAATTCCTTACTCAACTCACTCTGACTTGATTCCAACAGTGTATTTACACTGTGGCTCTTCCGACTCAGGGCATCAGCCACATTGTTGGCTTTACCAGGATGGTAATGGATTCCAACATTGTAGTCTTCAATCAACTCTAGCCATCTTCTTTGCCTCATATTTAAGTCAGCTTGCGTGAAAATATACTTAAGGCTCTTATGATCTGTATACACTTCACATCTATTTCCGATGAGATAGTGACGCCATAACTTCAGTGCATGCACTACGGTGGCCAATTCCAGATCATGGGTCGGATATTTCTCCTCATGTGGCCTCAATTGCCTCGACACATATGCAACTACCTTTCTGTTTTGCATCAATATGCACCCCAATCCTTACCGCGATGCATCAAAATAAATGTCAAAGCTTTGATGAACATCAGGTAAAACCAATACTGGTGTTGATGTCAGCCGCTTCTTCAACTCCTGGAAATTTTTTTCACATTCTGATGTCCACAAGAATTTCTTTTCCTTCTTTAACAATTGGGTAAGGGGTCTCGCAATTGTAGAGAATCCTTCAATGAAACGACGGTAATATCCCGCCATTCTAAGGAAACTACGAATTTTGGTTACCAACTTCGCTGGTTCCCAATGCAATACTGCTTCTACTTTGCTTGGATCTACTACAACTCCTTCAGCAGTCATTATATGCGCAAGAAATTCAACCTTATCCTTCCAGAAGTCGCATTTGCTAAATTTAGAGAACAACTGTTGTTCCCTTAACTTTTCAAGGACTAGCCTTAAATGTTCACCGTGCTCTTCCCTCGTCTTGGAGTAGACAAGGATGTCATCTATAAACACGACCACGAACTTATCCAGGTATTCCATAAAAACCTTATTCATTAAGTTCATGAAATATGTTGGTGCATTCGTCAATCCAAAGGACATAACTCTGAACTCATAGTGCCCATATCTCGACGAAAATGCAGTCTTCGATATATCCTCTGATCGGATCTTCAACTGATGATACCCCGATCGGAGATCAATCTTGGAGAAGACTCCTGCTCCTCTCAACTGATCAAATAGGTCATCAATTCTGGGTAGCAGATACTTATTCTTTATCGTCACATCATTGAGTGCACGATAGTCTATACACATCCTAAAACTCCTGTCCTTCTTCTTAACGAACAAGACTGGTGCTCCCCATGGCAATGAACTAGGTTTTATAAACCCTTTTTCCAACAACTCTTCAATCTGCTTCTTCATCTCTACCAACTCATCTGTGGACATCCGGTAGGGTCTCTTAGCTGTGGGAGCTGTCCCTGGTACAAGTTCTATAATGAACTCGATATCCCTGTCCAGCGGCATACCAGGTAAATCCTTCAAAAAAACATCCGAATATTCATTGACCACCGGTACATCCTCTAGGCTGACGGTCTTCATGTTGTTGATCATCAACTGTCCATCCCTCACTGTTGTTGCTTCAAATTCAATCCTCTTCCCATTCGGGATCTCAACTGATATAACTCTTCGTCCGCAGTCAAACACTGCCTTGTGCTTAGCTAACCAATCCTTTCCCAGGATAACATCTGGGGTTTGGGTATTTAGGATAATTAAGTTCGCTAGGAACTCTATTCCATTAATTATTAGTCTTACCCTAGAACATCCTACTTTGGATCGGAGTTCTGACCCAGGGGATTAGACTATAAGCACACATTTAAGATTCACGATATCCAAATCATTTTGAACAGCAAAATCTTGGGAAACAAATGAATGTGAAGCTCTAGAATCAAATAAAACAGTAGCTGGTACTGAGTTTACTAGGAACTTACCCAGTACAACGTCTGTAGCATTCTGGACCTCATCCGCAGTGACGTGGTTGACTCGACCTCGCTTGGTTGCTTGAGACGGAGTAGCCGATGACGTTGCTCCACGATTCACATTCGGCGCTGGAGTCCTTGTGGGTGTGTTCCCCAGGTTAAAGAGAACGGGGGTGACACCTCCCTTCATAGGGCAATTGTTGGCAAAATGCCCCAGTTTGTTGCAGTGATAGCAACGCCTTCCCGCCTCTTGGGAATTTCCTCCAGTTTGTACCACTGTTCTGGCTGGAGTTTGAACATTCTGGCCCACTGGACGGTTGGTCGGCGGTGGTGCCCTGTCATTGCCTCTGGGCTGGTATCGAACAAACTGTTGGGGTGCCGTCCTCTGCCTCTGCTAGCCCTGACGACCTCCTTATTGTGCCATTCTGCGCTTTTGATTGTCGTCCAACTCTCGGCGCTTATCTTCTAGGATAAGAGCCTTGTTGACTAGCTCCTGGATGTCCGGGAACGTGTGGGTGATCAGTCCCACCTGCAGCCCAGCGTTCAATCCCTTCATAAAGCGGGATTGTCTGGCCTTGTCCGTCGCTACATCCTCTGGTGCGTAGCGTGCCAATTGGGTGAATTTATTCAGATAGTCGGCCACTGATTGATCACCCTGCTTAAGATTCTGGAACTCTTCCTTTTTAAGATCCATAATACCCTCTGGTACATGGTATCTTGTGGAAGGCGTGGTGAATTCCTCCCAAGTGATTCCTTGTGGGTCTTCATGTCTTTGCAAGTTTTCCCACCATTCCGTGAGATTCCTTCCAACTGATGAGAGGCATAGAGTACCCTCTCTTGTCCTACACACTGGGTTATGTGTAGTTTCCTTTCGATCGTCCTCAACCAGTCATCTGCTTCCAGTGGATTGGCATTGCCTGAGAATGTGGGTGGACGAGTCCTCATGAATTCTGACAATCTAGAATAGGGGTGTGGTCCGTGGTTACCCCCTAGTTGAGCATTCGCAGCAGCTTGGTTGGATATCTGCTGCATGGTCTGCATCATAGTATTCATGAGCTGGGTTTGGGCATCCAGGAAAGCTCCCAAATTCTGCAGATCAACCTACGGCGGTTGGGGAATTGGTTCCTCATTCTGGTTTTCTGCCTGGTTGACACCACTTCCGCTAGCTCCAACATTTCCGCGAAGCCTCACCATCTACTGAAAGCTTCCAAGGTTAAGAAAAGAAGAAGAAAGCATAGACAAGTAAAAGAACTTATGTGGGGAAGGCAGGTGTAACTTGAATTATTTGGCAACTTTATTAATTTAGTAAAATAGTATGGTTGCTCACAAGTGCCTAAGGGCAATGCAACGCATACTAGACACTCACACACCAAAGCAAGTAAACAAACATTAAGACTCACACCTAATGGTGACTCTGAAACAAAAGACGCGACTCAAACACTCGAGTCTCGACACTACACCCGACTAGACTCGATCACTCATCGAGCCATCCCAACTGCGGCTCCCCCGAAGCATACACCGGCGGTTGCTCCGCCATCAGGCGAGTGGTCTGGTGACCATCCCCTCTGCTTCTGGCCGGGCGCCGAGAATCTTGTCCCTCAAGCTCAGCCTCCTGGTCCAGAACTGGCTCCTCTGGCTCGGGCACCAGCTCCTCAGGGTCCTCCTCCTCGTCAAGCTCCATCTCGGCCTATGGCGGTCTGGCATACAGTGCGTCCTCCAACTCTGTGATCCGCGGGAAAGCGAAAGCCCGGGTCTCCTAAAGAGTCTGCTCAACTGCCTCCAAAGCGGCGTAGACAGACCGCAGCTCATGGACAGTCTGGTCCATCACCTGCTCCTGAGCGGCTGCGAATCACTCCAGGTGCACGACCGCCGCATCTCCCTCCAGATGAAGCTGTCCTCCTGCGGGTACAGATGGAACACGGTGTCCCGAAGCTCACCAGCATAAGCCTGACTAATCCTCCTCATGGCCAGACGCGCAGACTCCTGAATCCCGGCCTCAAAGGTAACCCTTCGAACTGTGATGATGAATGGCCGGCTTGCTCCTGCATGCTCTTGAGCAAAGACAGTGATCATCGTCGCCATTCCTCTGACATTACCGTTGACCGCCCAGGTGCGACCACGGTAAAGGGGTCTATCGAAACCTCTAAGAACTTGAAGCATCCTCCACAGCTCCGCGGCATAACCACCAGCGCGCTCGCCGAAGGTATGAATCCTCCTGACCATCTGCCAACACAACTCCGGTCAGGCCTTAATTTAAAATGGACAGAAAATAATAATAAGAATTCAGCATAGATATGAAGCAAGAGAGCAAAGATAAGTCGAGATTTCATTGATATTCTTTCTCAAGTTGTTAAATTTTTCGATAATAGTTTTATCGACCTAGACAAAGCTAACCTAGTTAGGGTCAAGACCTACAGTCAGCCTGCTCTGATACCACCTTTGTCGGGACCCGATTCTGAGAATCTGGACCCTCTGTGTATTCTGTGCTAGTCTAGGATCACGCTAGCACACACAGTCTTTACAAGGTTGAACATCACAGACATTCACAACGATACCATATTAAATAGTGCAAACATTTATATAAACTGAATTGTATGACCTTATGGCCTCCTTACATAAGATCAGCCACGCAGGGCTTACATTACCAGAGTAATAAAAGGTAACAGCGGGAAGCAAATAAACTTCGTGGAGTCCCATCAACTTGCCACAGGCAACCAATTGGGCTTGCTCTCTAATTGTCCGGCTCTTCGATGTACTCCTCCTCCCATGCTGGCGTAGACTCCTCCACTGATGTTGGGTTGATAGGCAAGGAGGGGTGAGTACTCAAGGCAGTCAACAAGTAATACACATAATGCACTGCTATTACTATATGCAAGACTTATTCCAAAGAATTGGTTTACTTGGCTCATTTGCATCAAACAACATTTTTAAACTATCAATTTTTTGGATTAAAAGCAGTGAAATATTTAATAATAGTACTAAGTTCTTTAAACAGTTTTTCTCCGTAAACTTGGCACACAGCCCTAATCAATTCATTTTCACACTGGCACACAGCCACCCTTTCCACATTTTATTTTTGAAGATCTAACCCTTGACTATAATCCCCGAGCAATGTCCAGTACCGCGGACACGGCTAATCGAATAGATTTGACACTCTGCAAAGGTTGTACACTTTACCCACAAGATACAGCCGCTCACCACAGAGGTGATTGCCCGCAACAAAGCCTTTCAGGAACCTCTACCTTAACCAATGAACCTCTTCGGTATTGCCTTCACTATCACTCCCCTCACAGGCCAAGTATAGGACAGGCCAACACCGTTGGATGGGCACCAAGTGTATCACAGTGCGCTCCCCACACAGATACACCCCATGTCTTGTCACCCCGAGGTTTGGAGAAAAGATATCGAAACCCTAATCAACTAGGTCATCCCATACGGACATGTGGTTGTCGGTGACTCAGTTCAAAGACTTGCAAGGTGAAGTCCTTAATCGACCAAGGCAAGACTTTCATCACTCAACGATGGCACATAGCCCAATGTGGCACATGACTCACAACTCTCATCAACCCTTTGGCACACAGCCCACCCGCACAAAGCCTTACGCCACTTGCCCAGTCTAAATCATTTTCCCACCCGTTGATTATTGTGCAGCGTATGCCAACAATAACTCAACATCGATCTGAAACCACACAAGTCTCTGTACTTCAATTTCATCAAGTGGCATCACCACACCATTTTTAAAATACATTCAATATTTCATTAGTCACTATTGTGGCATTTTCTGAAAGATCATTCATGACACGCTGTAGGGCTAAGCATCTAATCACGGTCTAGCCTCCCGTGTTGGCATCATATTAATATCCAACAAGTATGAATAATCTTAGGGTGACAATGATTTTAGGGTATACATATAGTAATTTCAAGGTGGTAATAACAATATGGGTTTATTAGCTACATTATCCAAATTAATTTCAATTCATTTTTAATTAACTTAGCATGCATAATTTCAAAACAACATACATTTAATAACTGGGATCAAAATGGTCAAAGCATCAGTTGCCTTCAAAGACTTGCTGCTCGTGTTCCGAAGCTTGATCTTGATCGACGAACTCTTCTTCGAAACTTCCTGGCAAATTTGTGTCTACGTGTAAAAATTATATACGCAATAAATAACCAAAACAGTAGACCATACAACCTCAAAAATTCAAATAAAATTCACCATTAAAAGAGCACAATTTTACAAATTTTTAGAGACTTGACTTTTCATTGCCTGTTTGAGACTAGAACCGGCAGTGATATTATTTTCCCGCGCAATATGATTTTCCATGTGATCAAGAGCTTATCACTTTGGTTCTGCGCAGAACCGGCGATGATAAGTCGTTTATATAATCGAGACCCTGCCTCCCGACCGATCGAGCAAAGGCAGAGCGCGCCTGTCTTTTTCGATTTGTATATTGCGACGATTCTTTCTTTGAAAAATGTATTAAAATTCATATTGTACTTCTTTTCGAGGTTAGTAATTTGATCTCTATTTTTGTAAATAATAAAAAATTGCCACATGGATATTTACATAATGAAAAAAGGTTAATGTATTTTCAAATTTTGAAATAATAAAAACTTGTTATATGGATATTTACCTAATGAAAAAATGTTGATATATTTTAATGTACTCAAAGTATATCCTAAGTATTTACAATTTTTTTCAAAATTTTAAATAATAAGAAATTGCAAGATGGATATTGATGCAATGAAAAAAGATTGATATATTTTAATATAGTCCAAATATACCCTAACTATTTACGATTATTTTCATTTTTTACAATACTAAAAAATTGCTACATGAATATTTCCATAACGGAAAAAGGTTGATGTATTTTAATATAGTCAAAATTGCTACATAGGTTTTTAAATCTAATCATTTACAATTATTTGTTATTTGCAATTATATGCTTATGTAATGTTTGATTTAATTAATTATAGATGGACCGAAGGTGGATGTATGACACGGACCATTGCGGGGCAGATTCTTTTAATGGTGTGAGTTATTTTCTAAACGTGGCTGCGGCGCACAAGTTGAAGAATCTGGCGGACAACATGTGCTGTCCATGCGTTGATTGCAAAAATCAGAAGCTGTTTTCTACCATAGAGTCGATACGTGCACATTTGCTTCGAAGAGGTTTCAAGGCTGGCTATACCTGTTGGACCAAGCACGGCGAAGATGAGATTGTACATGAAGGGCAAGACATTACTAAAGATGACGGGGACAACGATATGACGACAGTTGAAGATACGTTTGTCGATAGCCACGACGACGATCTGGATCAAATGTTGCGTGATGGGGAGGGAGACATCACGAGTGAAAGAGAGTTTCAAAAGTTCCAACATATGGTACAGGACTCCACAACACCATTGTACCCAGGCTGCAAGGAGGAGCACAAAAAATTGCAGACCGTGCTTACACTACTGCAGTTGAAGGCAAGCAATGGTTGGTCCGATAAGAGCTTTACTGAGATGTTATGTCTCTTGGGGGATTTACTTCCAGAGGGTAACGTGTTGCCTACAAGTGCGTACCAGGCCAAGCGGTTATGCGCCGTTGGGATTGGAAGTACAAAGGATACACGCATGTCCAAACGATTGCATGTTGTATCGCAATGAGTTTGCGGACTTGGATGGCTGTGATATTTGCAAAGCAAAGCGGTATAAGGGCAACGATGATGACATCGATAATGACGATGTCGGGGTGAAGCGTAAGAAGATGAGATCCCCCTGTAAGGTGGTGTAGTATTTTCCTATAATTCCCCGTCTGAATCGATTGTTTTCAAACAAAAGGCATGCCCAATTGCTACGATGGCACGCCGAAGAGCGTAAGAAGGATGGAATGCTCAGACACCCTACTGACTCTGTGCAATGGAGGAACATCGACAGAAAATATAAGAAGCACTTCGCATATAATGTGAGGAATATAAGGTTCGGGTTGAGTACGGATGGGATGAATCCCTTCGCCAACATGAGTAGCCGTCATAGCACTTGGGCGGTAACTCTATGTATCTACAACCTTCCTCCTTAGCTTTGTATGAAGCGGAAGTACATTATGATGCCACTACTGATCCAAGGGCTCAGGCAACCTGGCAACGATATCGATGTGTACCTCAAACCATTGGTTGAGGACTTTCTAATCTTGTGGAACGATGGAGTACGGGTATGGGATGAGTATAAAAGAGAGAACTTTATCCTACGCGCATTGTTGTTCGTAACCATCAATGATTACCCTGCCCTTGGTAACCTGTTGGGCCAGACGACAAAAGGCTTCAATGGATGCGTCAAGTGCTTAAATGGTACAGCTAGTCAGTGGTTGAAGAACTGTCGAAAAATGTCTTACATGCGGCATCGTAGGTTCCTCCGCAAGGATCAGCCATACCGCAATAAAAAGAGAGCTTTTGACGGGACAAAGGAGACTGCTTTAGCTCCAAAGAATCACACTGGGAGAGAGATATTTGTGGCTGTAAAGGATATTAAAATTATTCACGGAAAGGGAGCAGGCAGTACATCTATCCCGAGTTCCCGTGATAAGGCTCCTTTGTGGAAAAAGAGATCAGTATTTTGGGTCCTACCTTACTGGCAGCAATTGGAAGTTCGACACGCAATCGACGTCATGCACATAGAGAAGAACATGTGTGACAGCTTGCTTGGTACCTTACAGGATATACCAGGCAAAACAAAAGATACTCTCCAAGCACGGATGGTATCTTACTGGATATACCTAACAAACCCAGCGAAGTTAGAGGGTTGGATCGCGAGAGAGTATAGACATAACTTCGGCGATAGGTTGTGTAGGCACATGATGCATACGGAGACATTGTGCGCTCAGTTGAAAGTGTTGGCTCAGGGACCGTCAACAACAATTCGGACATTCCAAGGATACGATATAAATGGTTTTACATTTTATACAAGAGCACAAGATAAAAAGAGCACCAACCAAAACAGCGGTATCCGTATAGATGCCTACGACAGCAACGGAAATAGGAAAACCTACTACGGATTCATAGAAGAGATTTGGGAGCTTGAGTACGGACCTTTGAAGGTCCCTCTCTTTCGGTGCCAATGGGTAAGAATTCTAAGGGGCATGAACATCGACAAGTACGGTATCACTACCGTGGACCTCAAACTGGTCGGAAACAGAGAAGAACCATTCATACTTGCTAATTCTGTTACACAAATCTTTTTTGTAACCGATCCAGCTAACAAGGAGCGCCACGTGGTTATTCAAGGAAAAAGAAGGATTGTCGGAGTTGAGAATGTTGTCGACGAGGAAGAGTACAACCAATTTGATGAGCTTCCTCCTTTCGGAGAGGACGTTGACCTAGGTCTCATGGAAGAGAGTGAGGACGAAGCTACATACATACGCCGCGATCATAACGAAGGTCAAATCGTAGCTTAGTTGTCCTAATTAAGTACATGTTTTTTTCTCATATGTAACAATTAATGTATTCTTTTCTCATATGTAACAATTTGTGTGAATTAAACTTCATCTGTGTGAATTTTTGTATTTGTGTGAATTTTTGAAGCAATGGTTGGTCTACTGCATTTGTGCGAATTTTGTAAGCATTATTAGATATCAAAAATATTAAAACTATTAAAACAGTGAGCAATCTGTATTTTTCGAATTTTAGACAAAGGTCAAAATCAAGGGGAAATATTTAAAAGAAATATTACATGTCCTGAAGTTTCTTAGGATTTCAAAAATCCCAAAGCAATTAGCCTCTAAAAAAGAAATAAATTGAAAGTTTGAGTTCATTGACCTGAACTTACATATCACTGCCGGTTATATCACTAACCGGTAGTGATAGTGGCCTTATCACTGCCGGTTAATGAAGTAACCGGCAGTGATAGTGGCCTTATCACTGCCGGTTAATGATATAACCTAAGTGATATAATATCACCGCGGTTCTATATATTACGACGCGATACTTAAGTATTACTTGCGGTTAATTACATAGCAAGCGGTGATATTTAAATATCACTTGCGGTTCTACATATTACCCGACGGTGATAAGTCAACTTCACCGCCGGTTATAAATGTGACCGGTGATATTTAATCCTTCTTGGTTTTGTGGAGACCGGCGGTGATAGTCCACCTATATATATTAAACGCCACGCGCCCCACTCGCCCGCCGACCTAACGCCGCCACCTCCTCGTAGCTCCCCACCATCTCCCCGCCGTCGCCTCGACCTCACCTCCCAGGCCGTCGCCTCGCACTACGCCACATCCCCGCCATCTCTTCGCCGTCGCCTGCGCCTGCGTAGACTCTTCGTCGCCTGCGCATGTGCAGACTCATCGGTATGTCTATCGCACGCGCCTGCGTAGACTCTTCGCCGTCTTACATCTGGACCCTAACCCTAGCTGCTCGAGCTTGCTGGTTGGTCGTTCGTTTGATCGTTCCGTAGATTCTGGGAGTCTTTGTGGTGGTGATGGTTGGTATGTAGGATTTGGATGGTTTTCTGTGTGGTGCTTTTGGAAGCGAGATGTTCGTATGGATAAACCGGGGGATGATTTTAGGTTGTGGCTTGTAATGCAGTGTAAATGTTGTGCAGGAGTAGGAATTCAGGGGTATTCGACGGTGAAATGCTAAGCGGGATGGGTATGAATTGTATAGTTCATTTGGTAAATTTATTTAGGATGATGATTTAATTGTCAGTACTTGTACTTTAGAAGTTCATTTAGCTTATGGGAGGAAAAATGTCTTTAGTGAATGTGGTGAAATTTTGGGTGTTTTGGCTCATGCAAGTTTTCGGCAAAAATTGGAGCGAGTCCTTTGTTAAATTGTTCTTGAACATGTCGGTCAATGCAATTCTACTTATGTAGACAGTTTAACAAATTAGCGTCCATTGGAGTGACTCTAGTAGCTGTAGCGTCCTGATAAGAAGTCTTTATTCTCTTACAAGTAGTACTCAATGCTTAATTTGCCATTCCTGCTATGAATTTGTAGTCTTTTCTGGCTAGACTGATACTAAAATGCAAAATGAGTTAGCGTAATTATGGGACTTTAAATCATTACCTAAATTATTTGCAGATTGGAGTCATCCTATATCACATATTTCTGTGGATTGACTTATTGTTAATTGGCCTCTGCTGAACTTGAAGTTTCATTAAGTAGTGCCCTTGCTATTGCAGACTCTTGCACATATGCAGTTCAATTTGTTGCTTTGTCCATATAATTTTGCATATCATGGATGGTTGACGGGTGACCGATTATGGGTTATTTTAATGTAGAGTTTACATTTATTGTTTCTTTTTTGGATTATAAGTGTATGTATTCTTCAAAGATGTATATGTGTATGTATCCTCCAAAGATGTATATGTGTATGTATTCTTCAAAGATGTTTATGTGTATGTATGCTGGAAAGATGTCTGTGGTGTAAGTATTTGAAGTTCTGTACATTCATGTTTCAGGCATACAAAATGTGTTAAGATGATTTAGATATATGACTATTCAGTCAACATGTCAATGTCTAGGCTCTTTCGTTATCTCCCCTCTGTATTTGTCATTGAAAGCACTTGGTTGATTGAAGCTGGGCTAATCCAAGAAATATCATTTTGACTGTCATGCCACTTCTCCATGATTTGCCTTTGTCCATCCTATTGCACTTGTTGTCATACTGGTCACACAGTTCAGCATGTTCTTTGTTTTGCAAGCATTTGTAGTTGTGCACCTACCTTTTGGGAAAAAACTTAGTAAACAAGCTTGTTACAGTGTCGAATATGTAAATATCTTATCACGGGATTAACTTTAATGTCAATCTTCATTTGTATGTGTCTTTCAAAAATGACCTTGTTAATTTGAAATTTCTGGTAAACTTGCTAGGAATGGCCTTTGACCAAGGACAAGTGCCGGAGGGAGTTGGGCCCTCAAATATGGACAAAGGAGGAAGGGGTAGCCCGAACCATAGCCTAGCGTCCTATCTGAACTTGCACGATCCTGCCATGGACCAACCTGGCGTTACTAACGTAGGCGAGGTAAAGTTTTAGTACACTGTGGTTCCCAAAACATTGTAGGCCCAGACGACTAATAATTAAGAAGATCAAATTGCAGGCTCAGACGTCTGATCAACGAAGGCAGCGCTCAAGTCGTGGTCCAAACAAGATGCCTAAGGGAATTTTTAACATAGTGGAGCTCTCGGCAGTCGGGGAACCTGCTATACCAGAGTCATCATTGGGGCCGTACAGGACAGCCTGCGGGGTGCTAGCTAGGGATGATGTGCCCATCAGCTATAGATCATGGATTGGCCGCGAAGGTGACCCATGGGTGGTACCCAATGACCTGAAGAACTCGTTATGGGACAAGCTGAAACAAGTTTTCTAGTTCCCCCAAGGGACCGAGCTGGTTGCAAAGAAACGAGCACTCTGCATCATGTGCACAGCGTGGAAGAATTGGAAGATAGCACTAAACAAGAATTATGTGAAAAAGAATGAAACGCCGAATTTTGACACGTACCCAAAGTTAAGGGAGTTTTGGGATGAATTTGTGGCGTACAAGAGGTCTGAAGAAGCTCACATAGTAAGTCAAAGGAACAAAGCAAACGCGGATAAGAATATTCACCCTCGCAGACTGGGAACAGGAGGGTATGTGAAGAAAATACCAGCATGGGATCGGTCCGAAGAAGAACTAACCCGCAAGGGTATAATTCCTCGATGGCCACCTTAAGCGAACGATCGAAGCACTGGTTGCTTGGGAGGGGTGCTACTATCTCGGATGATGGCAGCTTAAGCTTTAGAAGCGATAGAGAGCAGGAAGTGCTGAGCAGAATCACAGATGCTCACATGCAGTCTTCCCAAGGATATTTCGCGCCACGAAGGGATAATGACGAGCTAACCGTAGCCCTGGGTAACAAGGAGCATCCAGGTCACACCAGAGGAGTTGGTTTGGTCACGTGGAAAGAGGCCTTCCCCGCAGACGCATGGTTGTACAAGAGTTCAAAGAGATTAAGAGAAGATCAACTGGAACATCAGATAAAAGATGCTGTGGCGAGAGCGTTAGAGGAATAGAGAGTGAAACTAGATAAGGCTGTGGAGCAAGGCATGCAGAAGCTCTCGACTCACGACCGCCACCCAAAGAAAGCCACGAGCTCATCGATCCCGGTGCTTGTAAGAGCATTGCGCATCCTGAGGATTCGAAGAGCATGGACTGCATTTTCCTATGGATGACATCAAAGAACCGACACCGTGCAAGCTACATTTGGCCGCACATGGCATTACCATAATGATGGCGAGGCGGGGCTTAGCCATGCCGAGTCGCGAGTTTTGCATCGCGCCCGACACCGCGAGGATTCGCCCGGTCGAGGTGGGTGTGTAGTCCGCCAATACCAAAAATGGAGGTAGTGATCCTGGCGAGGATGGAAACAAAAACTAGGAGAAAGCGTGCATGGCTTCCTCGCGTGGCGCAAGAGCTTGATTAAGTTTGGCTCGGACGATGAGGCGATGAAGATGATGATCGACCGCACTCTCCACACGAGACCTCCGCCCTTCGCCGCCAACGAGAAAAAGTCAACTCCTCGTGGCACCAACCACAAAAGCGACTCCTCCGCCAAAATCTGAAAAGAATCGAACACCGGGAACATCTTGGCGATCGGCACCGTCCTCGAAGAAATCTCAACCATCTGCGAACCGGGACAATCCCGGAAGAAATTATCGGTGACATGGTGAAGAAGAACGAAAAAAGCATGTAAGCGCTGCGTAACATCTCACTTTAAAAGGTGCCATCATGTAAGAAGACTAAAGTTGATCTTGTGCAAAAGTTTTCTTGAGTATGGCAAAAGTGCAAAAGACGCAGGCGAGCTTACGAACCTTGCAAAATGTCGGACTACGGCGCATATCCGAGCAATACTTGCGGCGGCTAGTGCCGACACATTAAGCGGGATGCTCAGCGGATCTTTGCTCAACTAGATGCTCTGGCGCACGGTCTAAGGTGGAAGTTCGTTATGGGAAAACCGCTGGTTGAACCAGCTCATTTCGACAACCTTACGACACAACTGCGGCGCGTCCATTAGTGGTACATGCAGCACTCCAACGATGGTACGGAGGCGTTCGCAGTCAGATACACAGAGCAAGATTTCGACAATGGGGATAACATCTGCTGGGTTCTTTTCACGGAGCTGTATATGTTGTACCAGCAAGATACCCTGGACGTGAATATACTTAGACTATGGACTTTGTAAGTTTGTCCATATATCGTTGAGCATTTTTGTACTGTTTAATTGCATGTCTAACTTCTTTCTTATGTAGATTGGAGATACAGACATGTAGAAGAAATAACAATGACAATCTAGCATTCCTAGATCTGGGGCTCGTCAACGAGAAGATTGTGAATGACAATCCACAGGTCGTTGAAGACTATTTATTTAATACTTTTTTGAAGCTGCAATACAAAACCTCCGTACTTTTACCCTATAACTTCAAGTACGTATCTCCTTACTTCTAATATCGTTTTACTATTTTTGCATAACACATACGATGTGGGAGTAATTGACTACGTTGACATATATGTGCAGGTTTCACTGGGTCCTTGTCATCCAGCTAGATGCTAGCAGGATTTTTGTCTTGGACTCCGGCGGAAAACAAACTAATATGTACCAAGACCTTTGGGACATGCTGAAGAGGTAAACTCGATCATTGCGTTATTACTCTAGCAAAATTCCATTCTATTGCATTTAAGTTTAACTACTATTCAAAATCATTCACAGGGCTTTCGCACGGTACTGCAAGAAAAGTGTTCGGTATCGTCCATACAGGAAAAATTTTGAAATAAAAAATGACTTTCCATGCATGAGGAAGGACCCTGGAAACAATTTATGTGCATACTATGTATGTACAAATATGCATTCAATTGTCACGGAGAGTGTCGGCTATAACGAAGCCATTGTACGTAATTACACATTGATGCCTTTTTTCATTTAACAAATATCATCATTAATTAACTTCCTTTTTTCTTCAAAAACAGCGCTCCAAGCTGTGAACCAATAAGTTATTCTTGATGAAATTATAGCAATTCAAGAACGGATCGCGGATTCATTCATGATGAGATCATCAATCCAAACGGCGAGTTCCACGAGTAGCCTCATCGCCCTCATTCCTTCGACCTAGACGTGTGACATGTCTACTTCGACTCCTCGTACTGTAGTCCTTGCAGAATCAAAGCGAATGGGATGAGATGTAGTCGAGCTACATTAATTGTAAACAAATCATTGTAAAAACAAAATATTGTGATGCTTAATTTATATATTTGAATTATGATTTTAACGATGCTTCATATATACATGGATATATTTGAATTATGATTTGAACGATGCTTTATATACTACATATGGACACTGTATAAACAATTGTATAAAAATATATATATTGCACAAAAAATATGCAAGCTTGTCACTGCCGGTTCTTAGAGAAAACCGGCAATGATATGTACATATCACTGTCGGATTATGGTACAACCCGGCAGTGATAGTTCGATATCACTGCCGGTTTTATGTATAAACGGCAGTGATAATGATCATCACTGCCGGAGTTTGGTTTGATCCAGCAGTGATAGTTCAATATCACTGCCGGTTGTAGGTAGAACCGGCAGTGATAATCCTTATCACTGCCGGATTTTGGTTTGATCCGGCAGTGATAGTCCAATATCACTGCCGATTGTAGGTAGAACCGGCAGAGATAATCCCCGAGTATCACTACCGACCATTCACTGCCGACGACAATGACCGGCAGTGATGGGGTTTTGGATCCGGCAGTAATGTGCTTTTCTGTAGTAGTGGGAACTCCCCAATGCCGGCGCGCCGCCACAACTGCATCGAATTCGACCGGCATCAAGTGATTAATCTTCTGCAAGCCATACGTAAGTTCGTGGCACGTAAGTTAATCGCATCTGAACAGTTTTTTCTGTAGGTTAATTTCCCTAATTGCCGAGATTACTCTTTTAATCTGAAAATTAGGGTTTATGGATTGATACTGTTCATTAAAAATTTGATATAAATTCTAAAAATTTATATTAAATCCTAGAAATTGATTTTCTAGGTATATGGGCTTCCATAAAATTTAATAAATTAATATTTAGCACACATTGGAAGTTCCATGCTCTGGTTTCATTTTCTAGCTTCATGCCATGTTTAAAATGTGCTAGAATTTATTTTCTGTTATTTAAAGTAATTCTGAAAATTGCTTGGAAATTAACAGAAAATGCTAGAAAATTATGGAAAAATAAATGTGACCCATTGCTCAGTGTAATGTATCTGTATTAATTTTCTTAGCATGATTTCGTGATTATATATGCCGGACATATTATTTTGTGTTATCCAGTAATTCTGAAAATTGCGTGGTAATTAACAGAAAGTTATGAAAAATGCTAGGAAAATTTTATATAGCATATTGAAAGCTCCATTTCTCTGGATTTATTTTCCTAGCTTGACTCCATATTTATATATGTTGAATTTGTTTTTGTGTGTTACATGGTAATTCTGAAAAATTGCTCAATAATTAGCAGAAAACCATGGAAATTGCTAGGAAAATTCAGAGAAATTTTAGATAATTATCTGTTGAATAGATATAGACCAAGCTTTACTGATTGAAGAGTGAGCATGCAATATAATGATTTTACTAGTAGTAAAAGTCATTTGGCATAGATAGAAATACGATATGTTAGACATCGCAAAGAGAGAATTTATTAAGATTGCCCTGAATGACAATAATTACCTTACCTGGGCAATGAATACTAAGATTAAGCTGATAGCTCGATCTTTTGGAGCTACTATTTTTTCAGCTTGAAGCTGGTACCATTACTACAGAATTGTATATCAGAATCGGTTCTTTTTTGCCATTACAGTCGGTTTAAGTGGTGATACGAAGTCTTTAGATAGTGATGAGGTGGAGTTATCACAATCGGTTTTGGCCCGATTGTGATAAAGCATCATTAGAATCGGTTATTAGGTGAAATCGATTCTGATGAACACTATCACAATCGGTTTTTTCGAATAACCGATTCTAATAAAGGTCATCAGAATCGGTTCTTTCAAAGAAGCGATTGTGATGACTACCTCATCAGAATCGGTTCTTTCAAAGAAGCGATTGTGATGACCCCCTCATCAGAATCGGTTCCACACAAGAACCGATTCGAATGATGTGGTCATCATAATCGCTTCCTTTAAAGAACCGATTCTAATGATGGATCATCACAATCACTTTCTTCCAGGAACCGATTGTAATGGTATGTTTATCACAATCGCTTCCGTAAAAGAACCGATTATACTGATGTGGTCATCAGAATCGCTTTCTTAAAAGAACCGATTCTGATAAGAGGTCATCAGAATCAGTTCCTCTTAAGAACCGATTCTAATGATGGTGTCATCACAATCGCTTTATTCAAAAAGCCGATTCTGATGAGACGTCATCAGAATCATATATACAAGAACTGATTCCAATTATGTGGTTATCAGAATCGGTTCCACATAAGAACCGATTCTGATGACCCTCATGGGGGTGTTGCAATTTTGCATATTACCCAAAATAGCACATATTAACAATGGGCATATATCACATTCACAATACATAACACAAAATGCACATATCACATTCACAGAACACAAACACTTAAATTACAATACATATAAGCCCATTCGTTCACAACATACAAACACAAACATGCTTAACAATCAGTACACGTGCATATATATAACATTGACATATACAATTAATATTGTTTCCATATGGACTAGTAGGACGCTTCAGGATCTCTAAACCTACCGTCCTCAGATATAACTTCTAACGATTACCATTGGCATAAGTGGTCTAAGTAAATTGTTGAGTGCTTTCTTTGTCTAAGCTCTTACGGGGATATTGATCTTCTGCAAAACATAAATGAGGGCATTAATTTAAGTTTCAAGATTTGTATGTGAAAGGCTAAGTATGCATGTACATATACCTTAGGAAAAAGGTGTGAGCCGCCGACCACAACCAACATGTGTTGCATGACATCGAAGCCGCACAGGTCATCGCTGCCATGTTGATGACACTGTGAAGAGAGAAAAAGAAATTAACACACGAAGATTAGATGTCAGAAAAAATTAATCGTATATATGCTAGGCACTTGTACCGTGAATTTCTTATACTCCAGCGTGTAAAACCCACCTCAAATCTATAAGTTTTTTATTCTTTTTTTTTGGACACAGTTCATCTGTTCGAATGTCACCCTCGGAAGGATCTCAGGATAAAGTCAAAATGATGTATACAAGATGGCACCATGTAAAAGAATTCACACTTAGACGCATTTAATTCTTTTGTTCAATCAAAGATCGTATCAAATACAATCATGTGTATGTCTACATATATATAAAAAAAACTTTGATTTCTAATCTTTGAATCAAGTCAGAAATATACTACTCCCAACCAAATCAAATGGATTAAATCATCAAGACTTGTTTAATAAGTATTAAGTCTTTTGTTACATCAAAGAAATCTAAAGCGAATCAAAACCAAATACACTTCTTCAGTTTGCGATGACAGGAGATATCCTCAATCCACTTAAGTTGTTCAATCCTCATGTCTTAACAGTATATAAGCATTACAACAAAAGTTTTACTCAATTACAAGCATTCAAAATTTCAGTTTTCTTTATCAAGTCGACAATCTTTTACATCTTTGAGCCAAACCGACCTATCTTTTCCCCCTCATCGAGTCAATTCTTTGGAACTCCACCGCCCACTCCTCTGACTAGTTGCCGACCTCTCCTTGCCCATTCTAGCAGCTTTTACCCATTCTTCCCAGCCAAGTGGCAGGATCAAGCCATGCATGTTGTACACCTAGCAAACCAGCCCATAGTTCTCCTGCACCAAAGTCGGTTTTCAGCTTCATACAGCAGTACAACCAACACTATTTAAGCAAGTCAAAGCGGTACAAAGAAACTTTACTCCTAGCACCAACCTTCAACCACCAGTGTAGCATTGTCCTTGCTGATCCTTTTCCTACCGAAAGGAAGGAGCAGTGGGCCAAAGGAGTAGAGGATCAATCGGCAGCCACCTGCTCCTCATCCCATGGCCATCTTCTTTCCAGTCCATCCTGCATTCATCAGGTGCCCATTAAATGATGCAATTACCTGCCTATTTGGGTTTTCATTTCTTTGTGTTTACTCACGAAAGTCATCAAGTAAACAGAGGCATTAAAAAATAATATTCCAATAGCCACATTGTTTCCATTTTAGGACTAGAAAGACATGGTTAAACTTGATCATATGATGATGATTCACTGCCAGGCTGGAAACATGAGAACTCTTGTCACCACTCTTTTTCTTCATATCTTAAGCAGTACCACAATTGTAATGATTCAAAGGAAGTAAAGCAAAGGACTAAGCACATCTCTAATCAAAGTAAGAATCCCAAGATATTCTAAAATACTCCATATCTAATAACCACCATGCACAAGAGTCTCTTTTCAGGACTTTTTTTTTTATGTTTTTCTCATTCGCAAAAGGAACACAGAAGTACAAATGGCCTTTTTCAACCAATAGCAATAAGTCTTTAGCATTCTATAGCAGTAAATGATGGGCAGTTTTACTTGATAAAAACACTCAATATTGCAAGCAACTAGAGTCTGGTGAAAGAACTAAAGGATGATCTTATAAAATGAATGCATTCACTCCTCATAAGTCTGTAATTTTGTAACAAGCTTTTATAAGGACAAATGCCTAAATCAAGCAAGCTCAAATATTTGGTCAAGATAGAAATTAATCAGAGTACATTTAAATATATTAAGCAGGATTTTATGCAGTCCTAAGGAAGATATTGCAGTGTCTTAAGAACCATTTAATGTCTTCAAGGAACTTAAATTAGATGGTCGGCATGAATGTATTCATCATAAAATCAGGACAGGCAACATATTCACATTTTCACCTGCAAAATTGACTCATGCTATCAACTCACATCAATTTGGAAATGAGACCTAAAACTCCAATCTTGCAGCAGTACAACTTTGTATATAGGGTATTAAGAGTTAGAAGATTCAAGTCAGGACTTGTTTGTTGTTTGCCCTAAGACTTTTGTTTGTGCAAGCATTTAAAACTCTACCCTGAGAACAGCAACCTCTGGCAGATTATAGCTAAAGAACTGCATCAAAAACAATTTTTGTTCCATCAACCAAACATGCATTCAAATTGGATAACCAGGATAAATAGAACAGACCTCGCATTTACATAAATTCATTTGGGAAAAGTCTGAAAAGCATGGCTCATCGAAACATGATGATATCTTGATAAAAATGGAATGATACACAATCAACAGAATAATCTTGACAGGAAGCAATATTGAATCTTTCTATGTCTCAGTAAGCAAACACTGAATACATACATTCTCTCTGAATCTAATCTTCAAAAGTATTAGCATATACATCCTCAGTCTAATCAATGATCCGAACCTTGTAATCCTAACCACGTATTAATGCAGAGCACAAGAATTCATGCCAATCCCTCTGTCTTTAGATCTCAGAACCACTATTCGTGCATGTATATTCATATGCTTTTTATCTTAGTTCTCAAGCAACTTCTGACCTTAAGCCATGTATGCACAAAGGAAATTAAAACACGCAAGCATGCTTTTATCATGAGGTAGTTTCAGGATCTAACAAGTATATGGGAAGAACTTAGCTATGAGAGTCTTGGTTGCCTGCTCTAACTTTACACTTTAAAACATTCAGAATGCATAACTCCAGCAAGAAAATAATTAGCCAAGATCAATGCAAAGTAGCTCATATATGTATATATAAGTATATACCTCTGATAATCAAAAAGGAAAAATTGACTAAAGCATATATCAGCATCACAACTTAATTTGAACTTTCTCTGTTAAGAAAGGACTACTCATGTACCTAAATAATATGATTGCTTGCATCAGTGTTTCACCCAAAATAAATCCCCCTCTGTTAATCTCTGTACTGAACCCTTGACTGAATCAATGAATTCAATAGCAAAATAGTCTAATAGTGCAAAGGATTTTTTTTACCATCAACTTTGAACCCAATTCATGCAATTGCTGTTTGCTAACCTTAAATCCACAATCAGATGCGTCACAAATGGGATCAAGCAAATATCATACATAACACAAATTGGGTAATCTAAAAATGGTTTTGGTAAGGGATTAGGTTTAGTACTTAGCTTGATTTTCTTTTAATAGCCATGGTAGATGCGGTGGCCGTGGCTCTCCACGGCAGAGGGGGGGGTTGACCCGGCAGTGGCCGAGAAGCGCCGTAGCAGGTGCGGCCCTCGGCCGTAGATCTTCTCCTCGCGGGGGCCAGCCGAGCTCGGCGGCGACCTAGGGCAATCAGAAAAGATGGTGAGAAAAAGGGTAGAAAGGGGGAAGAGAGAAGGAGGTGAGTGCGGAGGAGAGGGGCCGAGGGGAGGTGACCAGCGCGCGGGGAGGGAGAAGCTCGGCGCGGTGAGGAGACGGAGGCGCGGTGGGAGAGGCGGCGGGCAGGGGAAAGGCCGGGCGCTGGTGCGGCACGAGGAGGAAGCCGGGGAGGGGGACCATCGGGCCGGTGGTGGCGTGCGAAGGGGCACCCAGAAGGCGGCGGCGTGAGGGAGAGCGTAGAGTGAGGGGGAGAACGAGGTGCGGCCAGGAGGGGGAAGGAGTTGTGGAGAGAGAGGGTGGGGATTTGAAGTAGGTTTAGGGTTAGTTTGTAACTGGGCCGAGTGGGCCAGGTTTTTGGGCCGGCAAAAAAAATAAAAATAAAATAATAATATATATTTATAATCTAAAAAAATGATGATAATCAAATAAATGGATAAATAAATAAATAAAATAACTTGTGCTGTATTCGAACCAATGCATATACCAGAATAAGAAAACAGATCAAGAAAAATAATAGGAAGAAAATCCACAATTTATTTCTTGTTTTTCTCTTTTTTCTCTTTTCTGAAATAAGTTAAGATCCAACAACCATGCATACATATAGATAAATCAAAGGAAAAGTCACTGATCCCAGAATACAGGCATTAGTAAATTGTTTTACAAATCGCTTGTTAGAAAATTTGCATTAGGATTTAAACCCAATTTGAGGAATATAAATATTAAAAGCTTGATACTCTTATTAGGAAATCTCCACAATAACAACAGAGGCAGCTAGAGCCACTTCAAGTGCGTGGACGGCTCTGTGATCACTCATCGAGCAAGTCGCCCTTGATCATGTTACGTGAACTGCTTTTGTGACTTGGGTTGTTTGAAACTCTTGCATTCATCTCAAAAGCTAATTTCTAAAAGAAATTAAATCACACTAACTGGATCGGCTAGATCGGTGTTAGAACCATAACCTTGGTGAGGTTATGGAGTAAATGGCGGTGGAAGAGCTCGGGTATGAGCAACCCGGTTGGGTTGCTATGAAAGTCGGGGCTCCTCCACATAGGGTATCATTTAAGGACAACCAAGCGGCACTTACCTCAAAATCGGCAAGCCGTCTTGACCATAGACCGGTATGGGACGAGCTAAACTAAAGTGGCGACAAGTAGGCGACTCTGCCGGGTGAGAAAGGTGGCTGTGCCAAGTGAGGCGATCACCCTAGGCGAGGCGTCGGGGTGGAGTCTCGACCAGCGTGCCTTTGGTGAGGCGGCGGTATGGCGATGGTCGAGTCACGGTCGACCAAGCGTTACTTTTCCTTGGTTTATTAGTGTGCCTAAGGAAGCGTCCTGTGACAATAAGCCAAAGTGATGCTATGGGCAAAGCAGTACACCTCTGATCAGAGTCAAATGTGATATCACTCCTAGCTTCTGGGTTTTGGAAGTGCGTCGTGTGGGTTTTCCTCTAACACAGGATGTAATACCCCACGTTGTTTTGCTGCCATTAGATTTAAAAGTTAAAACTTGACACTTTCTAACAAATGGGTAAAAGGGTACTTTGGATAAAGTACTACTTTGAAGTAGCGGCTCGGTGGCCGAAAAGTATATTTTATACCCATGCATAAAGGTTCATGGGCTTCTTGAGTCTTGGTGTACTCGGCCTTGCTTTCTATTGTTTTTTTCGAACATGTTGAGTACACCCAACCGGATGAGATAGAAGGTGAATTTCATGATGATGTGAATCTTTATGATGATACCGATGTTCTTTGTGGAGGTTATGAATATGAGGGGTGGCGACCAAGACCTGGCGAAATAAATCTACCCTCAGGAGGGAGGCATCTAGAATAATATTGTAATATTAGGCGGGCGGTGTAGAAATCACCGTAGCCAGACATAAGACAGTACTATATGTACTTTAAGAATAATCCCCGAGTACTATTCGGTGGAAATTTCTATCCGTGCATGTGTTGTTTTCCTTAGCCTGATCCTGGCGCACTCTGCTCTGTGATGTTTCCACTGGTCCTGGCCTGGTCAGGCGATGTGGGGGCGTCACACAGCGTCTTGCCCTTTTTGTTATCGTGTGACCCTCCTTCATCGACATAGTCCGAGAAACCCCTACATATATTGGAGAGATGCCATTGAGTAAAAAAAAATAGTTAAATTCATAAAGTGTTAGGTTATGGTAATGTACTTACTTCTGCCTAGGACACTTGATCGCGTAGGCTATCGGTCTCTTCTTGATTGAGTTAAAAATGTAGACTGTGTTTTCACTCGGAACGAGGACACATATACACAGTTTTTTTGGAATTCGGCAGCCATAGACTCTCAGTCTCCTGTTCACAAATAGGACACGCTTTGGCCCCTTTCATACTATAACCCGCCAAATTACCAAGGGCCGGGAAATCATTTATGGTGCAAAATACCATAGCCCGTAGGGTGAAATGCTCTCTTTTGTACGCATCCCACACCACGACCCCCTCATTCCAAAATTTTACCAAATCCTTGATCAGTGGTGCAAGGTACACATCAATATCATTTCCTGGCTGTTTGGGTCCCGAGATTAGTAATGACATCATGATATACTTCCGCTTCATGCACAACCAAGGAGGGAGGTTGTAGATACACAACAGAACTGGCCAGGTGCTGTGACGACTACTCATGTTACCAAACGGATTCATTCCATCGGTACTCAACCCAAATCTTATGTTCCTCATTTCGGCACCAAACTCCTCATGTTTCCAATCGATGTTTCTCCATTGAGCCGAATCAGCAGGGAGTCTCAGCTTGCCATCTTCCATTTGAGACTCATAATTCCAATGCAACAATTTGGCCTCTCTGGGATTTGCAAACAACCTCTCCAGACGGGGAATGATGGGCAAGTACCACAATACCTTGGCCGGTGCACCTTTAGTGATCTCTTCACCGTCGTTGCCCCGACTCTTACGCTTCTTGTCGTTACGCTTTTCCTTTTGTTTGTACCGGGGCACACCGCAAACTGGACAAACGTGCAGCTCTTGATGTGCATTACGATACAAGATGCAATCATTCGAACATGCATGTATCCTTTCTATTTTCATTCCCATGGGACATAGTAGCTTCTTCGCTTCATAAATGCTTGTTGGTAACTCGTTTCCCTCCGGAAGCAGATCCGATAGAAGAACTAGAAGTGCATTGAAACTTGTATCATCCAGCGGTGTTTTGCCTTGATTCGAACAATGCAAGGACCGAACCCAACTTGGTGTATTCGGCTTTGCAACTTTGTGAGCAGTGGTTTCGCATCGTCTTCCATCAAGCTTTTAAACTTTTCAAACTCTCTTTCCGTGTAATTACCCTCCACATCCCGCAACATTTGCTCCAAATTATCCCCCTCAAACATATCAAGCTGCAACTTCGTCATCCGGTTCAACCGTGTCTTCGTTGCATCTGGGAAGGGTACTACACCTCCCCATGATGGATCCAACATGTGTAATTCCTCACGGCCACGTCGAATCGGTGGTCCTCAATTTGAGTGAGTTATTAAATCTTTTCGATTGGTGCAATCAATGCAAGGACAATATATGAAGTTTACACCCCTCCTCACCATGTCCTCTTCTGCAATGTTTTTGAACTCCTTAACACCCCTCTGAAATTCAGCACTCACACGGCTTTTCTGATACATCCATTCCTCACGGTCCATCTGCAATTAAATTTCGCACAATAAATTAAGTAAAAACTGGAGCGACAACTAGCTAGCTATTTTAAATATTGAGACATCATTTCAATTAATATTACCTTTGCAAAATAGAGGACAGGTTCCAAGATATATAAATGTACTCCCGATCGATACCTAG
Organism: Otatea glauca; assembly: GCA_036346275.1. Classification (NCBI taxonomy): domain Eukaryota; kingdom Viridiplantae; phylum Streptophyta; class Magnoliopsida; order Poales; family Poaceae; genus Otatea; species Otatea glauca. The sequence continues at coordinate 12,837,651 of CM070720.1, forward strand.
CTTCTTCCCTGGTTTAGAGCTTCCAATTCCCTAGATAGGAGACATAAATTTTTAAAATCAACAATGATATCAAATAATCTAATTATATAGCTAGTACAGTAGCTTGCAAATCTTTTTACTACAACGAAACAAAACAAGGGTACCAACGATGACTCCTAATCTCTAAATAGGTTAGGTCCTAATCCCATTCGAGGATATGTGGTTCGGGCAAGTTCCTAAGCCGTTGTACAACTCCAAAGAAAATTTCGACAGCATCTCCCCGCTATTCTCCATATATACATCTCGACAACAGGTCAAGAGGGGTGTGCATATGGAGAACACCAGGGAGACGCTACCGAAATCTACTCTGAAGTTGTACAACACAGCTCGAGAACTTGCGAACCATATCCTCAAACTATCAAAAACGTGGAAATTGAGATCGCTAAACATAAATATGCCATTTCATTCGGCATATTTATAAATAAGCATCCTCAAACGGGAGACGTAGGTTCCGCGGCCTAAACTCTAACATTTATCACATGATAGTAACAATAATTCCATATTAACACGAGAGCACTACAATATATAATTAAATAAATGTGTGCTTGTCAAATAAAGAGTGTGAAATCTGAAGGCACGTACACAATTTCAGTGCAACCTAAACTTTATTCACGACATGTCGAAATTACCTAGGGCAAAATTGAAGGGGTTTAAAGAATTGCTCACATTTTGAAGAAAACCGCAAATGAGGGGAAAAAGAGGGGAATCACCTCAAGATAGGGTTTCAGATTTGCCCTCTTAATACCCACCCATGAGGACTTCAAATTTTCTCACCTAAGTATTGCTTCCAACCACACAATATGAGATGTTTTCTCAGGTGGCGGCGGAGAAATCTCCTCTGGAGCAACAATAGAGAGGAGTTCAGCGCGAGTGCTATATATGACCTAGCGAGGCACATCAGAATCGGTTCTTTTCTTATAACCGATAGTGATGTGCACGGTCATCACTATCGGTTCTTTTTAGAGAAGCGATAGTGATGATCACGTGCACATCACTATCGCTTCTTTTCTTAGAACCGATAGTGATGTGCACGGTCATCACTATCGGTTCTTTTTATAGAAGCGATAGTGATGATCACGTGCACATCACTATCGCTTCTTTTCTTAGAACCGATAGTGATGTGCACGGTCATCACTATCGGTTCTTTTTATAGAAGCGATAGTGATGATCACGTGCACATCACTATCGCTTTTTTTCTTAGAACCGATAGTGATGTATATGCACATCACTACCGCTTATATCAAAAGAACCGATAGTGATGTGAACGTGATCATCACTATCACTTCTTTTGTTGGAACCGATAGTGATTACCGTTCACATCCCTATCGCTTTTTAGTTTAGAATCGATAGTGATATGCCCAATGTTACATCACAATCACTAATAATCTCAGAACCGATAGTGATTAGTACTAACACCTCTCCGAAGTTATTTATCACAATCGTTTTTTCCTAAAAACTTAAGAACCGACACGGATAAAGCGATAGTGATGTGCCGTTCTGTAGTAGTGTACCCCTGTTCTTCCCAAAGCCGCTAGATGTACGACTTTGCACCTCCTGAGGCACCATCTACATACGGACCTGAAGGTCGAATAATTGATGGAAGATGACCAGCTGGTATTTTTGGATTCTCTGAAGGAAAAATATATATCCAGCAAAGATCCGTTATGTTGCCAGAAGTACAACGCGAATGGATCCTCCCGCGCTTTCAGGATTTTAAAGGATGTGGCAACATATAATTTTTGTCATACACAAGCTTTTCATTTATCTAACATTATGTAACCGGAAAGTTACTAATGCTAAAAAGATCAATAAGATATTGTGCACATTCCACCCCAATATGAGGATACTGCCGTAACAGTATCATCACCAAGTACCATAAGTACTTCGAGCTTATATGCATTTTGCTAGAAGCAGAAAGCATGATGAACTCCTGGTGAAGAATCATCATATACTTCCTAAATAGGAGTTTTTACAATGCCCGAAGCACATGAAAATGCTCAACAGGCTAGCAATAGCCAAAGCCGCAGAAAGGGCCAATGGAAAAAAGGGATAAGTGGAAGAATGACAAATCAAATAGGGGAAGAGGCAATTCATAGTGGAAAAGTAGAGGTAAAGAGTCACGGGCTTCCAGAAGTAATGTTGCAAACCCTGAATAACCCTGTTTTATGTATGGATGCTTTGGCCATTGGTCATGCAACTATCGCATCTCGAAGCATGTGGTAGACCTTTACATGCAATCCACTGGAAAAAATAAATGAGACCCGGGGAAATAATGTTGTCATACTTCACCGTTCAACCTGAGGTTGATACGAATGTTGAGAAGTGTGATGATATGATTCTTGAGATTATTATGCTCAAGGAGTCCCAGGAGGGCACCTACATCTCATATGGATACCTGGATTAGTCTCCTAAATATCACATCACTTTGCTAAGTCAATGTCACATATTCCTCATAAGTCTCCTTATCAATTTAGCCCTAGTTCCTGAATGAACATTTGATCTACGCTCCTATTGAGGGATTATCATTCAAAAAATTGAATAAATTGATATTTCCCAGATTCTTTATTAATTGTGCTATGTTTGTTCTATATTCTACAATTTGTTCCTGATGCAACAATTGTTTGATTGTTAAATCATACTTTCAATATAGAGCAAAGTATAATCTGATGGCGGAGGAGAAAATCTGTCTAGAAGATAGTTGTACCACACTAAGTGAATTGAAAATATTATGACTATCGTTAGAAGCGATACTCTCATAGTTGGCACTGGAAGAATGCCATATTATACGCTGAGTCTAGTCGTACTCCTTTAATCGTTTCTGTATGGAGATAGTGTATGAGGATGGTACATAATACCTACTCATGACTAAGTTTAATGGATGTAATAAACGTGTGGTTAAAAGCTGTAAGGACCCGAATCCACTGATTCGAACCCACTGTGTTTACCGCACTAGTCCCAGGTTCAACGCTAGTGCACACAGCTCAACATCGGTACATATCATATCATACTCAACGATAATAGAATAATACTCCATTTATTGATATAGCTAAGTGTATGATCTTATGACCGACTTACATTATTAAGCCACGCAGGGCAAAACCGGAAATATAAGCTAAGAATTAAGCAGCGGAAAGTAGAAAACGTAGATAGCTCATCAGTTCACCACAGGCAACCGACAAGGCTCAGACCCTAATGACTCGTGTCCTTCTGGAACTCCTCCTCCAACACAGGAGTAGATTCTTAGACTGTTGATTATTGTTGTTGGCAAAGGTGAGTACTTAAAGCACTCAACAAATTGTGCACAGAATGCAATTCTATGTAACTATATGTAAGGCTTATTCCAATAGATAGGCTATCATGGCTATTTTGCAATAAGCAGCATTTATGAACAAATATAATAAATAGATTGTAAAGACTGTAAAACAAATAACAATAAATAGATTTAGTATTTCTCAAGTAAACCAAGTTTCCAATTCTAAGTCAAATTCCATCTTCCACATGGCATTCCGCCATCCCAACCAAGTTGTTCATTTAATTAAGCTAACCCTTAACTGTAATTCCCGAGCATTGCTCAATACCGCGAGCACGGCTATCCGCCACTCTGCAGAGGTTATGCACTTTACCCACGCGATACAACCAAACACCACCAAGGCGAGTGATTATAACAAAGCCTTTACAATGCGTTGGCTTAACCCGGTACCACCCGCTAAGGTTTCAACACTAGTGGGACTGGTTACCACATCCAGGGCCCCCCTCTTGCGCCATGTGAATTACTCCATAACTCGGGAACTCACACCAACCACGCTAGTACCAAAATTAAGACATTGCAAATTAATCAGCTAGGCTGGTCCACACCAGACATGTGGTTGCATGATTGACTCAGGTCAAAGGCTTGCAAGGTTAAGTCCTTAGAGTGATCAAGGCAAGACATCCACATACCCTCTGCCCATCAGGCCCACCTTGGCATACTCGCCCCTTGTCACTTGCCCCAATCTAAGTGAATATCACCCAATTGATTACCAAGCACCACGTGCCATCAACAATTCAACATCGTTGCGTGACATGCCTCGCCACCACAACACAATCTCATCGTGTGATCCCACATGACACACAAGTTTATGACATCATTCCATATTCCATTAGTCAAGATTATTTATCAATGATTCAATCACATGTGATGACGTGGCATGGCTAAGCAACTAATACGGTCTAATCATCCTGTGTTGATTATTATTACAAACCAACTATAATGAACCAATCTAGGGTGACAAAAGATCATGGCATACAATGACAAGGTAGGGTGTAGATCAAATTGGTAAAATAGCTAAGTCCCAATTTAATTTGAAACAATTGTATACTTGAAATAATATGCAATAGGGTAAAACAAATATAGCAATTTTATAAACATGGGTTCAACATGATCAAAGCACAACTTGCCTTGGAATAGATCCTGATCTTGATCTGGAACTTGCTCTTGCGTTGCTGGATCTTCCTCCGAAGCGTCGCACAATTCAACGTCTACGCGTACCAAGGAGAAAAGAAAATAAATTCCAAAACAGAGAGCAAATGAACTCCAAAAATCCATTAAAATTCACAATTAAATAGATCACAATTTTAAAATTTTTTAGAATTTTGAATCACTCAAATCCGAGTTAAGATGCAAAAGATATAGCCTTTTGAAGTTTGGAATAAATACTGAAATTGCAAAAATTAGAAATTCGGAATTAACAGAATTATTTTTAAACTGAAAACAGACTTATTGCGCAAGCGTGACATCATGCTGACGTCAGCCCTGATGTCAGCCAATCAGACGTTGCCACGCGTCCTGGTCCATGGATCGGATCGAGTCCACCGTGAACCGGGTTTATGGCGCCTCAGCCTCTACGCCTGACACGCGGCGACATCCGATTGGTCCATCTCTGCGGCGCAGAATCCATCGCACAGATCGCATCTAACAGATACATGTCCAAGCTTACGTGGCATGATCTCGACCCTTCGCTGGAGATCCGACGGTTCTTGAAGCTTCAACGCGACGCTGGCGGTGCGGCGGCGCAACTCCACCGGCCTTGAAGACGACGACCTCGGCAGCGAGTCTGGCGGCGAAGCGGCGGCGCTGCTCCCCACCGATGCGGCCGCGGCCACGGCGTTCGGATCGGAACCCAACCGATGAGGAACGACTCGACGACAGCGCAAAAGCACGAAACAAGCGGCGGCGCAAGCAACCAACTACGGCGAGCTCCCAGGCGCGATCTACAACTCTTCTCGCGGAACGGCTCCGGCTAACAACTACGGCATACGGCGACGATTTTCGGGGAGGCTACGGACCCCTTAAATAGTCCCCGACGTCCGCGTATTGCGCCAGGGATGCCAACCGCCGCGCCGGCGGTGTCCTTATCGGACACGGTGGCGGCGCCCGAGTCCCGCACGGAGACGACACACGCTAGCCGTCCGATCACGATCTATCGGTCACGATCTCACGGCTAAGATCTGATCCCAACCGCTCACGATTTCTTTCCAACGGCGAAGATCCATCCGAGTCCCGAACCGGTACGCCTTGCCCTCACCCGCGCGATCTCGATCCAACGGCGGAGATTAGATCTTCGAGCGGCTAAGCGGGCGCGTTACTGCGGGCATGCGCATCTGCGTATATGGGCGAGCCCAACACTATTCACCCATTTTTAAAAGGATTTTCCATTTAAAATAATTACAAAACTTTATTTTATTTGTTTTAGGCAATAAAATAATTAGGAAAATTCCAAGAAAATTCTCAAAAATACTTTGAGTCATTTTGAACTCATATAAAATATTTTTTGCAAAACTTTATTTTAACTTTGCCTAAATTTAAATGTTTTCCAGCAAAGGACCAATTTAAAGTTAATTCAAATAATTCCAGAAAAATCTAAATAAATTCCAGAAAAACATAAAAAGCACAATTGACAATAAAATAATATTTAGATGAATTTTTGGGATGTTACAAACCTTCCCCCCTTAACAGAATCTCGACCCCGAGATTCAGGGCTAACTAGAGAATAGGTTTGGAAACTCTGACTTCAAATCTTCTTCACGCTCCCAGGTTGCTTCACTTTCGGAATGATTGCTCCACTGAACTCTACAAAAGCGAATAGACTTGCTTCTAGTTCTACGCTCCATAACATCCAAAATTACATTGTTTGCTCCTTGTAGGTCAAATCTTCCTGCACTCTATTGCATCCAGCGGGTTTGTTCTGCGGCACTCGAGACACTTCTTAGGTGAGACCGTGAAACACGTCGTGCACTCTGCCAAAGACCGAGGCAATTCAAGCGATAATCTACTTCTCCTCGGCGGCTTAAAATTTTGAACGGACCAACATATCTTGGTGCAAGCTTCCCTTTCACGTGAAACCTTTTAACACCCTTAAGAGGGGTAACCCTGAGATACACATAAACCTCTGGCTCGAAACTCAAATCTCGGCGTCGGTTATCGGTGTAGCTCTTTTGCCTTGACTGTGCTATCTTCAACCTCTCTCTGATCATTGCAACTTGATTTTCTGCTTCCTTGAGAATATCTGGTCCAAACACCAAGCGCTCTCCGTCTCATTCCAATTTAGCAGTCGACAAACACGTCCGTACAATGCCTCAAGCGGTGACATCTGCAAGCTAGCTTGATAGCTATTATTGTAACTAAATTCTGCATACGGCAAACATTTGTCCCAAGATGGCATAAGCTAAAGCACAAGCTCTCAACATATCCTCCAAAATCTGATTTACCCGTTCTATCGACCACATGCGGGTGATATCTTTGTCTTTGAAATTGAAAGAGTTCCCATTACTTCATGTAACTTGTTCCGAATCTTGAGGTAAATTGGGTACCTCATGCGACACAATCTTTTGGGCACTCCATGTAAACATACAATCCTTGACATATCTGACTCTGCTAAGCGATCTCTGAGTAAGTGGTCTTCAACGGGATAAAATGAGCGACCTTGGTCAAACGATCCACAATAACCCAAATAGAATCGTAACCTCTCTGAGTCTTGGGTAAACCTGTGATAAAATCCATACCAATTTCCTCCCACTTCCATTCAGGAATTTTCAACGGCTGTAACAAACCAGCTGGTCTTTGATGCATGGCTTTTACTCTCTGACATACATCGCATAGAGCAACATGCTCAGCCACCTCACACTTCATATTAGGCTACCAAAATCACTCTTTCAAATCTTGATACATTTTGGCATTTCCCGGATGAATTGAGTACATAGAATCGTGAGCTTCCTCAAGAATCAGCTGCTTCAGCTCCTTTTTATCCGGTACACAAATTCGGCCTTTGAAGAACATAGTTCCCTGCTCATCTAGAGTGAAATCCACTGCTAGGCCTTCGTCCTTCCTGGACTTGATCTTAGTGATTTTCTCATCATCTTTCTGGCCTTCTCTGATCTGATCCTCCAGTGTTGGTTTTACTTCGGTCGGCTACAATCCCTTGCGAGCGACTTCCGGCTTCAACCACGAAATTCCTTGCATAGCTCTGGCTGATCCTCCATTGACAGCGTATTTGCACTATGACTCTTTCGACTTAGAGCGTCGGCTACCACATTAGCTTTTCCAGGGTGATAATGAATTCCCACATTATAATCCTTGATTAACTCCAGCCATCTTCGTTGTCTCATATTAAGATCTACTTGAGTGAAAATGTATTTCAGGCTCTTATGGTCAGTATATATCTCACATCTATTTCCTATGAGATAATGACGCCATATCTTCAAAGCATGCACTACGGCAGCTAATTCCAAATCATGCGTCGGATAATTTGCTTCATGCGGTCTCAACTGCCTCGACGCATAAGCAACAACCTTACCATTCTGCATTAACATGCACCCCAGGCCTTGCTTTGAGGCATCGCAATAAATATCAAATCCATTACGCACGTCAAGCAACACTAAAGCGGGTGTCGTCAAACGCTTCTTCAATTCCATAAAACTTTTCTCGCACTCTGGCGTCCATGCAAACTTCTTCTCTTTCTTCAACAACTGTGTTAGGGGTTTAGCAATCGTTGAGAATCCCTCTATGAACCGACGGTAGTATCCTGCCATTCCCAGAAAACTACGGATCTGGGTAACAGACTTCGGTTGCTCCCAATGTAACACTGCATCCACTTTGCTTGGGTCAACTGCAACTCCTTTAGTAGTCATCACATGACCAAGAAATTCCACTTTCTCCTTCCAAAAATCACACTTGCTGAACTTAGCATACAGCTGATGTTCTCGCAGCCTCTCTAAAACCATCCTCAAATGTTCCGCATGCTCTTCCTCTGTCTTCGAGAAAACTAAGATATCGTCTATAAAGACCACAACAAACTTATCCAAATACTCCATGAAAACCTTATTCATCATGTTCATGAAATATGCAAGGGCATTCGTCAATCCAAATGACATTACTGTGAACTCATAGTGTCCATATCGCGTAGAAAACGCAGTCTTAGGCACATCCTCCGCTCGGATCTTCAATTGATGGTATCCTGAACGAAGATCTATTTTGGAGAAAAGTCCGGCTCCTCTTAACTGATCAAATAAATCGTCGATCCTGGGCAATGGATACTTATTCTTGATCGTTACCTCATTAAGTGCACGACAATCAATGCACATCCTAAGACTTCCATCCTTCTTACGAACAAACAATACCGGTGCTCCCCACGGTGATGAACTTGGTCTAATGAAACCTTTCTCTTGCAGTTCCTCAATCTGCTTTTTCATTTCCACTAACTCATCTGTAGGCATCCGATAAGGTCTCTTTGATATCGGTCTTTGTCCTGGTGCTAACTTCGATAACAAACTCGATATCGCGGTCTGGTGGCAACCCTGGTAAATCTTCCGGAAACACATCCGGGTATTCTCTGACTACTGGCATATCCTCTATGCTAATGGCTTTCACGCTATTGACCACTAACTACCCATCACGAACTGCGGTCGCTTGAAATTCTACCTTCTTGCCACTAGGGCCTTCCAGAGATACAATCCTTCGGCCACAATCCAAAACAGCCTTATGCTTAGACAACCAATCCATTCCAAGGATAACATCTAGGGATTGTGCATCTAACAAGATAAGATTCGCTAGAAATTCTATCCCATCCATGAGCAACTTAACTCCCAAACACCCGAGGCTAGATCTAAGCTCAGATCCTGGGGCTTGGACTAATAGCACACATTTAAGATTCACCACTTTAAACCCATTCTTGGTTGCAAAACTTTTAGAAACAAACGAATGCAAAGCTCCAGAATCAAACAAAACTGTAGCGGGTACTGAGTTAACCAGAAACTTACCCAGTACGACGTTTGTAGCCTCTTGAGCTCCATCCACGGTGATGTGGTTGATCCTACCACGCGCTGTTGATTGAGGGGTTGCTCCAGCTTGACCGGGCGCACGATTTCCTCTTGAAGCCGGTGCCTTGGTAGGTGTTGTTCCCAAATTAAAGCGAACTGGCGTGATGCCTCCCTTCTGTGGACACCTATTAGAAAAGTGCCCTGGCTCATTGCATGTATAGCATCTCTTGATTGCAGACTGCTGACTCCCTCCTGGTGCATTACTGCCCTGTGATGGCGTCTGAAAGTTACGATTAGCGAGGCGAGTGCGGGGGTTCTTTGTCTTATTCACAGCTGGCGGTTGGAATCTGGCAACTGCTGTGGTGACATCCTCAGGCGTAGGTGGTTTGGACGTCCACCCTGATTAGTCATTAAGCGCATATGGTTTTCACCTAACTCCTTGCGCTTATCCTCCAAAATCAAGGCCTTATTAACTAGCTCACGAAAATCGGAAAATTGTGGGTGATCGGTCCACTGCAATCTGAATTGATCCCTTCATGAAACAAGACTGCCTAGCTTTATCTGTCGCTACATCTTCAGGGGCATAGCGAGCTAACTAGTTAAACTTATTCAGATACTCGGCCACTGGTTGGCCTCCTTGATCTAGAGCCCTGAATTCTTCCTTTTTAAGGTCCATCATTCCTTCTGGGACATGATATTGGCGGAAAGCGGTAGTAAACTCATCCCAGGTAATCTCCTGCGGGGCTCCATGTGCGGCACAGTAATTCTCCCACCATTCTGCGGCGGTTCCTTCCAGTTGATGAGAGGCATAGAGCACCTTCTCATTGCCCTCGCATTGAGTAATATGTAGTTTCTTCTCAATAGCCCTTAGCCAGTTATCGGCTTCCAAAGGATTAACATTCCCAGCAAAGGTTGGCGGCCGAGTCCTCATGAGATCTGACAGCTTGGAGTAAGGTCGATGTCCACCATTGTTGTTCTGAGCTGCATGGTTGTTGTTGGTTGCTGCTACATTGGTCATCTGTTGCATCTGCTGCATCATAGTCTGCATTAGTTGAGTCTGCGCGGCAAGAAACGCTCCCAGATTCTGCATGTCCACTGGCGGTGGTGGTTGGGGATGGCCTCCATCATTGGGGTTGTCATTCTGGCGTAGTCCACTTCCCGAAGCACCATTGGTTCCACGAGTATTCACCATCTGATGATTGCCTCTTGGGTTAGGAAAGGTAGATATAGCATAGATAAGAAGCAAGAATTTCTAAAGCGGGGAAGATAGGTTATACCCAACTGAAATAATTCTTTATTTATTCTTGGTTTGGCTGCTTATTTAAGCCTACAAGCTTTGCAACACATACTGCACACTCAGCATTACAAAGAAGCAAGCTAAACACGAAACCTTAACGTCTACTAAAAGGTAAAGACAAAACGTAGAGACGCGACTCAACACTCGAGTCTCAACACAACTCCAAGACTAACTCTCACTCATCCAGCCACCCTGGCTGAGACTGATCCGGTGCATACACCGGCGGGTGAGCTGGCATAAAAGCGAATCCATCCTAATGACCTACTGCTGGCTCCTCCGCAACAACAGGGTCTGCACCCTCCTCTGGCTCCCACTCTCGCTCCTCTGGATCTTCTTCTTCTTCGGCGACCTCGTCCGGCTCCTAAACGACCTGGTCCGCTAGCTCCTCAGCTACCTGCAAGGACTCCTCTAGCTCGCTGATGACTCTGGCTGCGGTGTCACGGGTCTCCTCAAGCTCCTGCTCCGTCACTCTAAGTGCCTCGTACACTATCTCCAGCTCCTGAGTGGTCTCTCTCATATGCTCCTCCTGGCAAGGGCCAACTCCGCAAGGTGTACCGCAGTAGCACACTCGTCCTCCACGATCCGTCGGCATCGGCATGCTTGCGCATCAGGGTGAAGTCGAAACACTGAGTCGTGAAGCTCGTCGGCGTAGTCGCGGCAGACACGACGAAGAGCAAGTCGGGCAACCTCCTGGATCGCAACCTCGTACGAGAATCTTCTGGCGGAGATACTGATCGGCCTACTAGCTTCATCATTCTCCCGGGCGTAGATGATCAGCTTGCAAACAAATCCTCGGTGAACACCATTAACGGTCCAGCTGCCTCCTCGGTAAAGCGAACGATAAAAACCTCCAAGCATCTGAAGAACTCTCCACAGCTCCATGGCGTAGCCACCTGCTGACTCCTCAAAGGTCGGAACGATCGACATCTGCTTCACAAGAACTTTGAATAAGTTCTCCACCCGAAACGGCAAGTAAACGGTATATTCAGCAAAGGCAAGAAGTAGAGAATGAGATGAGTCGAGAGTGTTTTGTTAGTCAAATCTAAATTTTTCTTTAGAAAATAGTTTTGGACACAACCTGGACTTCTCCATAGTATCTAGGGCCAAGACCTACAGTTAGTATGCTCTGATACCACCTCTGTAAGGACCCGAATCCACTGATTCGAACCCACTGTGTTTACCACACTAGTCCCAGGATCAACGCTAGTGCACACAGCTCAACATCGGTACGTAACATATCATACTCAACGATAATAGAATAATACTCCATTTATTGATATAGCTAAGTGTATGATCTTATGACCGACTTACATTATTAAGCCACGCAGGCAAAAGCGGAAATATAAGCTAAGAATTAAGCGTGAAAAGTAAGCGTAGATAGCTCATCGATTCACCACAAGCAACCGACAAGGCTCGGACCTAATGACTAGGCACAGGCATTCGGTTTATCTGACTTTTCGGTTCGGTTTATTCGGTTTTGAAAAAGTCGGTTTTAAGATCGAAAACCGAACGAAACCGAATTGAGACGAAACCGAACGAATTAACCGAAAAATTTGGTTCGGTTAATTCGGTTTTTCGATTAACCGAATTACATCCAACCCAGAATACAAAGCAACCAGTCTTCCAGCACATCAGACATCAAAATACATTCACCCATTACTAGTTCCAAATGACACATACAAGAATTTTGCTAGCAGACATCAAAATACATTCACCCATTACTAGTTCGAATGACACATACAAGAATTTTGCTATCCCTGGATAGTAATACTAACAAATACAACTAGCTCGCAGCCACATACTGCCATGCTTACAGATCTGCGATTTTTCAATGTAAAACTACACCTGTTTGGAAATTGAAATGCAAGTTTAATGGAAAGCAATAGAGCATATAATCAAAATATTATTCCATAGCAATTCGTAGCTCAAGATGCACAATTATAGACCTAAGCCATGTGAAGATCCAGCTCTAATCGTAAAAGCAAGAGTCCGAATAAAACATCAAATCTAAGCTGGGAGAAGGAACAAGAAGAGCACCAAGAAAGCTTCGGCTCACCAGCCAGTTGAAGTAAGGGTAAGGTAGGAGAGAGATGATCCCCATCACGGCCATCGTGGTGTCCGTCGTACCAAACTCCCCGTCCAATCCTCGTCCTCTTCTAGTCTTCCCCAGGAACTCCGCGGCCTCTGGGTGGTGGGAGCGCGAGGGAGGCGAGCACGCAGGCTTCGATGGCGGCGGCGGAAGATGCGTCGTGCTGCAGCTCCACGCGGCAGGCCAACGTCCGTCGTCTTGTCGCCGCTGGTTCGCGAGGAAGGCCCGGGAACCTAGCGTCTTGGAGATGGCGATTGGATCTGGGGAATAATGGGGAACGAGGTTTCGCTGCGGTGGCCGTTCACTCAAGATAGACTAATCACAGTGCGCCCTGCGGGTGTGATGCGCAAAAATGGCCGGACGGCCCATTCAACCGACCGAGCAACGAGCCAACGAAGCGAGAGATCAGTTTATTCGGTAAACCGGTTAATTCGGTTTTTGAAATTACAAAACCGAACCGCAAACCGAAAACCGAATAGTGCCAAAATAAAAACCGAACCGCAAACCGAAAACTGAAAAAACCGAAATAATCGATTAATTCGGTTCGGTTCGGTTTTTCGGTTTCGGTTTAAAAGTGCCCACCCCAACTAATGACTCGTGTCCTCCTGGAACTCCTCCTTCAACACAAGTGTAGATTCTTCGACTGTTGATTATTATTGTTGGCAAGGGTGAGTACTTAAAGCACTCAACAAGTTGTGCACAGAATGCAATTCTATGTAACTATATGTAAGGCTTATTCCAATGGATAGGCTATCATGGCTATTTTGCAATAAGCAGCATTTATGAACAAATATAATAAATAGATTGTAAAGACTGTAAAACAAATAACAATAAATAGATTTAGTATTTCTCAAGTAAACCAAGTTTCCAATTCTAAGTCAAATTCCATCTTCCACATGGCATTCCTCCATCCCAACCAAGTTGTCCATTTAATTAAGCTAACCCTTAACTGTAATTCCAGAGCATTGCTCAATACCGTGAGCACGGCTATCCAAATAGTTTCACACTCTGCAGAGGTTATGCACTTTACCCACGCGATACAACCAAACACCACCAAGGCAAGTGATTATAACAAAGCCTTTACAATGCGTTGGCTTAACCCGGTACCACCCGCTAAGGTTTCAACACTGGTGGGACTGGTTACCACATCCAGGGCCCCCCTCTTGTGCCATGTGAATTACTCCATAACTCGGGAACTCACACCAACCACGATAGTACCAAAATTAAGACATTGCAAATTAATCAGCTAGGCTGGCCCACACCAGACATGTGGTTGCATGATTGACTCAGGTCAAATGCTAGCAAGGTTAAGTCCTTAGAGTGATCAAGGCAAGACATCCACATACCCTCTGCCCATCAGGCCCACCTTGGCATACTCGCCCCTTGTCACTTGCCCCAATCTAAGTGAATATCACCCAATTGATTACCATGCACCACGTGCCATCAACAATTCAACATCGTTGCGTGACATGACTCGCCACCACAACTCAATCTCATCGTGTGATCCCACATGACACACAAGTTTATGACATCATTCCATATTCCATTAGTCAAGATTATTTATCAATGATTCAATTACATGTGATGACGTGGCATGGCTAAGCAACTAATACGGTCTAATCATCCTATGTTGATTATTATTACTAACCAACTATAATGAACCAATCAAGGGTGACAAAAGATCATGTCATACAATGACAAGGTAGGGTGTAGATCAAATTGGTATAATAGCTAAGTCCCAATTTAATTTGAAACAATTGTATACTTGAAATAATATGCAATAGGGTAAAACAAATATAGCAATTTTATAAACATGGGTTCAACATGATCAAAGCACAACTTGCCTTGGAATAGATCCTGATCTTGATCTGGAACTTGCTCTTGCGTTGCTGGATCTTCCTCCGAAGCGTCGTACAATTCAACGTCTACGTGTACCGAAGGAGAAAAGCAAATAAATACCAAAACTTAGAGCAAATGAATTCCAAAAATCCATTAAAATTCACAATTAAATAGATCTCAATTTTAAATTTTTTTAGAAATTTGAATCACTCAAATCCGAGATAAGATGCAAAAGATATAGCCTTTTGAAGTTTGGAATAAATACTGAAATTGCAAAAATTAGAAATTCGGAATTAACAGAATTATTTTTAAACTGAAAACAGACTTATTGCGCAAGCGTGACGTCATGCTGACGTCAGTCCTGATGTCAGCCAATCAGACGCTGCCACGCATCCTGGTCCATAGACCTGGTCCATGGATCGGATCGAGTCCACCGTGAACCGGGTTTATGGCGCCTCGGCCTCTGCGCCTGACACGCGGCGACATCCGATTGGTCCATCTGCGGCGCGAGAATCCACCGCCTGGTCGCATCTAACGGATACATGTCCAAGCTTACGTGGCACGATCTCGACCCTTGTTTGGAGATCCGACGGTTCTTGAAGCTTCAGCGGCGGCGGCGGTCGGCGGCGCGCAACTTCACCGGCCTTGAAGGCGGCGACCTCGGCGGCGGCGTCTGGCGGCAAGCGGCGGCGCTGCTCCCCACACCGAGCGGCCGCAAGCGACGGTCTCGGATCTGGAACCCAATCGACGAGGAACGACTCGACGGTGGCGCAAAAGCACGAAACAAGCGGCGGCACAAGCAACCAACTACGGCGAGCTCCCAGGCGCGATCTACAACGGTTCTCACGGAACGACTCCGGCTAACAACTACGGCACACGGCGACGATTCTCGGGGAGGCTACGGACCCCTTAAATGCCAACCGACGCGGCGGCGGTTTCCTTCTCGGACACGGTGGCGGCGCCCGAGTCTCGCACGGAGACGACACACGCTAGCCGTCCGATCACCATCCATCGGTCACAATCTCGCGGCTAAGATCTGATCCCAACCGCTCACGATTTCTTTCCAACGGCGAAGATCCATCCGAGTCCCGAACCGGTACGCCTTGCCCTCACCCGCGCGATCTCGATCCAACGGCGGAGATTAGATCTTCGAGCGGGCTAAGCGGGCGCGTTACTGCGGGCATACGCATACGTATGGGCGAGCCAACAACACTGTTCACCCATTTTTAAAAGGATTTTCCATTTAAAATAATTACAGAAATACATTTTATTTGTTTTAGGCAATAAAATAATCAGGAAAATTCAAAGAAAATTCTCAAAAATACTTTGAGACATTTTGAATTCAGATAAAATATTTTTGGCAAAACTTTATTTTAACTTTGCCTAAATTTAAATGGTTTCCAACAAAGGACCAATATACTTAATTTAAAGTTAATTCAAATAATTCCAGAAAAATCCAAATAAATTCCAGAAAAACATAAAAAGCACAATTGACAATAAAATAATATTTAGACGAATTTTTGGGATGCTACAAAAGCTTCATTTATTCTCCTCCGGATTATACTATGCACATATAAAACCTGAAGTTTGTGTTGCGATGAAAAAAAAACCTGGATATATTTAAGATCTGGCAGATCGACTGGGTTACCCGAAGTTGAATAGTATAAGAAGAATAATTAATATTTTCTGCTGGCCATAGCATAAAGTCTTTCCCAGACCTGAAGTTTTTCTTATGCCTAGGTTGTACTAAAGGAAAAGCTTATTCTTATATCTTCTTACCTAAAAAGTTAGGAAAGAATCACTGAATTTCCTGGAGAAAATTCAAGGTAATATATATGGACCTGTTCAGCCCCTGTCGGGCTCCTTTTAATAAATTTTATGGTACTGATAGATGCTTGTACTAGATAGTCCCATGTATATCTCTTATCTACTAGGAACCATGCTTCTGCCCAAATTATTAAGTTAAGAGCCTACTTTCCAGAAGAAAGGATCAAGTCTATTCAAATAGACAATGCTAGCGAGTTTACCTTAAAAGCATTTAATGATTATTGTATGGCTCTTGGAGTTAATGTAGAGCATCTTGTACTTAATGTCCACACTTAAAATGGCCTTGCAGAGTCATTATATTAAAAGAATAAAAACTTATTGCTTTACCACTCTTGCAGAATAGTAGGCTTTTCACCAGTTGTTGGGGCCACGCAGTGCTGCATACTGCGGTATTAATTCAACTTAGACCAACTACATATCATGAAATTTTCCCATTGCAGATAGTGCGTGGAAAAGAAGTAAATATTTTCCATCTGCGAAAATTTGGCTGTACTGTATACATGCCAATCTCTCCAGCACAGCGTACCACCATGGGACCTTATCGGAAGTTGAGGATCTATGTAGGTTATGAATCTCCGTCATGTATTAAAATACCGAGAGCCTATGATAGGGGATCTGTACACGGCTCGGTACGCTGATTGTACTAAGGACATTTTTTTGGCATTAGGGGGAGATAAGTACCACATTAAAGAATGCCGAGTCCTTAGATCCACGCACTATAGAGACTGAACTTGAAGTTCGGAGGATAATAAATCTGCAATAAATAAGCTTATAATCTGCCAAATGCCTTCACTGTTCATAAGGAAGTGACAAGATCTCATATACCTGCAGTATATGCACCTGAAAGAGTGGAAATACCCTAGAAGGATATTGAACCCACTCTTGACCCTCATGATAAAAAGAGGAGGCCTCGGTGCAGGACTCAATTCAGCGAGGCGTCTGCGAAATAGAGAACCGAACAAAATGAGAACACTACCCATGGCGGTGGAAGAAGCTAAACGATGTTGAGAAAATCCTGAAGTGAGCTATCACGAAGATGGTAACATCCACAAGTGATCAATCTCGAAGATGATAACTAGCGTATATTTGTGGGCACAATTCCACGCTGGGAAATCGGAACACCTAGACTCCATCGTTGTGGGAAATTACGAGGAGCTGGAAGAAATTTATAAAGAGATATCCCTGAAGTGATGCAGGAGAATTGTATAAAAGAAAGACTACAATTGTCGACATATAATTGCCTCTAAAATTGCTAAAGCTGGATCCAGAACCAAAGTCCATGGCAGAGTGCCAGAACCGCTCAGATAGGGTCAAATGAAAAGAAGCAATTGAGGCAACGCTCGCTTATTAAAAGGAAAGCTTTGGTCCTGTTGATCAAACATCTCCTAAAGTAATCCCTGTAGGATCAAATGGGTTTTTCATCCGGAAGAGAAATAAAATACCCAGGTGGTGAGATATAAAGCGAGGCTTGTAGCATAAGGGTTCACGCAGAAACCCGACATCGATTACGATGAAATATATTCTCCTGTAAAGAGTGGAATAACATTCCAAAATTTAATATTAATGGCAGCAAGCTTAAAATTATAAATGCAGTTGATGGATGAAGTGGCCGCATATTTATATGGGTTACTGGATACGAATATTTATATAAGATTCCCTGAAGGAATTACAATTCTGAATCCTAATAATCGTAACATGTATAGCATCAAACTGAAGAGATCGCTATATGGATTAAACAGTCGGGGAGAATGTGGTATAACCGACTTAGTGAATTCCTCCTGAAGAAGGAATATTGTCCCTGTGTGTTCATAAAGAAATCTCAGAATGGATTTTATATCATCTCCGTATATGTCGATGATCCGAATATCATCGGAACCACAGAGGAGATAGAGGAAGCAAGTGCTTATCTCACGACGGAGTTTTGAGATGAAAGGTTTGGGTAAAACCAAATATTGCTTAAGCTTGCAGCTAGAGCATTTTCACAGAAGGAGTTTTTGTACACCAGTCTTCTATACCAAGAAGGTATTGGAAAGGTTTAATATGGATAAATCGTATCATTTAAAAACCCACATGGTCGTAAGATCCCTTCAAGTGGATAAAGACCCTTTCAGACTAAGGATGGAAAATGAGAAAGTCTTAAGACCTGAAGTCCAGTACTGTTGTATCTTGCGAATTGCACAAGGCCTGATATTGCATTCGCAGTAAATTTGCTAACAAGGCACAGTGCAGCTCCAACCAGAAGACATTGAGCTGGTATCAAGACTTTACTCGATACCTCTAAGGTACTCAAGATCTTGGATTGTTTTTCCAGAAGAACCAAGAGTAACCATGGTGGGATATATGGATGTTGGCTAACTGTTTGATCCCCACAGTGCCAAATCTAAGACTGGTTTTGTGTTTCTCTGCGGTGGTTCAGCCGTTTTCTTGGCGGTCTTACATACAGACCTTGGTAGCTACTTCTACCAACCACTCAGAGATTATAGCTTTATATGAAGCCTCACGTGAATGTGTTTTGGCTAAGACGTGTGATTAACCATATCCAGAAGTCATGTGATCTTAACACCGTCGGTACCCCCATAATTATCATGAAGATAATACTGCTTGTGTTGCACAAATGCAAATGGGTTATGTGAAAAGCAATATCACGAAGCATATTGCTCCTATGTTTTTCTATCCTCATGATCTCCAGAAGAACGGTGAGGTAAAGATTTTGCAAACTAAATCATGTGAAAATCCTATAGATTTATTCACTAAGTCCCTGCCTAAATCCATATTTCAAAGATGTGTTAAAGGCATTGGAATGAGAACACATAGAGATATGCAAAGTTCAGGGGGAGTAAATCCCTGAACCATGACCCTTTGCATGATCCAGAAGGTCATATTTTAAATCCTGAAGATTAAAAGTTGTACTCTTTTCCCTTAGTCAGTTTTCCTAAAGTTTTCTCACATGAAGGTTTTTAACGAGGCAACTAGTGTAACACGGAGTGCGAGTGCAATGTACTCTTTTCTCCATCCCTTTTTTCCCACTGGGTTTTTGGGAGGAGTTTTTATCGAGACATGTGCATTACGCGGTATTCGCCCAAGGGGGAGTGTTATGAGATAAGATATTCTTAACCGTGTTCGGTTGGACTCTATCTCTATGTGTGGGCGAATCCGAATCTATCTCTTGCTACCTTCTACTATATATTGGGCACCTCCTTGTACAAGAGATCTATCTAATAAAGTGAAGAGAACTTTGCCCCCTACTTTGTGTGTGCTCCAGTTCTTGTTCTTGCGATTTCGTTGGCATGCTGTTAATTGATTGTGGGTGAACGACTACGTTTTACAACACACACGTGATTTGGTGAGGGTGTGGCGGCATCCGTGCCACACATTCAAATCTGAATGGCGCGGATTTACGCAACACCGCTTGAACTCGCAATCACCGCACAGATCCAATCCAACAGCCCACGGTACCCGAGCGGTTTACTGTTCACCCAAGCGACGTGGCACTATCACAAGCGTTCAAAAATGATCCAACGGTCTAGATCGCATCTAATACAAGAACTCAAGATCTAATCTCTGACGTCCATACTAGATCTAACGGTCACGATTAACGCTAGGATTTAAAAAGGAGATGGAGGACGTGGATGAACCAGGATCGTGCGATGCGGATCGAACGGTCGGCGAGGTCTGGCGAGATCGACGACGGCGCAGAAGAGAATGGCTACCGGCGCTGAGGAAGACGACGTAGCCGACGGCGCAATGGTGATTCTCCGGTGTGAAGAACTGGTCCACTCAACACGCCTTGGCAAGGGCTTTACTCCGGTGACCTTGGCAACGGCGGAGATGAACCGGCGACGGCGGAATGAGGCAAAAACCGCGGCGGAGTGGTGCAGCTACTACGGCGAGCTTTTGCGGGCAAATGGCGGTGACCCAGGAGGCATGCGAGGAGTCAAAATATGCAGCGTGAAGAGCTCTGCTAAACGCGCTAACTGGTGCACTTAAAGGAGCCTCGACGTGTGCGCAAACACCAGCGAAACAAGCGAAAACGCTCGGCGGAGTTAACTCCGGTGATCTCACGAAGACGATCGACGTGGCGCAATCCTGGACGTCCTCGTGGATTCGATCGGGTGGCGCATGCGCGTGGGCGACACGGCGCAACAGCGATCGTTAGATCTCGATCCGACGGTTCGAACGCGCGGCGGCTAGGGTTTCAGCGAGATGGGCTACGAGGGTCAACGGCACGGGCAGACTTGGGCCGGACAGAAGGGTTTCGGCCCAAACACTATTCTGCGATTTTAAAATATTTTCAAATTAAAATAAATCAGGTAAATGAATAAAGCAAAAATAAATAGCAAAAATACCCGGAAAAATTCTGGAAAATATTTTGGGACATTTGGAACTCAAATAAAATATTTCTAGAAAAACTTTGCTTAAACTTTTGTATTATTTTAATTGATTTCAAGAAGCCCTCATTTGAATAAATGCAAATAAATTCCAATAAATACCCAAAAATTTCAAAAATCAAAATAATTCCAAAATTTAAATTATGGAAAAATTTTAGGGTGTTACATCGGGCCACCAATATTCTTCCCAGAGTTCTTGATATATCTTTGTACTCCCGAGGTGAATACAGAGTGGAGAATCATGGGCTTCCTTGAGGATAAGCTCTTTATTCTCTGATCATTTGGGACATAGATTCGTTGTCCATGCATAATCTTTCAACCAAAGCTTTTGGTGAATTTTGACTCAAAGCCTAGCTCCACCTCATGATCAATTTCAGAAATGGCATCATTTTCTAGTTGAGTGGCTTTCATCTAAGTTCTGATGGTTGGTTGTAGTTCTAGGGCAGCAACATATCCATCCTCAACCATTTCTGGGTTGAGCCTTTGAAACTCCTCATACATCATCGGTTGATTTGCAAGGATGCAATGAAGCTTTTGGCTGAGGGCATCTATAACACCCCGGCACCCGCGTACCCTGAATGTTACACCCACAAACAGCGACAACCAACTATACTACCAAATTACTAAAAATTTCAGCATGACCTCTATTCATTTAGAGTCAAATTCAGCACAACAACAAGGAATAGTTACTATATAACCATATGAGCATAAATATCATGGAAGAGCATAGTACAATATATAGCAACTACATAACTATCTATCACACTTAAAACTAAGCAACGACAACATAATATGGCTACAACATAACTATGAACAACAACATAACCATACTATGAATATGAACCAAAATCACATGAACAAATTAAGAGACATAAGCTCCAACAAGCATACAATCATGCAACCATAAAATCCTCACAAAAGAAAGCTAGACCACATGTAAGGACTTTAACAATGACACCAACAACAAGATGAAATCTATTACAACAACTTTAAATAGATGTTTGTCTAAAGTGAGTGATAGCAAATGTGGAAGTAGTGTTAAAGCCCTTTCCCATATACCGATCTTGAGGTACCTAAAAGAAAACATTACAACAAGCCAATTATCACATTTAAAACCAGCAAGGGTGAATCCATGACTTAACCAATACGTAAGAAACAATATCATGCCAGTTGTGACATTTATCATATTAGTCATCTTTGGATGAGTTCACGACTCATCCACATAACCATTTATTACAATCATCACATTAACCATCATTCATCATTAGCAATCCTATGCAATGCAAATATGCTTTTATGCTCATATGCACCTTTCATAACTTATACCAATATAGCTTGAGTGCAAACCCATCGATGTCATACTCTCATTCCCTTCCATCCCAGTGAAGGGGCCTACCGAAGTAGGTCTTACTCAAGAGGACTCAGGTCAATTCATATACCTTTCTCACCGACCTGGCTTATGCATTCCGGATTAGTTATATGACTCTTTTACCGACCTAGCTCACATGCACTTTTAATGATATGAATGCAAGTGATGCAACACTTCTCAATAACTGATCACCATGTACTAACAATTCTCAAGTGACCATCCACATCATGTACTCAACACCATCATCTCATAATCACAAGCATAAATAATGACAATGAAGAACATTACTCATATAAAACAGTAAGGTAATATTTATCAATCTAAACAACAATTCATTTCACAACCAAATCATCATTTTACCATACACTTACCTTTTTACCCACAAGAAACAGAGTGACGTGAGGTTGAATCCACTCTTGAAGTCACAACTCCTGCAATTAGCACATATAAAACATTCATCCAATAGAAACCATAAAACAACAATTTAAACACAACGAAGTGACCACACAATTACGTACCCTTTGCTGTCCCGATGAACAAAACACCTCAATGCCGACCTCTAGAGCCCAACCCTAAGAGTCTAAAGGATTTAAGCAATCTACCAGGTAATAACCTACAATTTCCTAGTTTTCCACTTTTTTTAATAGGTCATCTCGCCTCTCTCATACAACTCCAAAGACTGTTCTGTCCACTCTCAGAATAGTAGGCTTCGAAAACTCAAAACAATTTCTATATAACTCCAAATTAAACAAAAGATAATTGTTTTATAATATACAGGAAAATTTCCAACTTTTTTTAGATATAAAAATAATTTAATTCGGCCCCTAACTAGCCCTAAACAGCACAATACTGTGGCTACTGCTAGTAGGAATAAATTCTGGACAGCCGGCAAAAAAAATGACCATATCTTGTAAATGGCTACACCAAAATTCATGTTCTTAGTCTCTAATGAAACATAAGACTATGATCTATAATTTCTTCTAGAGCCAACCTCTCAGGAAATGCCTCTAAATAGCTCTAAACAACACAAATCAGCAGCTATTGCTAACAGCAGCAACTCTGGACATCAAACACAAAAATGCCATAACATCCAAACGGTTGAACAAAAAATTGTGTTTTTGGATTCTAATTAAACGTAAGACGAAGATCTACAACTTCTTCTACAGCCAACCTCTCTGGAGAAGCCTCTAAGGACCTCAAATAGTAGCTCAAATATCTGGGTCTGCACAGCTCGAAAATTCAGAACTTGCCCCAAAATCCCCAAATCTTCAACCCTAGAACACACAAAATGTGCAAGGCTCCTCCAAGAATAGCAGCAAACCACCCAAATCCAAACCCTAGGTGACTTTACCTTTGCTTACAACAAGGAGGAGCAAAGGAGGAGGAAGAGGAGTTGTGCTAGGGGGGAACTCGGCTGGGGAAGGGCTTCGGCTGGGCAGAGCTCGACTAGGTAGGAGCTGCAGGGGTGGAGGAGGCAGAGGAGTTTGCTGGGAGGAGACTTCAGTTGGGGGAGGAGGTAGTAAGAACAAAATATTTAGGAGATTAGGTGGGGAGTGGGGTTAGGTGGGAGGGGAAAAAATTAATTTGAGAACCGCACCCCTCTCACAAGGGACCAAACCTATATCCTAAAGCTCACAGATAGGCCCACCCCAAAAGAAAAAAATCCTTAAACTGAAAATGATCTGCGATATTACAGCATCGAGCACAACATTGGCTTTACCAGGGTTGTAATGGATGCCAAGATCATAATATTTGATCAATTCAAGCCATCTTCTTTGCCTTACGTTTAGATCTGGTTAAGTGAAGAAATTCTTCAAACTCTTATGATCGGTATAAATATCACACTGATTCCCAATAAGGTAGTGATGGTAGATCTTTAGAGCATAAACCACAGCTTCCAATTCCATGTCATGAGTGGGATAATTCACTTCATCAGGCCGTAGTTGGCGAGAAGCATAAGCAACTACCTTGTCTTCTTGCATTAGCACACAACCAATACCATGTCACGATGTGTCACAATAAACATCGAAGCTTTTATGAATGTGGAGCAACACAAGCACTGGGGTTGTAGTTAGCCTCTTCTTTAGCTCTTGAAAGCTTACTTCACATTCAGGGGAGCAATCAAACTTCTTTTCTTTCTTCAGAACTTAGGTCATTGTTCATGCAATTCTGGAGTTCTCGATAAATCCATGGTAATATATGGCCAATCCGAGGAAACTTCAAATTTGAGGAATAGTCCAGGGTTGATCATAGGATAGCACATCGTGAACCTTGATAGGGTTCACAGCAATTCCTCCTTCAGATAAAACATGTCCAAGGAAAGCAACTTCCTTAAACAAGAATTCACATTTCTTGAATTTGGCATATAGTTCGTGGTTCTGGAGTTTTTTGAGCACCATGCGCAAATGTTGCGCATGTCCTTCCTCATCTTGGAGTAGATAAGAATTTCATTGATGAAGACCACCACAAACTTCTCCGAATACTCAAATTTTATTCATGAGATTCATGAAAATTCCTGGAGCATTGGTAAGTCCAAAAGACATTACGGTATATTCATATAAATTGTATTGGGTGGGGAAAGTAATCTTTAGAATATCTTCCAACTTCATCCTTAGCTGGAAGTATCCATGCCCCAAGTCGATCTTCAAGAAGACACGTGCACCATTCATTTGGTCGAACATATTATCAATCCATGGAAGCAGATACTTGTTCTTGATGGTGACATCATTAAGAGATTGATAGTTCACACACATGTGCAGGTTACCGTCCTTCTTTTTGACAAAGAGCACGGGTTTCCACATGGAGATGAGTTAGGATGAATAATTCCTTTGTCTAAATGCTCTTTGAGTTGTTTCTTTAATTCAACGAACTCATTTGGGTGCAGATGATAGGGATGATTGGACAAAGGTGCTGTTGCCAGAAACAAGTCAATGACAAATTCCATGTCACGATCATGAGGCATTCCTGGCAGTTCGTCCAGAAACATGTTGGGGTATTCACACACCATATGAAGGATCAAAAATAGCGACTAGAGGGGGGGTGAATAGGAGCCAAATAAAATTTCCCTAAAAAATTCAAGTCACTCCTTTAGCTAAAAGCGCCAATAAAAAATCTCAGCTAGGCCTGCACTGGGCAAGTGTCTAGTGCTCTCGGACTGTAACATCCCAAAATTTGCTTTTATTGGATTTGATATGATCATCCTTTATAATGGATTTTTCTGAGATTTTATTCAATTCATTTTGAATTTGTTAAAATAAGTCTTATGCTATCTTCTACTTATTTAGTGAAAAGTGTTGATGATATTTTGTTGGAAATATTTTATTTGAGTTATAAATTTCTTAAAGTATTTTTTGGAATTTTTCTAGATATTTCCTAGAATTTTTGCTATTTATTTATGCTTTGTTTATTTATCTCAATTGTTTTATTCAAAAAAGATTTAAAAATCGTTGTATTGTGTTTGGGCCGAATCCCTCCAGTCTGGCCCATTTGCTCGCGCCGGTAGCCCAGTCAGCCGGCCCGACTTCCGCGCATCAGCCTGCGTAGCCCGCCGTCGGTGAAACCCTAGCCGCCGCGCGTTCTGACCGTTGGATCTTGATCCAACCGTTGTTCTTTGCCCGCGTACTCTCGCGTTGTGCACCATCGGATCAAGATCGATCGGTGCCAATTGAGCCGCGTTGTTTTAGGAAAGGATAGATCTTATCCCTTGGATTTGGAAGGGGCGGATCCGATCTAGCCGCTTCAGCATGGATCGCAGCCGTTCGTCTACCATCGGACGGTTGTCCGTTGTCATTTTCGCGTGGATCTCGGAATACGCTGTCTTTGCGTCGCCGCCGCCCGGTAGGATCTAGGTTTTCCTTTTGTGCGCATTTGCCGAGGCTATATATAAAAGGGGAGGCGGGTACCCCAAGGTTCGCCTTTGTGCGCCGCAGCTTTTGGTCGGAGCTGTTTCACGAGAGCCACCGTAGAACGTGCCCAGGAGCTCGCCGTGGTTTGCCGTTGCACCGCAGCTCGTTTCTTGCCATTGTGCCATCGTCAGGCTATCGTTCGCCGGTTGGATGCTAGATTTGGGATCTCTGTGTCAAGACGAGTCGGATCGGGGAGGTATCATCGCCGTTTCATCGCTGCAATGCTGTCACCAAGGTCATCGTCTTCGTCACCTGTGGAAGTCCACAACCGCGCCGCCACCATCGTCGTGAGAAGCTTTCAACCGTCGGATGAAAAGTGAACGTCCGAGATCAAGCCACATCGTCGCGTCTACAGTAAACCTCTCTGGTAAGCGCTGATCATTAGATCGGAATAGACGCTCGGGATTTAGCTACGTAACCCAAGATTCGTAGCCGTTAGATTAGTTCTGTGCGGTAGGATTTGCACCGTAGGGAGGAACCAATCGGGTTGCGACGCATGTCGAGCGGGTACTCCGAAGCATCGTGCGCTGGGTGCACGGTGGACTGGCGCTGTGCTGTGGACACGGTCTGTGGACCGAACGATGTGGCATAGTCTAACTGATCCACGTGTCACGATGACCTCATGCTGACATTAGCTGGTCCACGAGCACAGTACCTCGAGTCCACAGTGGACTAGCGAAGTTTCGTGGACCTAGTCCATGCGCCAAAGCTACGTGTTAATCTTTGATTGGTCCACGTGTCGCTTGCACAATAATGCGGTTTTTCTTTATAAAAATAATTCGGAAAATTCGGAATTTCTTTTTTTTGTAATTCCATAATTTATTCAAACTTTGAATAGCTATAGCTTTTGCATTTGATCTCGGATTTGGGTGATTCAAATTTCTAAAAATTCATAAAATCAAGATCTATTTAATGGTGAATTTTATTTGATTTTTAGAGTCTGTATTCTCTCTATTTTGGTGTCTATTTGCTATATTTCTCTCGATTCGCGTAGACGTTGAATTGCTCGGTGTTCCGAAGGAGTCATCGCTTCAAGACCCAAGTTCAGGGCAAGATCAGAACCTATTGCAAGGCAAGTTGTGCTTTGATCATGTTGAAACCATGTTTACAAAATCGCTATATTATTTTTACCTTATTGCATGTTATTTCACATGTACAAATTTGTTAATTAAATTGGGACTTAGATATTATACCAATTTGATCTATACCCTACCTTGTCATTTGTATGCCATAATGTATTGTCACCCTAGATTGGTTCACTATATTTGGTTGGTATTGAAATCAACATCGGATGGTTAGATCGTCATAGTTGCTTAGCCATGCCACGTTATCACATGTACTTGAATCATCAATGTTTAATCTTGACTAACGAAATATAGAACAATGATATGAACTTGTGTGCCATGTGAGATCACACAATGAGATTGAGTTGTAGTGGCGAGTCATGTCAGACAACGATGTTGAATTGTTGATGGCACGTGCTGCTTGGTAATCAACTAGGGTGGTAATCACTTAGATTTGGGCAAGTGGCAAGGGGCGAATATGCCAAGGTGGGCCGAAGGGCAGAGGGTATGTGGAAGTCTTGCCTCGATCATCTTAAGGACTTAACCTTGCAAGCCTTTGACCTGAGTCTCTCTTGCAACCACATGTCTGGAATGGGACAGCCTAGCTGACTAATTTATGATGTCTAGATTTCGGTACTTTCGTGGTGATTAGTGAGTCCCGGATTTACGGATTAACTCACATGGCACAAGAGGGGGGCCCTGTTGTGGTGGCTTAACCCTTAAGTGTTGAAACCTAAACGAGCAGTACTGGGTCTAGGCAGAGCATTGTAAAGGCTTGTCATGATTTCCCTGCTGGCACACCAAAGGAAGTGTGCTAATAGCTTGGCAGTAAGGGATGATCATGTCGTGTGGGTAAAGTGCATAACCTCTGCAGAGTGTAAATCTATTCGAATAGCCGTGCTCACGGTATTGAGCAATGCTCGGGAATTATAGTTAAGGGTTAGCTTAATTAAATGGAAAACTTAGTTGGGATGGCGGGATTGCCATGTGGAAGGTTGAAACGTGACTTAGGATCGGAAAGTTGGTTTACTTGAGAAATATTGAATCTATCTATTACTGTTATTTGTTTTACTATCTTTACAATCTATTTATTGTACTCGTTCATAAATGCTGCTTACTGCAAAAGAGCCATATTAGCCATTCCTTTGGAATAAGCCTTGCATATAGTTACATAGAATTGCATTATGTGCACAACTTGTTGAGTGCTTTAAGTACTCACCCTTGCCAACAAACAACACCAGTTGAGGAGTCTGCATCCATCCTGGAGGAGATGTACCAGAAGGAGATGAATGTTTAGGGTGCAAGCCTTGTCAGTTGCATGTGGTATACTGAAGGGTTGTCTACGTTTTCATTCCGCTGCAGTTTAATATGTTATTCAGCCTTGCGAGGCATGGTATGTAAGTTGACCATAAGGTCATTCAACTAGTATTATTTAATATATGATATCTTTCATAATGTTTCCGCTGTGTATGATTGTGATATTTACCGATGTTGAGCCTATGTGCACTAGCGTGATCCTGGACTAGTGCAGTATATACAGAGGGTCCAGATTTGCATATTTGGGTCCCGACAGAAGTGGTATCAGTGCCATACTGACTGTAGGTCTTGGCCCTTGATAGTTTGGTAGTCTCTTTAGGATCTTCAAAATTATTTTCCTAATAAAGATTTAACCTGAAGAGAAAATATGTTCTTTTGAGTTATCTCGTTCTTCTATTCTTTTCCCTTTGCTGAAGTTTCTTTCTCTTTTCCTTCTTGGCTCAAGTTGAAATCTTATCTGTGTTGTCTTGAATAGAAAACGATGTGCCACACCTTAGGAGAAAGCATCAAGTGTTGCTGTCAACCCTGAAGATCACGAAAAAGGAGTTGTCAAGCTCAAGGAGCGGATCAATGAAGTATTCCTGAAGCTAGAAGACCTAGTGCTCCGAGTAGCCAGTTGAGACTCATTTGTGGGAGTCACGTCTTCTTAAGTTAGAAGTGTCGCCCATGTAGGCGGTAGTTTTGTGTGCTTAGGTTGAAATGGTTCTTCCTTGATTGCTGAGTGTGCAGTATGTGTTGCAAAGCTTTTAGGCTTATGTAAGCTACCATACGAAGTTAGTAATAGTGTTTGCTTGAGTTGATTGGGTTAAACCTATCTCCCCTGCATTAGGATCCATGTTTCTTATCTATGCTATTTTCTCTCTTCCCTAACCCTGTGAAGCAATCAAGCAGATGGTTCAGATTAGAGGTAACCACATAGTAAGTGGAAGTGGTAATCAACTCAGTCAGGATCTCAATAATGGATCAGTTTCTCAACTGTCAGTACAAATGGATGTTCAGAGTTTCAGAGAGTTCTTGGCTTCTCAGACTCAATTGATGCATGCGATGACGAAGCAAATGCAGAATATGACCGAGCAAGCCAATGTCAACAATATGTCTCAAGCTATTACCAGTGATCCCTGTTCCTGCTCAAGGTTATCAAAATTCATAAGGACTCGTCCGCCGACTTTTTCTTGGAATGTTTCACCATCGGAAGCTGATGATTGGATCAATACTATTGAGAGGAAACTACTCATTGCTTAGTGTAAAGATGATGAGAAGGTCTTGTATAATTCTTATCTGCTAGAAGGAATTTCTGTTAAATGGTGGAAGGAATACTGTGCTATCCATGAAGCTCCGCAGAATATCACATGGAGTGAGTTTGTTACTATTTTTCGTTATCTCTTCGCTCCACT
Source organism: Otatea glauca (assembly GCA_036346275.1). Taxonomy (NCBI): domain Eukaryota; kingdom Viridiplantae; phylum Streptophyta; class Magnoliopsida; order Poales; family Poaceae; genus Otatea; species Otatea glauca. The sequence continues at coordinate 12,867,473 of CM070720.1, forward strand.
AGAAGACAGTGTGATCAGGACGGATTTAGAGAAGAATGCTACCCCTGCACCTTGTTCGATATCTAAAAGATGTTCCTTGAAGTGCTGTCAACCAGACAAGTCAGAAGATCATGTGTGCAATCACTATGGAGAAATAGGACATACCTCTGATGAGCATGCGATCAATTGCTCTAGCTTTGAAGGAAGTCATCCTCTTGGAGAGTGTCCTATGAGCAACATCACATGTTACCTTTGTGAAGGTCAAGATCATTGCCCAGCTCAATGTTCCTTGGATCCAATAGTTGCTGCTGTGACCAAGCATCAGTAAAAGAACCTCCGAGCCGTAGTTGCTCAAGAACTGTCAGAAGGAGGTGGAATGTCAGCTGCACAGGTGATGCCGTTTGAAGAACTAAAGAAGCAGCACTTTGATCTTGTCAGCCCTCATCAAGAAAGCAGTAATTGGCAATCCCCAACAGCATGTTTCTTGTGTGATGAAGGTCATTGGTCTCGGGAATGCCCTATGAAGCAACTAGCCTTGAATTGCAAAAAAGACAATAATGAGCATACAATTGCAACCAACAAAGCACAACAGGGGTCACTATGTGCTACTGATGTCTTGAGAATGGTCACAATTCTAATCAATGTCCACAAAGAAGACAAGCATCTCCTACAATCATGATCATTCCAGAAGTTACCTCAGTTAAATACATAACGCCAAGGAGTGGTGAAGTTACAAGAGAAGTTTGCCTAGAGAACCAGTTAAAGAAAAGACGTGTGAGTGAAGACACTACCCCAGTCAATAAACGCTCAAGAAGGAAGAAAGTTGGCCCTAAGCTTTGTTATACCTGCCACAAGCCTGGGCATTTACCAGAAACTGTCCTCAGAAGAAAGCAATCATGCCGGTTCAAGTCAATCTCAACTCCATCCCATTCAAGACTTCGGCGCCAACATCAATCGAGGAAGTTAGATCAATGATTTTACCCTATATAAGTGTCATATCTTCATCTGTAAAGGAGAGTGAGTAGTGATGAATTCCATGTGAAGATTTCTTTGATAGAGAAATAAAGTAAGGATGAGTGATATGCTAGTATGTGAAGTGTTCGAATAAAAGTATTGATGGTAAATGAATGGTCATTTGTTAGTAAACAGTGTGGAAGTTGTTAGCCTAGAAGATGTGCCAGCTGTTGGAGCATATTTGGATATGTTTTTCGAGGATTTGTCTAGTATGTCGCCAGATCGAGAGATCAACTTTGTTATTGAGTTAGTGCTTGGTACAGTGCAAAAAGTGAAGAGACCTTATCAAATGCCTACAGATGGGCTAGTTGAGACGAAGAAGCAGATCGAAGTGTTGTTAGAAAAAGGTTTCGCTAGAACCAGTTTGTCACCATAGGGAGCGCATGTTCTGTTTGAAAGATGGAAGCTTAAGGAGGTATATCAACCATTGAGCATTTAATGAAGTGACGATTAAAGAATAAGTACCTTTTGCCCAGGATCAATGAATTGTCTTATCAGTTAAGAAGAGTTGGATTTTTCTTTAAGATAGATTTTCGTTCAAGTTATCTTCAGTTAAAGATTTGTGCAAAGAAGGTTCTTGAGTCAGAGTTTTCTTTGCGATATAGACAATATGAGTTTACAGTGGTGTCTGCTAGGATGATCAATGCCATTACATAATTTATGGACATGATGAATGAAGTTTCATGGAATAGTTAGACAAACTGTTGTTGTGCACATAGATGACATTCTTGTTTACTCCAAGTCAGAAGCAGAGCATGCAAAACATTTGGGATTGGTTTTGGAAAGACTGCGTGAGCAACAGCTAGATGCTAAGTGTCGGGGTTTCGAGTCACCGGCAAGTAAATTTGTAAGTCTAAAGGGCCGTGCGCTCCCTCTCCTTGAATGGTTAGACCTAAAGGCCCAGGATGTATACTGGTTCGGGCTGAATGTCCCTACTCCAGTTCGCGTGGTGTTTATCGTATTGCTTTAGGTGCAGAAGACTGCATAGTGTTTACAAGCGGGAGTTAGGAGCTCGAGCACGAGAACGCGTGCTGTCTGTTCGTAAAGACTAAGAGAAAGGAAGCCTGAGAGACCGTCCAAGAGAGCGCCCCGTTCTTAGAAGACCCTGCATGCCTTTATATAGTCGGAGGGGGCAGGCTACATGGAAAGTCGAGAGAGGGAAGGGTGAAGATCTCTACGCTAGCTCTGACCCTTGGTCTCGGTTGTTGGTCGACCCTCTCTCCTGTCCATACCGGGTTGGTGGGCTCATCGAGTAGATCAGTCTGCTGCTTCATTGGGAAACAGCGCACATGCCTTCTGCGGTCCTGACGGGCGCTAACTCCATAGTGTGTGACTCTGGTATTGCCTCGGGAGGGAGCGTATCCCTGCGCTGTGTGTGACTGGACGACGAGACTGGAGTCTTGACTTTGATGACTTCCGTGCCGCCTTGGGAAAGAGCCACCTGCCCCGTATGGTCATTCAGTGGTCATGTCCATAGGGCGCGTGGTGATTTCGGCGAGTCGGCGCGTGGTGGAGATTGCCTCGGCTTTGTCGGGCCGGTGGGAGTCCGACACATGGCGGTCGGGCATCCCACTAGGTCGGGCACGAGCTTAGGGCAGTTCGATAGGTCGGGGACGAGTGTCCTTTGTGGCCCCGTGAGGCCTTTGGTCGGAGCCGGTGCTTGGGTTAGCCCATTTATCTTTCCGGGTTGTCGGGGTACCCATGGTATGATTATTCGTTAGTAGCCCCCGAACCCCCGAGCGAGTTCGTTAGATACGGTCGGGGGTTGAGCTTGGTCGGCTGGTCCGACCGGCCTAGTTGGTCGGCCTTAGCCTGAGCGCATCCGGCAGCTGCCTGGGGACCCGTCGGAGGCATCCCTGCTGCCGAGAGCTTTTTAATTGCTTGGTTGTGCGCGACGTGCATGGTTTCATACATCTTGACCATTCGTCTTCTTAGCTGCTTCGGTTTCTGGTGGAGGGCGATTTGGTTTCTAGCGTCCGGCATTTATTCAGGGTCGCTTGATCTTCCTTTTCCTGGCTATTTAAGTGTGCCATCGCTTGCTTGAATGGTTACCCCCCGCTTAGAGTCCTCCTTTGCAACCCTCGGATGGCTTTGTCGCATCCGTTGGTCTTTAGCTTCGGTGATGACGAGGAGGAGGAAGAAGTGGATCCCATGGCCCCGCTCTGGGCCGAATATGACCAAGCGTTGGCTGTGTTGACGGAAGATGAGGAGGCCGCGGCCCGTGATATCGCTGCCGTCGACGCGTTGTTCGAATTTGTTCCGAAGCTCTCCGTGGTGAGGGGCGCCCTCCTGGAGGCAATGGCGTGCGCATGCCACGGGTAGCCGTCGGGCGTAGGAGTCAGTGCAGATGCACTGGCTCAATCTGAAATTAGTGATATAATACTTGGTGCTGAAATATCTCCACCATATCTCGTAGCATTGTGTAATGGTTGATTCTGCCGTTTCATAATAAAATCTCCCTTTCTTTTGTGATTGATGCATCTGCGTGATGGCTTTGTTTTGGGCGTTTTCCAGACTGCTCGAGCCTCCGAGGGTCAGCAGTTGGTGTGTGGCCATTCCTCTTAAGTATGGGTACTCAAAGGCTTGGGTCGGCGGGGACGACTGGTTGCCCTTCGGGTGGTTCCGGCGTGCTCGTTTAACGTCGTAGCTAGAAGCGACCTTGGGTCGGCTGAGACGGGCTTTGGTCGGCCGGGACGACCAGATGCCTCCGAGAGATTCTTGTGCCCGACGGCCAGATGTCTCCGAGAGATTATGGTGCCCAAGTGCTCGTTTAATCATCGTAGCTGGACGGCGCCTAGGTCGGCGAGGACGGCCAGATGTCTCCGAGAGATTCTGGTGCCCGAGTGCCCGTTTAACGTCGTGGCTGGACGGCGCCTAGGTTGACAGGACGGCCATATGTCTCCGAGAGATTCTGGTGCCTGAGTGCTCGTTTAATGTCGTCGCTGGACGACGCCTTGGTCGGCGAGGACGGTCAGATGTCTCCAAGAAATTCTGGTGCCTGAGTGCTCGTTTCACGTCGTAGCTGGACGGCACCTAGGTCGGCGAGGACGGCCAGATGTCTCCGAGAGATTCTGGTGCCCGAGTGCCCGTTTAACGTCGTGGCTGGACGGCGCCTAAGTCGGCGAGGACGGCCAGATGTCTCCGAGAGATTTTGGTGCCCGAGTGCTTGTTTAACGTCGCAGCTAGACGGCGCCTAGGTCGGCGAGGATGGCCAGATGTCTCCGAGAGAATCTGGTGCCCGAGTGCTTGTTTAACGTCGTAACTGTATGACGCCTAGGTCGGCGAGGACGGCTAGATGTCTCCGATAGATTCTGGTGCCCGAGTTCTCGTTTAACGTCGTAGCTGGACGGCGCCTAGGTCGGCGAGGACGGCCAGATGTCTCCGAGAGATTCTTGTGCCCGAGTGCTCGTTTAACGTCGTAGCCGGACGGCGCCTATGTCGGCGAGGACAGCCAAGTGTCTCCGAGAGATTCTGGTGCCCGAGTGCTCGTTTAACGTCGTAGCTAGACGTAGGGCGTCCGTCCCGTGCCCTTGTCTGGCGAGGGTAGCTACGAGAGGAGTGGCCGCTATCTATCCCGTGTGCGCCCGTCGCGGTGTGGGACCTAGAGGGTGGCGAGCAGCGTTTACCGCGTTGGTTTGAACGCCGTGCTCGTGGAGCTCATAACGGGTGATCCGAGTGGGTCCTTGGAGGTCCCTCCCAAGGGGGACCCTTCCAAGCGGACGATCCCAGCGCAGGGTGTCCGGCCCACTAGTGGGCGGCCCATGAGAAACCTTTCTTTACTCGATCCTGTATCGGACTCTGGGTCGTTCGCCAACCCAGAGCACAACTGGCTGTCACCCATCGATGGGCTCCGCGGGAGAGTGTGAAGTATGGTCTCGGACACGAGTTAAGGCGATTGGGTTGTCAGCCAACCCAACTGGAGGCCCACCGGGAGCTCGCCTTGCACTCGCCCCTTGCTCAATTTTCCGCTTGGGCGGCTTGAATCCACTTGGTGGATCATGCCCTTGGGACCCGCAGCTTTTTGCTGGGCCCCGGGCGCGAGCTATCGAGCTCTTTTGCCACTTTGGGGGCCACAGCGGCCTAGTGGGCCTCTCGTACGTGCCTCGGAGCAACCGTCCTGGCCCGAAGGCGGAGACCAAGAGGTCACAGGGGGCGCATCTCGAAGCGTTGTCTTTTCGCCTCCTACAGTCCTATCAGACTTAAATGCATGGAGAGGGAATTGAAATTATGGCGTTACCAGGCGACGGACAGGATGGGGCGTGCGACGCTTCACCCGAGGAGGCTGCTTGGAGCCTCCTCAGCGCTTGTCTACACCATCTCCCATTTCGACGGTATTGACCTGGCCACCGTCAGCAGTGGGATGCAGGGAATCGGACCGAGGAGGAGGTCGACCGGTTCGAGCTTCAGGTTGAACCTTATGCCCGGGTGATCGCCGATCGAATACCGCCCCAGAGCATCCTCCATAAAGAATAGGAGGAAAAGTTAGAGCTTTTTAATCGTAAGCTTTTCGTTTTGCGATGTAAGCAACCTCAGCATGTAAAAAAAACCGAGGTCTTAACAAATTCCAGCCCGTCTTTCGCGCTTTCCTGCTGTGGTGAACGCTTGGCGACCGTAGCCTTGGAAACCGCAGGGGTTGATTGAGCGTGGGTCGGCGCGTTACCATTTGCAAGGGAGGCGCGAAGAGGACAAAGACTTGGTCCTGGAGTGTTCACGCATACCGGCACAGGGTAGGAGTGTCCCCGACCGACCAAGGGTCGCACCACGTGGGCACTTCCTTCTTCCGCAAGGCGCTACTTAGCAACCGTAGCCGCTGGGGCGTAGGCCGTAGCACTTGGGTCGAAAGGGTTACTGCTTAGGAGGAACCCTGTGGTTGGTCGGGTCATCGACCCGCGGTAGTGTGTGAACTGGCTTTGCTCACGCGGGAAGGGAGTGTTCCTGACCGGCCAGGGGTCACCCCGTGTGGGCACTTCCTTCTTCCGCAAAGCGCTACTTAGCAACCGTAGCCGCCAGAGCGTAGGCCGTAGCACTTGGGTCGAGAGGGTTACCACTTGGGAGGAACCCCGTGGTTGGTATGGTCACCGACCCGCGGTAACGTGCCGACTGGAAGCGACCCATGCGAGCATGCCAACTGGCAGCCCCCGATCGCCGCGCGGCGATCGGGCACTTCAGAGGAAGGGTAAAAAGAGAGCGAGGGATGAGAAAAGAGCTTTAGGGATAGAATCGCCTTAACTTTTCTATGTTCCATGCATTGGAGATGACGTTGCCATCCGTGTCCTTGAGTCGAAAGGTGCCGGGTCGGAGAACCTCCACGACGGTGAAGGGGCCTTCCCAGGGCGGCGAGAGCTTGTGCTTGTCTTTCTTTGGGTGAACCCGGCCGGGATCGGTCGCCAATGTCGAAGGAACGGCCGGACGGCGATGTGGTAGCGTCGCAGCGCCTGCTGGTACTTGGCTGATCGCAGAATGGCCACGTCGCGCGCCTCGTCGAGCTGGTCGATGGCGTCTTGTTGCGAGACGAGCCCCCGAGCCTCATCGAAGGCTTGTAGTCTTGGGGCACCGTATTCTAGGTCGGTTGGTAAGACGGCTTCAGCACCGAACACCATGAAGAATGGTGTAAATCTGGTCGCCCGGGTCGGTGCGGTCCGTAGGCTCCAGAGGACGGAAGGTAGCTCGGCCACCCATCGTCCCGCGAATCTCTTCAGTCGACTGAAGATTCGTGGCTTGAGCCCTTGAAGAATCATGCCGTTTGCTTGCTCGGCCTGGCCATTGGTCCGCGGATGGGCGATGGCCGCCCAATCGACGCGGATGTTGAAGTCATCGCAGAACTCGTGGAATTCCCTCCCCGTGAACTGCGTGCCGTTGTCGGTGATGATGGAGTTCGGGACTCCAAAGCTGAAGACGATGTCGCGGATGAAGTTAGCCACCTGAACCGATGTGATGCTGGCGACCAGCTTGGCTTCTATCCATTTGGTGAACTTATCCACCGCGACAAAGAGGTGGGTAAAGCCCCCGGGCGCATCTCTGAAGGGCCTGACCAGATCGAGTCCCCAGACCGCAAATGGCCATGTGATAGGGATCGTCTGTAAGGCCTGCACCGGAAGATGCGTTTGCCGGGCGAAGAACTGGCATCCCTCGTAGGTGCGAACGACTTGCTCGGCGTCAACCAAGGCGGTCGGCCAGTAGAAACCTTGCCGGAAAACCTTTCCTACTAGGGACCGTGGTGCGGCGTGGTGGCCACAGATGCCACCATGGATATCGAGCAGCAACCGCGCCCCTTGGTCGGCCAGGATGCACTTTTAGAGGACTCCAGAGGGACTCCTTTTGTAGAGGTCTTCTCCGACCAGGACCAAAGATTTTGCCCGACGGGCGAGGCGCCGTGCTTCGGTCGGATCGGTGGGGAGCGATCCATCAGTCAGGCGGTTGATGAAGGGCTTCCTCCAGTCAGAGTCGGCCGTCAGCACATCGCAGCCCGACCCGGGCGACCCCTCACCAGACCGGTCGGCGGTCTAAGTGGTCGCGTTGGACAGGTCGGACGGCCGCTCGATCGCCGAGTCCAGCGGGACGGAGGATTTTCGAAGATCACAGACAAAGATCCCAGGCAGGACTGGTACTCTACTGGAGGCGAGATTGGCTAGGTAATCGGCCTCACCGTTGTAGCGTCTGTAGCTATGGTGAAGCTCGAAACCTTTGAACCTTTCTTCGAGCTTGCGCACTTCCCAACAGTATGCGGCCATGCGGGCGTCTCGGGGCTCCGCGGCCTTCATGACTTGGTCGACGACGAGCTTGTAGTCTCTGTGGACGTAGAGTCGGTGAGTGCCGAGGTCGACAGCGATCCGGAGACCGTTTACGAGAGCCTCGTAGTCGGCGACGTTGTTGGTCGCATCGAAGAGCAGCCGAATGGCGTACTGGAGCTTGTTCTCGAGCGGGGAGACGATGACGACTCCCGCACCCGCGCCATTCTTGGTGTAGGACCCATTGAAGTACATTATCCAGTACTCGTGGTCTTCGAGCGCCGGTGGCGCCTGGGCTTCGGTCCACTCGGCGACGAAGTCGGCCAGGGCCTGCGACTTAATCGCCGTTCGAGGAACTTACGATATGTCGTGGTCGTTGAGCTCGAGTGCCCACTTGGCTATCATTCCTTAGGCGTCGCGGTTGTGGACGATTTCGCCGAGTGGCGACGAGGTCACCACGGAGATTGGGTGCCGGTCGAAGTAATGGACCAACTTCCTCTTTGTGATGAGCACCGCATAGAGCAGTTTTTGCACTTGCGGATACCGAGCTTTTGACTCGGAGAGCACTTCGCTGACGAAGTAGACCGGCCGTTGTACCTTGTGCACATGTCCTTCTTCCGCTCGTTCTACAATGAGAGCCGCACTGACAACCTAGGTTGTAGCGGCGATGTAGAGCAGTAATGGTTCTCCTGGTGCTGGGGCGACCAGGACTGGAGGTGAGGTCAGGAATACCTTTAGTTGGGTGAGGGCTTCCTGAGCCTCCTGGGTCCAGCTGAAGTGATTGGACTTCTTGAGTAGCTTGTAAAGCGGCATTCCGCGCTCTCCAAGGCGAGACACGAAATGGCTTAGGACTGTAACGCATCCTGTCAGCTTTTGGACTCCCTTTAGGTTGCCGATCGGGCCCATCCTCATGATCACCGAGATTTTTTCTTGGTTGGCTTCGATGCCATGCTCCGAGACGATGAAGCCGAGCAGCTTTCCTTTAGGGATCCTGAAAACATATTTCTCGGGGTTGAGCCTTATACGGAATCGTCGGAGGTTCACAAAGGTCTCTTCTAGGTTGGAGACGAGATCACCGGCCTTCCTGGTTTTAACGACGATGTCGTCGACGTATGCTTCGACGTTACGCCCTATCTGGTCGTTGAAGCACGTTTGCATACATCACTGGTATGTAGCGCCCGCATTTTTTAGACCAAATGGCATCGTTACGTAGCAATAGGAGCCGAAAGGGGTGATAAAAGAAGTTGTGGGCAGGACATCGCTATCTGGTGATAGCCTGAGTAGGCATCCAGAAAGGACAGGGTTTCGCACCCTGCAGTGGAGTCAACGACTTGGTCGATCGGGGCAGAGGGAGCGGATCCTTGGGACACGCCTTGTTCAGGCTCGTGTAGTTAATGCACATCCTCCATTGCCCGTTTTTCTTTTTAACAAGGACAGGGTTGGCTAGCCACTCGGGGTGGCGCACCTCTTTTACGAACTCTGCGGCCAAAAGTTTGGCGATTTCCTCCCCTATGATCCTGCGCTTTTCGTCGTCGAAGCGGCTTAGGCGTTGGGAGACCGGCCTCGAGCCTGGTCGAACATTCAGGGAGTGCTCGACGACTTCCTTTGGGATTCCTGGCATGTCGGAGGGCCTCCATGCGAAGACGTATTTGTTGGCGCGGAGGAAGTCGACGAGCGCGCTTTCCTATTTGGCGGGGAGCGTGGCTCCAACCCGCACGGTTTTGGTCGGATCCTCGAGATCGACCACGACCTCCTTCGTATCCTCGGCGGATTTGAAGGATCTCGGCCCCGACTTGCTGGAGTCGGGGCAGATTCAGAGGCTTCCCTCTGGAGGTTCGTGAGCTCGGCGGAGGCAATGACTGCCGGCCTTGACTATAGCTTCGCTTCGCGATTGTAGGCAAGCTGGAAAGAGGAGGCCACGGTGATTACTCCTTGTGGCCCAGGCATCTTCAGCTTGAGGTAGGTGTAGCTGGGGACCGCCATAGACTTGGCGTAGCATGGTCTCCCTAGGATGGCGTGGTAGGAGCTGGGAAAATCTGGAACCTCAAACGTGAGGGTTTCGATGCGAAAGTTTTCAGGTCCTCCAAAGGTTACGGGCGGTCGACTGCTGGCGGAGTGAGCACAGTGGCCGGATGACACCATGGAAGGGCGCCTTGTTCGGTCGGAGACTCTAGCGGGGGATTGCCAAAGCGTCGAGCGTCTCAACATAAAGGATGTTGAGACCGCTACCGCCGTCCATGAGCACCTTTGTAAGGCGCTTCTTCCCCACGATGGGGTCGACCACCAGCGAGTATCTCCCCGGCTGCGGGATGTGGTCGGGGTGGTCGGTCCGGTCAAAGGTGATCGGGGACTCCGACCACAAGAGGTAGTGGGGGACGGCTGGAGTCGCGGTATGGACCTCGCGGAAGGCGAGCTTGAGCCGGCGCTTGTCGGTGTAGCCGGCCGGTCCGCCAAAGATCATGAGGCAACCGTTGGGTTCAGGGAACTCGTCGTATGCCCTTTTTTCCTCGGCACACGGTGCCGGGTCACGCTTCTTTCCCTTCCCCTTCGACGGCGTGGGGGTGAGGAGAGAAGTGCCGAGACTTAGCGATCCGTACTTGTGCTGACGGGGAACCCGTGGTTGGACCACGGACTCTCCATCGAGTTTCGAAATGATCGGCGCGACGGCCGGCGCGCTTGTTGCTTGGCAGGGTGGTCGGCGGCCCGCGACCGGTGGCCCTCTCGGACTGTTTCCCTGTCGCTTCGCTTGTCGGGCGGTCGGGAGGAGGTGGCCTAAGCGGCTGGGCTCGTTTGGCCTTCCCTTCTCGAAGATGGCTCCTCTGACCTCCTCGCGGGGCGTGGTTGATGGCGATGTCAAGGAGCTCCTTGGTGGTTCTGGGTTTAACGCAACCCAGCTTGTGCACCAGGGCCTTGCAAGAGGTGCCGTAGATGAACGCCCCGATGACGTCGGCGTCGGAGATGTCGGGGAGTTCAGTACATTGACGTGAAAAACGCCGGATGTAATCCCGGAGGGTTTCCCATTGCTTGTTTGCGACTTTTGAGTCAGGAGTTCCCAAGGCGCTTGTAGGTGCCCTGGAAGTTGCCGACAAAGAGACTCTTCAGGTCTCCCCAGTTCCTGATTGTTTTCGTGGGCAAGTACTCGAGCCAGGCTCAAGCCGAGTCCGCAAGGTAGATGGGGAGGTACTGGATGATGAAGAGATCATCCGTGGCTCCTCCCGCCGGCATGCGAGCCAGTAGTCCTCCAGCCAGACGCCGGGGTTCGTAGCCCCAGTGTATTTCGCTATGTTGGTCGGGGCCCAGAACCTGGTAGGGAAATCCGCATGGCGGATCCCCGGACAGAAGGCCCGCGGTCCCGGACCATCGGGGCTCGGGCTGCGGTCATGGCGGCGCCCGCTGTCTACGACCCGTGATTGGGCCGCTTCATCCGCCGCCTTTCTCCGCGCCTCGAGGGTGGCACAGACGTCGTAGTCGTTGCCGAGGTGTTGGCGCACTGGGGTGCGCGAGGCCTGGGGCTGTTCGCGTTGTGTCGCCGTCTTGGCCGGCCCCAGCCGGTTGCGGGCGGTGGTGCGGCTCGGGCAGCTAGAGGAGGCGCCCGAGTGGTGGGAGCCGGATCCCTGCATGTGCTGCATGGCAGCACGCTCCACCAGCCCCCGAAGGTTCTGGTAGGTTGTCTTGGCTTTCGGGTAATCGGGCTCTGGCATGCCGCGTAGCAGCATTGCGGCGGCGGCCACGTTTTGGCTCGCATGGGGGAAGAACGGAAGGCCGTCTGATCCCTCTACAAGCCGTTGGTGTACTTGACGCGCGCGTGGGCACGCGGCCCGAACGCGGTCGGGGTTGGGCTGGTTACGCTCCGGTCGTCACGGGCTTGTCGGCTTCGGCCCTTCGAGTCTCCAACTCCTCGCGTTGTTGTTGGAGCTCGGCGCGGTGAGCTTGGGCGCGCTCGGCGCGCTCGCACTGATATTCTTCCTCCTGCGCACTGGTGCGCTGGATGAAGACTCCCACAGCTGCGGGGGTTGCGGTCAGGTCGACCACACCCGCCATGTCGCACTCGCGAGAGTGCGGTGTGTCGGAGGGGTGCTCCGCGTCGGAGCTGGAGTCGTGGCTGGAGGATTCCTCCAGGAGGTCGTGGACGGAGGCCGGCGTGTAACCGATCATCGCCACGAGCCGTGAATCTACGGGGGGCGATGTCATCGCCCGCCCATATCCACGGGTACCGCTACTAGAGATGGCGCGGCGCTTGGTGGGCTCCGGCTTTGGGGTCCCCACGGGGGACTCGAGCCGGAGCTTGCCAAGGTCGCCGGAAACGAAGTATTGGCTCCCAGCGGGTGCCCGGTCTCGAGAGGTGATAGGGATGAGCGTGAGCTCTCCCGCCGGAGTGGCGATGAAGTCGAGGGAGCCAAAACGGATTCGGCTTCTTGACGTAGACGCGCCGTCGTGGGTGAAGAATGCCATCAAGGAAGCAGACGGGAATCCTGAGATGTCGATGAAGATGCGCGAAGGCCCCTACCTGGCGTGCCAACTGTCGGGGTTTCGAATCACCAGCAAGTAAATTTGTAAGTCTAGAAGGTCGCGCGCTCCCTCTCCTTGAATGGTTAGACCTAAAGGCCCAGGATGTATCTTGGTTGGTGAATGTCCCTACTCGGGCGTGGTGTTTATCGTATTGCTTTAGGTGCGAAGATCGCACGGTGTTTACAAGCGGGAGCTAGGAGCTCGAGCACGAGCAGCGTCTTTGCTGTTCGTAAAGGCTAAGAGAAAGGCTTCGAGAGACCGTCAAGAGCGCCCGTTCTAGAAGACCCAGCCTCCCTTTATATAGTCGGAGGGGGCAGGCTACATGGAAAGTCGAGAGAGGGAAGGGTGAAGATCTCTACGCTAGCTCTGACATTTTGTCTCGGTTGTTGGTCGACCCCCTGTAACAACCCAAAATTTGAGTTTTGGAATGTTTGAATTCAGAAATAAACCATTTGCATTTTCTTGAATTAATTCCAGCTTAATTTGAATTTTCCATGAATAAAAGGGTTTTATTTGACTAAACTATTAATCAAACCCAAGAAATAAACCATTTGTATTTTCCAAGGAATTTTTCTGTATTTTTGGAGATTTTTCTGAATTTATTTGCTATTTATTTGAATTTATTTGCAATTATTTGAAATTATGGATTTATCTTAAATCAGAAAATGATTTTAATTTCCAAAAGCCTCTCGGGCCGGATCTCCGCCGGCCCGTTTATCCCGGCCCGCCTCGCCAGCCCGCTTCGCGTAACCGCCAGCCCACGCGCCACCGCCGTCGGATGGACGACACGTGGACGGTTGAGATACGGCCATGTCACCGCCGCCAGCCGAAACCCTAACCGCCGCTGGAGTCCTCGCGCTGCACATCGCCGCTCTCGGTTTCTAGGTCAGGCACGCCTCCCGAGGGCTATAAATGCAGCGCTGCGCCCCGCCCGAGGTCCGCCGTCTCGCGCCGCACCCGTCGCCCCCTTTGCCATCGCTCAGAAGCCCGTCGTCTTCGCGTGAGACCTCGCCGTAGCTCCGCCGCCAAAAACCGAAGCTTTTCCCCGTCGCCTCGCCGCTCCGGTGCCTCTCCACCGCAGCCGCGAGTCTCGTTGAGTTCGCCGTGACGTCCTCTTCTGGATCCGCACCCGCGCGCGTCCGATCCATCGCGTCTTCACCGTGCGCCACGTCTTCTTCCCCGAGGGATTGTGGCCGTCCGATCACCAACCGACGCGCCAGATAGCGCCGCGTCCCTCACCGTCCGTGCCATATTTCACAACCGTCCGATCTGGCCAGGTCGCCGATACGCGACACGCGGCAATCCGCGTCAGCGCCACCTCAGCCTCCACTGTTAGCCCTGATGCTTGCGTCAGCCGCCGCGTCATCGCTTGCGTCAGACGTGCGCCGGGTGAACGGTGAACCGAGCCCGCGCCGTGGACCGAGTCGCTGAGAGCCGGCTGACGTCAGCGATTGCGCAATAAATCCTTTTTCCGTATAAAAATAAATCAAGAAATTCTGATTTTCTGATTTTCTGTATTTTCTCTGAATTTAATCTTTCGGAGGCCCGTTCTCGCTCATACGAACTCCGATTGAGGCGATTCAAGTTTCTAAATTTTTCTAAAATCAAGATCTATCTTCCAGAGCCATTTATTTTCAGTTTTGAGCTTGTTTGAGTCTCTGTTTTGTATTTATTTGGTTTCATTGCTTCTTTTCCGGTGAGCGCTAATTCCGAGAAGCGAGCGAAGACTTGAAGACCAAGATTCAGCACTGGATCAGCAAGGCAAGTCGTAATCATTTGATCATATTGATCCTATGTTTGCAAAAGTAATTTACTTTATTACAATTGCATGCTATTTTGTGTATCAATGCTTATTTAATGGGAGTAGATGTATACCTAGTTGACATTATGCCACCTTGATTAGTTGTATGCCATGTATCCATTGTTAGACCTAGGTTGGGACATTATTAGTTGGACATAATTATTACACCAACCCTGGGTTGTCGTAGTTATGCTTAGACATGCTTATATATACGTTGGGATTCATGTCACATGTTGAATAATGTTAATCTTGACTTAATGAGATATTGAATCGTGGCCGTTAGCCACTGTTGTAAAATTTGTTGTACCATGGCGGGGTTTGCCATTGGTCTTGGTTGAACGAAATGTTTTCCCTCGGGCAAGTGATCGTACAGTAAAGGGGGTGCTTTCTAGCACATTGGGATGTGGATGTCTTGCCTGAGACAGTTTAAGGACTTAATCTTGTGCGCCATTGAACTGGTTCTAACCGTACTACCACATGTCTGGAATGGGACAGGCTTAGCTGATTAATTTGCAATGTCTAGCCTTGAGTCACGCCAATTGGTGGTGTGGGTTCGGGATGGACGGGTAGATTCGCAAGGCGCAAGAGGGGCCCTAATGGGCGAAACCTTAGCGAAGCGTCTGAGTTTAGACGATTGCATTGTAAAGGCTTTGTTATGATATCTCTGCGACACACCAAAGGAAGTGTGTTAGTAACGTTTGCACAAAGAGATGTTCATGTCTTGTGGGTAAAGTTGTCCAACCTCTGCGAGTGTAAAACTATTCGAATAGCGCGTCATGATCATGGACAAGCAAGGAATTTCACACGGGGTATAGAGTGTTTCATAAAATGTGGAATGTGGAATTGTTGGGATGTGAACGGGGAGTTCACTGTTGTTTTGTTGTCTATCATTGATCTATCAATCATTTATGTATGTTTTCTTAAATATGCTTTCAATCTATTTATTGTATTTCAATTCAAGTATTGCTTTCTGCAAATGAACTATATAGCCATCCTTGTCAAGCCGTGCATGAATATATTGCATCAATTCCCTACGGCTTGCTGAGTACCTTTGTACTCACGGCTTTATGCCCTTGTTGATCAGTTGCTGAAGGAGATAATGAATATCATGAGGAGGAATTCTATGAAGACTACGTGGATTAGGAAGGCGTTCCCCAGACGATTGCCTGTGGCATGTCGAATGGCTCAAGTTATCTTTTCCGCTGCAATAGTATTTGTTTCTTAAGCCCTTAAGGCGTAATGGTGTAAACATTGACCATAAGGTCGTTTGCTTTATTCAATAATAAATTGCTTCTTCTTAGTTAATTCGTTGTATGGAATGGTATTTCATCTATGTTTCCACTGTGTGCACTAGCGTGATCCTGGACTAGTGCAGTATACACAGTGGGTTTCGTATTTGCAAATCCGGGTCCTGATAGAGATGGTATCAGAGCCATATCGACTGTAGGTCGCTATCCTAGTTAGCATGGTCTTCAAAACTATTCTCTAAATCAAACCAACAAAATTGGTACTTAATAGTTTTCGTCTCCTCTCGTCTTATTCTTAGGTTCTTATTTCTCTCCTTTGCTGAGACATTGATTTGAAATTTAAATTGAACTTATCTTATGAAACTTCTCAAAAACCTTGAGCCTTTTGCAAGGAATCAAATCAAGGGAGACGATGAATCAAGCCATCAAAGACTTATCCGAAAAGACTACCATATAAGATAGGGTTTTGTGCTCAGCGGTGTTTGAGCATGTTTTTCCCTTTTCAGTTCAGTTACGTTTAGTCCGCGTATACTAGGATTTTCATTGCTTGTGTGCCTGGTATGTTGTACCCCTTGCCCCAAGCACGGTGTTACAACCATACCTTTAATTGAAAAAGCTTTATTTGCCTCTTTAATTTGAAGCCTTTCGGCTGTATCCTTTTGTCCCTGGGTATTACCTTCTCCCCTAGATGATCTTACCACTCGTCTATTGCTTTTCCCTCTTACCTATCAACCCTTGTGATGCATCTCAGATGGTTGACACTCATTCTGGAGCCGGTCGCAGTTCGCCCGCGGATGCCAGTGCTAGCACCAACCCCAACCCCAATGCACCGCCACCTCCAAGAAGCGATGCACGAGAACATGGGACATTTTACGGCAGCTCGACTCTCGGCTAATGAATAAAATGATGCGAACATGAACAACATGATGAATCAACGAACGATCGCGTTGCCTAGCTAATCTGTTGAACCAGCGAGAACCAAGCTGCCATTGCACCTCCTCAAGCTCGTCCCAGTCCAAGCTAGCAGAATTTATGAGGACTCGTCCGCCAACTTTCTCCAACTCTTCAGAACCATTGGACGCCGATGATTGGATCCGCTCCATTGAGAAGAAGCTTGAAATTGCCCAGTGCACCAATCGTGAGAAGGTTCTCTATGCCGCTCACCAGCTGGAGGGCACCGCCGCTGAATGGTGGGAGAACTACAGTGCTGCCCATGACGACCCTCAGACTATCACTTGTGCAAAGTTTTCCACCGCTTTCCGCCACTCTCATATTCCTGATGGAAAGGTGGAAATGAAGAAGAATGAGTTCCGAGAGCTTAAGCAGGAAGGAATGTCAGTGAGTGAATACCTTAATAAATTCACTCAACTCGCTTGCCACGCTCCAGAGGATGTGGCTACAGATGATGCTCGCCAGAAGAAGTTCAAGCGTGGACTCAATCCAGGACTAAAGGTGCAAGTCATTGGCAATGACTATGCAGATTTTCAGCACCTTGTAGATAAAGCTATGCTTATTGAGGAATCTCGCCGTGAATTGGAAGAATCCCGTAAGAGAAAGATGATGCAGCATGGAGCCCATCAGAGTCACCAGCAGAGAGTCAGAACCAATGCTCAACAGCCTACTCGTTTCACTCCTCCGAATACATTCAGGACCCCTGCACCAGCACCTCGCCCATCTCCCTCAGGCAATCGCAACCTCAACACCAACAGCAATCCACCTCAGAGGAACAGTAATCCAGCTGCAGGAGTCACATGTTTCAACTGTCATGAACTCGGTCATTATGCAAATAATTGCCCAAGAAAGCAAGCCGTGGCCTTGATCCGTTTCAACTTGGGATCTCGCCACCAAGACCCCGCCCGGATCGGGGCGTGGAGTGCCCTGACTCCCAATCAAGCCACGAGACTCGCCGCTTTCTTTGAAGAGGCCGTGTGAATCACGTCACCACCGAGGATGCCCAGTCTGCACCGGACGTCATACTAGGTAAGCTCCTAGTCAACTCAGCATCTGCCATGGTTTTGTTTGATTCTGGAGCTACGCATTCGTTTGTTTCTCGGAGTTTTGCTGCCAATCATCAATTAAAGACAATGCCTATTAAGACTATTTTACTAGTGCAATCTCCTGGTTCTGATTTGAGTACGAACCAAGGCTGCCCCGAAGTTAAGATATTAATTGGAGGGGTAGAATTTCTGGCCAACCTTATTGTCCTAGACACCAAGTCCCTAGATGTGATCCTAGGAATGGATTGGCTTTCCAAGAACCAAGCGATTTTGGATTGTGGGAATAGAGATCACCCTAACCACCCGGATGGAGCCAAGTTAAAAGTTCAAGCCGCATCGGATCGATCAGAAGGATTAAAGTTTGTAATGCCAAAGGAATAAGTTTGGAAGATGTGCGATCGCCGTGAATTTCTGATGTGTTTCCGGATGAGTTGCCTGGGATGCCACCGGATCGAGATATAGAGTTCTTGATAGAACTAGTTCCTGGAACACCACCCATTTCCAAGAGACCTTATAGGATGCCTGCTAATGAGTTAGCTGAAGTAAAGAGACAGATCAAAGAGCTACAAGATCAAGGTTTTGTTCGACCAAGTTCTTCGCCATGGGGAGAGCCAGTTCTTCTAGTTGAAAAGAAAGATGGAACTCAGAGAATGTGTGTAGATTACCGCTCACTCAATGAGGTCACCATCAAGAATAAGTACCCTCTGCCAAGAATCGATGATTTGTTTGATCAACTTCAAGGAGCCGGAGTGTTCTCAAAGATCGACCTGAGATCAGGATATCACCAGTTGAAGATTCGTCAAGAGGATATACCCAAAACAGCTTTTGTTACTCGGTATGGACAGTATGAGTATACTGTGATGTCTTTTGGACTAACCAATGCCCCTGCCTACTTCATGACCTTGATGAATAAGGTATTCATGGAATATTTGGATAAGTTTGTTGTTGTTTTCATTGATGACATTCTGATCTACTCCAAAAGTGAGGAAGAACATGAGGATCACTTGCACCAAATTTTAACGAAGCTAAGGGAGAATCAGCTTTATGCAAAGTTCAGTAAATGTGAGTTCTGGATGAAAGAAGTTGCTTTCCTAGGACATGTCATATCAGCAGAAGGAGTCGCTGTTGACCATGGTAAGGTACGAGATGTGCTAAGTTGGGAGTCACCCAAGACGGTACCCCAAATCCGGAGTTTTCTTGGAATGGCGGGATATTATCGCCGTTTCATAGAAGGGTTTTCTAGAAAAGCTAGACCGCTCACTCAACTCTTAAAGAAGGAGAAGAAATTTGTTTGGACATCGGAGTGTGAGCAAAGTTTTCAAGAATTAAAGAAGTGTTTGACAACTGCCCCAGTGCTTATCCTGCCAGAGAATAGGAAGGATTTTGAGATATTTTATGATGCATCCCGACGAGGACTCGGTTGTGTGCTAATGCAAGATAAGAAGGTTGTAGCGTATGCTTCGCGACAACTAAGGCCACATGAAGTCAACTATCCTACCCATGATTTGGAATTAGCAGCCGTAGTGCATGCTTTAAAGATTTGGCGTCACTATCTCATCGGTAATCGTTGTGAGGTTTATACTGATCATAAGAGTTTGAAGTATACACAGAGGGTTTCGGATTTGCAAATCCGGGTCCCGACAGAGATGGTATCAGAGATGATATATCTTTACCCAAGCTGACCTCAATATGAGACAAAGAAGATGGTTGGAATTGATCAAGGACTATGACATTGGGATTCATTATCATCCAGGCAAGGCAAATGTCGTAGCCGATGCTTTGAGTAGAAAGAGCTACTGCAATACTCTGATGATTAAGGAAAGTCAGCCAGCCCTTTATAAAGAATTTCAGAAGCTCAGTTTAGAATTGGTTCAGGAAGGGTATTTAGCTACTTTGGAAGTACGCCCTACGTTGGAAGATCAGATTCGAGAAGCACAAGTAGATGATGCCGATATCAAGGAGATTAAGAGCAATATGAAGAAAGGAAAAGCCCCAAGTTTCACTGAAGATGAACAAGGTACTATTTGGTATGAGAAGCGTATTTGCGTACCATATCAGAAAGAGCTTAAGGAGTTGATTCTCAAAGAAGCACATGAGACTTTATACTCCATTCATCCTGGAAGTACTAAGATGTATCAAGACCTCAAGGAAAGGTATTGGTGGCCTAGTATGAAGCGTGAGATTGCATAATATGTTGCACTTTGTGATGTCTACCAGAAGGTCAAGGCAGAGCATCAGAGGCCAACAGGATTGCTGCAGCCATTGAAGATTCCAGAGTGGAAGTGGGAAGAAATCGGTATGGATTTCATTACCGGATTTCCTAAGACCCAAGCAGGTTATGACTCGATCTGGGTAATAGTGGATCGATTGACTAAGGTAGCTCACTTTATTCTAGTTAAGACTACCTATGCAGGAGATAAATTAGCAGAATTATATATGTCAACGATCGTCAGCCTTCACGGAGTGCCTAAGAAGATAGTGTCTGATAGAGGAAGTCAATTTACCTCTCGTTTTTGGCAGAGTCTGCATGAAGCCATGGGAACTCATCTCAGATTTAGTACTGCTTATTACCCTCAAACCGATGGACAGACTGAGCGTGTGAATCAGATTCTTGAGGATATGTTAAGAGCTTGTGCTTTAACTTATGGTGCTAAGTGGGACAAGTGTTTGCCCTATGCCGAGTTTTCGTACAACAATAGTTATCAGGCCAGTCTGCAAATGTCGCCTTTTGAAGCCTTATATGGAAGAAAGTGCAGAACCCCTCTCAACTGGAAGGAGTCAGGAGAAAGACAATTGTTTGGCCCTGCCATATTGCAAGAAGCCGAAGAGCAAGTCCAATTAAATCGAGACAGGTTGAAGATAGCTCAAAGCAGACAAAAGAGTTATGCAGATAATCGTCGAAGAGATTTGAGTTTCGAGCCCAATGATTATGTTTATCTCAGAGTCACCCCTCTCAAAGGAGTTAAGAGATTTCAAGTAAAAGGAAAGCTTGCCCCTAGATATGTGGGACCATTCAAAATCTTGGAACGAAGAGGAGAGGTTGCCTACAAGTTAGAATTGCCTCAGTCTCGGTGGCGACGAAGTCGAGGGCGAAGCAGTTTCGGCTTCTTGGCGTAAGCAGCGCCTTGTGGTGAAGAATGCCATCAAGGAAGCAGACGGGAATCCTGAGATGTCGATGAAGATGCGCGAAGGCCCCTACCTGGCGTGCCAACTGTCGGGGTTTCGAGTCACCGGCAAGTAAATTAGTAAGTCTAAAAGGTCGCGCGCTCCCTCTCCTTGAATGGTTAGACCTAAAGGCCCAAGATGTATACTGGTTCAGGCTGAATGTCCCTACTCCAGTTCGCGTGGTGTTTATCGTATTGCTTTAGGTGCAGAAGACTGCACAGTGTTTACAAGCGGGAGCTAGGAGCTCGAGCACGAGAACGCGTGCTGTCCGTTCGTAAAGGCTAAGAGAAAGGAAGCCTGAGAGACCGTCCAAGAGAGCACCCCATTCTAGAAGACCCAGCCTCCCTTTATATAGTCGGAGGGGGCAGGCTACATGGAAAGTCGAGAGAGGGAAGGGTGAAGATCTCTACGCTAGCTCTGACACTTTGTCTCGGTTGTTGGTCGACCCCCTGTAACAAACCAAAATTTGAGTTTTGGAATGTTTGAATTCAAAAATAAACCATTTGCATTTTCTTGAATTAATCCCAGCTTAATTTGAATTTTCCATGAATAAAAGGATTTAATTTGACTAAACTATTCATCAAACTCAAGAAATAAACCATTTGCATTTTCCAAGGAATTTTTCTGTATTTTTGCAGATTTTTCTGAATTTATTTGCTATTTATTTGAATTTATTTGCATTTATTTGAAATTCTGGATTTATCTTAAATCAGAAAATGATTTTAATTTCCAAAAGCCTCTCGGGCCGAATATCCGCCGGCCCGTTTCTCCCGGCCCGCCTCGCCAGCCCGCTTCGCGCAAAAGCCAGCCCACGCGCCACCGCCGTCGGATGGACGACACGTGGACGGTTGAGATACGGCCACGTCGGCGCCGCCAGCCAAAACCCTAACCGCCGCTGGAGTCCTCGCGCCGCACGTCGCCGCTCTCGGTTTTCGGGTCGGGCACGCCTCCCGAGGGCTATAAATGCAGCGTTGCGCCCCGCCCGAGGTCCGCCGTCTTGCGCCGCACCCGTCGCCCCCTTCGCCATCGCTCGGAAGCCCGTCGTCTTCGTGTGAGACCTCGCCGTAGCTCCGCCGCCAAAAACAGAAGCTTTTCCCCGTCGCCTCGCCGCTCCGGTGCCTCTCCGCCGCAGCCGCAAGTCTTGTTGAGTTCGCCGCGACGTCCTCTTCTGGATCCGCACCCGCGTGCGTCCGATCCATCGCGTCTTCACCGTGCGCCGCGTCTTCTTCCCCGAGTCCGGTAAGCCTCGCGCCGCCGCCTCACCGTCGTCCACCGCCGAGGGATCGTGGACGTCCGATCGCCAACCGACGCGCCAGATAGTGCCACGTCCCTCACCGTCCGCGCCATATTTCACAACCGTCCGATCTGGCCAGGTCGCCGATGCGCGACACGCGGCAATCCGCGTCAGCGCCACCTCAGCCGCCACCGTCAGCCCTGATGCTTGCGTCAGCCGCCGCGTCATCGCTTGCGTCAGCCGTGCGCCGGGTGCACGGTGAACTTAGCCCGCACCGTGGACCGAGTACACCGAGAGCCGGCTGACGTCAACGATTGCGCAATAAATCCTTTTTCCGTATAAAAATAAATCAAGAAATTCTGATTTTCTGTATTTTCTCTGAATTTAATCTTTCGGAGGACCGTTCTCGCTCATACGAACTCCGATTGAGGCGATTCAAGTTTCTAAATTTTTCTAAAATCAAGATATATCTTCCAGAGCCATTCATTTTCAGTTTTGAGCCTGTTTGAGTCTCTGTTTTGTATTTATTTTGTTTTGTTGCTTCTTTTTTGGTAGACGCTAATTCCGAGGGAGCGAACGAAGACTTCGAAGACCAAGATTCAGCACTAGATCAGCAAGGCAAGTCATAATTCTTTGATCATATTGATCCTATGTTTGCAAAAGTAATTTACTTTATTACAATTGCATGCTATTTTGTGTATCAATGCTTATTTAATGGGAGTAGATGTATACCTAGTTGACATTATGCCACCTTGATTAGTTGTATGCCATGTATCCATTGTTAGACCTAGGTTGGGACATTATTAGTTGGACATAATTATTACACCAACCCTGGGTTATCGTAGTTATGCTTAGACATGCTTATATATACGTTGGGATTCATGTCACATGTTGAATAATGTTAATCTTGACTTAATGAGATATTGAATCGTGGCCGTTAGCCACTGTTGTAAAATTTGTTGTACCATGGCGGGGTTTGCCATTGGTCTTGGTTGAACGAATTGTTTTCCCTCGGGCAAGTGATCGTGCAGTAAAGGGGGTGCTTTCTAGCACATTGGGATGTGGATGTCTTGCCTGAGACAGTTTAAGGACTTAATCTTGTGCGCCATTGAACTGGGTCTAACTGCACTACCACATGTCCGAATGGGACAGCTTAGCTGATTAATTTGCAATGTCTAGCCTTGAGTACGCCAATTGGTGGTGTGGGTTCCGGATGGACGGGTAGATTCGCAAGGCGCAAGAGGGGCCCTAATGGCGAAACCTTAGCGAGC
Source organism: Otatea glauca (assembly GCA_036346275.1). NCBI lineage: Eukaryota > Viridiplantae > Streptophyta > Magnoliopsida > Poales > Poaceae > Otatea > Otatea glauca. The sequence goes on from CM070720.1 coordinate 12,890,418, forward strand.
GTCTGAGAGTTTAGATAGTGCATTGTAAAGGCTTTGTTATGATATCTCTGCGACACACCAAAGGAAGTGTGCTAGTAACGTTTGCACAAAGAGATGTTCATGTCTTTTGGGTAAAGTTGTACAACCTCTGCAGGGTGTAAAACTATTCGAATAGCCGCGTCCGCGGTCATGGACAAGCCCGGGAATTTCACACGGGGTATAGAGTGTTTCATAAAATGTGGAATGTGGAATTGTTGGGATGTGAACGGGGAGTTCACTGTTGTTTTGTTGTCTATCATTAATCTATCAGTCATTTATGTATGTTTTCTTAAATATGGTTTCAATCTATTTATTGTATTTCAATTCAAGTATTGCTTTCTGCAAATGAACTATATAGCCATCCTTGTCAAGCCGTGCATGAATATATTGCATCAATTCCCTACGGCTTGCTGAGTACCTTTGTACTCACGGCTTTATGCCCTTGTTGATCAGTTGCTGAAGGAGATAATGAATATCATGAGGAGGAATTCTATGAAGACTACGTGGATTAAGAAGGCGTTCCCCAGACGATTGCCTGTGGCATGTCGAATGGCTCAAGTTATCTTTTCCACGCAATAGTATTTGTTTCTTAAGCCCTTAAGGCGTAATGGTGTAAACATTGACCATAAGGTCGTTTGCTTTATTCAATAATAAATTGCTTCTTCTTAGTTAATTCGTTGTATGGAATGGTATTTCATCTATGTTTCCACTTGTGTGCACTAGCGTGGTCTGGACTAGTGCAAGATACGCGAGGGTTTGGTTTGCAAATCCGGGTCCCGACACCCCCTCTCCTACCCATACCGGGTTGGTGGGCTCATCGAGTACATCAGTCTGCTGCTTCATTGGGAAACAGCGCACCTGCCTTCTGTGGTCCTGACGGGCGCTGACGCCATAGTGTGTGACTCTGGTATTGCCTCGGGAGGGACCGTATCCTCTGCGCTGTGTGTGACTGGACGACGAGACTGGAATCTTGACTTTGATGACTTCCGTGGCGCCTTGGGAAGGAGCCACCTGCCCCCGTATGGTCATTCCGAGTGGTCATGTCTATAGGGCGCGTGACTGATTTCCGGCAGAGGTCTGACGCGTGGCGGGGATTGCCTCAGCTTTGTCGAAGCCGGTGGGGAGTCCGACCTGTGGTGGTGGTCGGGCGTCCCACTAGGTCGGGGACGAGCTTAGGGCAGCTCAATAGGTCGAGGACGAGTGTCCTTTGTGGCCCCGTGAGGCCTTTGGTCAGAGCCGGTGCTTGGGTTAGCCCATTTATCTTTTCGGGTTGTCGGGGTACCCATGGTATGAGTATTCGTCACTAAGTTTAGCAAATGTGACTTTTGGAAGGAGAAAATGAAATTTCTTGGCCACGTGATGACTACTAAAGGAGTTGTCGTTGATCCAAGCAAAGTGGAAGCAATGTTGCATTGTGAGCATTCGAAGTTTGTTCTCAGATTCATAGTTTTCTAGGGAATGGCAGGATATTACCGTCGATTCATAGAAAATTTTTCAACGATTGCTAGATCGCTTTTGCAGTTGTTCAAAAAGGAGAAGAAGTTGGTATGGACGCCGCAGTGCGAAAAGAGTTTTTCAAGAGTTGGAGAAGCGTTTGATGACAGCACCAATGTTAGTGTGGTCAGATGTTTAGGACAATTTTGATATGTGGTATGGTGTCTTGAGACAAGGACTCGGATGCGTATTGATGCAGAATGGCAAGATGGTTGCATAAGTGTCAAAGCAGTTGAGGCCGCATGAAGAGAATTACCCAATGAATGATTTGGAGTTAACTACCGTAGTATATGCTTTGAAGTTGTGGTGTCATTATCCCATTGGAAATATGTGTGAGATATATGCAGATCATAAGAGTTGGAAATATATATTTCCTAGTCAGATCTCAACAGGAGACAGAAGAGATGGTTGGAGTTGATCAAGGAATATAATGTTGAATCCATTGTCATCTTGGTAAGGTTAGTGTGGTAGCTTATGCCTTGAGTTGAAAGAAAGAAAGTGCGAATATGCTGATATGAAATGATCAACTAGAATTGTGCAGGGAGTTTCAAAAGCTGAAATTGGAAGTTGTTCCACAAGGATTTGTAGCTGCTGTGGAAGTGAAGCCAATACTTGAAGATCAGATCAGAGAAAGTCAGAAAGATGATGAAGGGATCAGCCGAATCAAGTCTAAGAAAGATGAAGGATTAGCTGAGGATTTTACCATGGATGAGCAAGGTATCACGCAGTTTAAAGGTCAAATCTGTGTACCGAACAAGAAGGAGCTTAAGCAGTTGATTTTGGAAGAAGCTCATGATTCCAGGTATTTAATTCATCCAGAAAGTGCATGAATATATTGCATCAATTCCCTACGGCTTGCTGAGTACCTTTGTACTCACGGCTTTATGCCCTTGTTGATCAGTTGCTGAAGGAGATAATGAATATCATGAGGAGGAATTCTATGAAGACTACGTGGATTAAGAAGGCGTTCCCCAGACGATTGCCTGTGGCATGTCGAATGGCTCAAGTTATCTTTTCCGCTGCAATAGTATTTGTTTCTTAAGCCCTTAAGGCGTAATGGTGTAAACATTGACCATAAGGTCGTTTGCTTTATTCAATAATAAATTGCTTCTTCTTAGTTAATTCGTTGTATGGAATGGTATTTCATCTATGTTTCCACTGTGTGCACTAGCGTGGTCCTGGACTAGTGCAGTATACACAGAGGGTTTCGGATTTGCAAATCCGGGTCCCGACACCCCCTCTCCTACCCATACCGGGTTGGTGGGCTCATCGAGTACATCAGTCTGCTGCTTCATTGGGAAACAGCGCACCTGCCTTCTGTGGTCCTGACGGGCGCTGACGCCATAGTGTGTGACTCTGGTATTGCCTCGGGAGGGACCGTATCCTTGCGCTGTGTGTGACTGGACGACGAGACTGGAATCTTGACTTTGATGACTTCCGTGGCGCCTTGGGAAGGAGCCACCTGCCCCCGTATGGTCATTCCGAGTGGTCATGTCTATAGGGCGCGTGGCTGATTTCCGCAGAGGTCCGACGTGGCGGGATTGCCTCGGCTTTGTCGGCCGGTGGGAGTCCGACCTGTGGTGGTGGTCGGGCGTCCCACTAGGTCGGGGACGAGCTTAGGGCAGCTCAATAGGTCGAGGACGAGTGTCCTTTGTGGCCCCGTGAGGCCTTTGGTCAGAGCCGGTGCTTGGGTTAGCCCATTTATCTTTTCGGGTTGTCGGGGTACCCATGGTATGAGTATTCGTCACTAAGTTTAGCAAATGTGACTTTTGGAAGGAGAAAATGAAATTTCTTGGCCACGTGATGACTACTAAAGGAGTTGTCGTTGATCCAAGCAAAGTGGAAGCAATGTTGCATTGTGAGCATTCGAAGTTTGTTCTCAGATTCATAGTTTTCTAGGGAATGGCAGGATATTACCGTCGATTCATAGAAAATTTTTCAACGATTGCTAGATCGCTTTTGCAGTTGTTCAAAAAGGAGAAGAAGTTGGTATGGACGCCGCAGTGCGAAAAGAGTTTTTCAAGAGTTGGAGAAGCGTTTGATGACAGCACCAATGTTAGTGTGGTCAGATGTTTAGGACAATTTTGATATATGGTATGGTGTCTTGAGACAAGGACTCGGATGCGTATTGATGCAGAATGGCAAGATGGTTGCATAAGTGTCAAAGCAGTTGAGGCCGCATGAAGAGAATTACCCAATGAATGATTTGGAGTTAACTACCGTAGTATATGCTTTGAAGTTGTGGTGTCATTATCCCATTGGAAATATGTGTGAGATATATGCAGATCATAAGAGTTGGAAATATATATTTCCTAGTCAGATCTCAACAGGAGACAGAAGAGATGGTTGGAGTTGATCAAGGAATATAATGTTGAATCCATTGTCATCTTGGTAAGGTTAGTGTGGTAGCTTATGCCTTGAGTTGAAAGAAAGAAAGTGCGAATATGCTGATATGAAATGATCAACTAGAATTGTGCAGGGAGTTTCAAAAGCTGAAATTGGAAGTTGTTCCACAAGGATTTGTAGCTGCTGTGGAAGTGAAGCCAATACTTGAAGATCAGATCAGAGAAAGTCAGAAAGATGATGAAGGGATCAGCCGAATCAAGTCTAAGAAAGATGAAGGATTAGCTGAGGATTTTACCATGGATGAGCAAGGTATCACGCAGTTTAAAGGTCAAATCTGTGTACCGAACAAGAAGGAGCTTAAGCAGTTGATTTTGGAAGAAGCTCATGATTCCAGGTATTTAATTCATCCAGAAAGTGCTAAGATGTATCAAGATCTTAAGAAAAAGTTTTGGTAGCCTAAGATAAAATGTGAAGTTGTTGAAAATGTTGCTTTGTATGATGTGTTGTAACATCCTGAAAATGGGTAATAATAAGAAATTAAATAATATATTTGAATAAGTTTTAATTTTTATTTCCCTGGGTTTTTCTGAATTTTTATGAGTTTTCTTGATTTCTTTCGATTATTCCCTAAAGAGAAAATTCCTTTTTCTAATCAACCAACCATTACTTAAGTAATAAGAAAAGATTTGTGAAATAAAAAAACAATAAAAAATCCTTGTAAAATTCGTGGAGCTATCCAGAACACAAAATATAATTTTAAAGTCATGTCAAAATATTAAATGATGAAAAGATAGGTAATTTAATGAATCGAGACTAGCAATAGTAAAAATGTCAGAAATTAAATGTTCATAATTTTGATGTGAAAAATTTATATTATCTTCTCCCTGGATAGAGTCATCTGCAGTAAAAATATCAGGAGATAATCTTTAGGTTTGATATTTATAAAAATCAAAAAAATGAATAGCTAAAAAGTTGGAAACTACAATGTTAGAATTTTACTAAATAAACTGTCACGAATCTGAAGATGAAAATTTTACAGGAAGACAATGTGCCCATAAGAAACCTGTAAAAAAAGTTTCTAAATTTTTGAATAAGATAAATGTACCTAAATAAATGTAAAATAGAATGCATAAATTTGTGCATAGTGCATTGTCAGAATTTTTCTAAATTCTACAGGTGACCAATAGGTCTAAACTTTTTATGGTAGGTTCTAAACTAGCTCAAGTACACTCAGTAAATTCCTCATTAATTTACCGATTAGATTGAAAATGGATTCAGTGAACCCAATTCAGCCTTCTCGCAGATCAAACCGGAGTTCTCGTCCTCTCTCTCTGTCGTGCTGGCCCGATTGACTATGTGGTCCCACCTGTCAGCCGCTGCCACCACCTTCTTCTTCCCCTCTCGCAGCCGAGCTCGTGCGTGACCAGAGCGCTTCACCGGCTGTAGCTTTGCCACCTCTACCACTTTGCGACTCCCGAGGCAACCGCCTCATTACTAGCTTGCCACGCCTTGTCCTCGCCCTGGAAATCCGCAATTTGGCCCATGCTTTCTCCTGTTCTAGCGCCGCAAAACTCAGCCGAGTTCACACCAAGGACGGGCTCATCTACAATGAATCCCTCGGCTATAAATACCGGATTGAGTTCGCCAAAGATCGTGCTTCAAAAGCCCTCTAGTCTCGTCCATCCTACTCCACTAATCACTGCCAATTTCGCGTTTTCCCAAATCAGCCGAAGAACCCTAGCTTTCGGTTTGTGATCGATTGAAGGTGATGCAAGCAACCATTCATCAATTGCTTTTCGTTATAGCATCACCAGCTCACAAGAATGAAAACCCCTCTGTTTTTTCCAGAGATCTTCAACCGGAGCTCCGCCGCCACCGAACCCCCTTCTTCTCCAAAATTGGCGAACGGTGGTGAGCTAATTCGACTCTCCTCTGTGCTCTCTACTGATCAAAATGGAACCTCTAGGACCCGTGGATGCTTTAGGTAGAACCGATTCCATCGGAGATGCCCTCTGTCGCCGGCACAACAGGTTGTCATGGCCTCTGCCGCTCGTCCACGGTGGCGACCCATCTCCGGTCGTCGTCGAGGGCCTTTGAGCTATACCCTAGGTGCGTACTATCATGATGAAGCCGTAGGTGTAACCCATTCCTCCTGGCTGGAGCAAGTTTGCCGGCGGCGAGCCAAAGCCGTGCGCGCCCTGTTTCGTGTCCCTGACAGGTAGACCCAGCTTGTCAGCGACCCGGCGGGATTCAAATAGAATCTGGTGCACCGCGAAAGACGTTTTCGGTTCAGTGAAACCGTATTTCGTTATTTTTCCTGTTTTTCAGAACTAGTTCAAATTCAAACTTCAATATCTTTTGCATTTTAAATCCAGATGAGATGAAACCAATTTCTAAATTCACCTAAAATCAAGAGCTTCCGAAATATGCAAAAATATTTTGAAAGGATATTCTGGAAAAGCATTTTAATACAAAGGTGAATAGTAGATATGAAAATAGACTAAATGTAGAAACTTTGCAAATAAAGTTGAAATTGTATGGAACCAATTTTGTTATGACTCTCATTCTACTAGGAACCCATGCATATAAAAATATTTGGTTAACTAGTTATTTTAGGTCTTTTCTATTGAAATCAAATGTTGTTAGTTTGATTAAATAATAATAAATTAATTAATAAGAAAAGAATTTCAGGAGGGTGCTAAGCATATTTCTTTTTCAGCATGATAGTAGTATGATGTTAGGCTAGCTAAAAACATTGGATAACTCGTGGGTTATGCAAATAAGTTGTCTCCTAGTATAAAAGGGCATAAATAAGCTTATGCAAATATATATATATGTGTGTGTGTGTGTGTGTGTGTGCGTGTGTGTGTATGGGTATGTGTTTATATAAGGCCATGCACGCATCTAATAAATAGCACATGAGGATTTAGTACATAACCTGGTAGGTTATGCATCCATAATAAAATGGCAGCAATAAGTTTGGTGATGAATGAGTAATTCGAAAGTCTATAAATACATTGCTTTGCATCTGAATCCTTTTAACAACATGCTATTTTATGTTATCACCATAAGACAAATCTTTTTACTTCAAATAATTTTAGCAACTAGAATTTGTTAAAAATAAAATGATTATTTCACATGAAGCAAGAAATACTTGATATCTTTTAGTCCAAAAGCAGTAAAGGTAACCACCAATGAAAAGGCAGTATAACCACATAAACATGAATCAAAATCTTACCAATAGATACTCATGGTTCTTCGAATAAGTTTTTATTTGGATTTTCTATCTGTCTTCTTTTTGCCCTTATATTGGTTCGCTATTTATTGTATGTTATTCTTGATGATCGACGAGTAGATTTCGATGAGCCTGAGTTAGTAGACGACGACCTCGCCGACGATCCGGACTTTATTCCCGACTGCGATCAGCAAGACAAGCACCCCCTTGACCATATTGGTCATATTACTTCAAATATTTACTTTCAATGTTTGCAAAGCTATTATGCATGTGCATACTTGTCATAAAAATGCTATGTTGGAATATTGGTAGATATACCTAATATCTCATGGAACTTTCTTGATAAGTATGGATATGTGAACCTTGATAACCATAGAAAATGGGTAGACACTACATAGTGTCAATTTGGGTATACTCGATTAATAACCATGCTTAGCCATGCTCATTTAGCAATGGGATAGATGACCAAATCAAACTGCTTCTTGGGAATTTGAAAATGTTGGAATTACAAACTCAAAATAAAACTATGGTTTAGATGTGGGCAATTATTGGCATTAGCCGGTTGTGCAAGAGCTAGACTTGTACGTAGTGTAGGGGGAGATTATTGCCTGTGTTGGATTAAGGACTGAGCTATGGGTTGTTTTCAAGCCAAGACTTCCGTGCAACCACAAGTGCTGGGATGGGGCAGCCTTAACCTATTAAGTTGCTTAGGTCTGGCTTTGCACATTGGTTGGCGGGAGATAGTATGAGCATTCCTTACTATGTTTGCTTATGAAGGGCTTCCACTCTTCGTTGTGGGTAAATGCATATCGGTATAACGGTGTACGCCTTGGTATGGAAAGAAACCCTTATCGCTGGGATTTACTGCTCGTGTTACCACATTAAAATGTGAAAGATCGAAAAAGGCGACTAGAGGGGGGGTGAATAGGAGCCAAATACAATTTTTCGAATAAATTTCCCCCCTAGAATTCAAACCACCAAAAGTCCAGAAAGAAACTGCATTGGTCGGGTATCTCTAGTCGGATGAACAGTACCCCCGACCTACAGAGGTCGGATGAACAGTACTCCCGACCAAAGACTGGTCGGATGAATGCGATTTCGACCGAAGTGGTCGGATGAACAGTAATCCCGACCTGAAGTGGTCGGATGAACAGTACTCGGGTGAATAGTGTTCGGGTGAACAATATCCCGATCGGACGAACAGTACGCCCGACCTGCGGAGGTCGGATGAACAGTACTCGGGTGAATAGTGTTCGGGTGAACAGTACCCCGACCGGATGAACAGTACGCCCGACCTACGGAGGTCGGATGAACAGTACTCGGGTGAATAGTGCTCAGATGAACAGTACCTCCCGACCGATGAACAGTGCGTCCGACCTACAGAGGTCGGATGAACAGTACTCGGGGTCGGATGAACAGTAGAATCAGCACGATCTTAAAAACAGAAATCGATGTAACTTTTGATCGGCTGATCCAAAAACAGTGAAACTTGGTGTGCACCTCCCTAAGGATGTCAGGAACCTATTTCACCATCAATCGAAGGAATTGATACCAAGGTTCCGTCCCTTTCGCTTTAACAAATGCAACACCAAAAGCAGAGTCACGAACACGGACTTTACCCTAACTTGCTGGTGGGAGTTGATGGTCGTAATATCCTTCGATAACTCTCCACAAATCACAGCAAGTAAGTACACGAAGAAACAACCCTTCAAACAGATAGAAACACTATCCAAAACTAGGCACGTAAATTGGTTTCTTCCAAAATGAATAGAAGAGGTTGTAGATTGCCTAGATGATTGGGATATGATCTATAGAAGATTCATCCAACAATCTTTCATCCTTGGCAATAAGAACCGAAGCCAATCAAGACTAACGAATCGCAAGTCACACGTTTACGCACTTTAAGAACACAGATTTACAACTTGCAACAAGAACGCAAGGATTGCCTAAATGATTAAAGCACGAATCCAGAGAAGAGTTCATCAATCATGAATTTCAAAAGGACTCAAAAGCATGTAGAAGGAGATGAGGCAAATCCAAATTACGTAAAGTAAATTGCAAGTAAGTAAATGCGAATTTAGATAATGAATTTAAGTGCGTAATGTAAATACGTAAGAGAAATGAAACAGAATATAAGTGAAGAACATTTCATTTCGGAAGGAGGTTTACAAAGCCTCACAACAAAGTGGGCAAAACTCAAACGAGCAGCAAAAACCTCAGAACCTTCAAAACCTTCACCGAGGGGAGGCTGCCCCTACCCCTCTATTTATAGTGACTTGGGATCAATTCCCACCTTTGGATGTTCTGCTTCAATCCTAAGCCAACATCCAAGAGTCAGGATTTGATCCTTACACTCGTCACTCTCAACAACTCTCAACTACTCACGTAGACTTTCCTCACCTGCTCACCCCCAAGGAGACACCCCTCTCCCTGTCTATTCATAGCAGGCTTGGAACACCTACCACCCTTGGATGAGCCTCTAAACCCTAGAGCACTCCATCAAGGGCTGAGATTTTACCCACTCACAAAGCTATGCATGGGCTCACCCGAAACCCAACAACCCAACGGGTTTTGCACGCTTTCAACTCACACTAACTTGACCCGCTACTCTATCTTCCTCGACCGCGATCCAACGGTCCTCCTAGATCGAGCAACTCCAAGTTAGCATCTCATCCATTCCTTTGTCTTCTCGGCTTGCGGCTACTCCACGGCCTCGGTCATCTTTGGCGACACCTTGATCATCCGGACCTCGGCTCTCGGCCTAGTCACGATCCCTTCGCCTCACCATGACCTAGCTCCAAAGTCCCGCAACCATCATAGACAAGGAAACCACATCACATAGCAATGTCCAACAACACATATCCATCTCAACAGAAGATATACACTATGTCGACCGGATAACCCCGACCACACGTGGTCCGACCACGGTTTCCATCCCGACCACCCATGGTCCGACCATCGGTCTCCATCCCGACCACTCGAGGTCCGACCACTGGTCTCCATCCCGACCACTCGAGGTCCGACCATCGGTCTCCGTCCCGACCACTCGGGTCCGACCACCGGTCTTCGTCCCGACCACTCGAGTCCGACCATCGGTCTTCGTCCGACCACTCGGGTCCGACCATCGGTCTTCGTCCCGACCACTCGGGTCCGACCATCGGTCTTCGTCCCGACCACTCGGGTCCGACCATCGGTCTTCGTCCCGACCACTGGGGTCGGATGGCCGGGTCTTCCAACTAGCCAAAGCCTGCACCACTGGGTGGACGACCGTCTCCCTCTCGACCAAAAAGCCTCCGACCACTCGGGGTCGGACAACTCGTCTCCGACCAGCCAAACACCTGACCACTCGGATCAAACTCAAATTCAAGCACAACATGCTAAACCACAGTCAATTACTCATCACCATCAGGGATAGACCTCCACATGGTCTTTCAAAATGATAGGGAATTACTGTCATGTTTTCTTCTCCACAACAAGGATTCAACATCATCGGGCTGGTGCAAAGTTAGGTTTAAAGAATGTAACAGTTATGTCATGATCACCATGCCGACACCCGAAAGGAAGAGTGTCAACTGGCCTGGCAAAAATGGCAGATCATTTCTTGGGGGTAAAGCTGTACACCTCTGCAGAGTGTAAATCTAATTAATTAGCCGCGCCTACGGTTAAAGGCACTTGGTAAAGTCATTACATGGTTAGAGTTTTAATATTTCAGAATGATTTAATGGGGAAATGGTGTTTTGGAATATATTTCATGTTAAGGGATGACATGGGAATGGATTGAATCAGTCGGGTAGACTGTGTTATGATGATTAATTTATGCTGTCAGTACATGTTATTACAACAGATGCTCTTTTATAAATTTCGGTTGCAATGTAGTATATAATTATGCGTCAATTTGCAAATGCAAAAATAACTGTAGAAACCATTCCATTGCTATGACCTGCATTTATTTATATTTGCATTTGCGATACACTATCACACTTGCTGAGTACACCATATACTCAATCTTGCTATCAATGTTGTTTTTAGGTGATGATATCGAATACTCCGATGATCATTACGACCATACAGGATTCAGGGGTTATGATGATGATCTTTTCTAGGGATTTACCTTGTCTGTTGTGTGAGGGTGAATGGGCATACTACAAGAGAAATAAAGTTTCCACTGCTACTTTCAAGTTTTTGGGTTGTAATACTATTATGTAATCTCCGACGCTTAACATGTGTAATATTATTGTGTATGGATGTGATCTCAATTTGTAATCTGTGTGTACTAGCCACTTATCATGGGACTAGTACAGTATGCATTGTTGGTATTAAATATAAAAAATGGGGGCCTTACAAGTTGGTATCAGAGCCATGCAGACTGTAGGAAAACCTTAGTTAGCATGGCCGCTAGTCAAAAGAAAATTTAATAAGTTTAAGAACTAGAGCTTAATTTATAAATATATCTTTACTAATACTTCTCTTTATTACCTTAACTATCTGTTAATCCTTCTTATCTACTCTAAATGGAAAAATTATAATCTTCTCTTTGTTTAAAACAAATGGATATTATCCTATGCTATGAGTCGAATGCTCGTGAGGAGACAGGAATTAAGGGAGCGCTAGCCAAAATGTTTGATGTGGCACAATATACTGAGAATCCTCGATATATGGTATACTACGTGGCTCTCAGTTCCTCCTCAGTCGAGTATGCAGCCTGACTACATATTCTTGCCCGCGCATCGTATGATGAAGGGGAGCGTAATTTCGAAGGCTATGGCTCAACTATGGATGTTGCTATGAGCGATGCTGCTTACACCGCTGTTGTATTCGCCTGCACCACGCTCTCCCAGAACTGCATTCTGCATATCGCTTGTATCCCTCTCGATCGCCACTTGGATACACTTCCTACCCAGATCCTTCAGGCATTCACCTAGATAGAATTCACACCTTGGTGGAGTTTAGTAATGCTGCTGATGAGCATCATCGCCGCATAGCCCTGGAGGCAGTTGTTTGTCGCCGTCGTGTGGGCTACCTGGAAGGAGTGATCGCTCCATTTGTAAACATGGGGTTTATCTCTCGCTCAGTTCTAGGTAAGCTGCACCACCGCACCCAAGTTCCACCGCACTCGCTGTCCTCGCCATCGTTTCACCACCGCCTCACAGCACCCACCAGCCTTCGTCGCACCGCCCGCATGTCAGTGGGAGGTAGCCTGCCTTGCCAAACGTAATGCAGAGTCCGGACCTTCTACTTCCCGTCATCCCAAGACGACTCAGGTGTCCCGAGATGCTTGCTTGGCTTCAGCAGGAAGCTCTTCGGAGAAATCTCCACCGCTGAATGTTGACGACCTCAATACGGGTTTTGCTGGTTGGCTTGAAACCAATGATTAGGATAGCTTAAGACCTCGTAGGAATAAGAGGTGACCCTATATAATATAGGTAGCAAGGCAGACTTTTGGTATTTTATGGTAGTATGTTATGTAATATACTTACCAAGGAAGTCCTTAGTATTGTACTGTTAAGAATGTAAAATATTATCTATATGAATGAAAACGTTTGGGTGTCAAGAAATTTTTGTATTCCTTGGATTGCATTCGTAAATATTTAATATAAAAGTTAGATTTTTTGCGACATTGCAAACTTTCTCACAAAAGATGGCATGGTGAGAAAAAAAATAATTATTGTAATCCTTTTCTTCCAATTTGAAGTATTATATTTTTATGTTGTTACTAATTATTTCTCTTTTCAATAATTTTAGATGGCTAAAAATATAAACTGGTCTGATATTGCAAGAGAGTTGGCTAAAAATTTAGGTCATAAAAAGCATGCACCTATTTTTGGTATCAAGCAAACACAAATTGGATATAAGTTTCTAGTTATGCCACCACAACTCTTGAAGGCCAAAAATTGCATCATAATGTGAAACACCACAATGAATCTAAGCATGAAGCAATTCAACAGTCAGGCCGTAAGCTTATGCGCTGGATATGCAAAGCACACCATATTGATATAAAGGTGTATGTCCGATCATATGAGGCTAATATGGGATCCCAAAATCCAGCAAGAGAACCAAGGCGTCGAGTTGGTAATCGACACGATTATTTGCGCCAATTCCAACCAGTTGGAGTGCAGAACCATCCACCTTTATCTTCCAGTTCAGAAAGTAGCTGTGACGTAAATTCACCACCGCCTTATCCAGTAGTTCGAGGTGTAGGGATTATACCTAGCGATTCTGATTAAGGGAGTAATAGAGTCTTATGTTATAGGTTTGAGGTAGTAGTTAAGTCAGTCAGTTTGTAATACATATATCAATATATATGTGATCTTTTGGTATGGTATGACTTCTTGTTCGAGAGTTCTCTTTGTGTTATCTTATGGATATCTCTCGCTAATATAACTTCAAAGTGAAAGTTTTCGATGAGATGATCCTTGGAGCAGCATGAGTATATACCTGTTGCTTATTAAAAATAACTACTATATATTTTATATTTATCAGTGCTAATAAAATAATTCTCCCTACTTTGCAGGATGCCAGTAATGCGATCCCTTAGTCATCTTTTGGAAAGTGAGACTACACCTGAGACCCAATCTCAAAGGAATGTAATCCCGACACCAGCTCAACCAAATCCAATGCATCCTTTAGCAAGAACCTCATCGTCCCAACCCGCTAATCGCGTCAATCCTCCTCCTCCACAAAATCAACCAAATCCAATTCCAGAAGATCAATTACCTAAACCCCTGACCATGGCTCAAGTACTCGCCATGATTGAGCAAAACCGTCAAACTCAGACTATTCTTCTCCAGCAAATGGTTCAAAATACTGCTAATATTGGCACAACCATTGCTAGAGGTGGCAATGGAAACACTCCCCATTACTCCAAGCTAAATGAGTTTCTTAAAACTCAACCACCCATCTTTTCTTCCACAACTGATCCATTGGAAGCTAACGACTAGCTTCGTTCGGTCGAGAGTAAATTGGCCATCGCACAATGCAATGACCAAGAGAAAGTACTGATAAGACCACGACGGCCCAGCAATCCATGCTTCTATCTCAAGCCAAGACAATGGCCCAACAACTTCTGATGCTCCAATCCCAGCCCAAGATCAAGCTCAATTCGTTCACGAGTCTAGTTCGACCCCTAGGATAGCACGACAATAAAACAACCATATCTAAGTCATACGAAGTCCAATTGAGGCGTTCTTGAACTCTACGGAGAAGCCCACGACGAGAGCTTTCCAACGGAAGTGGTTTCTGGTCCAAACTCCCAATGGATCAACAGGAATCATCAAATCAATATGATGAACAGAATCTGCCATGTACTGCGCCACCTCCACTTGGGCCCAAAGGCCTTGTACGACCTAGGGTTTCACGGCCACCCCCTTGGACACCTCCCTTGCCCTCTTCCTCATATATATTCAGTAGCCGTCACTAGAATAGAAGGGTTTTGCTTAGATTACAACTAGACACTTTGTCAGTTTTTCGCCGTTCATCGGTTTGTGGAACCCCAACTCGTGTGCTTAATATTATTCGCAATTTCAGATTGCATCTTCTACGTTCTTGCTTGTGTTCTCGATTCGCATGCAGGGATAAGCCTTCTTGGCAAGGTCAACCGTATTTGTGCGTGGTTGATAACCAACGGAGCCGTGGTGTAGCGATTGCAGGGTTCGAATCAGTTCTGATTGGGAGCCAGATCATCAACGTCGAGTTCTCCACCAATCGACTTACTATTACCTATCGGAAGATCGGGCCACCGTTCCCATCAAGTGGTATCAGAGCTTCGGTTGCCCGATAGGTAATTCTTGTATCCTCACTTTTGTTGTGCCATCGTCCTATAGTCCAGAAAAAAAATTGACCTACAAAAAGTTCTTCATCGGTTCCGCTGTCCTACAACCCCTTGTGCCTTTGCAATTTTTGTTATTTCGTTTCGCTTGTTGAGTTTATGTCCATCGTCGTTGTCGTGTTGCTGGTTGGAGGTTGTGATCCTAGTTTCTAGTGGTCCTTTTCCGTTGCCCTAGTTCTTGTTTTGCACCATTAGTCATCCCACCACCGCCAATCCTAAAACAGAACTGTTTGCCATTGCCGCCGCTCTTATATTTTCTGCTCCGCAAGCCCTAGATAGGTTGCGAGCCGCCTTGTACCAATCGCCCTGCACTGTTGACCACCCTTGTTCACCTGCGATCTTACTGCTATTTTAGCCCTAACCGGAAGAAAGAAGTGAAGTCGCAGGCAATTGTGCAGTGTTCAGTAAAACTGCCATAACTTTTGCATACGAACTCCGATGGGAGCGTACTTTCTTTTGTTTCGAAGAGGACAACGACGCGCATCTAAAAAGTTGATAGGTCAATGACATAGCCATGATCCTCAAAATCATCACCTAAGACTGCGTTCCGAGCCCTGGAATGTTCCTGTGCTATTTTTGCCAATTTTTTGGTCATCTGTTTAACGTCTTCTCTTGTTCCAAAACGTGAGATTTTTTGTTTTCCCTTTGAGTTAACAGAAAGATAAGCGAAATGCAAGTGCAAAAAAAAAGTGCCGCACTAAAAAAAAATCAGAAAAAAAAGAAGCAAAAAGAGGAAAGAGAAGCTGATAATCAGAATTGCTTGCATCTTTTGAGTCCTATGTGCTTTGATATATCCCTTGCTAGGTTGAACTTGTTCTAGGAACACGTTTAGACCAGCAACTGTGACAAGTACGTTGGACATTTATTCAGCTTGCTAATCTGATTTTGATATTGCTTATTCCTTGCTACTAAATATTACCTTCCGAGCTACACATACTTCTTATCAGTTAAGGTTCTCCTTTGCAATCGCCTCACTCATGCTCCATTCACGGTATCACGAACCAGCCACCGGTTGTACCACCTGCTGCTTTGGTAAGAACATTTGTAAGGGTGTGGTAAGACGCGTGAGAGTTTGTAATCCCACTGTCCAGTACCTAGTTGTTGATAGGGATAATACTTTGTGCTATCTTCTGTTCTCTACTAACAATTGAAGTGAACAGGAGGATCAGGATAGTAACCAATGTGTTCTTCATAACGAGCTCCGAGAGATGCTGTGAGAGATGAACGAGACTATGAACAAGCAAATTCAAAACATGGAGAATGCACTTGACAGAAAAGAGCATAAGCACCAACCAAACTTTAATTCATCTCCTTCTGCTGGTAATGGTAAGAATTTTCCAGTTCTTCCTTCTTATAATGGATTTGGTGTTGATGCTTATATTGATTGGGAAAAAGAGGTAGATAAAATTCTTTCGCAACGTAACGTCTGTAATAAACGAAAAATTAAAGTTGCCGCTAGTGCTTTAACTCTCTGTGCAACAACTTGGTGGAACGATTTTTGTACTTATAAGCCTGTACCACAAACATGGAAACATATGAAACGACTTATGAGAGATGAATTTGTTCCTGCTTATCATTCTAAAAAGTTACTTTATGAATTGCAATGTCTACAACAATGTGATAAAACTGTCAAGTCATATTACGAGGAATTAAAAACTTTGTTATTGCGTTGTGGTTTAGATGAATCTGGAGAAGCTAAGGAAATAAAATTCTTAAATGGACTAGATATGAAAATTCAGGGTATTCTTGTTGATAAGGAATATAGTTCTCTCTCTAGTTTATTTAATCTTGCTTGTGAGATTGAAAATCAAATTGAACATGAAAGACATCTTGTTGAAATTAATGTCTATAATTGCCAAAGTGAAGAATTTTCTTTGGAAGAACAGCATCTTGTCGAGTTTCCACTTGCTACTAACTTTTCGCAGAACATTGAGAACAAGAACGAGAAGGAAAACACGCAAGAGAAGAAGGGACAGGAGATAATTGCTATCCCATCCATGCCTCCACTAGTGAATGAACATGTCAGTTTTATTTCCAATCTAAACACGTGTGCTGAAAATAATCAAGTTATTCACCTTGCTAATGAAAAGGATGAGATTAAACCGTTGTCTTCCTTGAATACTTTGGGTTACATTGAATTTGATGTCCTATGTGATCTCAATTGTTTAGAGTAGTGATTTTCTATACCTGCTAATTTGTCATGGTCATCCATTGTTAGTTTTCATGCTATTTGCAAATATAATGATAAACAAAAGTACATGGTGCATCGAGTTTATATTTGTACCATTTTGAAATCTTCTTTTAATGTGCCATTCTATCAACAACCAACGAATATGTTGCTTTCTTTGCCGCCTCTTGTTACTATCCTTTTGCAGACCAATGAGCTTGAGTCGAGGATGACTCGAAATCAAGAAGGGGAGGATGATGAGACCATACCGGCCCAGCAAGCCATGCTTCTATCTCAAGCCAAGACAACGGCCCAACAACTTCTGATGCTCCAATCCCAGCCCAAGATCAAGCCCAATTCGTTCACGAGTCCAGTTCGGCCCCCAGGACAGCACGTCAATAAAACAACCATATCTTTGTCATACGAAGACCAATTGAGGCGTTCTTGGACTCTAAGGAGAAGCCCACGACGAGAGCTTTCCAACGGAAGTGGTTTCTGGTCCAAACTCCCTCTGGATCAACGGAAATTGTCAAATCATTATGACGAACAGAATCTACCAGGTGCTGCGCCACCTCCACTTGGGCCCAAAGGCCTTGTACGACCTAGGGTTTCACGGCCACCCCCTTGGCCACCTCCCTTGCCTTCTTCCTCAAATATATTCAGTAGCCGTCGCTAGAATAGATGGGTTTTGCTTAAATTACAACTAGAGACTTTGTCAGTTTTTCGCCGTTCATCGGTTTGTGGAACCCCAACTCATGTGCTTAATATTATTCGCAATTTCATGTTGCATCTTCTACGTTCTTGCTTGTGTTCTCGATTCGCATGTAGAGATTAGCCTTCTTGGCGAGGTCAACCATGTTTGTGCGTGGTTGATAACTAAAGGAGCCGTGGTGTAGCGATTGCTGGGTTCGAATCTTTTCTGATTGGAAGCCGGATCGTCAACGTCGAGTTCTCCACCAATCGACTTACCAGTACCTGTCGGAAGATCGGGCCACCGTTCCCATCAAGTACTCTATTCATCCTACCAGCTGCAAGGAACTGTAGCAGCTTGGTGGGAGAATTATCAAGCTATAATGCCTCCAAACCAAGTTACCCTTGGGAAGCTTTTAAGGAGGCTTTTCGAAAAACTCACATTCCATCTAGTCTGATGGAGTTTAAGAAAATGGAATTCCTGGATATTTGCCAAGGCAACATGACAGTGGTAGA
Source organism: Otatea glauca (assembly GCA_036346275.1). Classification (NCBI taxonomy): domain Eukaryota; kingdom Viridiplantae; phylum Streptophyta; class Magnoliopsida; order Poales; family Poaceae; genus Otatea; species Otatea glauca. The sequence continues at coordinate 12,908,709 of CM070720.1, forward strand.
GTATCTCCATCGCTTCAATTTTTTGGCTCGATATGCTCCCTCTGAAGTCACCACAGAAGAGAAAAGGGTTCAGCGTTTCAGGGAACATTTGAACGATGAAATTAAATGGACCCTTGTGGCCCATGATATCCATGATTTTCAAACTTTGGTGGACAAGGCCCTTCGAGTTGAGCAAGGCACTCGAACAATTTCTTAATCGCGAAAGCAAAAATGGATGGCCAGGAAGAATATGAGTGTTAATCCTTCTAAGCCACGATTTGGGCAATCATTCAATCCCAAATCTTCTGCTCCACCATTTCAGCAAAGACGTTAAGGTCAACCACCTCGACCTCAAGCTTCTCGCCAACAGCCTCCTTGTGAGACCCCGTTCTGATGAACAGGAACTCCATGTGATTACTGTGCTATTCCCTGGATCAGTAGCTAGCACTCACATGTTTACAACATTTGTATCAAACTCATACAAGCGAACTCACAGAAGAACTTTCATTACTGAAATAATTATACAAAGTTCAGTACAATTTTAAACCATCTTAACAGCGGAAATTAAAAACGGAAAACCAAAAGGAACTGAAACTCCAAAATGCCTTGCGGTTGCCCACTAAACCCTCAGGCACTGACTAGGCTACCTAGAAGAGGCTATCGTCGAAACCCCCGAGACCTGCCTGAAAGAACGCGTCGTCCGGCAGATCACAATCTTCTTCCTCTGAGACAGCAGATGCAAGATTGAGTACATTGGTACTCAGCAAGACTTATATTGGTTCACAGATGCAAATAAATAATTATGCAGGTTGAACAAATGACAGGCTATGGTTATTTTGCGGTTGCATAAAAACATTAAATAAGTAAGCATAATAGATTGCAACATCGCATTTTTAATAAAAGCAATTGAAGGACAGAATTGTAAGCAAAAATATACTAGATTCTCAACTCAGTCTACCCGACTGCATATAACCCCGGTGTTGATCCTTTGACACAAAAGAAGGTTGCAAAACAGTTACCAAAGTTTCAACCCATTTTGAAAACACCAAAACTCTAGCATTGGGAGGATTTTCCCCAAGTGCCCATTACCGCGGGCGCGGCTAATCGATCAGATTTTTCACTCTGCAGAGGTGTACACTTTACCCACAAGGAATGATCAACCTCTTTCGCAAAGCGCTTAACACACTTCCTTCTGTGTCGGCAAGGAGATCATACAAAGCATTACATTATTTAGACATGACTTTACACCAGCCCGGGACGTTAACCCTCGCCCTGAAGACAGAGACACACACCCAAGCCGTGGATCCACATTTATCACACACACACCACGTTTCTGTCCAGGGCAAGGCGTACACCGTTGCATCGGTATGTAAAAACCCCTACAGACAGACCTGACCGGACTGCCTGTGCAAATCTCCCGCCTTCCATAGATGCAAAGCCAAGTCTAAACAACTTATTAAGCTAAGACCCGCCCATACAAGCCCTTGTGGTTGCACGGAAACATGGTTCTACAACATCCCATTTGCTCGGTCCTTAAACCGACACGGCGATACTCCACCCTAGCTACGTGCATATCTCTTTGCACAACCGGCTAGCGCCAAATAATCACCCGCGTCAAAACATAGTTTTGTTTGAAGGTTTTTAGCAAACTACCATCAACCAATTTCCAAGACATTATATGACGGTTGAAAAGATTGAAAACCAACAAGCGACTAAAGCAGGAATATTATTATGCTAGCGGTTATACCCAAACGACATTACATATGTCTAGCTCAATCTAAGGTTTACAAGGTCCACAAGTCCATACAGATTGAGGCAAACCATAATTTACAGGATTAACTACAGTTCTAACCCAAATTAGCACTTTTAGGGGGAATTATCCGGATGCACTGTACATAAGCAAAAACAACATATAGTAGGTGAATTATCAGGCTCAACGTGATCAAGGAGTTGCTTGCCTTGCAAATCACTGTCAGGAATAAGATCTGGATCTGCAGAACCGCCTTCTTCTTCTTCAATGAAATCGGTCTCTACTGCTAAGCGAACAAGAAGAAAAAGAGAATATCAGCAACTTCAAATGGCAAAAAGAAAACAGACAGATAAACAGGTAAACACAAATTCGAATCAAACAGGCGACTGCTATTCCAGAAATATTCGAACTTAAACATCGAATTATAGATGCTAAAATTATTTGAAAAGAAAAGATTGATCATTAGCCACTTAGGAGGATGCAACACACAAAGAACAGAGCCCTCTCTGTTTTTCTCAACAAAATCAAGAAAAAAGCACTTGAGAGACCATATCAACTAGGGTTATAAACCTAACAAGATTGATGTACATTAACTACAGAAATTAGAGTTTAAGTCTTGGATTAGCTAAAGCATAACTTAATTATCAAATCTAACTACTTCTTTTATCTTTTAGGGTTTAGATGAAGCTTGAAAACTATTGTTGAAAAGGCTTGGTTAAACTCTAGACTTGGCTACAAAACTGGCTAAGGACAGGACTAAACAACAGCACTTAAGGTTATTTCTCTTATGAAAACTAAGTGAACTAAAGCTCTAAAACAGAATATTTTTCTGGAATCTAGTAGAACAAACTTTGGTTATCAATTCTACACTATTCTTCCAAAATTTCTTACTTGGATGAGTTATTTCACACATGGTTGAAAAAGCTTGATTGTTTCAATTTTTCAACAAAACATAAAAACTAGCCTCATTCCCTTAACTTGCTTTGTATACCAACCTTAGCAAAACATCATTCTTTTTCCAGAATCTACTAGAATATACTTTGTGAAATGCTTCTATACCATTTTTACATTTCTTCTCATTCATATAATCCATTTTATCATATGTTGAAAAGGGCTATATGAACATAAAAACTAACTTATAACCTTTCCATCTTTTGCTTTCACTTATTACTAAACTATTTAACATCTTTTATCCATTTTCATCCTGACATCAGGGAAAGATCCTAAAAGCATTTTAAAAGTGAATTTGAGTTATTTTGAACTTGTTCATAACAAATTACATCTATTTTGGTTATAACTAGTATTGTTTTTCTTAATTGAACAACTATCATAAATACTTTTCTTTAAGTATTTTCACAAGAGCAACTCCCCATGATTATAGCTAACCAGGATGAACTTTTAAACATTCAAACTTTAGTCTTTTCTTTCATTTACTCGTTTTCCTTTTTCATGTTTAATATTCATTTTTGAGTAAATATGATATATATATAAAAAAAAGTATTAAGGAAACATTTGGTTTATTTGGAATACTCATAGCTCAGGGATTCTACAAAAACTTACTTTTCCTTAATTGGATCATCCCAAAAATATTTTATTCTTCACACCTTAAATACACTTAGGCTTCTATTTCATTTTTCCTAAAATCACACTTTACTCATCTTCAGAAATTTTTGCATATTCTGAAACTACAGCCTTTTATACGAATTTATAAATTTGTTTCACTAAATTTGGCCAGATGATTCAAAAGTTATGAGCATTTGAATTTGATCGGTTTCAAAATCATTCAAAAATCGAAAATACGCTTTCAATCGGAGAAAACGGCTTTCTGCGCGCGCGCTAAAACTGAGTTCAAATGCTCTGACCCGCTGACGTGTGGGACCCGCCAGTCAGCGACTCAGATCAGGGCACCGCGGTTCTTTGCTCGCCGCCGGCGAACTAGCTCCGCCGCGGCCGAATGGGCACCGGTTCTAGCTTCACCGTGCCAAGACGAGTCTAGGGGTGGTGCTACTTCACCGGGAGGTGGCCGGGAAGATGGTCGCCACCGCGAGGGTGCGGCGGCGCCATGACCACGACGGCGAAAGCTCGGCTAGGGGCAAAATTTCCGGCGACCTAGGGTTCGTACAGCTACAGTGGATCAAGGAGATGCGAGTTCACCTGATGGCTGGGTCGGAGAAAGTCTGGTACGGCCTGCCACCGTGCGCCGGCCGGGAGGAAGAAGAACGGCGGCTCAACGGCGCTGCAGCCAAAATGAATCCAAAATGGCGAGTGATCAGCAATCCTGGGATGATGAGGGAGCTCGGAAGCAATCAATTTGGAGGATTGAGTGAGGACTCACCCGATTCAACGTTTCCCCCCCCTTCTCGAGTTCCTCCGGCTCAACGGGGAAGACGACGCCCCTTGAGGCTCTCGGCTCGGCAAAATGGAAAGGTGAGGTGCGTGAGGGCACTGCGACGCGAGCACAAGGCTTAAAGCCGTATGGAATCGATCGAGTTCGCGGTTTTGGCTCGAGTTGGAACGAACGACTTCGGTCGGTTCTTCTGTGCCAGGCGCAACCCATGCGCAAACTCGTCTCCGAGACGGCTCGAGCGGGATCAAGTGGGCACAGGCGAGGGGGAGAAGCTCTACTCGCGACGTGGAAGCCATCGAGCTCGGCCGGACGAGGCAGGTGAAGCCGACGCCGAAGGACGAGCGGGGGCGCGACATCGCCTCGGCCAGGAGAAGAAAGGGAAGAGCAAAACGCATGTGAGACTGGCGTGTGGGACCGGGGCCCACTGGCAGCGAGACAGCCTCGCCTCAGCTGACCGGCTCGTCAGCGGGTCAACAGGGCTGGGCCCACTGTCCGCTGAAATAGTCGATTTTAATGTGATTTGACAGAACGAGAATTCTCTAGGTTTCTCATTTGTTTAAGCTTTAAACTAATCCCAAATTTTCTCAAAATTTTTGACTAAGTCCCACTGAGAGTCACACGTCTACTACAAAATTTTGAGACAAAAACTCCTTCTAGGTGATTTGTTAAAATTCTGACACTGTACCCAGGTTCTGAATTTCGATTTCGGTTTTTGATTTAATTATAGGTTCATTTCTTACAATTTATTTTTGAGACTTTTTGGACAGGTTCCAATCCATATAGTTGGATTACTTTAAAATTTTCAATTCAAAAAGATGAGCCGTTATTTTATACAAATTCTGACAATCATTTTCCTTACATTCTGGACCCACTGTTTTTGAATTTTTAAGAGGCTTATTTCAATTCATTTAATTACAAAAATTTTACCAGTGATGAATCATATCGCCAGGGATTTACATAAATTTTCTTGGCTTTTCTTGATATTGATTATTTTTCTTTCTACTTTTTGATTCACTGTTTTTAACCAAAAAGTAGATCCATAATTCATTTAGCTTGACCCCAGGTTTATAAAAATTTTACTTACTGATCAAACATTTAGATCAGCTCAAATGGAATTCATGATAAAATTTTCTAAATTTTATTTTCATCTTTTTACCTTTTCCTTGTTTTTCCCCTTTTCATTTAATCTTTTCGTATAGCACAAAAGTCTAAGAAATCCTAATTGGATCGAATAACACTTAGAACTTCAAAATCCCTTAAATTAAAACTTAAACTGTTTATTTTTCACTGTTCCAATTTCCAGGTCGTTACACTCTTGCTCGCCGCGCCAGTAATATTGGCAAGCGGTCTTCGGGTGGTCAAAACCCGGCAGCCAATGTAACCTGTTTCCACTACAATGAGCAGGGGCATTATGCTAATAAATGTCCAAAGAAAAATTCAACTCGTTCGCAATCCAAGGGAGCTCAACAACGACCCCCAGGTCACCCACAAGGATCTGGAGGACCACAACCGTCAGGATAGCCCCTAATAATTTTCAAGGACCTACTCGCGATCGCTTGCATCATGTGACCGCTGAAGATACAAGGGAGGCACCTGACGTGGTGATAGGTATGTTGCTAATCCACTCTATTCCAACTTTGGTGTTATTTGATTCTGTAGCTTCGCATTCTTTCATTTCCAAGAAATTTGTGGATCAAAATGAAATTCCTATTGATCTTTTGCCTTCTATCATGATAATATCTTCCCCTGGAGCCAAAATTAAAACTTCTAGTCTTTGCCCTAGAGTCAGCATTGAAATAAATGGAGTATTATTTTATGCTGATCTCATCATTATCGAAACTCAAGGCTTAGATATAATTCTTGGTATGGATTGGTTATCCAAGCATAAAGGCTGTATAGATTGTGCTAATCGATCCATATCCTTGCTAAGCCCAGAAGAAATTATGGTAGAGTTCTCGTCCAACCAAGATAAATCACCTTCCCAATCATTCCTTTGTTCTACCTCAATGAAAGAACTCTCTCAAGTACCTGTAGTTTGTGATTATCCTAATGTTTTTCCAAATGAGCTACCAGGTTTACCTCCAGATAGAGACATGGAATTTGTTATCAATCTTATCCCCGGTACCGCTCCAATTTCTAAACGTCCTTATCGAATGGCCCCAACTGAATTGGTTGAACTTAAGAAGCAAATTAAAGAACAATTGGACAAAGGGTTCATTTGCCCCAGTTCATCTCCTTGGGGAAGTCCAGTTCTGTTTGTTAACAAAAAGGATGGTAGTCTACGCATGTGCATAGATTATCGTGCTTTAAATAACATCACCATCAAAAATAAATATCCTCTTCCTCGCATTGATGATCTATTTGATCAATTGAGTGGTGCTCGAGTCTTTAAAAGATTGACTTAAGACATGGGTACTACCAACTAAAAATCAGACCCTGTGATATTCCAAAAACTGCATTTACCACTCGATATGGACTCTTTGAGTATGTCGTGATGTCCTTCGGACTAACCAATGCTCCCGCAAGTTTTATGTGCCTTATGAATAAGGTCTTTATGGAGTATTTGGACAAGTTCGTTGTGGTATTCATTGATGATATTCTCATCTATTCCAAATCTGAAGAAGAACATGCGCAACATTTGCACATGGTTCTTGAAAATCTTTGAGTCCACCGACTCTATGCCAAATTTGAAAAATGTGATTTTTGGCTAAAGGAAATTGCATTTCTTGGTCATATTCTTTCAGAAAGAGGTATTTCTGTTGACCCCAGTAAAATTCAAGCTGTTCAAGCCTGGGAACAACCCAACTCTGTTCCTCAGATTTGAAGTTTTCTCAGTTTAGCGGGATATTATAGCCGCTTTATCGAAAACTTTTCCAAAATCGCTAGACCGATGACTCAGCTATTAAAAAAAGAAAAGAAGTTTGAATGGACACCCGAATGTGAATCAAGTTTTCAAGAATTGAAGAAAAGGCTAACTACAACACCTGTCCTTGCGTTGCCTGATGTCCATAAGAATTTTGACGTCTTCTGTGATGAATCACGACACGGTCTCAGATGCATGTTGATGCAAGAATCCAGAGTTGTAGCATATGCTTCTCGACAGCTCCGTCCCCATGAGCAAAACTATCCTACCCATGACTTGGAATTAGCAGCTGTGGTTCATGCTCTAAAGATTTGGCATTATTACCTCATTGGTAATCGATGCAATGTATTCACTGATCATAAAAGCAAGAAATATTTCTTCACTCAACCGGACTTGAACCTTAGACAAAGAAGATGGTTGGAGCTAATTAAGGACTATGATCTTAGCATTAATTACCACCAGGTAAAGCTAATGTCGTAGCCGACGCCCTTAGTCGGGAACTCCACTGTATCTCCATCTCGGCTTTTCACTGAACAATCTGAATTGCAAAATGAATTTCAAAAGCTTAATTTAGGAATTATTGAAAAAGGATTTCTGGCTGCACTGGAAGTGAAACCAACCTTGAAACTCCAAATTAAAGCTGCCCAACTTGTTGATGAAGCCATCATCAAGATCCGAGAAGAGTTAAGGCAAGGCATTGAATCTGAATTCATGAAGGTTATGATGACCTTATTATGCATAAAAAACAAATTTATATTCCCAATGATTCCGAGCTTAAGAATTTGATCCTAAAAGAAGCTCATGAATCACCTCTCTCAATACATCCCGGGTGTACAAAAATGTATCAAGATCTCCGGCAAGAATATTGGTGGCCCGGCATGAAAAAGGATATCACAGCATATGTTGCAATTTGCGACGTATGTCGTCGAGTTAAAACCGAACATCAACGTCCTGCTGGACTCCTTCAGCCTTTAAAAGTTCCTGAATGGAAATGGGATGATATCAGCATGGATTTCATCACTGGTCTGCCTAGGACCAGAAAAGGACATGACTTTATTTGGGTAATCGTGGATCGATTAACTAAAGTGGCCCACTTTATACCTGTCAAGACCACTCATTCTGGAGATAAGCTTGCCGAACTATATTTGGAAAATATTGTTCGTTTGCCTGGAGTCCCAAAGACCATTGTCTCTGATCGGGGATCCCACTTTACGTCCTGTTTCTGGGAAAGTTTGCATGATCTTCTGGGGACTAAGCTAAATTTCAGTATAGCTTATCATCCTCAAACAAACGGTCAAACAGAAAGGACTAACCAAATCTTGGAAGACATGTTAAGAGCCTGTGTACTATCTTATAGTACTAATTGGGAAAAGAGTTTAGCATTCGCCGAGTTCTCTTATAATAATAGTTTCCAAGCCAGTCTCCAAATGTCGCCTTTTGAGGCACTCTATGGAAGAAAGTGCAGAACACCTCTCTTTTGGTCTGAAGTAGGTGAAAGAAAGTTCTTCGGACCAAATCTCATCCAAGAAGGTCAAAAGCAAGTGGATATGATCAGAAGTCGATTAAAAAAGGCTCAATCTAGTCAAAAGAGTTACACCGACAATCGTCGACGTGAACTCAGCTTCGAAGTCGGTGATCATGTCTATCTAAAAGTCTCACCTCTCCGCGAGTTTGTCGTTTTCACGTCCGGGGGAAGCTGGCTCCTCGATACATTGGCCCATATCAAATCCTTGAGAAAATGGGTGAGATGGCTTACAAATTGGAATTGCCACCCCAATTATCTGAAGTGCATGATGTTTTCCATGTGTCCCAACTTAAAAAGTGCTTGCGTGTTCCTATTGAACTCGCAAATCTGGAAAACATCGATCTTCATCCTGGTCTATCCTATTGAGAGCATCCAATCTGCATTCATGAAGAGGCAGAACGCCATACCAGGAATAAGTCCCACAAAATGCTAAAAGTTTAATGGAGCAACTGTTAGTGTTATGCCCTTGAGGCAATCATTTAGATGATTGTAACATGACTATGTTTATGAATAATAATATGATTATTGGTCCAATGAATGTACATCATTGTATTGATCAACAAGTATGTGACTTGCTTATGAAGCTCTTTACTTAATGATGTAATTCGATAAATATCTCTGATCGGATATCATCGTATAGGACAACGATGAATAGATCAGCACATGTAGTGATCGATGATCATGCTTCATAGATCATGGGATATGGAGATATCATCTATACATTGTGGACGCATGTTGAAGAACATGGGTTAGATAGACCCGCAATGGGACATCTGCGAGAATGTTTCATTCTTATGTGTCATCGATGTATCTCATACCTAGTAGATGTATGATCCTTAGACCCGAGATTGTCATATTCCCTACATGTGTAATAGTTTTCCTTGGGGCTATCAAACACTACTTCCTAACCGGATAGTTATAAAGGTAGCTTTCATGTTTACTATGAAGCGTGCGAGGGAGAAATGTGATCAAGATGGAATTTGCCACTCCAATGAAACGGAGATATATGACAAGGCCACTCGTGTGATATGATTAAGGAAGTGCATGGCCATGCCGTGATTGAGAGTCAATCACAACTTATTAATATATCACGGATCGACGATGGATTGAATCATCAAAGGATGACATGCTTCTCGCCTTGAGATCAATCTTCATATACTTGGCAAAGGGATTATTACATGAGTACTTTTGATAGGTTACTGTCCGATTTGATCATAGTATGTTTGGAGTTGGCATACTTTGCAAGAAGCCACTACCAACTATTGGATTGAAAAGGAGTTTTCGAATCCATGTCCAAGCGTATGTGAACCTGCAGGTCACACACTTAATGGTTGGGGCGCATTAATTTGGATTGGATCCGTAATTAATGAACCTCGTGGGCTTAGCACGTGATGGGCCCTAGTTTAGGGTTTCATCTCGTTGCTATATAAGGAGGAGGAGGAGGTGCGGGGTGTGCTTTCCCACGGTTTAGGAGTGATTCACTCGAAACCCTAGCCTACTCCTCTCGCGCCTGCCGAGCGACTGGTGCTTGCACACCGACGCACGGCGTTAAGATCTCTGGGCGTGTGGACTCATGCGGTGGCGCTGCTGCGGCTAGCTGCGTGGGAGGGCGATCCACTACATCGACGCAACGACTGCGGCGAGAACGATCCACTACATCGACGCGCGAAGGATTCCGCAACTGCGCGTCTAGTGGTAATCTTATCTATGATCCCCTTCTTGCGAGTAGCTTTCTGGTTTCGCGGTGGAATTTTTTTGTGCTAGCGTAGCATACCGCATTCCTCTACAGCAACCACTCATAAGATGAAGCCACATGAGAACGTGAAGATCGACTCAAGAAGGAATTTCCAGATTTCTTCTAGCCCTCGCCAAATCTCGAGGACGAGATTTTTGTAAGGGGGGTAGGTTTGTAACATCCTTAAAAATGGGTAAAAATAAGAAATTAAATAATATATTTGAATAAGTTTTAATTTGTATTTGCCTGGGTTTTTCTGAATTTTTATGAGTTTTCTTGATTTCTTTCAATTATTGATTAAAGAAAAAATTCCTTTTTCAAATCAACCAACCATTACTTAAGTAATAAGAAAAGATTTGTAAAACAAAAAAATAATAAAAAAATTCTTGTAAATTTCGTGGAGCTATCCAAAACACAAAATATAATTTTAAAGTCATGTCAAAATATTAAATGATGAAAAGAAAGGTAATTTAATGAATCAAGACTAGCAATAGTAAAAATGTCAGAAATTAAATATTCATAATTTCGATGTGAAAAAATTTATATTATCTTCTCCCTGGATAGAGTCATCTTCAGTAAAAATATCAGGAGATAATCATTAAGTTGGATATTTATAAAAATTCAAAAACTGAATAGCTAAAATGTTGGAAACTCCAATGTCAGAATTTAATTAAATAAACTGTCAGGAATCTGAAGATGAAACTTTTACAGGAAGACAATGTTCCCATAATAAACCTGAAAAAAAAAGTTTTTAAATTTTTTAATAATATAAGTGTACCTAAATAAATGTAAAACAGAATGCATAAATTTGTGCACAGTGCATTGTCAGAATTTTTCTAAATTCTACTGATGAGTAATAGGTCTGAAATTTTTATGGTAGGTTTTAAACTAGTTCAGGTACTTTCGATAAATTCCTCATTAATTTACCGATTATATTAAAAATGGATTCAGTGAACCCAATTCGGCCTTCTCACAGATCAAACCAGAGTTCTCCTCTCTCTCTGCCGCGCAGGCCCAATTCACTGTGTGGTCCCACCTGTCAGCCACTGCAACTGACTTCTTCTTCCCCTCTCACAGCCGAGCTCGCGTGTGACTGAAGTGCTTCACCGGCTGTATCTTCGCCACCTCTGCCACTCTGCGACTCCCGAGGAAACCGCCTCGTTACTAGCTTGCCATGCCTTGTCCTCGCCCAAGAAATCCGCAATTTGGCCCATGCCTTCTCCTGTTCTGGCGCCGAAAAACTCAGCCAAGTTCACACCAGGTGACGGGCTCATCTACAATGAATCCCTCGGCTATAATTACCGGATTGAGTTCGCCAAAGACCGTGCTTCAAAACCCCTCTAGTCTCGTCCATCCTACTCCATTGATCACTGCCAATTTCGCGTTTTCCAGAATCAGCCGACGAACCCTAGCTTTCGGTTCGTGATCGATTGAAGGTGATGCAAGCAACCATTCATCAATTGCTTTTCGTTATAGCATCACCAACTCACAAGAATCAAAACCCCTCTGTTATTTCCAGCGATCTTTAACCGGAGCTCTGCCGCCATCGAGCCCCCTTCTTCTCCAAAACCGCCGAACGGTGGTGAGCTAATTCGAGTCTCCTCTGTGCTCTCTACTGATCAAAATGGAACCTCTAGGACCCGTGGATGCTTTAGGTAGAACCGATTCCGTCGGAGATGCCCTCTGTCACCGACACGGCAGGTTGCCATGGCCTCCGCCGCTCGGCCATGATGGCGACCCATCTACGGTAGTCGCCGAGGGCTTTTGAGCTATCCCCTAGGTGCGCACTATCATGATGAAGCCGTAGGTGTAACCCATTCCTCCTGGCCAGAGCAAGTTCGCCGGCGGCGAGCCAAAGCCGTGCGCGCCCTGTTTCGTGTCCCTGACAGGTAGACTTGGCTTGTCAATGATCCGGCGGGATTCAAATAGAATCTGGCACGCCACGAAAGACATTTTCGTTTCACTGAAACCGTATTTCGTTATTTTTCCTGTTTTTCAAAACTAGTTCAATTCCAAACTTCAATATCTTTTGCATCTTAAATCCAAATGAGATGAAACCAATTTCTAAATTCACCTAGAATCAAGAGCTTCCAGAATATGTAAAAATATTTTGAAAGGATATTCTGGAAAAACATTTTAATACAAAGGTGAATAGTAGATATGAAAATAGACTAAATGTAGAAACTTTGCAAATAAAGTTGAAATTGTATGGAACCAATTTTGTTGTGATTCTCATTCTACTAGGAACCCATGCATATAAAAATATTTGGTTAACTAGTCATGTTATGTCTTTTCTATTGAAATCAAATGTAGTTAGTTTGATTATATAATAATAAATAAATTAATAAGAAATGAATTTCAGGAGGGTGCTAAGCAAATTTCTTTTTCAGCATGATAGTAGTGTGATGTTAGGATAGATAAAAACATTGGATAACTGATGGGTTATGCAAATAGGTTGTGTTCTAGTATAAAAGGGCATAAGTAAGCATATGCAAATATATATATATATATATGTGTGTGTGTGTGTGTGTGTATGGGTATGTGTTTATATAAGGCCATGCATGCATCTAATAAATAGCACATGAGGATTTTAGTCCAAAAGAAGTAAAGGTAACCACCAATGAAAAGACAATATAACCATATAAACTTGAATCATAATCTTACCAATCGAAACTCATGGTTCTCTGAATAAGCTTTTATTTGGATTTTCTATCTGTCTTCCACTACTACAGAAAGGCTTATATTAGACGCCTCATTATAGACGGTTCCTCAAAACCGTCTGTGATGAATAATATCACTGACGGTTTTATATTGAAACCGTCAGTGACATTATCACAGACGGTACTCTACAAAAACCGTTAGTGATATACATCATTATCACAGACAGTTTTAGTTAAAAACCGTTTGTGAAGATATCACAGACGGTTATTTTATAAAACCGTCTGTAATATCACGTATTATCCCAGACGGTTTTGTAATAAAACCGTCTTTGATATATCATAGGAATGCTTTGTTTATCATTGACGGTTTTTTATAAAACCGTCTAAGATTTCTATCAGCAATATAAAATACAGAGCCCGAGCCACTTGGTGCATTTTAGGGTTTCGGGATCTATTTTCATTTGCTCTGGTACAGTCGGGTGTGAGGCGATTTGGTAAAAGAAGACCGTTGATTTTGAAGGGTGATTGAGGATCCATTTGATTTTGGTGATCTAAGGTTAGTAACGGTGTCTAATTGTAGTATATTCAAGATCTTGCTTGGTAAGGATAGAATTTGATGATTTTTTAGATTTAGCTTGTAGATTCATGTGTTCTTTCTATGTAAGGGTAGTAATGGGTTTTACTTGCATTAACACTAATTAATGCTATATGCTTGGCGTAGATGGACCGAAGATGGATGTACACTAAGAACCGTGTGTGTCCGAGTACATTAATGGCGTCTCTTTTAGAAGAGCTGAGAAGAGGATATGTTTAATAAGGGGCAGTTTATGTCTTGTCCGTGCATTGGTGTGAGAATATGAAGATGTTTGAAACTTTGCGCAGATCGAAGCACACTTGATTATGAGGGTTTCAAAATAGGGTATACATGTTGGACCATCCACGGTGAAGAGCGGGAGATACAGAAGCGGTACTAACATGGTCGACGAAGTCAATGATATGTCGGATGGTCATATCGATTGTGGTTACGATGAGGATAGGTTGCGGAAGATAATCTGAATCGATCTTTGCGATGTAGAAGGGAACCATGATGATAGAGAATATGGTAAATTCTGGGGCTTGATGGAGGACTCGGAGAAACCTTTGTTCCCAGGCTGCAAGTCGAAATACACAAGGTTGTCATCCGTGCTTGAACTGCTAAAATTGAAAGCAAGCAACGGTTGGTCCGATAAGAGTTTCACAGCGCTGTTACGTTTATTGGCGGACATACTTCCCGAGGGAAACGAGTTGCCGACAACCACCTACAAAGCTAAGAAGGTTCTTTGTCCCTTGGGAATGGATGTAGAAAGAATACATGCATGTCCGAACGATCGTATCTGTCTCGCCAAGAGTACGCGAACTTGCACATATGTCCTGTGTGCAACGCATCCCGGTACAAGTGTAAGAGCCATTCGAATGATGAAAGTGAGGGCATCCAGGTGATGAAAGGACCTCCTGCTAAGGTGGCATGGTATCTGCCTATAATTCCTCGTTTGAAGCGTTTGTTTGCGAACCCAAATGAGGCAAAATCTGTGCGTTGGCACTCGGAGGAGCGTAAGAACGATGGAATGCTAAGGCACCTGCCGATTCCATCCAATGGAGAAACATCGATAGGAGGTTTCAAGAATTCGGTGAGGATCCGAGGAATATAAGGTTTGGATTGAGTACAGATGGAATGAATCCTTTCGGTAACATGAGTAGCCGGCATAGCACTTGGCCCGTGAATCTCTGTATCTACAACCTTCCTCCTTGGTTGTGTATGAAGCGCAAGTACATTTTGTTGTCCGTACTTATCCAAGGACCGAAACAACCTGAGAACGATATTGATGTGTACCTAGCACCATTGGTGGAAGATTTGAAAACACTATGGGTTCCCGGGGTACAGGTATGGGATGCGTACAAACGAGAGAACTTCACTTTGCACTGCCTTTTGTTCTGCACCATAAATGATTACCCTGCTCTTGGTAACCTATCAGGCCAGAGTACAAAAGGAACCAAAGCCTTCACTCACTGCTTAGACAATACCGAGAGTGTGTGGCTGAATCACTCGCGCAAAACTGTTTACATGCATCACCGTAGGTTCCTTCGGAGGAATCACCCATACCGCAAAATGAAAAAACAATTCGATGGAACGAACGAAGACAGTTTAGCTCCAAAGCCTTTAAGTGGGATAGATATCCATGATATGGTTAAGAACTTGGATGTTGCGTTTGGAAAGGGGCGTAAATCGAGGTCCCGTGAGAAGAGCACGTGGAAGAAGAGATCAATATTTTGGGACCTACCTTATTGGGAGCACCTAGAAGTTTGGCACTGCATCGACGTGATGCACGTGGAGAAGAATGTCTGTGATAGCTTGATTGGTCTCTTATTGAATATTAAAGGCAAATCAAAGGACAGTATCAATGCACGCCTTGACTTGGTCAATATGGGCATAAGACCTGAGTTAGCACCGAAAGAGATAGATACAGGCCAAACATGAAGAGGAACGCGGTATGCTACGCTAGCACAAAAAAAATCTACCACGTAACCAGAAAGCTACTCGCAAGAAGGGGATCATAGATAAGATTACCACTAGACGCGCAGTAGCGGAATCCTTCGCGCGTCGATGTAGTGGATCGTCC
This sequence comes from Otatea glauca, assembly GCA_036346275.1. Lineage (NCBI taxonomy): Eukaryota > Viridiplantae > Streptophyta > Magnoliopsida > Poales > Poaceae > Otatea > Otatea glauca. The sequence continues at coordinate 12,924,225 of CM070720.1, forward strand.
TCGCCTTGCCGTGGATTGTCCTCCCACGCCGCGATCGCGGCAGCAGCGTCACACCGCATGAGTCCACACGTCCGAGAGATGGAACGCCGTGCGTCGTGTGCAAGCACCGTCGCTCGCGAGGGGCAGCGAGAGGAGTAGGCTAGGGTTTGAGTGAATCACTCCTAAACCGTGGAAAGCACACCATGCGCCCTCCTCCTCCTCCTTATATAGCCACGAGATGAAACCCTAAACTAGGGCCCATCAGCGTGCTAAGCCCACGAGGTTCATTAATTACGGATCCAATCCAAATTAATGCGTCCCAGCCCATTAAGTGTGTGACCCTGCAAGTTCACGTACGTTTGGACATGGATTCGAAAACTCCTTTTCAATCCAATAGTTGGTAGTGGCTTCTTGCAAAGTATGCCAACTCCCAAACATACTATGATCAAATCGAGATGAACCTATCAAAAGTACTCATGTAATAATCCCTTTGCCAAGTATATGAAGATTGATCTCAAGGCGAGAAGCATGTCATCCTTTGATGATTCAATCCATCTCTCGTATCCGTGATATATTAATAAGTTGTGATTGACTCCTCAATCACGGCATGGCCATGCACTTCCTTAATCATATCACACGAGTGACCTTGTCATATATCTCCGTTTCATTGGAGTGGCAAATTCCATCTTGACTGCTCACTTCCCTCTGCACGTTTCATAGTAAACATGAAAGCTACCTTTATAACTATCCGGTTAGGAAGTAGTGTTTGATAGCCCCAAGGAAAACTATTACACATGTAGGGAATATGACAATCTCAGGTCTAAGGATCATACATCTACTAGGTATGAGATACACTGATGACACATAAGAATGAAACATTCTCGCAGTGTCACATTGCGGGTCTATCTAACCCATGTTCTTCAACATGCGTCCACAATGTATAGATGATATCTCCATATCCCATGATCTATGAAGCATGATCATCGATCACTACATGTCTTGATCTATTCATCGTTGTCCTATCGATGATATCCGATCAGAGATATTTATCGAATTACATCATTAAGTAAAGAGCTTCATAAGCAAGTCACATACTTGTTGATCAATACAATGATATACATTCATTGGACCAATAATCATATTATTATTCATAAACATAGTCATGTTACAATCATCTAAATGATTGCCTCAAGGGCATAACACTAACAATCTCCCACTTGCACTTGAATCAATCAATTAAGTATCTAATACCAATAGACCTTGTGTGTGCCTCATGCTTAGGCTGTGGCAGTGGCTTTGTCAACGGATCGGCCACATTGGCTTCCGTATGTACTTTGCATATTCTCACGTCACCTCTATCCACAATCTCGCGAATAAGGTGAAAGCGACGGAGTATGTGTTTAGACTTCTGATGTGATCTAGGCTCTTTTGCTTGTGCAATGGCACCACTATTATCACAATAGATGTCCATTAGACTAGAGGCACTAGCGACCACACCAAGCTCTGTGATAAACTTCTTAATCCACACAGCTTCCTTTGCGGCCTCCGAAGCGCAATGTACTCCGCTTCATCGTAGAGTCGGCCACCGTGTTTTGCTTGGAACTCTTCCACTTCTGCTCCTCCATTAAGTGTAAACACAAACCGGATTGCGATCGAAAATCATCTTTGTCGGTTTGGAAGCTTGCATCGGTGTAACCCTTTGCAACAGATCTTCCTCACCTCTAAAAACAAGGAACATACCCTTAGTTCTTCTCAAGTACTTGAGGATATTTTTACGACTATCCAATGACCATCACGAGGATCCGCTTGGTATCCGCCGTGACACTTAGAGCATATGAGACATCCGGCGTGTAAAGATCATGGCATACATAATAGACCCAATAGCTGAAGCATATGGAATCTTGCTCATCTGTCTCGCTCATCGGATGTCGAAGGACACCGATTCTTGCAGAGACCCGATGCCATGTGACATTGGCATGAAACCTCTCTTGGATTCATGCATATTGAACCTTTTCAATATCTTGTCAATGTATGTTTCTGACTTAATCCAATTAACCTTTTGATCTATCTCTATAGATTTTTATGCCCAAGATATAGCATGCTTCTCCCAAGTCCTTCATTGAGAAACTCCTTTTCAATGAAGTCTTAACATCTTCAAGCATAGGAATGTCATTCCCGATCAATAATATGTCATCCACATACAAATCAGAAATACAAGTGCGCTCCCACTAGCCTTCTTGTAAACACAAGGCTCTTCTTCATTTTTGATAAAGTCAAAACCTTTGACTACTTCATCAAAACGAATATTCCAACTCCGAGATGCTTGCTTTAACCCATAAATGGATCTTTGAAGCTTGCATACCCTTTTAGCATATTTAGGATCAACAAAACCTTGAGGTTGTATCATGTATACACCCTCGGAAAGATTCCCATTAAGGAATCTTGTTTTGACATCCATCGCCATATTTCATAATCAAAATATGCGACAATAGCTAAAATGATCCTGACGGACTTGAGCATGGCTACGGTGAAAAGTTTCATCATAGTCAACTCATTGAACTTGTTTGAAACCCTTTGCCACCAACCGTGCCTTATAGATCTGAACATTTCCATCTCGTCTATCTTTTCTTGAAAATCCATTTGCACTCAATAGTTTTACACCATCGGAGAGTCGACCAAGTTCCAAACTTGATTGTCATGCATGGATTGAATTTGGATCTCATGGCTTCAAGCCATTTTTGAGTTTGGGTCTATCATTGCTTCTTCATAAGTCGTGGGCTCATCATTGTCCAACAATAATATGTCATTCCCATATCTAATAGGTACATGGCGTGGCCTCCCGACCTCGTGTAAGTGAGTCTCTTCCACAGGTTGTACAACACTTTGTACATCTTGTGAAGGTTGATGGTAGCTTGAACATATTCATGTGATTCTCGAACTTCATCAAGATACACATCACTCCTCTGATTTCTTTTGAAAGAAACTCTTTCTCCAAAAGACACCATTTGAGCAACAAAAACTTTGTTCTCGTTTCTTTTGTAAAAGTAATATCCTTTTGTTTCTTTAGGATACCCCACAAAAGCATTTTTCGATTTAGGTGCGAGTTTATCGATTGTAAGCGTTTTACATAAGCCTCACATCCCCATATCTTGAGAAATGACAACATGGGTCTTCTCGGTCCATATCTCATATGGTGTCTTCTCAGCAGTTTTGATGAGACCCTATTCAAAGTGAGCAATTGTCTCTAGAGCGAAACCCGGAAGGATAATGGCGGATCTGTTTGGTGATCATTGACGAACCATATCTAATAAAGTTCGATTCGTCGTTCGGACACGCCATTCCATTGAGGCGTTCTGGCGGAGTAAGTTGCGAACGATTCCACATTGCTTTAGATGATCACCAAACTCTTGGCTCAAGTATTCGCCACCACGATCGGATCGTAAGTGTTTTATTGTTTTGCCAAGTTGATTTTGTACTTCGTTCAAACTCTTTGAACCTTTCAAAAGTTTCAGATTTATGCCTCATTAAATAGATATATCCATATCTCTGAAGTCATCGGTAAAAGTTACAAAATCTTCAAACCCACCCCTAGCAATCGAGCTCATTGGTCCACATACATCTGTATGTACTAGGGCCAATAATTCACTTGCTCTCTCACTAAAACACATGAAATGGGCTTTTGTCATCTTGCCAAGTAAACAAGATTCACATGTTTCAAATGATTCAAAATCAAATGAGGTTAGAAATCCATCACCATGGAGCTTCTTCATGCGCTTCTCATTTATATGACCTAGCGACAATGCCACAAAAGGTAGGGTTCAAATCATTAGGCGATGCCTTTTACATTAATATTATAGACAGTTTTTCTTGAGTTCAGGGCGTACAACCCATCCACCATGGGGCAATGACCATAATACATATCATTCAAAATATCGAACAAACAAAGTTCTTTATTCGAAATCATAACCTTCATGTTCCAAACAAGAAGATGATATAATGTTTCTACTCAAAGATGGAACAAAATAATAATTATTGAGTTCTAAAACTAATCCACGAAGGCAAATGCAATGGGTATGTGCCAGCAGCAAGACCAGCAACTCTTGCTTTATTCCCCACGAAAGATCCACTTCTCCTTTTGCCAAGTCTCTACTCTTTATCGGACCACAACGAATTGCAAATGTGAGCAACCGAACCGTATCATATACCCATGAGCTTAGTGAAGAAGTAGCAAGATTAATTTCTATAACATTAATACCTGAAGTGGAAACCACATTTCCATTCTTCTTATCTGCCAGGTACTTTTCGCAGTTCCGTTTCCAATGCCCTGATTTCTTGCAATAGAAGCATTGGGTATCAGGTTGAGGGCCAACTTTAAGCTTCTGAAGCTTAGTTTTGAGGGTTGCGATCTCATCTTGAGCCTTGCCCTTGCCCTTGCTCTTTCCCGTTCCCCAGCCTTAGCCTTCCTCTTTTTGAAAGCAGTTGTTTTCTGAACCATCATCACATGATTGGGTTTTTTCTTAATGCTTTCCTCGGCAGCCTTGAGCATCCCATGTAGCTCGGTTAGGCTTTTCTCCATGCTATTCATATGAAAATTCATAATGAATGGCTCAAAGCTCTGAGGCAGAGACTGGAGAATAACATCTGTGGCCAAACCGAGGCTAAGGGAAACTCAAGTTTTCAATCTCTCAATGTAACCAATCATCTTGATCACGTGGGGTAGACGGATGCCTTGACCCGACTTACAAGCAAATAAAAGCTTTGAGATACCATACCTCTCAGCTCTTGCTTGATTCCCAAACATGCCCTTCAAGCCCACAATCATATTGTAAGCATCCTGGTCCTCATATTGCTTTTGGAGCTCGAGTCCATGGTGACTAGCATGAGACGGTGACCTCTGAAGCATTAACATGCTTTTCATATTCAACCTTCAAATTCGAGCGCATTTTTTTCGGCCGGTTCATCGAGAATTGGATTCTCTAGAACATAGTCCTTCTTTTCATGCTTGAGAACAATTCTCAGGTTGCGATACCAATCAACAAAATTAGTTCCATTCAGTTTTTCCCTTTCCAAAACCGATCTCAAAGCAAAACCAGGTGTAGCAGGAGTAGGAGAAGGTGCCATTGAACTACAACAAAAACATGCAAAGATTCTAAGCACTATGTTCATGTAAAACTTTTATTAAACCTTTTAATTAAAGACACTCCTATTTTATGTCCCTTTTATAGACACATAGTGAGTATTCAAGACCCATATTCATCAAACACTAGTGAGCTTTGGCATCACTGCTAGAAATTTAATGACATAGGTAAGCAACACCTTTGCTAATTACATCATATATAACTCTTGTTTGTTGAGTATGAAAACAAGTAATGAATGCCTCCATCAACTTGACTCATGGCCAGGTCAACCTGCCCCAAGGGCTCACATGAGGAGGGGCACTTCCGTATTCGGTGCCAATTAAGAAACACGCCTCATGTGTGTTTTCCTAGACACCACTCGTCTTGTATAGGTTCCTTCATTACTGAAATCAAATCCCAACCACTTATGTCCTCAAGCCCAAAACCGTTTTGATAGCTTGATTAAATCTACCATTGTTATGCGTGATGTGTCCAACACATCCCTATCATCTATTGAGATAGCCATTGATATACTACTTTGGCAAATCATATCAATAACGATCTAAATTCTTGATAGGTGCAACAATTGGATGGACAATTTGATTTAAAATTTTTAACTATAGGGATGAACAAAGATTACTATGAACATGGCATCACATGCAATGAGCATAAAGAAAATAGCAAGGATTAAACACACATCCACGTAAAATCAAAATAAGTCGTGAAATAGCATGGCCCTTAGCATTAAGATCTCCATCATCATGCTTGTTTGTTCACCTAGCCACCTTGCTTGATTTGTTCACCTAGCCATCTTGCTTGATACCATCGTCTTCATCATTATGGATGCAACTCCTTACAACTTTTGATAATGAATTTTACATGAGGTTTGAAGCATCACAAGTCGACACGCAGTCGTTATACAATTTAAATAGCCTTATGGTTGGACACGCACGTAGGCCATGTGGAAATTACATGCATCACATACACATAGGCCATACTATTTCACATAATTCCTGCAAAAGCGAGTTAAACAAAAGCAACCCTCGACTCGGTCCGAGGCAGCGCCGACGGCAGTCTCATTGGCGGTCGTGGCGAGGTCCGAGGGGCGAGCCCTGTCATTGAAAAACACCTCAAAATTTCCACGGATCAACAGATTGACCCAATCCGATCTAACATGATTGGCTTGGTCCCATATGGATCGTTTAAAAACCACGATGGCGGTAACCCGGCCGGTAAGGGTAACGTCGTACCATGAGCGGACTCTCCCAAATCAATATTGAATCTGTTTGCGCTTACCATGGATCAACAGATTGACCCAATCCAACTCAATCGATTGGCTTGGTCCCATATGGATACGTTTGAAACCACGATGGCGGTAACCCGATTTGGTAAGGGTAACGTCGTACCATGAAAAGACTCACCCAAATCAAGATTGAGTCGGTTTGCACTTTCCTCAAACCCTAAACCGATCGATCTCATTGATGGCTGCCGTCACCAATTCATCACATGAACTGGCTGAACTTGTAATAGATCCAATCTACTAACCTTACACATCATATGTGCAACATCCAGATCACAAAACTATACGAGATGGCTCTGATACCACTGAAGAGGAACGCGGTATGCTACGCTAGCACAAAAAAAATCTACCACGTAACCAGAAAGCTACTCGCAAGAAGGGGATCATAGATAAGATTACCACTAGACGCGCAGTTGCGGAATCCTTCGCGCGTCGATGTAGTGGATCGTCCTCGCCTTGCCGTGGATTGTCCTCCCACGCCGCAGTCGCAGCAGCGTCACCGCAGTAGTCCACACATCCATAGATGGAACGCCGTGCGTCGGTGTGAAAGCACCTAGTCGCTCGGCAGGGGCAGCGAGAGGAGTAGGCTAGGGTTTCGAGTGAATCACTCCTAAACCGTGGGAAAGCACACCCTGCGCCCTCCCTCCTCCCCTCCTTATATAGCCACGAGATGAAACACTAAACTAGGGCCAATCAGCGTGCTAAGCCCACGAGGTTCATTAATTACGGATCCAATCCAAATTAATGCGTCACAGCCCATTAAGTGTGTGACCCTGCAGGTTCACGTACGTTTGGACATGGATTCGGAAAACTCCTTTTCAATCCAATAGTTGGTAGTGGCTTCTTGCAAAGTATGCCAACTCCCAAACATACTATGATCAAATCGGACAGAACCTATCAAAAGTACTCATGTAATAATCCCTTTGCCATGTATATGAAGATTGATCACAAGGCGAGAAGCATGTCATCCTTTGATGATTCAATCCATCTCTCGTATCTGTGATATAATAATAAGTTGCGATTGACTCCTCAATCACGGCATGGCCATGCACTTTCTTAATCATATCACACGAGTGGCCTTGTCATATATCTCCGTTTCATTGGAGTGGCAAATTCCATCTTGACTGCTCACTTCCCTCTGCACGTTTCATAGTAAACATGAAAGCTACCTTTATAACTATCCGGTTGGGAAGTAGTGTTTGATAGCCCTAAGGAAAACTATTACACATGTAGGGAATATGACAATCTCAGGTCTAAGGATCATACATCTACTAGGTATGAGATACACTGATGACACATAAGAATGAAACATTCTCGCAATGTCCCATTGCGGGTCTATCTAACCCATGTTCTTCAACATGCGTCCACAATGTATAGATGATATCTCCATATCCCATGATCTATGAAGCATGATCATCGATCACTACATGTGCTGATCTATTCATCGTTGTCCTATACGATGATATCCGATCAGAGATATTTATCAAATTACATCATTAAGTAAAGAGCTTCATAAGCAAGTCACATACTTGTTGATCAATACAATGATATACATTCATTGGACCAATAATCATATTATTATTCATAAACATAGTCATGTTACAATCATCTAAATGATTGCCTCAAGGGCATAACACTAACAGAACATACTGCGAACCTGCTTGTTACACTTTGTCTAAGGCCGAGAGAACTGAACTGTGCCAGTGCTTGCATGGTGTGAAAGTTCCGTCCGGTTACTCCTCTAACATCAAGAGACTTGTTTCGATGCAAGATTTGAAATTAGTTGGCATGAAGTCTCATGATTGTCATGTGCTGATGACACAAATGCTCCCTGTGGCAATTAGAAGTATTTTACCAGTCAAGGTCCGGGAGACAATCACGAGGCTGTGTTATTTCTTTAACACAATTGCTCAGAAGGTCATCGATCCCGAAGCACTAGATGCACTGCAGGCTGAGGTGCTGATGACTCTATGTAATCTTGAGATGTATTTCCCTCCGTCGTTTTTTGATATCATGGTCCATCTCGTTGTTCACCTTGTGATAGAGATAAAGATATGCGGGCCCGTGTTCCTACGTAGCATGTACCCATTCGAGAGGTATATGGGAATTCTCAAGTCCTAAGTACGGAATCGATCTCGACCAGAGGGTAGCATTGTCGAAGGTTATGCAACCGAAGAAGTCGTAGAGTTCTGTGTCGATTATATGGCTCAGGTCGAACCAATAGATGTGCCTCGATCTCGCCATGAGGGGAGACTCCAAGGCATCGGGACCATCGGAAGAAAAGCAATCACGCCTGATCCAGCTTCCTATGCTCAAGCTCATTTCACGGTTTTGCAACACATGGCTGTAGTGTCCCCGTACATCGATGAGCATAAGCAGCGCTACGGCAAGAGAATCGACGCGGCAAGAGTCCCGGATCACGAGGCGGCATAACCTTGATTTAACAGATGGCTGAAGGAGCGACCCATCACTGGGACCTCATCAGGTGATACGCTCACATGGTTTGCAAAAGGGCCAATATTTATAGTTGTAACATGGAAAGGATCGACTTAAATGGGTACATATTTTACGAGAGATCGGGATATGAAGAGCACAAACGAGCAGCGGTGTATGCATAGATCGTTCAACACCGTTGGTCAGCGAGAGCTCCTACTATGGGTTCATAGAGGAGATTTGGGAGCTCGACTATGTACTATTCAAGATCCCCTTATTTCGGTGTCGTTGGGTCCACCTCCAGCATGTGAAGGTTGACAAATACGGTGTCACTAGTGTCAACCTCGCACGCGTCGGATACCAAGATGAACCATTCGTACTCGCTAACCAAGCTGTTCAAGTATTCTATGTAATCGACCCGTCCAACAAGAAGAGACATGTAGTTCTTCAGGGAAAAAGGAGGATTGTCGGAGTAGAGAATGTAGTAGATGAGGAAGAATACAATCAATTCGAAGAGTTGCCTCCTATCGGAAAGAGCATCACAGTCCAGGAAGAACAACCCGAAGAAGCTAGCTACACACGCGTTGATCATCATGAAGGGCTAATTTTTATACAAAAGAATAAGCAAGTGGAGTTATGATTTTAAGTGTATTCTAGAAGATAATAGAGTTGTTTGTAATGAAATGCTCGAATTAAAAACAACTTTGTGTATATATGCATCTGATTTATTTAATATAGTTTCCTTTCCTTTACTGATATTGCTCGCACAAACTGAAGTATACATTATGCCAAGAAGGCCAAACTTTGGATTTACCTTAGCAATGAAGGTCTGTGTCAATCTTCATCACAGATGGTTCTATAATAGAACCGTCTGTGATAAAATAATATCACAGACGGTTCTAATCTAGAACCGTCTGTGATATTTTATCATGATTTGTTCTAGTATAGAACCGTCTGTGATATGGGAGACCTATAAAAAGGCCACTTTGGCAGATCATTCATTCTCTACTCTTCCACTCACGCGCTCAAAACCCTAAGTATATTCGTCTCCGCCCCAGCTCGTCGACACCTCCCCTTCGCTGACGGCGCCCCCTCATCGACCCCTCCCCATCGACGACGCTGCCCCCTCGCCAACGCCTCCCCATCACCGACGCTGCCCCCTCGCCGACGCCTCCCCATCGATTTTCGCTCGGTAAGTGCCGATAAGGGATGGATTCTTAGGGGGAGATTTTAACTTGGTTAGATTTCAAAATTATAAGAATAATGGCAAAGTAGATCATAAATGGTGTGATAAATTTAATGAATGGATAGAGATGTGGGGGCTTATGGAAATGCATTTGTCTGGTAGACACTTTACCTGGGCTAACAACCAAGATAATCTAAGCATGTCGGTGATTGATAGAATTTTTTGTAGCACTTCCTTCGAGGAAAAGTTTCTATTAGCTGTTGTCTCTTCCCTTGACAGAATTGATAGTGATCATAGTTCTATCCTGTGGAATTCAGGGGAGGACGTTCAATATATAAAGCCTAGTTATAAATTTGAGAAGTGGTGGCTTGTTCATGAAGAGTTTAATCAGATTGTTCATAAGACCTGGCATATTCCAGGTAAAGGTAAAAATGCTATTGATAATTGGCAATGCAAGGTTAGGAATCTTAGCAAGGTTACTAAAGGGTGGAGTTTTAATGTTGAGTCTGAGATTAAGAAGAAGAAGAAATTTCTTTTGAATGAGTTTGATGCTATTGATGTTTTGTCTGAGTCTAGAATCCTTACTTCTGAAGAGGAAAACAGATTATTGTCTATTAAACAAGGGATATAAAATATTTGGGTTATTGAAGAAACCAAAGCTAGACAATGAGCTAGAGAAAAGAATGTTAAATAAGAAGATAAAAATACTAAATATTTCCATGTCGTGGCTAATCAAAGAAGGAGAAAGAACTTTATTACTTCTTGAGGGCCCTGATGGTCCTGTTTATGATACCAATATGATGCTTGATATTGCTTGTGACTATTATATATAAATCCTTATTTGGCTTTGAAGCTAAGCTTAACATTAACCTTGGAGATTACTTATGAGAACTTATAACTAAAATATCATGAATTGCTTCTCTCAACTTACCTTCTCTGAACTACCTTTATACCCATTAAATAAAAGCAGCTATCAATTGGTAGCCTTCCATGTTTGTTTACTTTTCTTTCCTGTTGTGCCACGACAACCAGCCTAGATTGCAAGATGGTGTCCCCTCATTCGCGTCGGAAGGATGTGATGAGTCACGAAAGAAAAACTCCTCGAGGTCCAAGAGGAGCAAATAAAAGGCCCAAGGAACGATATACCATCACAGCGTTGATCGAAGGATGGGGCCCCACCAACCAAGAAAGGCGGTGAATGCATTTAGGACATTGTGCGGGATAGTCGCACAGAACGGGTCCCCATCACATGTCCATCCTGGAAGTCACTGACTGATGAGAGCCGCAACGACTTGGTGATAGAAATTATGTCTTCGTTCGATATCCTAGAAGACTTTGTGATCTTAGTGCGACGGTATGCACTGCTAGTGGCGGGAAAGGCGTGGAAGAATTTCAAGAGCACCCTTATCAAGGAATATGTCAATAAGGACAGGACTCCCTTCTCTAAGTCGGGTTCATTCTTGAGGATATATGGCAAAATTTTGTTGAGGCGAAGGCAGCGGATGAATTCGTCGGCCAAAGTGAAGCCCACAAGGCCTGCAGTAAGGAGCACCCACCCCCACATACTTGGCACCGCTGGGTATGTGGGGAAGAGGGACAAATGGGAGAGGGAGGACGAGGAGGCCTATGTGCCATTTGCATGTATCGTTGACCGACGCGCCAGAGACTGGCTGAGAGCAAGGTCAAGTGCAACGTCTTCCGGCACCGTCTCCTTTACAAACCCCACGGACGAGGAAGTCTGCCAACGACTAATAAGATATCGGACTTCCAATTTTGTACGTAATTAGTCCGTAATTTCGTAAGGGAATTAACTTTTCGAGATCTTGCAGGTAGCGTTGAGTACACAATCCTCTGAGGGCACTTTTTTGCCAGACAGGGAGAAAGATGTACTCTCCACAGCCTTGGGAAACAAGGAACACCCTGGTCGCACGCGAGGCGTTGGGGTTTTTGTTCCCTGGAGGTCAGGATTTCCAGGCAACTCAGACAAATACCGCAGTAGGAAGAGAACCAAAGTAGAGCAAGAGGAACGACTGGTACAAAGGATTGAGGAAAGACTAAGAGAGGATTCAACAATAAGATAAAAAGCCTCGAGGAAAGGCTCAATAATCAGCCTGAGCAAATCCCAGATGTATGTGGGCAAATCAGCCCCACTACCAAAAAGAGCAGCTGTGCGTCCGCCACTCCCACAGCTGAACATGGGAAATCTCCTGTCTGTGACATCAAGATACTTATATATATGTCTTGAATGCTCCATACAAATAGCTGTTAGACGCAGTAGCTAACTGTGTACCGTTATGTAGGTGGCCACGCGGTGCACTCTCCAAGTAAGTCTTGTCCATGGTGCCACTGTTATTCCGACTACTTCGGAGGTCGCGTATCCATTTATTGAAGGGGCGCTGGTGCACGGCACCCTTGTGGCACAGGGATTCACGAAGGTTAGTGTGGACGGTGTAAACGATAATTTCAAGACCGTCCCACTTCCGATGCCCCCAAACGACGAGATTGTGACACTGAGGGACGCCATTCACAGTTTTATCCAGTGGCCCAGCAACGACATCTCCCTGGACGCCCGTACTCCATCACCGGAGCTTCCCCAAATGCATGAGCGAGATGATGCACCTCAGCAGAGCACCAAATCAGCTCCCGTGCCCCCTGCATCAAAGGACATTCAGTTGGATGGTGTCCACTCGTCGCCCGTGCAGACTCCTTATGGCAGAAAAAAAAGTCAAGGGCAAAGCGAAGCAGATCACGAAGAAATTGGGCTATCCAATTGCCTCCTAGCCCAAGTATACCAGCTAGGAGAGCCTTTTGTAACAGGAGAGCGCATAAAGAACCTTTCTATTGCTTGCGTCAGATTGCAGAATTGGTGCATGCAACAGGCTAAAAAGCCAGTGCAAGACCGCATAACGAGTATATCGGTCAGTTTCAAGTATGAGCATCTATTCAATGAGTCATCGGGGGGATTCTTCACAGCCGACTTCAATGACCTTTTTGACGTCTTCAACCTCGACGCCCTCGACGCCACGCTCTTGAGATGCTGGACATTGTAAGTGTGTGCATTCACATTCTACATTCGTATAATATCGATAAAAGTCATATATATATATATGACTCAATGCTTTCGTATATTTATATACATGATCCAGGAAGCGAGGAAGAACGAACAACCGGTGGGTTTTCTGGACCCACACATAGTCTCCAAGCAAACAATGGACAAAGATTACGAATTTGTCGAAAAATACGTCGGAGAGGCCTTAGCGGCTCAAAAAGATAAAGAGTTCATACTTTTACCCCACAACCCAGGGTAAGTGCTAGTTTGATTTGCACTATGCTCGCAACTCGCTACATTAATTGACCATGCCGACATACCTGTGTAGGTTTCATTGGGTTCTCATTGTAATTCATCCAGCGACGAATCGGGTTATTTACCTTGATTCCTTACAGAGTGGCAGCCACGACTTACAACCTATCGAAAAAATTAATCACCAGGTAATTAATCACGTTTCCTCCAAAGATAACATGGTCATGTAGGTTGTTCAAACGTGTATGTTTCTCCTGGAATAGCTGAGGCTAACCTATTGCAATCACGTAGCGCGTTCAAAGTGTACAAATATTATGGAGGGCCTTCTGGCAAGGACAAGGCAAAGCTGAATCACGATTTTAAGTTTCCGGTAACCGCTGTACACAATAATCCTATGTAAACTATGTAATAATGATTCTGGAACTAACCAAATCTATATTTGCAGTGCCACCAGCAGGGAAAGGAAAATAACCGTTGTGGATTTTACGTTTGCCACAACATGGAACTCCTTGTCACTAAGAAAACGCCCAATCGGGTAACAACTGCGTTGGAAGAGGCCGATCTGGAGCGAATTCGAGGCCAGCTTTGTGCCTTCTTGCTCAGTCAAGTTTTACACAAAAAAGGAGAGTTCCACGCTGCCGTATAACTTGAGGAGTCGTATTTTTTCTAAATTACCATTTGGGTTAATTGTCAAACTTGTGTTGTGGATTTGTAAATTGTAGTTGTGTATTCGATTAATTGGTTAATGCTATTGAGTTACATTTGGTTAATATATCTGAGTTCATTTCTGAAATGGTTGTAATGTTTTTGTAACATGAGTTTAGTTATTATTTAATCTGCTTTTTTCCAGAGGGCGTGGCTAGCATTTCCTAAGGCTAGCCAATAAATAGATTAATGGTTGCCTGTTGGAAGTCTTATCATAGACGATTTTTAATTAAAACTAGTCTATGATATAAAGATGTAACAGACGGTTTCAAATAAAAACCGTCTGTGATATCATCACATCATAGACGGTTTTCAACTAAAACCGTCTGTGATGTAATGATGTAACAGACGGTTTCAAACAAAAACCGTCTGTGATATCATAACATCACGAGCGGTTTTAAATAAAACGATGCGTGATATGATAATGTCACGAGCGGTTTTAGTTTAAAACCGTCAGGATATATTCTATCACGATGCAGTTTAGAAACCGTCTGTGATATGCCGTAACATCACTGACACATGGTTACAGACGGTCCGGGAAACCATCTGTGATGACGGTTCCGAACCGTCTGTGATAAGCTTTTCTGTAGTAGTGTTCTTTTTGCCCTTATATTGGTTCGCTATTTATTGTATGTTATTCTTGATGATTGACGAGTAGATTCCGACGAGCCTGAGTTAGTAGATAACGTCCTCGCCGACGATCCGGACTGTTTTCGCGACAGCTATCAGCAAGGCAAGCACCCCCTTGACCATATTGATCTTATTACTTCAAATATTTACTTTCAATGTTTGCAAAGCTATTATGCATGCACATACTTGTCATAAAAATGCTATGTTGGAATATTGGTTGATATACCTAATATCTCATGGAACTTCCTTGATAAGTATGGATATGTGAACCTTGATAACTATAGAAAAAGGGTAGACACTATATAATGTCAAATTGGGTATACTCGATTAATAACCATGCTTAGCCATGCTCATTTAGCAATGGGATAGATGATCAAATCAAACTGCTTCTTGGGAATTTGAAAATGTTGGAATTACTAAGTGTAAATTGTGGATAATTTGACTACAAACTCAAAATAAAACTATGGTTTAGATGCGGGCAATTATTGGCATTAGCCGGTTGTGCAAGAGCTAGACTTGTACGTAGTGTTGGGGGAGATTATTGCCCGTGTCGGATTATGGGCTGAGTTGTGGCTTGTTTCCAAGACAAGACTTCCGTGCAACCACAAGTGCTGGGATGGGGCAGCCTTAACCTATTAAGTTGCTTAGGTCTGGCTTTGCACATTGGCAGGCGGGAGATATGAGCATTCCTTTCTAGGTTTGCTTATGAGGGGCCTCCACACTTCGTTGTGGATAAATGCATATCGGTATAACGGTGTACGCCTTGGTATGGGAAGAAACCCTTATCACGGGGATTTACTGCTTCTATCGCGGGGTTTTACTACTCGTGTTACCACTTTAAAATGACAGAGAATTACTGTCATGTTTTCTTCTCCATAACAAGGATTTAACATCATCGGGCTGGTCCAAAGTTAGGTCTAAACAATGTAACGGTTAAGTCATGATCACCATGCCGACACCCCAAAGGAAGAGTGTCAACTGGCCTGGCAAAAATGGCAGATCATTTGTTGTGGGTAAAGCTGTACACCTCTGCAGAGTGTAAATCTAATTAATTAGCCGCGCCTACGGTTAAAGGCACTTGGTAAAGTCATCACATGGTTAGAGTTTTAATATTTCAAAAATAATTTGATGGGGAAATGGTGTTTTGGAATATATTTCATGTCAGGGGATGACATGGGAAAGGATTGAATCAGTCGGGTAGACTGTGTTATGATGATTAATTTATGCTGTCAATACTTGTTATTACAACAGATGCTCTTTTACAAATTTCGGTTGCAATCTAGTATATGATTATGCATCAATTTTCTAATGCAAGAATAACTGTAGAGACCATTCCATTGCTATGACCTGCATTTATTTATATTTGCATTTGCGATACACTATGAGACTTGCTGAGTACACCATGTACTCAATCTTGCTATCAATGTTATTTTTAGGTGATGATATCGAATACTCCGATGATCATTACGACTATACAGGATTCGGGGGTTATGATGACGATCTTTTCTAGGGCTTTACCTTGTCTGTTGCGTGAGGGTGAATGGGCATACTACAACAGAAATAAAGTTTCCGCTGCTACTTTCAAGTTTTTGGCTTGTAATACTATTATGTAATCTCAGACGCTTAACATGTGTAATATTATTGTGTATGGATGTGATCCCAATTTGTAATTTGTGCGTACAAGCCACTGATCATGGGACTAGTACAGTATGCATAGGGACCCATTATTGGTATTAAATATAAAAAATGGCGGCCTTACATGCGTGTTAGAGAATAAAGGCAATGCATCAGAGATCAGCAAGTTTGTTGCAACCGGTTCCGATTTTTGAGTGAAAATAAGAGGCAAACCAGTAATAAGACCCATATCATTGGTAATTGCAGAGAACACAGAAGGGATATGGTTCCGCTTGGGTCATCGTTGATTGTTTGACCGAAGTTGCTTATTTTATACCCGTGAAGACTACCTATTCAGGAGATTGCTTGACAGAGTTGTGTATGTCAAGGATTATGTATTTGCATGGTGTGTCTAAAGAGTTTATGTCAGATAGAGATACTCAATTTACCTCGAGATTTTGAAATAAGCTGCATGAAGCAATGGGAACTCGCTTGAATTTTAGTACAGTGTATCATCCACAGACAGATGATCAGATCGAAAGAATTATCAGACTCTCGAGGATATGCTGAGAGCTTGTGCATTAGCCTATGTTACTTCGGGGGATAAGTGGTTACCATATGCAGAGTTCAATTATAACATTAGTTATCAAGCTAGTTGTAAATGTCACCATTTGAGGCTTTGTATGGTCATGCTTTTCGTACTCCGTAAAATTTGAATGAGATGGGAAATTGTTTGTTATTGGACCTGATATTCTCAAAGAAACAGAAGAGCAAATTGCTGTGATCAGAGAGTGGCTGAAGGTAGCGCAGTCTAGGTAGGAAAGCAATGCTGATAATCGTAATTATAAATTGAATTTCGAACCAGGTGATTTCGTGTATCTCAAAGTTACCCTTCTTAAAGATTTCAGAAGGTTTCACGCTAAAGGGAAGCTTGTACCAAGATATGTTGATCCGTTCAAGATCTTGAGTCTTCAGCGAGAGGTTGCTTATCAGTTCGAATTGCCGCAGTCATTTGCAGGAGGGCATGATGTTTTCCATGTGTCTCAACTCAAGAATTATCTCAGAATATCAGCAGAAAAGATGCCATTAGAAGCAATTGACCTGCAAAAAAAATTGATCTACAAGGAGCAGCTGATCAGAATTTTGGATGTGATGGAGCGTAAAACCAGAAACAAGTCTATTCGCTTCTGCAGAGTTCAATGGAGCAATCATTCAGAAAGTGAAGCATCCTGGGAGCATAAAGAGGATCTGAAGTAAGAATTTCCTAACCTATTCCCTAGTTAGCCCTAAATCTCAAGGTCGAGATTCTGTTAAGGGGAAGGTTTGTAACATCCCAAAATTTGCTTTTATTGGATTTGATTTGATTATCCTTTATAATGGATTTTTCTAAGATTTTATTCAATTCATTTTGAATTTGTTAAAATAAGCCTTGTGCTATCTTCTACTTATTTAGTGAAAAGTGTTCATGATATTTTATTGGAAATATTTTATTTGAGTTATAAATGTCCTAAAATCTTTTCTGGAATTTTTTTAGATTTTTCCTTGTATTTTTACTAATTATTTATGCTTTGTTTATTTATCTAAAAAAATTTTATTCAGAAAAGATTTAAAAATCGCTCTATTGTGTTTGGGCCAAATCCCTCCGGTCCAGCCTGTTTCCTCGCACCGGCAGCCTAGTCAGCTGTCCCGTCTTTCACGCATCGGCTCGCGCAACCTGTCGCCCGCGAAACCCTAGCCGCCGCGCATTCCAACCGTTGTTCTTTGCCCATGTCCTCTCGCGCTGTGCGCTGTCGGATCAAGATCGATCGGTGACGATTGAGCCGCGTTGTTTGAGGAAAGGATACATCATATCCGTTGGATTTGGAAGGGGCGGATCCGATCTAGCAGCGTCAGCATGGATCGCAGCCGTTCATCTGCCATCGGACGGTTGTCCGTTGTTGTGTTCGTGTGGATCTCGGAATTTGCCATCGTTGCATCGCCGCCGCCCGGTAGGATCTAGGTTTTCCTTTTGTGCGTGTTTGCTGAGGCTATAAAAGGGGAGGCGAGTACCCCAAGATTCGCTTTTGTGCGCCGCAGCATTTGGTCGGAGCCGTTTCGCGAGAGCCACTGTAGAACGTGCCCAGGAGCTCGCCGTGGTTTGCCGTTGCGCCGCCGCTCGTTTTTTGCCATTGTGCCTTCGTTAGGCCATCGTTCGCCGCTTGGATGCCAAATTTGGGATCTCTGTGTCAAGACGGATCGGACCGGGGAGGTATTGTCGCCGTTTCGTCACCGCAATGCCGTCGCCAAGGTCATCATCTTCGTCACCTGTGGAAGTCCACAGCCGCGTTGCCATCATAGTCGGTAGAATCTTTCAACCGTCGGATCAGAAGCGAACGTCCGAGATCACGCCACATCGTCGCGTCTGCAGTAAACCTCTCTGGTAAGCGCTTATCATTAGATCAGAATAGATGCTTGGGATTTAGCCGCGAACCATAGATTCGTAGCCGTTAGATTAGTTCTATGCGGTTGGATTTGCACCGCAGGGAGGAACCAATCGAGTTGCGACGCGTGTCGGGAGGGTGCTCCGAAGCATCGTGCGCCGGGTGCATGGTGGAATGGCGCTGTGCCGTGGACACAGTCTGTGGACCGAGCGACGTGGCACAATCTAATTGATCCATGTGTAGCGATGACGTCACACTGACATCAGCTGGTCCACGAGCACAGTACCTCGAGTCCACGGTGGACCAGCGAAGTTTCGTGGACCTAGTCCACGCACTGAAGCCACGTGTCAATCTTTGATTGGTTCATGTGTCGCTTGCGCAATAATGCGGTTTTTCTTTATAAAAATAATTCGGGAAATTCGGAATTTCTATTTTCTGTAATTCCATAATTTATTCAAAATTTGCATAGCTGTAGCTTTTGCATTTGAACTCGGATTTGGGTGATTCAAATTTCTAAAAATTTGTAAAATCAAGATATATTTAATGGTGAATTTTATATGATTTTTGGCATCTATCTTCTCTCTATTTTGGTGTTTATTTGCTATATTTGTCTCGATTCACGTAGACGTTGAATTGCTCGGTGTTCCGGAGGAGTCATCACTTCAAGAACCAAGTTAAGAGCAAGATCAGAACCTATTCCAAGGCAAGTTATGCTTTGATCATGTTGAACCCATGTTTACAAAATCGCTATATTTTTTTATCTTATTGCATGTTATTTCACATGGACAAATGTGTTAATTAAATTGGGACTTAGCTATTATACCAATTTGATCTATACCCTACCTTGTCATTTGTATGCCATAATCTATTGTCACCCTAGCTTGGTTCACTATAGTTGGTTGGTATTGAAATCTACATCGGATGGTTAGATCGTCATAGTTGCTTAGCCATGCCACGTTATCACATGTACTTGAATCATCAATGTTTAATCTTGACTAACGAAATATAGAACAATGATATGAACTTGTGTGTCATGTGAGATCACACAATGAGATTGAGTTGTAGTGGCGAGTCATGTCACGCAACGATGTTGAATTGTTAATGGCACATGCTGCTTGGTAATCAATTGGGGTGGTAATCTCTTAGATTGGGGCAAGTGGCAAGGGACGAATATGCCAAGGTGGGCCGAAGGGCAGAGGTTATGTGGAAGTCTTGCCTCGATCATCTTAAGGACTTAACCTTGCAAGCCTTTGACCTGAGTTTCACTTGCAACCACATGTCTGGAATGGGACAGCCTAGCTGAATAATTTGTGATGTCTAGATTTTAGTACTGTCATGGTGAATAGTGAATCCCGGATTTACGGATTAACTCACATGGCACAAGAGGGGGGCCCTATTGTGGAGGCTTAACCCTTCAGTGTTGAAACCTTAGTGAGCAGTATTGGGTCTAGGCAGAGCATTGTAAAGGCTTGTCATGATTACCCTGTCGGCACACCAAAGGAAGTGTGCTAATAGCTTGGCAATAAGGGATGATTATGTCGTGTGGGTAAAGTGCATAACCTCTCCAGAGTGTAAATCTATTCGAATAGCCATGCTCGCAGTATTGAGCAATGCTCGAGAATTACAGTTAAGGGTTAGCTTAATTAAATGGAAAACTTGGTTGGGATGGCGGGATTGCCATGTGGAAGGTTGAAACGTGACTTAGGATCGGAAACTTGGTTTACTTGAGAAATGTTGAATCTATCTATTACTATTATTTGTTTTACTATCTTTACAATCTATTTATTGTACTCGCTCATAAATGCTGCTTACTGCAAAAGAGTCATATTAGCCATTACTTTGGAATAAGCCTTGCATATTACATAGAATTGCATTATGTGCACAACTTGTTTAGTGCTTTAAGTACTCACCCTTGAGTCTGCATCCATGCTGGAGGAGATGTACCAGAAGGACACGGATGTTTAGGGTGCAAGCATTATCTGTTGCCTGTGGTATTCTGAGGGTTGTCTACGTTTTCATTCCGCTGCAGTTTAATATGTTATTCAGCCTTGCGAGGCATAGTCATGTAAGTTAACCATAAGGTCATTCAACTAGTATTATTTAATAAATGATGCCTTTCATAATGTTTCCGCTGTGTATGATTATGATATTTACCGATGTTGAGCTTGTGTGCACTAGCGTGATCCTGGAGTAGTGTAGTATACAAAGAGGGTCTGGATTTGCATATTCGTGCCCCGACACGAACGAACAGTAAAATTGGAATGAATAGCAAAATTAGCACGACCCAAAACCAAGAATGAAGATCACTTTTAATTGGTTAATCCAAATCTTGTGAAACTTTGCATGCACCTTCCTGTGGATGTCAAGAACCCATTCCAACCTTCAATCGCAAGGATTGATGTCAAAGTTCTGACCTTTTTCTTTTTGAAGGAGGGTTGCACAAACTTCATCCTCAGCTTGCTCGTGGGGACTTGATGACCAAGATAATCTCTCACATGTCACAACAAGCAAGAACACCAAAGACACACCTTTTCAAACATGCAAGAAAATATCTATCACGAATCCACCCTTTTCAAGCCAAAAATCGGTTTCTTGAGAAGAGTTTTGAAGATCTTGTTAAAAGTTTACCAAGATGATTGAGATATGATCTAAAGAAGATTCATCCACCAATCATTCATCCTTGGCAACACAAGATCAAGAAAGCAAGAAACTGAAGAGAGATCAAAGACTCAAAAAGGAAGGAGACCAATACTTGAGAAAGAGTAAGTTCTACTGGATCTTGCTAGGTTGGAACATATTCTAGTTGAATTTCTTAACCCCTTATGCGTCCTAGATCCAGTAGAAACACAGCAGATAGAAGGAGGTGAAGCAAAGCTCAAGTTGCAAGAAAGAAGCAAGCTACACTTCCGTGTGGGCAAAATTCAAAACTTAGAACAACTTGAATCTTACATTGCTTAGGGATGGATGGTTACAAAGCTACACTTCCGTGTGGGCAAAGCTCCACAGAGCATAAAGAAACCAAAGAACCCTTGTCTAAGACTTCTCTCAGACTTCGTTCAGACAGAGTTGGTGTGGTGGCATTCCTCTACCCCTGTATTTATAGGACACTAGGAGCTACCCCACCCTTAGATGAACTTGTTGACCCTCAAGAAACATCCTTAAAGGTTCAAATTCACTCCCTCTCTCATACATGGGCTAACCTATTGGGACCCAAATATACAAATTCGAACCCTTTGTGTATATCACACTAGTCCTAGATCACGCCAGTGCACACAAGCTCAACATAGAAGAATATCACAATCATACACAGCGTAAACATAATAAAAGACTTCATATATTAAAGATATACCTGTTGACTAACCTTGTGGTCAACTTTACATGACTGTGCCTCGCAAGGCTAAACTGTAGATAACAAATTTAAGCTACAGTGGAAAGAAAACATAAATAAACCCCTCAGTATACCACAGTCAACTCACAACGCTCGCACCATAAACGTTCATCTCCTCTTAGGACTCCTCCAGAGCTACTGCAGACTCATTTTCATCTAATGAATTTGTTGTTGGAAAGGGTGAGCACTTAAAGCACTCAACAAATTTTGCATAGAATGCAATTCTAACATAACTATATGCAAGGCTTATTCCAATGGATGGCTATCATGGTTCTTTTGCAGTAAAGCAGTATTTACAAAAGAATATAATAAATAGATTGAAATGATAATAAAATAAATAACAATAATAATAACTTTTAGATATTTCTCAAGAGTAAACTGGCTCACAGCCCTAAATCATTTCACAAACTTTCAATGGCACATTGCATTCCCATCCCATGTTTCATTTTTCAAAGTTTAACCCTTGACTATAATTCCTGAGCATTGTCTATAACTACGGACACAGCTATCTGAATATATTTTACTCTCTGTAGAGGTTATGTACTTTACCCACAAGATAGAATCAACTCACCACGTCAGCCATGACTCGCCATACAAGAGTATGCGATTGAGCGATAATAAAAAAAACTTTATCCCAACACTGACCCTCTCGTTAAGCCCTCAATATCCCTTCCCTCGCAAGAGTTGAAGTATAGGACGGACATACCATTGGATTGATGTGAGACCGCAGTACACTACATCCTCCTTCATAACCACACCCCTGTGTAATCATCCACCTGAGGCATCACATGTCAAGATATCAATAATCTTACTTAGTTAGGTCCATCCCATACAAGACATGTGGTTGCATGTTTGACTCAGTTCAAAGGCTTGCAAGGTTAAGTCCATAATTGACCGACGCAAGACTTCCACAACCCAACCGAAATATAGGCTCACCTTGGCACATGGCCCCTTGCTACTTGCCCCAATCTAAATTATTCACCACCCAGGTTGATTAACGTGTAGCACATGGCATCAACATCATTGTGGGACCAACAAGTGTCACCACAATTGAAGGACCGTGTGGAGGTCCATCCATGTTTGTGATGGGTATTTGACTTTATTTGAGCAAGGTGTGCTCAGGTTTGAGTTTGATTTGAATTGGAATTCAAAAAGAAGCAATTTGAGTTGTGTTAGCTTCTTGCAATACTACCGGCCTGTGGCTCGCGGTAGAACCGACTGATGATTGAGACATAATTAATTGTGATCATTGGATCTTGGTCTAGTTGATAGGTTAGCGCGTCTAGTTAGTGTGCTTTGAGAACCATGCAAGAAAACCCATTATGTGTTATGGGTTTTGAGTGAACCCTTGCATGGCTGGTTGAGTAGGTTAATCCTAGCCCTTGATTGATGCTCTAGGGTTTAGATGCTCATCCAAGGGTGGTAGGTGGCCCAAGAGTTGTATAAATAGGGGTGAAGGGGTAGCCTTCCCCCTTGAAGGTTTTGAGGTTTTTGATGCTCCTTTGAGCATTGCCCACATGAATGTGAGGCTTTGTAACCTCTCTTTCCATAAAATAAAAAAAATCTTTATCTTATTGTGAATTTAAATTGCGCATTTACATTATGTCTTTACTTTACGCAATTGAAATTCAGCATTTACTTTCTCGCATTTACATTCTCGCAATTTACTTTCTCGCAATTTGGATTTGCCTCCCCTCCTTCTAAATGCTGTTCTTCTAGGATGTCTTGAGGGTGTTGATATGGTTTTACATCTTTCTTGCACCATAGGATAGACTAGAGATGAAGTTTTTATCGAATTGCAAATCTGTCCAGAACTAGTTCTTCGCACAGCAGTCAGTCTTTGATTTTTGTAAAAATCTAGAACCATCTTTTTTAAGTGATTATTGTTTGAGAAGGTGTGTGACTCATATATCCATCTTTGGAAAAAATTGTGAGTCCACTAGTTGCACCGTTTGAGCGCTATGAAGTGAAAACTGAGCCTCAAACATTCTGGTCGAAGTTCCTGACTGTCTGTAATGCTTTATTTTTCATGTTTATTATACAAATCTTTTTAAGGTAATTTTTGGTGTACTGTTTTACTACTCAACTTCTCACAGGGATAAAAATTCCCAAAAATTTTAGAGCAACAGAACTCACCAACCACCTTCTCCAATTGAGGACAATTCCTGGAAAATCTGCTTTTACTTTTCTGGAAAGATACTTTGGTGTTTTAGCTTTATCTCTTTTAGAAAAGTAGTCTTTGAATTGATTCCTCTTTGCTCGGACACTTGACAACCAGGATTGTGATTAAAAAATCCCTCACATTATTCATGGTTCTCATCCATGCAAGCAAGGGGTACACATAGTTGTCTAATTGTTCGAATTTTAGAGGGTGTGCAAATCTGAGAAACACTAGTTTGATGGAAAATCTTTGGGTGTTTCAGATTTTTATTGCGAGATTGTTTGGAGTACTTTGATTGGGGAAAATTTTTATTTGGGATCATTCACCCCCCTCTGATCGCCATTTCGATCCTTCAATTGGTATCAGAGCCGGTTTTGCTCTTTTCATAGATCTTGACCGGTCTCAAGAGCTATGGCGATGGACAAGTATTCCACCAAGCCTCCTATTTTTGCTGGAGTTGATTTTCCGTTTTGGAAATCATTGCCCAGGGCTTCCTGATATGGCAGAAGGTGAAACTCCCGTATGAGGTTCCTGCTGATGAAAACGTCAAGACCGAAAATATGGCTGACGTTGAGGTGAACGCTAAGGCAAGGAATATTCTCATACAGGGTCTTAGCCATAGTGCGTATGATAGGATTTCTCACCTCCATTTCGCTCACGAGATTTGGGTGACCCTCGATGCTTACCATGAGGGCACTACTCAAATCAATACTGTGAGGCAGGACCAGTTCAAGCGTGAGTTCAACAAGTTTGAACAAAATGCTGGTGAGAGTCTTGACGAGTGCTTTGGTCGGTTTACGAAGATTTTGAGTGACCTTCGAGCAGTCGGTTGCATATACCCTGACTCGGATAATGCTCGACATTTCTTGACCGCACTCGATCTTCGAATTTGGGAAATGAAAGTGACCACCATCAAGGACACTACTGACTTGTCGACCTTGACTCTTGATGGGCTTTACTCCCGTCTAAAGACTCATGAGATCGATGTCGTCCCTCGCAAGACGAAATCACAGTCGATGACCTTGGTCACTGATCCCACTAGATCTTTCCTTGATCTTTCTGCTCGTTTCTCTCTTTCCGCCCTTTGCGAGCTAAGCGATGACCAACTCGAAAAATTTCCAGAAAATGAGCTTGCTCTTCTTACTCGCAAATTTTCACATGCATACAAAAGGGTGAGAGAGAGAAAGAGAGGTGGCATGATCACATGCTTCGATTGTGGTGGCCCTAACCACATTCGGGCTAATTGCCCCAAACTGGAGAAGGCAAAGAACGACACTGGCGGTTCAGCAAAGAACGACTACATCGACAATAACCGCAACAAAAAGCCTCCAGTTCGTGAGCCGGCGCGTGAGAAGAAGTACCGCAACTTCTCCAAGAACAAGAAGCTCTTCCATCGCGTCCTCGCGGTGCTGGATGACATCAACCTCTCCGACACGGAGACATGGAGCGACGAGGGCGAGGATGAACCGCAAGAGAAGAAGAGCGGCGATGACTTCTCCGGCATGTGCTTCATGGCCGACGCCAACGGCATCAGCGACTCCGAGCTCTATAGCGACTCGGAAGAGGTACCCTCTTATGACCAGCTAAATGAAGCTTTCTGCAAATTAGGGAAATTTCATGCTAAAGCTAGAGCTAGGCATATGGAGCTAGAGAAGGAAGTAGGTACCTTGACTCGGGAGTTAGCTTCTCTTAGATCTTCTCCCTCTTGAGTCACTAATGACTGTTCTTTGTGTGATGCTCTTCTTGTGGAGTTGGAGAACTTAAGGACTATGCATGATAGTGTGTTGTCTGAATTAGATAGTCTTAGGTTGAAGAATGCTAGAGATAATTCTATTGATGCCATTCCACTAGATGCTAGTTTTCTTCATGCTCACTCTACTCCATCATGCTCTAATTGCCCTAAATTGCTTGCTGAAATTGATGCCATGAGCGATCACCTTAGGAAGCTTTCTTGTAAAAACGATGAACTTGAAATACATGCTTCTAAGGACTAAGTCAGCTCATGTGAGGGCTGTAGGCAACTAAAACTTGACAATGAATCTCTAAATGTCAAGTGTGCTAATCTTGCTAAGGACTTACTAGCTAAGTCACAAGAAAGTTGCTTGCGATGTAATGTGATTGAGGGGTACTTGGATAAAATCCAAGTCGAACTTAGGAAGAATTTAGAAGACCAAGCCCATATGATTAGAAATGCGTTTTGCGTTTCTTGTGAGGCCCTTAAGATTGAGGCAGCCGTGCTGAGGGAGAAAAATGCACGTGCTGAGAGAGCTTCTCTTTCTGGTTCTTCTTCCTCTTCTTCCCTGTGTTCTTCTTGTGCCTCTTTCTTCCGAGATTGCCAGTATCTCATGAGCACTCTTGAGAAGTTTGTTGGAGGCAAGAAGAAGCTCAATCTTATTCTAGACCAATCCAAGATTAGTATATTTAATCAAGGTCTAGGATTTGATCCCTTGGAGCATGCTTGGGTGCATCCTCCCACCATTGTGTGCGGCTCTAAGAGTGGTGAGATTGTGGTAGCTCCCAGGATGAGTACCACTGTGTTTAGGTCTACTGGGGTTGTCCATAAGACTTCTGACCAGAAGGGTGTTACTTCTGTAGCTTCTGCCTCTAGCAAGGCGAAGTACACATGCACCTTCTGTAAGAAGGATGGTCACCTAGTAGATTTTTGCTTCAGGCGCCCCAAGAACACTCGGCGTGAGCGTGTTGCTGTTCTTAGGGGTATTCAGGGTCATTCCCGGACTCTGAGTGCTCCTAAGGCACACACTGCCTCTAGACAGGTTTGAGAGTCGCCTGTTTTTGGGCAACGTACAGGACTTAGTTTTCATGCAGTTTCTTCGAGTTTTAGTCCTGGAGCTGCTCGTGGTCAGTCTTTCTGTCGTCCTCTTGATATTCCTCATTTTTCTCATCGAGGTAGATATCAGCGGCGTGAGGTATTTTCGAGTAAGAGTTTTAGGCAGCCTCACTGGGGTGGTCCAGCCTTTGCATCACAGCGGGACAACCTAGTTTCAGCTCCTAGATCATCTACTAGAGTATTGATCTTGTTAGGGTTAAACATCAAAGAGACACTCGAGTCCAGTCTTCTTCTGTGGCTAGTACTTTGAGGCATCGTGTGGTTCAGTATTGGGTTTCCATGTCTTCACTCTATCCCAGTACTGAGTCATCTTTCTCTCTTGTGTCTTGATCAGGTTCGTCGGATGGGGCAGGGAGATGTTTGGATTGTCAACTCCGGTTGTTCTCATCATATGACCGGAGATTCTCGATGGTTCTCTTCCCTAGTTCGAGCCCTCGGTCATGAGTTGATCACTTTCGGGATGCTTCTTCAGGTTGAGTCATTGCTAAAGGTACTATCTACATTAATGACAATTTCATTCTTAAAGATGTTGCCATAGTGAGTAAGTTGCAATACAATTTGCTTTCTGTTTCTCAGCTTATTGATGACTCATTCGAGGTGAGCTTCAAGAGTAGCGCCTGTAGAATCCTCGATTCTTCAGTAAGGTTAGTTTGCGGGATTTCTAGATATGGGAGAGTGTTTCGTGCTGATTTTTCTGCTTCTTCTGGAGACTCTCTTCGTTGTTTGATTGCGTCAGAGTCCCGTGATCTCTCCTTCTGGCATAGGAGACTTGGTCACATTGGTTTTGATCATTTGACCTGAGTCAGCAGCCATGATCTCATTCGTGGTTTGCCCAAACTCAAATTGGTCAAAGACTTAGTTTGCTCTCCTTGACGATATGGCAAAATGGTTGCTGCTTCTCATCCCCCAGTCACTATTGTCATGACCGATCCACTAGGACAGCTTTTACATATGGACATTGTTGGTCCAGCTAGAGTGCAGTCAGTAGGTGGGAAGTGGTATGTTCTTGTCATTGTTGATGATTTTTTGAGGTACTCTTGGGTGTTTTTCATGTCCTCGAAGGATGAGACTTTTACCCATTTTAGGGGTTTGGTTCATAGGTTGTCTTTTGAGCTCCCCGTGCCCTACGAGCTATAATGTGTGACAATGGCACGGAGTTCAAGAACTCCTGCTTTGAGAGTTTCGTGGAGTCCGGTTTAGAGCATCGCCTCTCCTCTCCCTATGTCCTCAAAGAAATGGCTTAGTGGAAAGGAAGAACAGGACCACGTAGAGATGGCGGACGATGCTAGACAGTCAAGACTCTAGGAAGTTTTGGGCTGAGGCTATAGCTACTGCTTGCCATGTTTCTAATCATGTATTCTTGAGAGCACATTTGCACCGCACTTCTTACGAGTTGAGGTATGGGGGAAAGCCCAGTGTTTCTCATTTTCGTGTGTTTGGTTGCAAGTGTTTTATTTTGAAGTCTGGTAACCTGGATAAGTTTGAGTCTCGTTCTTCTGATGGTATCTTTCTGGGTTATTTGACTTCTTCTCGTAGCTATAGGGTCTAGAGTTGCGATAAGCATAGGATCATAGAGACCTGTGAAGTGACCTTTGATGGGGCAAGCCCAGGAGCTAGAACTGACATTGTAGGCTCTTCTTCTTCCTCCGAGACCATCTTTGTAGAGGATGAGGATGATGGAGATGATGGTTACACCTAATCTAGTCCCCTCTACACCTGAGGTGTCTCCTGTTTCCATTTCTGCACCTCAGGAAGGCCAGCCCTTGCCTTCTGACTCTCATGCAGCTAGTGGCTCTGCTACTACCTCTTTTGTGCATGAGGTAGAGGCCACTTCTAGTTCTAGACGTCCTCGTCATATTCAGCGTTCTCATCCACCTGATCAAATCATCGACGATCTGTTTGAGCGAGTCACTCGCTCAAAATCAGGTTTGTCAAGTTTCTGCCTTCACTCCGCCTTTGTTGCCTCGTTTGAGCCGAAGGATGTGACTCATGCATTATCTGACGAGTCTTGGACTAATGCTATGCATGAGGAACTTGAAAACTTCGAGAGGAACAAAGTCTGGCAGCTTGTAGAACGTCCATCTGGTCATAATATCATTGGGACCAAGTGGGTGTTCAAAAATAAGCAGAGTGAAGATGGGGTTGTCATTCGCAATAAGGCTAGGCTAGTTGCACAGGGCTTTTCTCAGGTTGAGGGTCTTGACTTTGAGGAGACCTTTCCCTCTGTAGCTAGACTAGAGGCTATTAGAATCCTGCTTGCATTCTCTGCTTTCCGGGGGTTCAAGCTCTATCAAATGGATATCAAGAGTGCATTCCTCAATGGCTATATTGAGGAAGATGTTTATGTCAAACAACCTCCAGGATTTGAGAACCCCAAGTTTCCAAGTCATGTATACAAGCTTTCCAAAGCTCTGTATGGACTCAAGCAGGCCCCCAGAGCATGGTATGAGAGGCTCAAGTCTTATCTTCTCAGTCATAACTTCAAAATGGGCGTAGTAGACAAGACTCTGTTCATAAGACACCATGAGTCACATTTTCTTCTCATCCAGATTTAGGTGGACGATATCATTTTTGGTGGCTCATCTCATTCGCTTGTGTCTTAGTTTTCTGAGGTAATGAGCACAGAGTTTGAGATGAGTATGATGGGCGAGTTGAGTTACTTTCTTGGCTTCCAAATCAAGCAGACTCGGGAGGGTACTTTCTTGCATCAAGGCAAGTATACCCGTGACCTCCTAAGGCGTTTCGATATGTCTAACGGAAAGCTGGTGATGACTCCTATGGCCACCACTGCTGTCCTCGAGCCCGATGAGGATGGTGAGCCTGCTGATCAAAAGGAGTTTCGGAGCATCATTGGCTCCCTCTTGTACCTCATTACTTCGAGGCCGGACATACATTTCGCTTTGTGTCTGTGCGCTCGATTTCAGGCTTCTCCTTGTGCCTCTCATCGCCAGGCGGTGAAGTGCATCTTTAGGTACCTTCGTGCTACCACTGATTATGGTATTTGGTACTCTTCCTCTTCTTGTCTGTCTCTTAGAGCATTTTCTGATGCTGACTTTGCTGGCTGCAGGATAGATAGGAAGAGCACTTCTGGCACTTGCCAATTCATTGGCACTTCTCTTGTTTCTTGGTCATCTAGGAAGTAGTCCGGAGTTGCACAGTCCACCGCTGAGGCCGAGTATGTTGCTGTAGCCAGGTGCTCTAGATGAGATCGACCTTGCGGGACTTTGGGTTAGAGATAGAGAGTGTGCCACTTTTCTGTGACACCACTTCTGCTATTTGCATGCTAAAAACCCAGTGCAACATTCCCGGACGAAGCACATTGATATTAGATATCACTTCCTTAGAGACCATGTGGAGAAGGGTGATATTGTGCTTCAGTTTGTAGAGAGTGACCTCCAGTTAGCCGATATCTTCACCAAGCCTTTGGATAGATCCAAATTTGTTGCCTTGAGGAGTGAGCTTGGAGTCGTGAGCCCTTATGGCCTATCGTGAGGGGGAGTTGGTTTGTATATTATGTATAATATGTTCTTTTCTAGCTTTGCTTTTCTTTGTGTTTCTTCTAGGTGATTGTGGGCTTATTTTCTTGAGTTGAGTTCACTCACTTAGACTTCTGGCATGCCTTGCATGGACCTCTTATGTTGTGCTTTAGGTTGCTATCATGCGTGATTAGCTGTTCTCTCCGCTCTCTAGGTTGAGTTCCCTCACAGTCTTATAAGTCTAGCAGGTGTTGGGCCTCCTGGGTAGACAGGGTCTATGTGCACTCCTTAGTTTGGGATATAGAGTCAACTTCCCTATGTCAGTCATTGGGAAAGATGAGAGCGAGTCTGAGCCATAGTGAGTCTCTTCTATCTTTTCTATGCTCAATAGCCCACCCAGTTTGCAGTTTTCTCAACTTCTTCTCTTCATTATGTGTTTTTGGTTTTTATTGAGTTCATTTGGGTTTTCTTTACGCCTAATTCTGCTAATAACTTAATTTAACTAGATTTGTGTTTTAAATTTGCTCATATGTTGAGGGGGAGTTTCGGAATCTGTTCATGCATTGCATATAGACTGTATTTTCTGTTTAATGAGCTTTGTCTATTATGCAATTGATTTCTTCTTCATGCTATACACCATGCTACATCATATGGAGAAAATCACTAGCTTAGATATGTCCAAGATCATTTAACTTGCTAAGCTTAAAAATGAAAATAAAGATTTAAATGAAAAACTTGATGAAACATGTTGCTTTTACTTGCTTGGTTTCTTCTCTAGAGGTTTGTACCATAATTTGAGAAATTTTGGAGTTCTCTAGAGTCCCTATAGCAACTTCGGTGAAACTAGTTTGTTTCATACTTGAGTCCTTCATTTGCTCATGAATCATTATGCTAAAAATGAAAATTAAGCAAAATTGACTCTTCTTGACTCCACACCTTGCATTCTCAAGACAGCTTCCCATTGCACTTGGGATGAACTTGGAATGCATCGTGTATGACCTAGATCATCC
The DNA here is from genome assembly GCA_036346275.1 of Otatea glauca. Classification (NCBI taxonomy): domain Eukaryota; kingdom Viridiplantae; phylum Streptophyta; class Magnoliopsida; order Poales; family Poaceae; genus Otatea; species Otatea glauca. The sequence goes on from CM070720.1 coordinate 12,955,793, forward strand.
TCTTAAGAGTTCATCTTGAGATGGTCGCATATGGCTTGAGTCAACTGCTTGTCAAAAGAAAATGCAAATAATAAAACATAAGTGGGTAAAGAATGCAAATAATGTCAAACATTTGCACCCCGCTATGTCTTGTAAGATCATAAAGCACAATTTGCATTAAGTGATAAATGAGCCCGAAGGACCTTGTATGCACTTCTAGATTCCCCAAAGTGTTGAGTAGGTTGAACTCTAGGTTTTCCTTTTGATCCTTAGAGTGGCTATTCTTCTATTTTTGAAACTAAAGCTGAGTGTTGCACTTGTCAAATCTTGCTAAAAATAAAATATTCAAAACTAAGCTTGTATTTGCACTTGGACATGTCTTAGACTAGTCGAATCTAAAAATTGACTAGCTTGGTGTCATATCTTGTTATTATCAATAGGATAATCTTCAAAGCTCCCTTAGTTTGCATTTCATGCATACATAAAAAAGGGGGAGACAATGTCATGTTGATGCCTATATTGCCAAAAGGGTGGAGAAATTGAAGAAAAGGCATCATTAAAAGGATAAAAATGAAAAATGTATCTTGGATTTTATGATTTTGTTGAAAATTTGCAAATCTTAAGAATCATAAACTTTTATGATTTTTTATTGGAGTTTTAGAGCTTTTTGTGCAAAACTTGTTCTTTATATTACATTGCTCTAAAATCTTTCTTGCCAACTTGGTCATGTTCTCAATCTCTTCTCTCTGGACCATGTGTGGTTTTGCAATCAAATTGCTTTCTTCTTTTCTTATTCAAACTCAAATTTATGCCTTTTGTGTGGTTTGTCAATATACTCATCAAGGGGGAGATTGAAGGACCATGTGGAGGTCCATCCATGTTTGTGATGGGTATTTGACTTTATTTGAGCAAGGTGTGCTCAGGTTTGAGTTTGATTTGAATTGGAATTCAAAAGGAAGCAATTTGAGTTGTGTTAGCTTCTTGCGGTACTGCTGGCCTGTGGCTGGCGGTAGAACCGATTGATGATTGAGACATAATTAATTGTGAGCATTTGTGATGATTGAATGTTGCTATGTGAGGTATTTCCTTGTTTTTGATGGTTGCAGGACGACGGTGCTAGGTCATGGTGAGGCGAAGGATGGCTGGGACTAGGCGAGGAGCGTCGGACGCCCAAACGGTCGGGGATCGCCCGAAGATGATCGGAGAAGGAGTCCGTGCAAGCCGTGAAGACAAGGAATGGATGAGCTGCTAGCTAGACGTTGCGTGAATCAATGAGGACCATTGGATCTTGGTATAGTTGATAGGTTAGCGGGTCTAGTTAGTGTGCTTTGAGAACCGTGCAAGAAAACCCATTATGTGTTGTTGGTTTTGGGTGAACCCTTGCATAGCTAGTTGAGTGGGTTAATCCTAGCCCTTGATGGATGCTCTAGGGTTTAGAGGCACATCCAAGGGTGGTAGGTGGCCCAAGAGTTGTATAAATAGGGGTGGAGGGGTAGCCTTCCCCCTAGAAGGTTTTGAGGTTTTTGATGCTCCTTTGAGCTTTTCCCACATGAATATGAGGCTTTGTAACCTCTACTTCCAGAAAATACAGAAATTTTATTTACCTTATTGTGAATTTAAATTGCGCATTTACATTATGTCTTTACTTTATGCAATTTAAATTCAGCATTTACTTTCCCGCATTTACATTGTCGCGATTTACTTTCTTGCAATTTGGATTTGCCTCCCCTCCTTCTAAATGATGTTCTTCCAGGTGTCTTGATGGTGTTCATATGGTTTTACATCTTTCTTGCACCCTAGGATAGACTAGAGATCAAGTTTTTATCGAATTGCAAATCTGTTCAGAACTTGTTCTTCACGCAGTAGTCAGTCTTTGAATTTTATAAAACTCTAGAAAAATCCTTTTTAAGTGATTATTATTGAAGAAGGTGTGCAACTCATATATCTATCTCTAGAAAAATTTGTGAGTCCGCTGGTTGTACCATTTGAGCGCTATGAAGTCAAAACCGAGCCTCAAACATTCTAGTCGAAGTTCCTGACTGTCTGTAATGCTTGCTTTTTCATGTTTATTCTACAAAGCTTTTTGTGGTTATTTTTGGCGGACTGTTTGAAGACTCAAATTCTCACTGGAATAAAATTTCCAAAAATTTTAGAGCAACAGAAACTCACCAACCACCTGCTCCAATTGAGGACAATTCCTGGAAAATCTGCTTTTACTTTTCTGGAAAGAGACTTTGGTGTTTTAGCTTTATCTCTTTTAGAGAAGTAGTCTTTGAATTGATTCCTCTTTGTTTGGACACTTGACAACGAGGATTGTGATTAAAAATTCCTCACATGATTAATGGTTCTCATCCATACAAGCTAGGGTACACATAGTTGTCTAATTGTTCGGGTTTTGGAGGGTGTGCGAATCTGAGAAACACTAGTTTGAAGGAAAATCTTTGGGTGTTTCAGATTTTTATTGCGAGATTGTTTGGAGTACTTTTATTGGGGAAAATTTTTATTTGGGATCATTCACCCCCTTCCCTCTGATCGCCATTTCGATCATTCAATAACTCAACATCAACATGTGACAACACGTGACACACCATCGCATAAACATGTTCCATATTCCATTTGTCAAGATTGATTTTGATATTCCAAAAGACATAAGTTAACGTGGTATGGCTAAGCAAACTAGGCACGAACTAACCAACCCATGTTGGCATCCATTAGCAACCAACTAATAATGAACCATCCTAGAGTTACAAAAAATCATGGCATAAAAACAAAAAGTTAGATTAATCCAATTGGGTTGAATAACTAGATCCCAAACTAATTGAAAACAGTTCTACACATAAAATATCATGCATAATTTAGAACAACGTAGCAATTTGTATAAGTGGGTTCAACATGATCAAAGCACAACTTGCTTTGGAAAAGATCTTATTCCTGCTCTGGACCATGGTCTTGGATCAATTCTTCAGTCTTGTATGATCCGGGCACTTCGACTTTTACACAAATCGATAAAATAGCAAATAAATACCAAACCAGAGTGCAAACACACTCCAAAAATCAAATAAAATTGGAGCTCGTATGAATAAGAACAGGCTCTCGAAAGATTTGAATAAAAGAAAAACCCAAAAAATAATAAATCTGTAAATACTCAAATTATTGTTGCACTAAAAAACATAATTATTGCGTCATCGCTAGCGTCAGCATCTATAAAAAATAACATGAACCCTTCTTTTCCTAACACATGGCCCTGGGTCTATAGACCTGGTCCATGCATCACCCCAAGTCCACGGTGGACCCGGTTCACCGTTCCCATATGACCAACTGGTGGTACCGGCTAATGCTAATGTGGTGCTGACATAGTGACAAACGAGGTGACATGGCGCTGACGTGGGTGATGACACACAGCATGCATCCAACAACTCGTGTTAGATCCAACGGAGGCGATGGCGTGACAACGCACTCACCGAAGACGAAGATGCTGACATGGTCCGTGGCGCTATAGCGAACCTCCAGCTACATTATCACCCAGATCTAGAGCAGCGCAACGCAAGGACCTCAAATCTGGGCTCAAACACGGCAGAGATGGCTTGACGACGATGGAAATTGGCAAAAACCCACAAAGGCGCCACCTCAAAACTTTAGCGAGCTCTCCCATTCAAACCACGGTGTCTCGGGCTTCAAAATGTGGGGCTAAAGCTGTGCAATGGAAAGGAGAACCTCAGAGAAGGTCCCAGGTCCCCTTAATGTCGTCCATGTAGAGCACGAGGAAGGCGAATCGTCGCGGCGGCGGACTCGAAGAAGTCTGAGATGACGTCGAAGATGACACAATCCAATCGTACATGCGTCATCCATCTGTCGGTGCTTGTCGCAAACAACACGTCGAAATCCCAAGCATACACATGTCCTAGATCCGACGGCTCCTAAGCGCTAGGGTTACATGGGCGCACCTCCACCGTCCGATTAAGATCCAACAGCGGCGACACTAGGGTTTTGTGAGGCGGGCTAGGCTGCGGCGGTTTGAGCCGGTGCAAGGAAAAGATGGGCTGCATAGAGCCGGGCTAGGCCTAACATTGTTCTAAGGTTTTTCAAATACTTTTTGATTTGAAATAATACCAGAAAATAGTCTAAGCAAAATAAAATAGTGAAAATATTAGAAAAATTCCATAAACATTATGAAAAATATTTTAAGACATTTAAAACCTAAATAAAATATTTTTGACAAAATTATATTTAAAATGTTCACATAATAAAATAATATATATATTAAGCATAATTAAAAAATACAAAAATAAATCCAAATAAATAACAGAAAATTCACAAAATGCATAGATAAACTTATTAAAATATTTTGAGCCAAAATTTGGGATATTACAAACGTCCCCCTTAACAGAATCTCGATCCTGAGATTCAGGGCTAACTAACAAATAGGTTAGGAAACTCTGACTTCAGATCTTCCTCACGCTCCCACGTTGCTTCACATTCTGAATGATTACTCCACGGTACTCTACAGAAGCGAACTGACTTGCTTCTGGTCCTACGTTATGATCTTAATTGGTTTCTCCTTACAATTCAAATCATCTTGCAGTTCAATTGCCTCCAACGGTCTTTGCTGTATTGGCATTCTGAGACACTTCATGTAAGGACCCGAATCCACTGATTCGAACTCACTGTGTTTACCGCACTAGTCCCAGGATCAACGCTAGTGCACATAGCTCAACATTGGTACATATAACATCATACTCAACGATAATAGACTAATACTCCATTTATTGATATAGCTAAGTGTATGATCTTATGACCAACTTACATTATTAAGCCACGCAGGGCAAGACTTGAAATATACGCTAAGAATTAAGCAGCGGAAAGTAGAAAACGTAGATAGCTCATTAGTTCACCATAGGCAACTGACAAGGCTCGGACCCTAATGACTCGTGTCCTCTTGGAACTCCTCCTCCAACACAGGTGTTGATTCTTCAACTGTGATTATTGTTGTTGGCAAGGGTGAGTACTTAAAGCACTCAACAAGTTGTGCACAGAATGCAATTCTATGTAACTATATGCAAGGCTTATTCCAAAGGATAGGCTTTCATGGCTATTTTGCAATAAGCAGCATTTACGAACAAATACAATAAATAGATCATAAAGATTGTAAAAAAAATAACAGTAAATAATAGTTTCAGTGTTCCTCAAGCAAACCAAGTTTCCAATCCTAGGTCAATTTTCAACTCCCATTGTATCCTGCCATCCCAACCAAGTTTTCCATTTAATTAAGCTAACCCTTAGCTGTAATTCCCGAGCATTGCTCAATACCGCGAGCACGGCTATCTGAATAGTTTTACACTCTGCAGAGGTTATGCACTTTACCCACATAATACAACCATACACCACAAAGGCGAGTGATTATAACAAAGCCTTTACAATGCGCTGGCTTAACCCGATACCACCCGCTAAGGTTTCAACACCGTGGGACTGGTTACTACATCCGTGGCCCCTCTTGCGCCATGTGAATTACTCCATAACTCGGGAACTCACACCGACCAAGATAGTACCAAAGTTAAGACGTTGCAAATTAATCAGCTAGGCTGTCCCATACCAGACATGTGGTTGCATGATTGACTCAGGTCAAAGGCTTGAAAGGTTAAGTCCTTAGGGTGATCAAGGCAAGACATCCACATACCCTCTGCCCATCGGGCCACCTTAGCATACTCGCCCCTTGTCACTTGCCCCAATCTAAGTGATTATCACCCAAGTTGATTACCAAGCACCACGTGCCATCAACAATTCAACATCGTTGCGTGACATGACTCGTCGCAAACAACTCAATCTCATCGTGTGATCTCACATGACACACAAGTTCATAACAATGTTCCATATTCCATTAGTCAAGATTAATTATCAATGATTCAGGCACATTTGATGACGTGGCATGGCTAAGCAACTAATACGATCTAACCACCCCCGGTTGATTATCATTACTAACCAACTGTAGTTAACCAAACTAGGGTGACAATAGATCATGGCATACAAATGACAAGGTAGGGTATGGATCAATCTGGTATAATAGCTAAATCCCAATTTAATTGAAACAATTGTATACTTGAAATACTATGCAATAAAGTAAAACAATATATCATTTGTATAAACATAGGTTCAACATAATCAAAGCACAACTTGCCTTGGAATAGGTTCTGATCTTGCTCTGGAACTTGCTCTTGAGTTGATGGATCTTCCTCCGAAGCATCGCACAATTCAACGTCTACGCGTACCGAAGGAGAAAAGCAAATAAATACCAAAATAGAGAGCAAATTAACTCCAAAAATCAATTAAAATTTACCATTAAATATATCCCAATTTTACAAATTTTTAGAAATTTGAATCACTCAAATCCGTGTTAAAATTCAAAAGTTATAGCCTTTTGAAGTTTGGATAAATACTGAAAATACAAAAAAAGGAAAATCAGAATTAACTGAATTATTTTTATAAAGGAAAATCGCATTATTGCGTCATGTTGACATCATCACCGAGCCGGCCAATCAGACACCAACGCGTGTCGCGGTCCATAGACTCGGTTCATGGTGCGGATCGGACCCACCGTGAACCCGGTCCATGGCCTCTCGGTGCCAGCGCCCGACACGCGGCGACCCTGGATTGGCTGCGACGCCGCCCGTGCTGATGTTCGACACGCGGCGTGCATCCACGGGATCTCTGGATCGAACGGCGACGAATGCACGCGACGCGGCTCAATCCCCTCCGTTCATCCAGATTCGACGGCAGAGTTTAGAAGATGAAGTCTACTGCAAACCGAGTGACGTGGCTCAATCTGCACCGTTCTTTTTGGATCCTACGGTCAAGAACTCACCCAAAGCTAAAGGCGAAGCGGCGGCTAGGAGTTTCACTGGAGACGAGGAAGAAGACCTGGACGACGGCGTTCTGGTGCGATTCCGACACGAAGAAGAAGAGTAGCCGACGCAGAACACCACGGCGAACTCGGATCCGGGACCAAAGCGTCGGAAGACAAAGGATCGGCGACATTCTAGAGCAAAAACCGCGGCGGCTGCAAGCTTCAACTCCGGAGAGCTCCTATGCGGAAACGGCAGCGACACAGGGCTCGGGAGTTGCGGCAAACACGCGGCACGAAATGGGGAATTCAACGCCTGCGTCGGCGCCTTAAATAGCCGCACGGGGAGGCGTACAGAGCCGGACTCTGAAGATGGCTCCGTGGCGACGGCGGACTCCGGCGGCAACACGGATAGGTGACGCGGCCTCATCACGAGCGTCCACGCGGCGTCCATCCCACGGCTCAAAGCGCTTCGGTGACGCGGCGAAAGCACAGCCGTTGGATCTTAATCCTACGGTTGGCTTTCTTAGGGTTAAGGTTTCATTGGAAGCGGCGCGCGGCTACAGGCAAGACAAGAGTGGGCCGCCCAAACTGTTCCATTGATTTTTAAAAGGATTTTGATTTAAAATAATTACAGAAAATCATTTTGTTTATTTTAGGCAAATAAATTATCAGGAAAAATCCAAGAAAATTCTCAAAAATACTTTGAGGCATTTTGAACTCAGATAAAATATTTTTGGCAAAACTTTATTTTAACTTTGCATAAATTTAAATAGTTTTCAATAAAAGACCAATATACTTAATTTAAAGTTAACTCAAATAAAACCAGAAAAATCCAATAAATTCCAGAAAATCATAAAATGGACAAATAACCAATAAAAGGATTTTAAAGCAAATTTTGGGATGTTACAAACCTCCCCCCTAACAGAATCTCGACCCCGAGATTCAGGGTTAACTAAAGAATAGGTTTGGGAATTCTGACTTCAATTCCTCTTTGCGCTCCCAAGTTGCTTCACTTTCGGAATGATTGCTCCACTGAACTCTGCAAAAGCGAATGGACTTGTTCCTGGTTCTTCGTTCCATGAAATCCAAAATTTTGACTGGCTACTCCTTATAAGTCAAATCTTCCTGCAGCTCTATTGCGTCCAACGGGGTTTGCTTTGTTGGCACCCTAAGACATTTCTTGAGTTGCGACACATGAAACACATTATGCACACCTGATAGTGACTGCGGCAACTCCAGCTGGTAAGCAACTTCCCCACGATGGCTCAAAATCTTAAATGGACTAACATATCGACGGGCAAGTTTTCCCTTCACATGAAACCTCTTAACACCTTTGAGAGGGGTAACCCTGAGATACACAAAATCATCTGACTCGAAACTCAAATCTCGATGACGGTTATCAGTATAGCTCTTTTGTCTCGATTGTGCTACTTTGAACCTCTCTCTGATCATAGCAACTCGCTCTTCGGCTTCCTTGAGAATATCAGGTCCAAATACCACACGATCTCCTGTCTCATTCCAATTCAGCGGGGTACGACAAGCACATCCATATTAAACCTCAAATGGCGACATTCGCAAACTAACCTGATAGCTGTTGTTATAACTGAATTCTGCATATGGTAAGCACTTATCCCATGATGTAGTATAAACCAATGCACACGCTCTTAGCATATCTTCCAAAATCTGATTTACCCTTTCTGTCTGACCATCTGTCTGCGGGTGATATGCTGTACTGAAATTCAGGCAAGTCCCCATTGCTTCATGCAACTTTTTCCAAAATCTTGAGGTAAACTGGGTACCTCTATCTGACACAATCTTCTTGGGTACTCCATGCAAACATACAATCCTTGACATATACAACTCTGCCAAATGGTCTCCTGAGTAGGTGGTCTTTACTGGAATGAAGTGAGCGACCTTGGTCAACCGATCTACAATAACCCAAATTGAATCATATCCCCTCTGAGTCTTGGGTAAACCAGTGATAAAATCCATACCGATTTCCTCCCACTTCCATTCAGGAATTTTCAACGGCTGTAACAAACTAGCAGGTCTTTGATGCATGGCTCTTACTCTCTGACATACATCGCATAGAGCAACGTGCTCAGCCACCTCACGCTTCATATTAGGCCACCAGAATCTCTCCCTCAAATCTTGATACATTTTAGCACTTCCTGGATGAATCGAGTGCTTAGAATCGTGAGCTTCCTCAAGAATCAGTTGCTTCAGCTCCTTTTTATTCGGCACACAAATTCGATCGTTGAAGAACATGGTTCCTTGCTCATCCAAAGTGAAATCCACGGCTAAGCCTCCCTCTTTTTTGGACTTGATCTTAGAGATTTTCTCATCATCTTTCTGGCCTTCCCTGATCTGATCCTCAAGTGTTGGCTTTACTTCCAGCGCAGCTACAATCTCATGCGGGACCACTTCCAATTTTAACTTCCGAAATTCTTTACATAGCTCTGGTTGATCATCCATCGACAATGTATTTGCACTATGGCTCTTTCGACTCAGAGCATCTGCTACCACATTAGGTTTTCCACGGTGGTAATGAATTCTCACATTATAATCCTTAATTAGCTCTAGCCACCTTCGTTGTCTCATATTAAGATCCGCTGAGTGAAAATGTACTTGTGCTCTTATGGTCGGTATATATCTCACATCTGCTCCCTATGAGGTAATGACGCTATATTTTCAAAGCATGCACTACAAAGACTAATTCCAAATCATGCGCTTGATAATTTCCTCATGCGGCCTCAATCGCTTCGATCGTAAGCAACAACCTTGCCGCTTGCATTAACACACATCCAAGACCTTGCTTTGAAGCATCGCAATAAATATCAAAACCCTTCGCACATCCGCAATACTAATACAGGGCCGCCGTTGGACGCTTCTTCGCCCATAAAACTCTTTTCGCACTGGCGGCCCATGCAAACTTGTTTTTTTTCTTCAATAACTACGCAAGGGGTTTAGCAATTGTTGAGAATCCCTCTATAAACCGACGGTAATATCCCGCCATCCCGTAAAACTACGAATGAGTAATGCACTTCGTTGTTCTAATGCAACATCAAGGCCCACTTTGCTTGGGTCAACTGCAACTCCTTTAGTAGTCATTACATGACCAAGAAATTCAACCTTCTCCTTCCAAAAATCACACTCGGTGAAGCTCTCACTCGGGGCCGGCTCATCTACGTCCCTCTCCGGCTATAAAAGGCGCCACTCGATTCGCAGAAACCGCGCATTCACTTCCCCTCTACTTCCCTCTCCCTCTCCTTCGTTTCTCCAAGCCAAACGCCCAGAATCTCCCCCAAATCCGCCATGACCGAGAGCCTTGAAGCTTCAAGCCGAAAACAATTCGATCGAATAAGCAACTCATTTCCAAATTGCAAATTTCAAATGCGAAAGATATTCAAGTTTGAAGTTGGTTCGGGTATGAAAATCCAGGAAAATCAGAAAATACGCTTTCAATACTTTGAAAGCGCCTTTTTCCTTTTTCGCGGGTTTTCTTTTAAATCAGCTGACCGACAAGTGGGGCCATCCGGTCAGCGAGAGGGAGTGGCTGAGAGGCGCAGAGGCTGACAAGGGGGACCCGCATGTCAGTGACTGAGAACAGGGGCTCACCTTCGCGGCCAATCAGATTGTGTTCTCTGTTTTTTAATTTTATCGAAGTTTATATCTTGTCAAACATTTTTGAAACTTTTTCTAGGGGTTCCTATTGGTCACATAAGTCTTCAGTAAAAATTTGGATTTAATATATTTTATATTTTATTTATAAAAATTCTGACAATCTGATTCTTATATTTTCAGCAATTCTGTTTTTTTGAATTTTTATAAATATCAAAACTAAATATTATATCCTAATATTTTTACTACAGATGACTCTATCTAGGGAAAAGGTAATATAAATATGTTTACATCGAAATCATGAACATTTATTTTCGGACATTTTTACTATTACTAGTCTTGCTTCATTAAATTACCTTTCTTTTCATCATTTAATACTTTGTTATGACATTAAAATTATATTCTGTGATCTGGATGGCTCCACTAATTTTTACAGCAATTGTTCTTATTTTGTTGTTTTACAAATCTTTTCTTATTACTTTAAGTAATGGTTGATTGTTTAGAAAAGAAAAAGGAAATGAATACAGTAAATGAAGAACACAGAGAGGAAGCTCACAGAGCAAGAGATGATGCCATGGAGGAAGCTTGGGCATGCATAGCCGGTGGCAAACATTCAGTAGGGGAACCAAGAGATAAACTTGAGGTTTCTATTCGGTAGTGCTTGAGGATACTCCATGCCAACTTAAATGAAATTTGTGGATGCAAAAGGGAAAAATGGCTGGGAGGCAGGCTCACTGGCTTTTATAGCCCAGCAAGGCTGTGGAGGAGCTGGATGATGAGTGGGCCCGGAAATTGTTCTTTGATGTGACACAAAACAAACTTCATCTCCTCCTTATCGCCAGCAGATCTGGATTCCATTCAGTGAACCGAATACAAATAATGATGGTAAATAAATGAGGAATTTATGGAGTGTACCAAAGATAGGTTTGAAGGTTCTGACAAATGTTCAGAATTATCTCATGCTTGTATAATTTATAAAAATTCGAACAGTGCACTTTGCACAGATTTCAGTTTTCTGTTTTTAATTTATGTTGGGGTCCATAACTTATGAAATATCTTTGAAACTTTTTGTAGAGGTTCCTAATAGCCGTATTACTCTCCTGTAAAATTTAAGCTTAAAATTATTTATATTTCATTTACTAAAATTCTGACATTTGAATTATCAGATTTTCAGCTTTTCATATTTCAAATTTTTAAAATTATCAGATTTAATTATTATTTCCTAATATATTTAATGTTTATAGGATGATCTAGAGTGAAGATAGTATAAAAAATTCATTTTTAATTAATTTATAATTATTTTTATTTAAATCTGACAATGTCACTTTTGCTAGTCATGGATTCATTAATTGCACTCATAATTGCTTTGATGTGACATGTAACTTCCTAAAATATCTCAATATTACCCTTAACTTTAAAAATTAATTTATGATTAATTTTATATGTTTAAATAATTTTTTTTTATTTTTTTGTTATAAACTTTTTACTCTTTTCTTTATCTCTTATCATGATTATATGAAAAGACATTTCCTTTGTAAAAAAAATCAAGGAAATTCAATAAAATCAAAATGAATTCATAAAAATCCGTAAAAATCATCAATAAATATATTTTAATGTTGAACTTCATTTACTTGTTGTACTTTAAGTTTTGTATTGTAGAGAAAATTAAATTAGTATAATTAAAGATTCTCTTAAGAACCAAAATTTAATAAAATTTTAGATTAGTTGGAATTTCAATGTAAATTTATATTTCCAACTTATTTTCATATTGTTTTTGATTTGAACTTTTATTTTGCAAGTCATACTTTTCTTATGGTTGGATTTCAAGATATTGAAATAGAAGATAATATTTTAGTTCATTCTTGATATTCTAATTAAAAATTCTAATCCATTACATTTTCTAATTTTTATATTTCTAATTTTATTATTTAGAATTTTTGGGATGTTACAGTTACGGATTATATGAATATACCGTAATGTCATTCGGACTTACAAATGCTCCTGCCAGTTTCATGTGCCTTATGAACAATATCTTTATGGAGTATTTGGATAAGTTCGTAGTGGTATTCATTGATGACATCCTCATCTATTCCAAATCCGAGGAAGATCATGCACAACATTTGCGTATGTTGCTTGAAAAATTTCGCGAGCATAAACTCTATGCCAAATTCGAGAAGTGTGAATTCTGGCTAAAATAAGTTGCATTTCTTGGTCATGTTCTATCTGAAGGTGGAATTGCAGTTGATCCAAGAAAAATCCAAGCTATCACAGAATGGGAGCCACCTCAATCTGTTCCTAAAGTCCGAAGTTTTCTCGGTTTTGCGGGATACTATCGCCGCTTTATCGAAAATTTCTCCAAACTTGCTCGACCAATGACTCAACTCTTGAAAAAGGAAAAGAAGTTTGAATGGACCCCAGAATGTGAAGCTAGTTTCCAAGAGCTTAAGAAAAGATTAACCTCAGCTCCAATTCTCATCATACCTAATATCCACAAAAGTTTTGAGGTATATTGCGACGCATCACGACACGGTCTTGGATGTGTACTAATGCAAGAAGGAAAAGTTATCGCATATGCTTCACGTCAACTTCGGCCGCATGAACAAAACTATCCTACCCATGATCTGGAATTAGCGGCCGTTGTTCACTCTCTAAAATCTGGAGATACTATCTTATTGGCAATCGATGTGAAATCTATACAGATCATAAAAACCTGAAATATTTCTTCACCCAACCAGATCTAAATCTCAGGCAAAGAAGATGGCTAGAGTTGATCAAAGACTATAATATTGGCATTCATTACCATCCTAGTAAGTCTAATGTTGTAGCCGATGCTCTCAGCCGAAAACTCCATTGTCTTTTCATCTCCGACCAATCTGAGTTGCAAAATGAATTCCAAAGACTCAATTTGGGTTTAGTTGAGGAAGGCTATGTTGCTACTCTAGAAGTGCAACCAACTCTCAGAACCCTTATAAGAGCCGCTCAACTCAAGGATGAAGCTAGTGCCAAAATCAGGAAATAATTGAAAGAAGATTTTGAATCTGAATTCTCTGAAAGCTCAGATGAAATAATTATGCAAGGAAATCGTATATATGTCCTCGATGATCCTGAACTCAAAAAGTTGATTGTAATGGAAGCTCATGAATCTCCTCTATCTATCCACCTTGGGAGCACAAAAATGTACCAAGACCTCAAAAAGGAATATTGGTGGCCCGGCATGAAAAAGGAAATTGCCGCATATATCGCAGAATGTGACGTATGGCAGCGAGTCAAAGCTGAGCATCAACGCCTTGCTGTTCCCCTTCAGCCACTGCAGATTCCCGAATGGAAATGGGAAGATATCAGTATGTATTTTATTACCGGTCTGCCCAAGACTCGGAAAGGAAATGATTCTATATGGGTCATTGTTGATAGGTTAACAAAAGTGGCTCATTTCATTCCAGTCAAAGCAACATATCATGCGGACAAACTTGCAGAATTGTACATGGATAATATTGTGTGTCTGCATGGTGTTACAAAAACTATTGTATCTGATCGAGGCTCTCAATTTACTTGTCATTTATGGGTATGTTTGCACAATCTGGTGGGGACTAAATTAAACTTCAGTACAGCTTATCATCCTCAGACAGATGGGCAAACTGAAAGAATAAATCAAATCTTGGAAGACTTGCTCAGAGCCTGTGTGCTGTCATATAACACTAATTGGGAGAAAAGTCTACCATTTGCTGAATTCTCCTATAACAATAGCTTCCAAGCCAGTCTTCAAATGTCACCATTTTAAGCTTTATATGGGAGAAAATGCAGAACTCCTCTTTTCTGGTTCAAAGTTGGGGAAAGAAAATTCTTCGTCCCAAATCTTATCAAAGAAGCCCAAGAGCAAGTACATATGATCAGAAGTAGATTGAAGGAAGCCCAATCTCGTCAAAAGAGTTATGCTGACAATCGTCGACGTGAACTCAGCTTCAAAGTAGATGATCATGTCTATCTAAAAGTTTCTCCACTCCGCGGAGTTCGTCGCTTTCAAGTCCGTGGAAAGCTAGCTCCTCGATACATTGGACCGTATCGAATTCTTGAGAAGATGGGAGAGATGGCATATAAGTTGGAATTGCCACCTCAATTATCTGAAGTTCACAATGTCTTTCATGTGTCCCAACTCAAGAAGTGCCTCCGTGTTCCTTCTGAGCTCACCGATCTGCAAGATATTGATCTTCAGCCTGATATATCCTATCGAGAGCATCCAATCCGTATTCTTGAAGAAGTAGAACGCCACACAAGGAACAAGTCCCACAAGATGCTGAAAGTTCAGTGGAGTAACCACACAGAAGATGAAGCCACATGGGAACGTGAAGACCATCTCCGTAAAGAATTCCCACACTTTTTCTAGCCCTTGCCAAATCTCGAGGACGAGATTCCTATAAGGGGGGTAGATTTGTAACATACCAAAAATTAAAATAAAGTGAGAAATTAAATTTTATAATTTAATTAAATTTATTAATGCTTTTTCTGCATTTTCTGAATTTTTCTGGATTTTCCTTGATTTTTGCTCCAATGGAAAACCTTTATAAAAAATAGATGAATAACAATAATAAAAGATTATGTTAATAAAATTTATAAAAATCCCAGCCTAATCTTGAGAGATCTCTATAGTCCTTCTGAATTTTGTTTAAGCCAACTAATCATTATATACAATAAATGCCTAATTAATGAATCATGACTAGTAATAGTAATTATGTGAGAATTAAATTGCGATATATTTGGTATGAAAATTTTTTATATTAACTTCACCCTGTATAGAGTCATATACAGTAAAAATATTAAAAATAAATAATCTTTTTTAATATATTTAAAAATTTAAAAACAGAATTTCTGAAAATCAAGGATTCAGAATGTCAGATTTTTTATAAATTAAATACAAAATATTTTAAATTTAAATTTTTACTGAAGTCTTATATGACCAAGGGGAACTTCTATAAAACGTTTCAAAAAGTTTTGATAAAATATAAGTCCTCTGATAAATATAAAACAGAAAACACAATTTTGTGCACAGTAGCTTGTGAGAATTTTTATAAATTATACAAGAGTCCAATAGATTTGAAATTATTATGGTAGATTCTAAGCTAGCTCTAGTACACGCAGTAAATTTCTCATTAATTTTCCTATTGGAGAAATAACTGATTCAGTTCATCCAACCCCGATATGTTCTTAGCCAATTCCAGATTTTGCTTGCTCCACCTCTTCCATTCGCTGCCATGTGGACCCGACTTCATGTGCTGGCCCACTTGTCATCCCCAGTGCAGCTCGTCTTCTTCCTCCAGCCTTCGGCGCCCCCGAGCAGCTCACGCTCCCGTGGCTCTCGCGCGCGCTGCAGCCGGCGTCAGCCCCTGCAAATCGCTCCGGTCGTCCAACGCCAGCCCGCCACCTCGCCGCCACGCGGTCGTCCCCTCCGTGTTTCCCGCTGCGCCTCCATGCCTTCTCCTGTTCGATCGCACAAGAACCCGGTGAAGCTCTCACTCGGGGGCGGATCATCTGCGTCCCTCTCCGGCTATAAAAGGCGCCACTCGATTTGCAGAAACCGCGCATTCACTTCCCCTCTACTTCCCTCTCCCTCTCCTTCGTTTCTCCAAGCCAAACGCCCGGAATCTCCCCGAAATCCGCCATGACCGAGAGCCTTGAAGTTTCAAGCCGAAAACAATTCGATCGAATAAGCAACTCATTTCCAAATTGCTTTCGGATATAGCTTCTATACGTTCTAGTGATCAAATCCCCTCAAAAACTTTTAACCTTCTTCATGCGAAATCAAGCCGCCGCCATGCGCCTTCTTCTCCAACTCCAGCCACTCGGTGGCGGAGCTCCCCACTCATCCTCCGCGCAAGTGAGATACCAAAATGGACTCCTTGTGATCCTTAGAAGCTAAAACACTTACCCATTCGAGCTCCCGCGCCTTGGTTCTCACTCCCGGCCACCCACCATTAGCACCACCGCTTGAAGCTCGGTGGCGCACCTCTCTGCTTCTTCTCCAGCCGAATGGGTTCCACCATTCGAGTCTCCTTGCCGGGATCTTGCTTCTCGCGCCTTCTATTTTGCTGGAAAGCCACCGGAGCATCGCTGGCGTCAAGCCCTAAGCCCCTCCTCTATTTCGGGTCACTGACGAGCGGGCCCCATTTGTCATTGGCACAGGAAGAACTCCAGTGAACCGGTAAAATACGCTTTCTCAACTCTGAAAACGTATTTCCAATTTTCAATACATTTTCCAAACTGAATTAAATTCAATTTTGATTATCTTTTTCATCATTAATCCAAATGAAATGAAACAAATTTCTATATTCATATAAAATCAAGTACTTTCAGAATATGAAAAAATAATTTGAATAAGAACTATGTACAAATTTGAATTTCAAATTTAAAGAAAAGGATAAAAGTTGGGCTATGTATATAAATAATGCAAATGAACTAAGACTTGAATGAAACCAATTTTATTGGAGTCATTAGACTACCAGGAACCCAAATATATAAAAATATTTAAATATCATCTTTGTTTGAATTATTTTCAATAAAAAGTTTTTCTCAATATATTAAATATTCAAGAATGCAATACTTGTGCAATATAACTCTTGAAATAATAAAATAAATTTTTATATGATGCTAAGACCATAAGAAGTTCAAATATGCAAAAACATTTAATTTTTGGTTTGAGTAAATTATTTTCTTTGCAAAAATCCATAAGAACTAATATAACCATTAATAAAAATAAGTATATAATAACTCATGAAATAATTAAATATTTTTGTATAAGCTTCCAGAATCAATAGAAGCTTATTTATGTAAAAATATTTAGAATAAGACATAGTTTACATTATTTTAATAAAAGGAAATGCAAATCACAACAATAGATGTATGTATAATTTATCACGGCTAAAAGCAAAATAATGCAAAATTTGTTTTAAAACACTTCTAGAATCATCGCCTGCTATGTAACATCCCAAAATTTGCTTTAAAAATCCTTTTATTGTTTATTTGTCCTTTTTATGTTTTCTGGAATTTATTGGATTTTTTGGATTTATTTGAGTTGACTTTAAATTAAGTATATTGGTCTTTTATTGAAACTATTTAAATTTATGCAAAGTTAAAATAAAGTTTTGTAAAAAATATTTTATTTAAGTTAGAAATGTCTGAAAGTATTTTTGAGTATTTTCTTGGATTTTTCCTGATAATTTTATGGCCTGAAACAAATTAAATGAATTTCTATGATTATTTTAAATCAAAAATCTTTTAAAAAGGATCAGAACAGTGTCGGGCCGGCCCATTGCTGTGCAGCCCAATCAGCCGTCTCACCTAACCCTAGCCGCCTCTGATCTCAGCCGTTGAATCTTGATAGTGCGATCAAGATTTGTCCGCGTTGATGCCACGTGGAGTCTGCCGTCGCCACGAGACCGTCTCCGACTTCCGCGCTGCGCACGCCTTCCCATGCCCTCTATTTAAGGCGCAGCCCGGTGCATCGTGAAGGCCGAGTCGCGTTGTCCTTTTTGCCCTAGCTCACCAAGCCCGAATCGCCGCCTTTTTCCCGTGCGGACTTGTCAGAGTTGTGAAGGAAGCTGTCGTGGGTTTGGCCGTTTTCCGCCGTCATCACACCGTCCTGAGCCGAGCTGGTTCCAGATCCATGACCCTCAGACTGTGACGCATCTACCTCGCCGTTCCCTGCCGTCGAATCGTCACGGAAACGCCGTCGCCAACATCATCTTCTCCGCTGCCGGTGAGACTATGCCGCCGCATAGCCATCTTCGAGATCGAGAGTCGCCAGCCGTCCGATCTAGGGTGAACGCTTCGGATTAAGCCTCGCAGTCGCCATCATCCGGGGTCGTCTGATCTTCCGCAGGCGGTTCTGATCCCGCCACGAGTCGATGATGGGAGCGCGCATCGCATGCGGCGCCGCAGCCAACCGAACGCAACCACGTGTCGGCACGAGTCGTGAGGCGCCGTGGACCGTGTCCACAGTAGACCAGAGGTGGTCACGTGGATTTGGTCTATGAACCAAAGCGACGTGTCGGCGTGCGATTGGTCCGGGCGATGGTGACATCAGCATGACGCAATAATGAGGTTTTTCATAATAAAATTAATTTGTTTATTTATTGATTTTCAATTTTCTGATTTTCAGAATATTTGAATTTTCCACGAGCCCGTTCTCCCTCATACGAGCTCCGCTTGAGGTGATTCAAATTTCTAAATTTTTTTAAAATTGAGATCTATTTACTGGTAAATTTTATTTGATTTTTGGAGTTTTTCTCTCTGTTTTGGTGTTTATTTGGCTTTCTGTCTCGTTTCGCGTAGACGTCGAATTGTGCGAAGCATCCAAGGAAGATTCCTCGACCCAAGACCAAGGTCCGGAGCAAGAATAAGAGCTTTATTAAGGCAAGTTGTGCTTTGATCATGTTGAACCCATGTTCATACAAATGATATATTGTTTTACCTATTGCAATTATTTCAAGTATACAATTGTTTCAATTAAATTGGGACTTAGCTATTATACCAAATTGATCTATACCCTACATTGTCATTTGTTTGCCATAATCTATTGTCACCCTAGAATGGACTACTAAAGTTGGTTAGTAATGATAATCAACATGAGCTGGTTAGATCGTCGTAGATTGCTTAGCCTTGCCACGTCATCATATGTACATGAATCATCAATGATTAATCTTGACTAATGGAGTATGGAACAAAGATGTGAACTTGTATGTCACTTGAAGTCACACAATGAGATTGAGTTGTAGTGGCGAGTCATGTCACGCAACGACGTTGATTTGTTGATGGCACGTGGTGCATGGTAATCAACTTGGGTGATAATCACTTCGATTGGGGCAAGTGACAAGGGGCGAGTATGCCAAGGTGGGCCCGATGGGCAGAGGGTATGTGGATGTCTTGCCTTGATCACCCTAAGGACTTAACCTTGCAAGCCTTTAACCTGAGTCAATCATGCAACCACATGTCTGGTATGGGACAGCCAAGCTCATTAATTTGCAATGTCTTAACTTTGGTACTATCTTGGTCAGTGTGAGTTCCCGAGTTATGGAGTAATTCACATGGCGCAAGAGGGGGGCCCTGGATGTGGTAACCAGTCCCACCAGTGTTGAAACCTTAGCGGGTGGTACCGGGATAAGCCAGCGCATTGTAAAGGCTTTGTTATAATCACTCGCCTTTGTGGTGTTTGGTTGTATCATGTGGGTAAAGTGCATAACCTCTGCAGAGTTTAAACTATTTGGATAGCCGTGCTCGCGGTATTGAGCAATGCTCGAGAATTACAGTTAAGGGTTAGTTTAATTAAATGGACAACTTGGATGGGATGGCGGAATGCCATGTGGAAGATGGAATTTGATTTAGGATTGGAAAACTTGGTTTACATGGGAAATGCTAAATCTATCTATTATTGTTATTTGTTTTACGGTCTTTAGAATCTATTTATTGTATTTGTTCATAAATGTTGCCTTGTTGCAAAATAGCCATGATAGCCTATCCTTTGAAATAAGCCTTGCATATAGCTATGTTAGAATTGCAATCTGTGCACAACTTGTTGAGTACTTTATGTACTCACCCTTGCCAACAACAACATCACCAGTTGAGGAGTCTGCATCAATTCTGGAGGAGAAGTCCAGGAAGAGACGAATGTTTAGGGCGCAAGCCTTGTCAGTTGCCTGTGGTATACTAAGGGGTCACTACAAGAATCAGGGAAAAATTCGTGGGCCAAAAACCCACGAATTTAAGCTAAAACCCACGAATTTAATTTAAATTCGTAAGCAAACCGTCGAATTTAGTTCACGAATTTAACTCGACGAAATTAATTAATTAAATTCGTGGGTACCCACGAATTTAAGTTAAATTCGTGGGTTTCTGCCAAGCCCATGAATTTAATTGGGAATCTGAGTTAAATTCGTGGGTTTATTAAACCCACGAATTTAACAGATTAAATTCGTGGGTTTATTAAACCCACGAATTTAATAGATTAAATTGTGGGCTAAATAACCCACGAATTTATCGATAAATTCGTGGGTTTATTAAACCCACGAATTTAATTTGATAAATTCGTGGGTTATTAAACCCACGAATTTAATCTGATAAATTCGTGGGTTTAATAAACCCACGAATTTAATCTGTTAAATTCGTGGGTTTATTAAACCCACGAATTTATCAGTCATTTTTACAAAAAAAAATGTATATATATATATATCCAAATGTATGTATTTATATATATATATATATATATGTATCGCACTAAATACATATAACAACTAAAGATGAAATGAAAAGGCAAAAAGAAAATGGAAACTAAAAACTGCTAAGCGAAGAATAAATAAGAAGGATCATCTATTTTGTTCAAATCTGATCAGAAACACTAACACAAAAGACAAACTCCACAATGAAGTTCAAGCGAACGAAGAATTAACAAACGAGACACCAAACCTATTACCAATTACTAAAATATCAAACCAACCTATTAACTCTTCAAAATCGGCTTAAAACTAAGTCTCCGAATGTACAAAATTTCGCATGACCTCTCTTGTAAATATGACATCCACTCAATGCATAAAAAAAACATTTGCGCTATAATATATATATCAATCTCTCAAACCGTATGAGACATTCTAGCAGATCCTTAGATAATCCAATCACACATCCAACGGCAATTTGTAAACTACGCAATGACGCATAACACATTACAACCGCAATAGATACAATCCACATTCCATTAAAATAAGTCCATCACAATAAGTTGATCACAACGTATCCATCACAACAAGTTATAAAGTACAACAGTTATACACCAATCGAGCTCACCATTGGAATTCATGCCTCGGGTTGTTGGAGTTGTGGGCGCTACCACCACCGTCGGCGCTATTGAAGATGTCTTCTATGATGTCGTCGTTAGTACGTGCTGGAGGGCGTGACCTAGAAACCTGCAAGTTCAAGGTTAACTTAGGTTGTGCTACAAGTAACATTATGCTGATTCACATGAATATCAATATGAGAATATCAATAGTACTATTCAACCAAGACATAATATGAGAATATCAATATGACAGGTCAAGCTAAACAAGAATAGATACTATATATAAGAACTACACGTACGAACTAGTCAAAATATGCTGCAATAATAATATGAACATCAATCTCATATTCAATGAAGCATCAAAGTAATACTCTGTAGTATTAACATAAGGCCAAGATTACAACTAAAATTATTTAATTCAACTTCCAAAGACCCCAATTGCATCACTGAGTATTCAAAAGATAACAAATAGTGAAAATAGTTCAAAGAAGCAATTAAGAGTTTTGGTAGTCATTTTAAGAGTTCAATATACAAAGTACAAATGTAAAGCATTCTACAAGGATAAACAATCAGATTGTACATGGGCAAACAACACATTCTACAAGGATGCCATATAAAACATTTAAAACATATGTTCACAATTGAACAAGTTGTCTTAAGATAACTTTTCAATTCCAAGAAGTCAACACAATGTAAGGTTCAAATCAAAAAGTTATTGATGAAAGAAAAATCAAATAGCACGTAATAATTCGGTCAACCATCACTTATCTACAGAGCACAAAGAATGAACTTTCATAAGCACACAAGTAAACCTTTGAAGTATGAACATTGAGATGATTTGTGCAAGGTTTAAGAAAGAGTTGCCTAAATGTCCTAAAATCGACTAAGTTATGCATTTCAACAAAATTATCACTTTTGCAACAGATTACTCAGATTGATATATACTAAAAGAATGAACTAGATTTCCTACTAAGTATATGTCCATCCGCTGCACATGTAATCTCATATTCAATGAAGCATATGTAATCTCATAATCAAAGAATGAACTAAAGTTCCTACGGAAGCATATGTAATCTCATATTCAATGAAGCATATGTAATCTCACATGTATTCCCATATTCAAAGAATGAACTAAATTTCCTACGGAAGCATATGTAATCTCAACTAAATTGCAACTAATGTTCCTAAATTTGAGCAAGAGAAAGGAAGGGATAGGTAGCTCACCAAGTCATCAAACTCCACAACAAAGTTCAAGCGAACGAAAAATTAACAAACGAGACACCAAACCTACTACCTCTACTAAAAGACCGAAACCAACCTTTTAGCTCTTTAAAACCGGCTTAAAACCAAGTCATTGAAATGTTCAAAATTTCGGCATGACCTCTCTAGTAAATAGGACATCCACTCAGTAGACAAAAAAGCATTTGCAGTTATAATATATATATCAATCTCTCAAACCACAAAGAGACATTCTAGCAGATCCTTAGATAATCAATCACACATCCAAAACAGCAATTTGTAAACTACGTACGCAATGACCACCACCACCGCCGGTGCTGTTGAAGATGTCTTCTATGATGTCGTCGTTAGAACGTCTTTGGAGGGCGTGACCTGAAACCCGTAAGTTCAAGAATTGACAACTTAGCTCGTGTCGCAAACTTAGAATGTTTTCGACATCCATACCGTGGTGCCGCCTCGAGGTGGCTGCAGGCCCACGGGTTGAAGTACATAGGCATTCCTTGGCTTGGCATAGGTGGTGGGTACATGTAGAACGGGTTTGAGGCCGTGAGCCTGTAAGGCATAGACAGTACATTATGCCACATATAAATCATTCATTCAAATTTTGAATAACGAATTGAACCGATCCGTCTTTACCGTGGTACCTCTCCGTAGAAGGTGGTCGATCCGTGGAGGAACATGTAGAAAGGAGGCGAGGCGAGGTCGGAGCTCTGTGGATCATAGTTTGTGATATGAAGTATACATAATAGGGTTTTTTGAAAATAAAGAATGCATTAGAATATCATATAACCTGAGGTGCATCTCCTAAGGGTGGTGCCTGCATCCCAGTAGGGTTTATGAAGGACGCCGGGGGAGGCTGAGCACCCTGTGATGCTTCTCCTTGTGGTGGTGGCTGCATGTGCGGAGAAAACATGTAGAAGGGAGGTGGCTGGGAGCCCTATGACATAATAGTCCAGTTTGTGAATTCGTGATTTTACGAGCGAAGTGAATTAAAGAGTAATGAACTCAAGTATCTTTACTCATGAACAGAGGGCTAAACACCGCACGTTAGGTCCAAGAGATTGTGACATTCTTTGCATATAGATTGTTTGTTAGATTTTAATCACGAATGTAAACTTGAGCGCTTTGTTCAAAGTTGAGATTGTACTGAGATACATTTTCATGTATTCGAGTCTTCTCGCCTGAGCTTCCTCTCGTGCTTGACGAGACTCTTCTCGCGCCTGACGAGCCTCCTCTCGTGCTTCACGAGCCTCCTCGTGTGCTTGTGCTTCCCGTGCGGACCTTGACGAGCGAGCACTCCCCTGTGAGGAAACCGAGCCTCGTGGAGGACAATCGCAGTCCACAACTCCATCCCCCATGGCCCGCCTACAAACGATATCTACTGAAATGTGACCATGCAACATTTTTTTTCGTTAGTAGAGCGAACACAAATAAAATCAGTTTTATTAACGAACCTCCCATGCTTTAGGCCCCCTCCAGCGTGGTACAACGCTTCCACATCGACCGGTGCGGCCCTCCAATCAACCTCCGACCCATGACGTTGTGTCATTTGTTCTACATATGATGCCTACAAAACAGCATTTTGGTGCTCCTGGATGTAAATTTGCACAAAACATATTGTGTCATTTATACTTACCATACTCTCACTAGCCCCGTCGTCGCACAACACATCCGGGTTCTGTGGATCCTCGCCTTGGTGCCCCGGATGTAACTTCCACAAAAGTGGGAGTACTCCACTTTCACCTCCTACGATGCAAAGTTATAAACATAGTGACAAATTCACTAAAAATTATAATACCGATACTTACCATGCGTTGCTCTAGGCCAATGTGTCTGTCTGCGCCGTACTTGTGCTTCCCCAATCTACTTCTTCTGTTCCCTCGATTTCTATTTGATTTTTCTTGAAAATCCTCCGACCCCAAGACGCACATCCACCTCCAAGCCTCCATGTCCTTCATTATCCAATCAACCGAGCTCGAGATACTCTTGTTCTCAGTGTATCCTCCTCGCCTCGGTCCTCTTCTCATGTTCACCTTCTTCACCTCTTGTAAAATTGATGATGGCTTGAATGCGTGCATTCTTTGAACGAATCTCCGACAACCTTTGTGCCGCCCTATTAAAGACGCTTTTGGCCTTCTTCAAGGCGTTGTAATCGCCTTCGCTCTCAAGCCTAACCTCTCCCGCATATAATCACACACTATAAAATTGTACTTACATTTAAAGCAATACTCAAATAGAGTAAATACATAACGCAAACTCACCTGTAAGTCAGCCCACATGCGCTCGACATGTTTGGTTGTCTTCGCCGCCTTCCACGTTCTCCTTCAACGCCCAAAGCTTCCGGCCAGGGTCGCGAATCTATCCTCACCGACTCAACCATGCCAGTAGTAGTACGCCAAGGGCTCCCAAAGACGGCGTTAACCTTTGTAATTTGGCCCGTCCCACCCAACCCGGCTCTTTCCAAAGGCCTACAACAAAATACAAGACAAAGATGCGTCAAAACAATAAGTTGTCACTTAGCTAATGCTAAAAGAGAAGATATAACTGTTACCTGCTCCCGTGTACCTCTATCAACCTCCTATCGGCCGGGTTGCATCTTGGACGAACTGAGACGTTTTTACGAAACCTGAAATGTAAATAATTAGTTCATAGACATTACAATGTAAATATAGAGATTAAATGATAATCCAATACAACACATATACTTGATGGTACCCGAAGAAGACCCACCCTCTTCAACTGGCTCTAAGGTCGCCTCCAACTCTGCAGATGCCACGCGCCTCGGCCTCGGCTCGTGCATCTATATCTGCTGCCCCACCGCCACCACCCCAACGACCTCCTCGTCGTCGCCTCGCCATGTCGCCATGCTCACATCCCAACCGCCTCCTCTCGCAACCCCTACCGCCTCGTCCTCCCGTGGTCGCTCCGCGCTTGTTCTCGTGCTCGCCATCGAAGCACCTCTGAGCTGCTCTGCCGCTGTCTAATCTGCGCCGCCAAAGAATATATATACCGGCCGTCAAGTCCTCGACCATTAGAACCCTTGCTCCTCGACCTTCTAGAGGACGACCCGCTGAACTTGCCTTTAAGCTTGTCAACTGATGCCCGAACATACTCATCTGCTCAAATTTGACAAGAGTTAGTATACTGTGTTTACAAATAATTTTCAATAACTTGCAAAAATGAATGAGACAACTATAACATGTAAAAATGAAGGAGACAACAATGATTTGTAGAAATGAACGAGGCAACAATAATCTTACAAAATATACATATCAAAAGTCGCCGGCGCTTAATCGCTTCATGACTCTTATTTCATTGAGACGTGCTTGAAGACGTGCAATCCTTATCGACTTTTGAGGCGTTTCCGTGACGGGCGGGTTCATCTGTTATTACGCCCGTGGCATCGGTAGGTAATTGATCGAGCCCTACCCGTCGGAGACAAGGAAAGAATCCCCATAGCTTCTTCTTGATACACATCACCCACATCATCCTCTCGTTACTTGCCACATACTGAAACATCCCGGAGGATATACTTGTGGTTAACTTTAAATACAACCCACCAAGCCTTCAAGCTACGGTGAGGATAGCTCAAGTAGTACACTGCCAACCCGATGTGCAAGCACAATGTTATTGATATGGCCTGGCCGCGAACTATGCTTCACCTCCACCATCCCAAAGTCATCGACACGTGTGCCGCTGTGTGGATCGAACCAATGGCAATTAAAAACACAACCTTCGCTTCTTTGCCACCCCAAAGGTATACTCAATTATGTTTTGTACAACACCGTAGTAGTCTAATATATCGCACCGAATCGGATGACGCTGTGACTACTCCGCTGTTTGAAGTGGCCGCAAGTGGACGGCTAGCTTCTAATTTCACTGCTCAAAACGGAACCCGCTCACATCACAATGACTATAGCTCCTTGCCGCCACATCACCATGTGAGAGCCGCCGGAGATCCTCGTGGACGGAGGCATCACGCATACACTATATAGCAACATTCATCATCGTTAGTCTAATATTAAGTTACTACAACAATTCATTTTAGAAAATGAATAAATATTCAAATTACATCTTGATGGAACCATTGCACGAAGCTTGGGCCGCCTTTCGACCCTCACGACGTAGGTTATCCAATTGCTTAGTTGTGGGTTGTCGAATTGACTTCCAATTTTCTTTGTCAAATAGTCAAGGCCATTTATTCTCGGGTTAAAAGGACACTACAATCAAATGTTGAAAACATAATTCGAAAGTCACTTACTCAAAATATTTTTCAACTTCTACCATGTTAGTGAACATGTAAAGCATGGCCATGTTCCACTCCTCATACTCAACATGGTGTGCGATTATACGACCCAACAGTTGACCCTTGCATTGAAAAAGCTTAAGTTCGCTCAACGGTTCTTCTTCCGCGCACGGTACCGATTCTTACGGGCATTCACGTTGTGCTTGAGTGCGAAATACTTTGTTGAGAAGTTTGTGATCTCTTTACTTGCATAAGCCTCTCGCGATACACCCTCTACCCTAGCCTTGTTGCGACCGTAGCTCTAAGCTTTTTCAACTCCCTTTCACGACTATACATCCATCCGAATCACAAGGGACCTCCAACCTTCGCTTCCCAATGTAGATGCACCAGCAGATGTTGCATCACATTCATAAAACCAGTGGGAAAGTTTTTTCCAACTTGCATACAAGCAATGGAATTCCTTCTCTAACTTCATCAACGCCTTAGAGATTTCCTTACCGCATATCTGCCTATAGAAGTAACTAAGCTCGACTAACATCCTCCACAACTCATTATCAAAATAGCCACGAAACATTACCGGAACAAGTCTTTCCATGATAATATGGTAATCATGACTCTTTAGCCCGCTTAGCTTACGGTCTTGACATTCACAAACCGCTTTATGTTAGAAGCATAGCGATCAGAAACTTTAGAGTTTTCAACCACCTCAAAATCTGCTTTACGGTCTTACGGCTTCACACAAGATGGAGCTCGTGGTCGACTCTCATTTCCATTTAAACCAACTTTAACCTCGAGCGACGCCTAGCACAATGATCACCCATGTCTTTCCTAGCACTCACGTTATCCTTTGTTTTGTCGGTAACATCAAACACCATGCTTATGATGCTTTCGCCACATTGCGCTCTTGGTGCATCAAATCTATGTTATGCGGCAGAATCAAAGCTTTCGCGTAAGGCGCTCCCAAAGAAAAGAAATATGAGTCCGCCAGTGCTCCTTTCCATAGCCATGAAACCCACTTAGTAGATCGCATGCCGACTATGCCATTCAGCTATCTCCTCTCCCGTGAGTCGCCTCTGGCCCTTTTTAACTTTCTGTCCTTTTCAAATGCTTTGGCGTCGTTCCTAAAAGGGTGCCTCGCGAATCCATCGTCGTTGGCAATCAAGAATGTGATCTTTTACCGCGGCGTGAGCTCAATGCATCGTAGTCACCATACAAATTGGACAACACAGCGACCATGAACACACCACCGCCCAAATGCCATATGCCAACAAATCATGGACCGACCACGGTATGCGGCTCGTAAGGTAAATTCTCTACCACCAACGCTGTCGTATGCCTTTTCCCTCGCCACAACTTCTTCACCATCAATTAAGGGCCGCATGAGCACATTGAGATCCTTCCTGGATGCTTAGGACTGGAATGACAAGAGCAAGGAATATGAACCCCTCTTTCAAGCAAATCTCGGTGGAAGATTGTATGGCATGATGAAGACCGCCAACAAGAGTAGGGGCTAGCGCCAGGCCGAAGGTGTGAAACCGTCCGTGGACAAACCAAGACGGACACTCCTAGGGTCGCTTGCAAATGCAGGATCGAATCGGTCCAATGCCTGCCATGCCTCGCCATCAGACGGATGCACCATCATATCCGGGTCTTGGTCCTCACGTTTACCTTCTTTGTGCCACCGCATATGTTTCGCTGTTTCTTTTGACATGTACATCCGTTTAAGCCTATCCGTGATCGGTATGTACCGAAGCTGTTTAGTCGCGACCTTTGTAGTCACTGATACCCCTTCCTCATCTACCACCTCAACGAATCTGCACTTACCGCAATGCATACAATAGGTATCCTTGTCATGATCCTTCCAGAACATCATGCAATTATTCTCGCACACATCAATCTTCTGGTAATTCATCTCGAGGCCGGCCATCAACTTTTTCGATTGGTACAAATCCTTTGGCATCTTGTGGTTAGGCGGAAGGACATCATTCATTAGTTCAACCAAAGCATTGAAGCATTTGTTCGAAAAGTTGAACTTCGACTTCATCGACATAAGCCGTGTAACCGCCTACAGGACGGTCACATTGGTCAAGTCATGCGGCTTCTCGTCCGAGGCGTCAAGTAGCCTATAGAATTCCTTAACCTCCTCCGGCTGTGACCCCTCCTCGGAGTTAAATTCAGTCCCCCTGCCAAGATCATCTAGCATCTCTTCCATTCGGTCGTGATCCTCCACATGGTCCAGCATCTCTTTCATCTCAATGGCCTGCCCTGCGGCCTCTCCATGACGGTGCCACACCAAATAGTTAGGCATGAACCCGTTTTTGCAAATGTGATACTGCACTATATCCTTGCTGTAGTAGCTATTATTCTCGCAGAGGGTACACGGGCAATACACATATTCAGCTCCTCCATCGAATGCTTGCTTCAAGAAAGCATCCGTGATCTGCCCCCATTCCCTTGAATGCCCCCCATCACTCGTCCATCCGTCATACATCGCCCTTCGATCGTCACCCATTATCAAAGCTAAACAAATGAAACAATGTCAACGTACGACCGTGGCTTAGGTGACAAAGACAACCCTATTAGGAAAGATGTGTTCTAAACCCACCCAAGAATGGAGGCTATTGCATGCGACTGTGTGACGGCGCTACAAATCGAATGAAATTTCGGAAGATAACCTCGCTGTTCTCCAAACGCGCTGATCTCAAAAGGTCGGAGAACAATAGGGTTATGTGGCCAAATCACTTCGGATCGCTTCGCACGCCACAGTGCCCTATGCAACAACCAACATTCTCGGCCGTCAAAATACTCGACAATTACTCGAACCGCGCACCTCACAAGCAAATGTGAGATGCGCCGCTCCCAACAGTGACGCCTATGCTCTCCATCGCTCGACACAAACCCTAAACTCTAACGTTATATACAACGGCAGAGAAAATAAAATATATATATCATATGCGTGAATATAAAATGATATGAAATAACATTAAAAGAATATAAAAGAGACGAAATATACCTTCTCCAACGCCGGTGGGGCGTGCGAGGGTCCGGAGGAGGGGTGGCGCCACGACGGCGGGCACCGGCGGGCGGCATCGGCGATGGCGCGGTGGTGGCTCGGGCGGGCGGACAGCGGGGTGGGCGGGCGCCCGGCCGGGCGGGCGGGCGCCTCGAGCGATCGAGCGAAGCGGTGGCACGGCAGGAGGGCAGCGGCGACGGCGCGGGTGGTCGGCCGGCGGCGGACGCAAGGCGAGTGGTCGGCCGGGCGAGGGGCAGCCGGCGGGCGGCAGAGCGGCCGGCAATGGCCAGGCGGGCGGCGGCGGCGCAGTGGTCGGCGAACGGCGGGCGCCGCGCTGGCGGGCGGAGGGCTGCCGGGCGGCGGGGCGGCGGCCAGCGGCGCAGCCGTAACCGACCGGGCGGCAAGGCGGGCGGGTGGCGCGAGGCCGCCGGGCGGGCGGGTCTCGGGCGGCCGGCGAGCGCGGCGCCGGCGGAGGCCGGCCGTGGCGGTGGCTCGTCGGCCGAGTGGGCGCGCGCGGGTGGGCGGGCGGCGCGGGCGGGCGGGCCAAAGCGCGGGGATATGCGGGCGGGCGGCGGCAGTCCAGTATGGGCGGGCGCGGCGAGCGACGGCAAGCGGCGGCAAGGCGCGTGGGTGTGGGGAGGCGGCGTCGGTGGCGCGTCAAGGGCCCGTAGGGTTTTGGCCCGAGTTTATTTCGTGGGAAAGAGTGCCAACGAATTTAAAATTTAAATTGTGGGTAATTTAGGCCCACAATTTAAATTTTAAATTGTGGTATTTTTGGCCCACGAATTTAAATGTTTAAATTCATGGGTAATTTGCCCACAATTTAAATGTTTAAATTGAAGCGTAATCTTCTCGCACACAAATTTAAATGATTAAATTGTGGGTGTTATTTGAGCCCACGAATTTAAATAAATAAATTCGTGGGTTTCATTTTGGCCCACGAATTTAATTAAAAACGTGGTTTTATACAAACTGACGAATTTAAATAAATAAATTCGTGGGTTTTTTTTGGGCCCACGAATTTAGAAAACCCATGAATTTTTCTCTGTTTCTTGTAGTGGGTTGTCTACGTTTTCATTTCGCTGCAGTTTAATGTGTTATTCAGCCTTGCGAGGCATAGTCATGTAAGTGGACCATAAGGTCATTCAACTAGTAGTACATATCATATGATGTCTTTCATAATGTTTCCGCTATGTATGCTTGTGATATTCACCGATGTTGAGCCTGTGTGCACAGAGGGTCCGGATTTGCATATTCGGGTCCCGACAGAAGTGGTATCAGAGCCATACTGACTGTAGGCCTTGACCCTAGATAGTCTGGTCGTCTCTATAGGACCTTCAAAATTATTTTCTAAAGGAAAGAATCAACTCGAAAGGATAAATATGTTCTTGACTTATCTCATTCTTCTATTCCTTTCTTTGCTAAAATTTCTCTCCTTTCCCCTGCTAAATTTCTTTCTCTCTCCTTTGCTGGATGGAGTTAAAAACCTTATCTGAGTTATCTTAGTAGTTGTCGATATACCACACCTTAGGAGAAAGCATCAAGTGCTTGCTGTCAACCCTGAAAATCATGAAGGAAGGAATCGTCAAGCTCAAGGAAGGAGTAGATTGATGAAGTGTTCCAGAAGCTAGTAGACCTATGCTTCGAGTAGCCAGTTGAGACTCATGTGTGGGAGTCACGTCTGCTTAAGATAGAAGTGTTACCCCTGTAGACAGTAGTTTTGTGTGTATTGGTTGAATTGGTTCTTCTTTGATTGCTGAGTGTGCAGTATGTGTTGCATAGCTTTTTAAGCTTATATAAGCAACCATACCAAGTTATTAATATTGTTTGCTTAAGTTATTGGGTTAAACCTATCTCCCCTGCTTTAGGATCCCTACTTCTAACCTATGCTATTTCCCTCTTCCCTAACCAAGTGAAGCAATCAAGCAGATGGTTCAGACTTGAGGAAACAACAGAATCAGCAGAAGTGAAAATCAATCCAGTAAGAATCTCAATAATGAATTAGTTCTTCACCGTCAGTACAGATGGATATGCAGAGTTTCAGAGAGTTCTTGACTGCTCAGACTCAGTTGATGCATGCAATGATGAAGTAGATGCAGAATATCACTGACCAAGCCAATGTCAACCAAGTGTCCCAAGCTGCTACCAATGATCTCCGTTCCTACTTAAGGTTATCAGAATTCATAAGGACTCGTCCGCCGACGTTTTCAGGAAATGTGTTACCCTCGAAAGCGGATGATTGGCTCAAGACCATTGAGAGAAAGCTGCTCATTGCTTAGTGTGAAGGCGATGAGAAAGTCCTGTATGCTTCTTATTAGTTGCAAGGAATTGCTGCGGAATGGTGGAAGAAATATTGTGCTGTTCATGAAGCCCCGCAGAATATCACTTGGAATGAATTTGTTGTTGCTTTTCGTAATCTCTTTGCCTCACCTGGAGGCACTATGGTCACGGTAAATACGGAGCATAATACTATCTCTGCACCTTGTTCGACATCTAAGCGTTGCTCTCTGAAGTGCTGTCAACTAAACAAGTCAGAAGATCGTGTGTGCATTCGCTGTGGAGAAATAGGACATACCGCTGACGAGCATGCGATTAATTGCTCCAGCTGTGAAGGAAGTCATTCTCTTGGAGAGTGTCCTATGAGTGACATCACATGTTACCTGTGTGAAGGTCGAGATCATGATCCAGCTCAATGTCCCCTGGATTCAATAGTTACCGTTGTAACCCAGCATCAGCAAAAGAATCTTCGAGCCATAGTTTCTCAAGAGTTGTCAAGAAAAGGTGAAATGTCAGCTGCAAAAATGGAGCCGCTTGCAGAGCTAAAGATACAAATACTTTAATCCTGTTGGCCCTCATCAAGAAAGAAGTAATTGGCAGTCACCAACAGAATGTTTCCTGTGTGATGAAGAAGGTCATTGGGCTAGGGAATGCCCTACGAAGCAACCAGCTCTGACGCAATAAGAGGACAACAATGTACATGTAGTCGCACAACAGCGAACACGTGTGTGCTACAACTGTCACAAGGAAGGCCATTATGCTAATCGATGCCCACAAAGAAGAAAAATCATTGTGCGGCGCCATGGATGTTCCGGTTACCTCGATCAAGTTCATAACGCCAAACGAGAGCAGTAAAATCGCAAGAAAAGTCTGTGCGGAGAATCAGTTGAAAAAGAGGCGTTTGAATGAAGACACTGCCCCGTTCGACGAATGCTTAAGGAAGAGAGGTGGACCTAAGTTTTGTTATACCTGTAACAAGCCCGGGCATTTCGCCAATAATTGCCCTCAAAAGAAAGTGACCACACCAGTTCAAGTCAATCTCAATTCTGTTTCAGTCAAAACTTCAGCGCCAACGCCAATCAAGAAAGTTTAGATCGAAGATTTATCCTATGCAAGTGTCATGCCCTCGTTTGTAAAGGAAAGGTTTCCAGTGATGAATTCCCTGTAAGGATTTTTCTTGCCTAAATAAATAAAGTAAAGATGGTTGAGATGTTGGTATGTGCAGTGTTGGAATAAAGCATTAATGGTAAATGAAGAGTCCGATGTTTCTAAGTAATCACCTGTATTGATGGTTCACCTGAAGATGTTGTGTGTGCAATGATTG
This sequence comes from Otatea glauca, assembly GCA_036346275.1. Lineage (NCBI taxonomy): Eukaryota > Viridiplantae > Streptophyta > Magnoliopsida > Poales > Poaceae > Otatea > Otatea glauca. The sequence continues at coordinate 12,989,146 of CM070720.1, forward strand.
TCAGTTCAGTGGTGTTTGCAAAGCTTGTCAGCCCGGAGGAATTGTCGTTGTTAGAAAATATAGTATTGCTTGATCTAACCGAGAATGTTATGGAATTAAGCTGCTTATTGTTAGAGAAGAGTTCCTAGTGAACGGTATTGGGTATCAGACCCGAGATGCTACTCCTGAAATGAATTGGTTGTCCGGACATAAGGTTGTCCTAGAGTTTGGTCGAAGAGTTGTGTCAGCTAAAACCCCTGAAAGCGGGAAAATAGAATTTCAAGTAACTGTAGATCTTGGTGGTCAGTTGATGATTAATAGGTTTGAATCTGTCAGCTTGGAAGATGTGCCAGTTGTAAGAGAATATCCAGATGTGTTCCTGAGAACCTACTTGGGTGCCACCAGATCGAGAGATCAAGTTTGTTATTGAGTTAGTGCCTGGTACAACGCCAAAAGTAAAGAGACCTCATTGATTGCCTACAAATGAGCTAGTTAAGATGAAGAAGCAGATCGAAGAGTTGCTAGAAAAGTGTTCTGCCAGAACAAATTTGTCACCATAGGGGCGCCTGTTCTGTTTGAAGATGGGCGCATATGGATGTGTATCGACCGTCGAGCATTTAATGAAGTCATGATTAAAGGGTAAGTATTCGTTGCCCAGGATCGTAATTTGTTTTGATCAGTTAAAAGGAGCTGGAATTTTCTCAGGGATAGATCTTCGATCAAGTTATCATCAAATAAGAATTTGTGCAGAGAATGTTCTTAAGTTAGAGTTTTCTACACGATATGGATAATATGAGTTTACAGTTGTGTCTGCTAGGATGATTAACGCCATGGCATAATGTATGAACCTAAGGAATGAAGTTTCATGGGATAATTGGACAAGCTGTTGTCGTGCACATAGCGGGCATTCTTGTTATTCCAAGACAAGGGAAGAGCATGCCGAGTAATTAAGATGGGTTCTGGAAAAGCTGCAAGGGCAATAGTTGTGCGCTGAGTGTGACTGTTGGAAGGAGAAATTTGAGTTTCTTGGTCATGTAATGGCTTCAAAAAGGGGGTTGTTGTTGATCTGAGCAAGTGAAAGTAATGTTGTATTGCGAGCAACCGAAGTCTGTTACCTGGATTTGTGATTTTCTTGAAATGATAGGGTGCTACCATTGATTTATTGAAAGATTCATAACGATTGCAAGACTGCTTAAGCAATTGTTAAAAAAATGAGAAGAAGTTTGCATGGACGCTGTAGTGCATGCTTTGAAGTTATTACGTCATTATATTATTGGAGATATGCACAGACCATAAGAGTTAAAAGTGCAGACCTTAATATGGAACGAAGAGGATTATTAGAGTTGATTAAGTATTATAAGGCTGGGATCCATTATCATCCTGGTAAGACTAATGTGGTATCCAATGTCTTAAGTTGTAAAGGCCAGAGTGCTAGTACACTAATATCAAGAGATCAATCGAAATTATGCGAGGAGTCTCAAAAGTTGAAATTAGAAGTGGTTTCGCAAGGATTTATAGCTGTTTTGGAAGATAAGCCAATGCTTGAAGATCAGATCAAAGTGGGTCAGAAGGATGAAGGCTTAGCTGAGGATATTACCGTGGATGACCAAGGAACCACACGGTTTAAAGGTCGAATCTATGTATCGAACAAGAAAGAGCTTAAGCAGTTGCTTTTGGAAGAAACTCATGATTCTAAGTATTCAAGTCCTCCAGAAAAGTGCTAAGATATATCAAGGTCTTAAGGAAAGGTTTTGGTAGCCTAAGTTGAAGCGTGAAGTTACTGAAAATATCACTTTGTGTGGTGTGCGTTAGAGAATGAAAACAGTGCATCAGAGATCATCAAGTTTGTTACAGCCGATGCAGAGTTCAGAGTGGAAGTAAGAGGCAAATCAGTAATAAGATACCTAGCGTTGAGAATGGTCGACAATCCAGAAGGGATATGGTTCCGTTTGGGCCATCGTTGACCGTTTGGCCGAAGTTGCTCATTTCACACCATTAAGACTACCTATTCAGGAGATCAGTTGGTAGGACTATTTATAATTGTTTGTTTGCATGGTATGTCTAAGAAGATTGTGTCAGATATTGGTACCCAATTTACCTCGAGATTTTGGAATAAGCTGCATGAAGCATTGGGAACTCGTTTGAATTTCAGTACATCGTATCATCCGCAGACAGATGGTCAGAATGATAGAGTTAATCAGATTCTTGAGGATATGCTGAGAGCTTATGCTTTAGCCTGTGCTATTTCGTGGAACAAGTGGTTGCCTTATGCAGGATTTAGCTATAACAACAGTTACCAGGCTAGTTTGCAAATGTCACCATTTGAGGTTTGATATGGATGTGCCTGTCGTACCCCGTTGAATTGGAATGAGACAGGAGATCGTATGGTATTTGGACCTCATATTCTCAAGGAAGCCGAAGAGCGAGTTGCTATGATTAGAGAGGTTGAAGGTAGCTCAGGCAAGGAAAAAGAGCTATGCTGATAACCGTCGTCAAGATTTGTGGTTCGAGTCAGATGATTTTGTGTATCTCAGAGTTAGCCCTCTTAAAAGTGTCGAAAGGTTTCACAATAAAGGGAAGCTTGCGTCAAGATAGGTTGGTCCGGTCAAGATTTTGAGCTGTCAAGAAGAGGTTGCTTATCAGTTTGAGTTGCAGCAATCAATGGCAAGAAGTGCATGATGTGTTCTATGTGTCGCAGTTTTGAAATGTCTCAGAGTGCTAGCAGAGCAGATGCTATTGGAAGCAATTGAATTGCAGGAAGATTTGACTTATTAGGAGCAGCCAGTCAAAATTTTGGACGTTATGGAACGAAGGACTAGGAACAAGTCTATTCGCTTTTGCAGAGTTCAGTGGGGCAATCATTCCGAAGGTGAAGCAACGTGGAAGCATGAAGAGGATTTGAAGTCAGATTTCCCAAACCTATTCTTTATTTAACCCTGAATCTCGGGGTCGAGATTCTGTTAAGGGGGGAGGTTTGTAACATCCCAAAATTTGCTTTAAAAATCCTTTTATTGGTTATTTGTCTATTTTATGTTTTCTGGAATTTATTGGATTTTTCTGGATTTATTTGAGTTAACTTTAAATTAAGTATATTGGTCTTTTGTTGAAAAATATTTAAATTTATGCAAAGTTAAAATAAAGTTTTGTCAAAAATATTTTATTTAAGTCAGAAATGTCTCAAAGTATTTTTGAGAATTTTCTTGGATTTTTCCTCATAATTTTATTGCCTGAAACAAATTAAATGAATTTCTGTGATTATTTTAAATCAAAAAATCTTTTAAAAAGGATGAGAATAGTGTCGGGCCGGCCCATTACTGTGCAGCCCAATCAGCCGTCTCACCTAACCCTAGCCGCCACTGATCTCAGCCGTTGAATCTTGATCGTGCGATCAAGATTTTTTCGCGTCGCTGATGCTTGTGATCCGTCGGATTGATGCCACGTGGACGCGCGGGATAGAGCCGCGTCGCTTCTCCGTGTTGCCGCCGGAGTCCGCCGCCGCCATGAGACCATCTCCGACTTCAGCGCTGCGCACGCCTTCCCAAGCCCTCTATTTAAGGAGCAGCCCTGTGCATCGTGAAGGCCGAGTCGCGCCACCCTTTTTGCCTTAGCTGACCAAGCCTGAATCGCTGCCTTTTTCCGGTGCGGATCGTCGGAGTTGTGAAGGAAGTCGTCGTGGGTTTGGCCGTTTTCCGCCGTCGTCGCGCCGTCCCGAGCCGTGCTGGTTCCAGATCCGTGACCCTCGAACCGTGACGCATCTACCTCGCCGTTCCCTGCCGCCGGATCGTCATAGAAACGTCGTCGCCAACGTCGTCTTCTCATGCCGGTGAGATCGTGCCGCCAAGATAGTTATCTTCGAGATCGAGCGTCGCCAGCCGTTCGATCTAGGGTGAACGCTTCGGATTAAGCCTCGCAGTCGCCATCATCCGGGGTCGTCTAATCTTTCGCGGGCGGTTCTGATCCTGCCACGCGTCGATGATCGGAGCGCGCATCGCATGCGGCGCCGCAGCCAACCGAACGCAGCCGCGTGTCGGCACGAGTCACGAGGCGCCGTGGACCATGTCCACGGTAGACCAGAGGTGGTCCCGTGGATTTGGTCTATGAACCAAAGCGATGTGTCGATGTGCGATTGGTCCGGACGATGGTGACGTCAACATGACGCAATAATGCGGTTTTTCATAATAAAATTAATTTGGTTATTTATTGATTTTCAATTTTCTGATTTTCAGAATATTTGAATCTTCCACGAGCCCGTTCTCCCTCATACGAGCTCCGATTGAGGTGATTCAAGTTTCTAAAAATTTGTAAAATTGAGATCTATTTACTGGTAAATTTTCTTTGATTTTTGGAGTTTTGTTTCTCTCTATTTTGGTGTTTATTTGGCTTTCTCTCTCGTTTCGCGTAGACGTCGAATTGTTCGGAGCATCCGAGGAAGATTTGTCGACTCAAGACCAAGGTCCAGAGCAAGAATAAGAGCTTTATTAAGGCAAGTTGTGCTTTGATCATGTTGAACCCATGTTCATACAAATGCTATATTGTTTTACCTATTGCATATTATTTCAAGTATACAATTGTTTCCATTAAATTGGGACTTAGCTATTATACCAAATTGATCTATACCCTACCTTGTCATTTGTATGTCATAATCTATTGTCACCCTAGAATGGACTACTATTGTTGGTTAGTAATGATAATCAACATGGGCTGGTTAGACCGTCGTAGATTGCTTAGCCGTGCCACGTCATCATATGTACATGAATCATCAATGATTAATCTTGACTAATGGAGTATGGAACAAAGATGTGAACTTGTGTGTCATGTGAAGTCACACAATGAGATTGAGTTGTAGTGGCGAGTCATGTCACGCAACGACGTTGATTTGATGATGGAACGTGGTGCTTGGTAATCAACTTGGGTGATAATCACTTAGATTGGGGCAAGTGACAATGGGCGAGTATGCCAAGGTGGACCCGATGGGCAGAGGGTATGTGGATGTCTTGCCTTGATCACCCTAAGGACTTAACCTTGCAAGCCTTTGACCTGAGTCAATCATGCAACCACATATGCAGTATGGGACAGACCTTAGGATTAATTTGCAATGTCTTAACTTTGGTACTATCTTGGTCGGTGTGAGTTCCCAAGTTATGCTGTAATTCACATGGCACAAGAGGGGGGCCCTGGATATGGTAACCAGTTCCACCAGTGTTGAAACCTTAGCTGGTGGTACCGGGATAAGCCAGCGCATTGTAAAGGCTTTGTTATAATCACTCGCCTTTGTGGTGTTTGGTTGTATCATGTGGGTAAAGTGCATAACCTCTACAGAGTGTAAAACTTTTCGGATAGCCGTGCTCGCGGTATTGAGCAATGCTCGGGAATTACAGTTAAGGGTTAGTTTAATTAAATGGACAACTTGGTTGGGATGGCAGAATGCCATGTCGAAGATTGAATTTCATTTAGGATTGGAAAACTTGGTTTACATGGGAAATGCTAAATCTATCTATTATTGTTATTTGTTTTACGGTCTTTACAATCTATTTATTGTATTTGTTCATAAATGCTGCCTTGTTGCAAATTAGCCATGATAGCCTATCCTTTGAAATAAGCCTTGCATATAGCTATGTTAGAATTGCATTCTGTGCACAACTTGTTGAGTGCTTTATGTACTCACCCTTGCCAACAACAACATCACCAGTTGAGGAGTCTGCATCAATTCTGGAGGAGAAGTACAGGAAGAGACGAATGTTTAGGGCGCAAGCCTTGTCAGTTGCCTGTGGTATACTGAGGGGTTGTCTACGTTTTCATTCCAGTGCAGTTTAATGTGTTATTCAGCCTTGCGAGGCATAGTCATGTAACTGGACCATAAGGTCATTCAGCTAGTTGTACATATCATATGATGTCTTTCATAATGTTTCCGCTATATATGCTTGTGATATTCATCGATGTTGAGCCTGTGTGCACTAGCGTGATCCTGGACTAGTGCAGTATACACAGAGGGTCCGGATTTGCATATTTGGGTCCCGACATGCTAATACGAGAAAAATGAATCAATAATCATGTGTAGTGTAGCCACAAACGAAAAACGAATCTGTCTAGTTTCAAATGTTATCTTTATGGCCATATATGCTATTTCGGTAACAAATAAAATATCTTGTCTAAACACAAAAATTTACAAAATCAGCTTAGTAATCCTCTACAAAGTTAATACTACCATAATCTGGAAAAATATTCTAATTTCATCTTGCTTTGCATCTGTATTTTGCTAACTCAAAACCATTAAATGATAAGGTCGTTGAAAGCGCAACAAATGAATAATTGTTTACAAAACCTTTAACTAATGTTTACTTTTATTAATCCGAATAATTTTAGCATCTATAATTCGAAGATATAAATACAAGAATACATAATTTTAGCCTCTTGAATTCGTAAAACAAGAATAAATAATCTATAAAAGAATATGCGTCTGTTTCTTATAGCATATTTTATTTGATTTACTGTCTGTCTTCTTTTTGAGCTTATTGATATTGTTGTTTTGCTATATTTCTATTGAACAACGTGTAGAACCCGACATCATTAATTCCGTCATCGACAACTCAGGTTCGACCGCGACTTCATCGTAAACAACGCTTAAGCAAGGCAAGCACCCCCTTTTGATCATATTGATCCTAGTATTTAATTTTCATTGTGTTTATCAAAATGTTTAATGCATGCGTTTATTTTCTGTAAATATGCTATTTTGTGGTATTGCTAGATATACCTGTTGTCTCATGAAACTTCCTTGATAAGTATGGACAGGTGAACCTTGATAACCATATAAATGGGTTAGACAATACATAATGTCAACTTGGGTATATGCGATTATTAACCATGCTAAGCCATGCTTTAGAACCAACATTGAATATGATCATTGAAAATGGTTGGTTACGACATGATGTCGTTTGTTGGTATTTTGACTAAAAATCCCAAAATAAAAACTATGGTATAGATGCGGGCAATTATTGGCAATAGCCGGTTGTGCAAGAGATGAACTTGTACGTAGTATAGGGGGAGATTATTGCCCGTGTCGGATTAAGGACCGAACATAGTGTTGTATGATCCAAGATAAATTCGTACAACCACAGGTGCTGTTATGGGCAGCCTTAACCTATTAAGTTATGTAGATTTAACTTTGCACATTGGTAAGCTGGAGTAGTACGAGCTCTCCTTTCAAGGTTTGCTCGAAAGGGTTCCCACACCGAGGTGTTGGGAACAACATTTGCTGATATAACGGTGTACGCCTTGCTATGGGGAGAAACGGTGCCCGACTGTTTTTATGAAGATGATGACACCCTATTTTATATATATGTGTTTCTTCTGCCATAGCAGTGGTTTTTCGTCACCGGTACTGGTGCAAAGTTAGATCTATGTAATATAACGGTTATGTTATGACTCTCTGCGGCACACCAAAGGAAGTGTGCTAAATATCGATTGCTCAAAGAGTCAGTCATTTCTTGTGGGAAAAGCTGTACACCTCTGCAGAGTGTAAATCTAATCGATTAGCCGTACCCGCGGTTATGGGAAACTTGGTGAACTGGCACTAGTTAAAATCTTTGGTATTTTTCTAAAATGGATTTTGGAGGGAAACTTGTTTCGCAACTGTTACTTTATGTCAAGGACCGACATTGTTCAACTTCATGATTGGATTATTGGATGAATGGTTATGTGTTGGCAAAGGAATGGTTATGGCAGGAATGGATTATTGGATCATTGAATTATTCAACACTCACGAAGGGATGTGAGTATTACTTATGCTTTATTTATTTCTTATCAGTCAAATTTGCTTTATTAAATCCCGTTTGCAATTGACAACTTGATTACAAATTAAATTCTGCTTTATGCAAAAATATTAACCTAGAAGCCTCCTTTGATTCAACTTGCATCATTGCATTTGCAAATACCACTTAAGTCTTGCGGAGTACGAAAGTACTCAACCTTGCTTATTATATTATTTTAGGTGGAAAAAGTTAGCGAAGCTCCGAAGGTTTACTTTTCGTCGCAGGATGCAGGAACTCTAACGAAGTGATCTTTCTAGGGATTTATGCCTTGTCAGTTGCCTGAGGGTTGGATGGGCACACTGCAAGACTTTGCTTCCTCTGTGTTATATATATATATACTCTGAGTTGTAAAATTACTATGTACAAATAGCTTCCGCTTTAATATAATGATGTATGCCTGTGATTCCAATTGTTGAAAATGTGCGTACTAGATACTGATCATGGGACTAGTACGGAATGCACATGAGATTTCCAATTTTGCATTTATGTGAAAATGGGGGTCGTTACGGTTGGTATCAGAGCTATTCTGACCGTAGGATAAACCCTAGATGGAATAGACGTTAGTGTTAAGGATGAGTCAATTTCAAAGTACTAATTTTAAAATTACTATATTTGCAAATTGTTGTAATTGCTATTCTTTCCCTTGTCCTATGTTTCTACTCTTACCCCTGCTTGCATTTCAATTAAACTCGTCTTTCTTCAAAACAATCTTCGACCAACGGAGACTCCGATTTCTACATCAATTACTTTGAAGAAATGGATGTCGCTTCATGAAGACTTGTATCGATAGGTCGAATAACAAACTTAATAGACTAAGCTATTTCGAACCCCTGTATATTAGTTCAATTTGTGTGCTTTGCTTGAAAACTTTTTGTATTGCTTCCTGGGAGGCACTCGTGAATATTTGACGTTAGGTTAAAATTTCACGATGTGACGACCCCCTTAAAAAAACATATTTTAAAGAATAAAACGTTACCTAATAACCCAAAAGAAACTCATCTAAATATCTTATCTTCTCTTGATCCTTGTTGCAGGATGCCTAAAACAACATCCTTAAGAAAATTAAGGGAGAATGAGGTCACTCAAAGTTCTCAGCCTGCGAGGGACAGTATTCCAACTCCAGTCCAACCTAATCCGCAGCATCCAGCCATCAGCTCATTTACCTCTCGACTCAATGCTCAACAAGAAACACCCCCTCCTTCTTCTCAAAATTCAAGTGAAGCTAATTCTGAGGGACAACCACCTGAACCACCATCTATGAATCTAGTCCTGGCAATGATACAGCAAGGATGTCAGTCTGATGCACTCCTACTCCAGCAAATGGTGCAAAATACTACCAACCTTAGCACGACCTTCACTAGGGATAGAAGTAATAATGAACCATTCCACTCCAAGTTTAAAGATTTTTTGAAAACTCAACCACCGACATTTTCCTCGTCAGCAGAACCTCTTCATGCTGATGATTGGCTTCGTTCTGTCGAGAGCAAGTTGGCCATTGCCCAATGCAATGACCATGAAAAGGTCCACTATGCTTCATATCAGCTGCAAGGAGCTGCAGCAATCTGGTGGGAGAACCATCAAGCAATTCTTCCAGAAGGTCAAATTATATCTTGGATAGCATTTAAAGAAGACTTTCACCGAAATCACATACCTGCGGGTATCATTGAAATCAAGAAATGAGAATTTATGGAATTGATTCGGACACGATTCCGACACGAAGAAGAAGAGTAGCCGATGCAGAACACCACGGCGAACTCGGATCCGGGACCAAAGCGGCGAAAGACAAAGGATTGGCGACGTTCTAGAGCAAAAACCGCGGTGGCTGCAAGCTTCAACTCCGACGAGCTCCTACACGGAAACAGCGGCGACACAGGGCTCGGGAGTTGCGGCAAACACGCGGCATGAGATGGGGAATTCAGCGCCCGCGTAGACGCATTAAATAGCCGCACAGGGAGGCGTGCGCAGCGCAGACTCCAAAGATGGCTCCGTGGCGGCGGCGGACTCCGGCGGCGATACGGAGAGGTGACGCGGCCTCATCACGAGCATCCACACGGCGTCCATCCCACGGCCCAGAGCGCTTCGGTGACGCGGCGAAAGCACAACCGTTTGATCTTAATCCAACGGTTGGCTTTCTTAGGGTTAGGGTTTCGGCTGGAAGAGGGCTACACAGGCTACCTGGGCCGCACAGTAGTGGGCCAGCCCGAAACTGTTCCATTGATTTTTAAAAGGATTTTGATTTAAAATAATTACAGAAAATCATTTGGTTTATTTTAGGCAAATAAATTATCAGGAAAAATCAAAGAAAATTCTCAAAAATACTTTGAGGCATTTTGAACTCAGATAAAATATTTTTTACAAAACTTTATTTTAACTTTGCATAAATTTAAATAGTTTTCAATAAAAGACCAATATACTTAATTTAAAGTTAACTCAAATAAAACCAGAAAAATCCAATAAATTCCAGAAAAACATAAAATGGACAAATAACCATAAATGGATTTTAAAGCAAATTTTGGGATGTTACACTTCATAAGCTGAGAAACATGAAACACGTCATGCACACCTGCCTACGACTGAGACAACTCCAAATGATAGGCAACCTGTCCTCATCGGCTCAAGATTTTGAACGGAACAACATATCTTCGTGCAAGCTTTCCTTTAGCGTGAAACCTTTTAACTCCTTTATGAGGGGTAACTCTGAGGTACACAAAATCTTCTGGCTCAAAGCTCAACTCTCATCGGTGATTATTAGCATAATTCTTATGCCTCGACTGAGCTACTCTCAACCTTTCTCTGACCATGGCAATTTGCTCTTTGGCCTCCTTAAGAATAATGGGTCCGAAAACAACACGCTCTCCCGTCCCATTGCAATTCAATGGAGTACAATAGGAATGACCATACAAAGCTTTAAATTGTGATATTTGCAAACTTGTCTGATAACTATTGTTATAACTAAACTCAGTATATGCTAAACTCTTATCCCATGAAGTAGCGTAAGCCAAAGCACATTCTCTCAAAATATCTTCCAAAATCTAATTGGCTCTCTCAATCTAACCATCTGTCTGCGGATGATACGCTGTATTGAAATTCAAATAACTTCCTGTCGACTTTTGTAGTCGGCAATAAATTTATGGGGCAGGCGCTAGATCTCAAACTCGAAGGTCACACAAGACAAGGGTTTAGACAGGTTCAGGTTCTCACGGAGGAGATAACACCCTAATCCTGTGTGCTGGGATTATATGGATCTCTTGGATCTAAGATTGCTCAAAGCGCAATGTGCTCTGGGCGATATGCGGTGTGTGTGTGTGTTGAGGCAATTGCTCGATTGCTCCATGTTGTTGCCCGCCCTCTCCCTTATATAGAGGGGGTGGGGCGGCTCTGATCCCGACTCATTAGGAGATCGATCGGTTACTAGATTCTAGTCGATTCTGAGGATAGAGTTTACATCTTTACCTACCCTATTAACGACTCGGATTACAACCGTATCTTTTATATCTAAATAGGTATTCAACCGTCTGTAGGATGTACCCCCTTCCGTACAGCAGCAAGGCTTGGTGCGGGGCTTATCCTTTGGGCCCTCTACTTGGGCCTGTCGTCTCCTCAAGTGATCTTTGGGCACATGATGAAGGTACAGTTCCATATATTCCACAGTAGCCCCGAGTGATTTATGATCCGATTGCTACATTTTTATCCGGGCCTTGATTCTGGATCAACATCTCTAGCTTCCAGCGTAAACCTCCGACTGATTTTTCTTTTGATTTGAGCGCTTTCCTTTGCAGCAAGGGGATTATGAAGGACTCGAATATAACCCCCGCTTTTTGATTGTAATCTTCTGTCTTGTAGGTTTATTGTGGGTGACTTCATGAATTTAACCCATATTTCAGATGTGGATTAGATACCTCTTCCCGCTCAAAGCGAAATCTTAATTCTCTTCGTAGATCAATGTTGGACAGTCTTCAAGGCTGTTTTGGTTTTCTGTGTTAACCTCTTTTCCGAAAACCCCTTTGGCTTTGAAACTATATTAACTTCAAGTCTCCTCGGCTTCTGATGTCTTCACACCTTCGCATTTACTTCAACCTCATCACGTTGGCTATAAAAGGTGAACCAACGTTTTTAGAATTTATCTTCTCACGCTTAGCTCTCCACTTTCGTACGCCATACTTCATCTCCTTTACGAGGGACTACATGGCCACCCAGAGCCCTTCGATTGCCGAGCTATGGGCGCTCTTCGACATTGCGATGGCTGAGTGGGCGGAGGATAAGGCAGCCGCCCTCGACCGCGTCACCGTCGACAACTTCCTGGAGATCTTCCCTATCCTTTACAGGGCTAGGGAGGCTCTTGTGGAGGCGCTCGGCCGCGTGCGTCGGGGGGAAGTTTAGGGCCCTGTAAATGTAATACTTTCCCAGGCATAATGCCTAGTGAACTTTGTATATAGAATAAAGAAGTATCTTTTCCAAGCATTTTTCCATGATTTTCGTTTGGACGTAGCTTGAACCTAACTTGGGGCATATCGAAGCTTGCATGGTTTCTTGGTCAAGTGACATTCGCATCCATCCGTCGTAGGATATATCTTGGGTCCGACTTGGGACATATTAGGATTTGCGCGGCTCTTGGCCGGGTGATACCCATATCCGACTACTGTAGGATATAGCTTAGGCTCGACTTGGAGCGTATCAGGATATTCTTGGCTCGTGGCTGAGTGATACCCATATCCAACTGCTGTAGGATATAGCTTAGGCTCGGCTTGGAGTGTATCATATTTATGTGGCTCTTGGCCGAGTGATACCCATATCCGACTGGTGTAGAATACGGCTCTGGTCCGACTTGGGACATATCGATATTTGTCCGAACGATATCCGTACTCGTTTATTATGACGCACAGCTTTTCGACCCTCATGGGGCATACCACTGGATTCGTGCCCGTTTTAGGCTCAACTTGTGATATATGATTTCGTCATGTGGTAACCACCTAGCGACCCAGCGTGGGGCATATCAGAAGAAGATATATTTTTTTATCCAAATTGGAGGATATCCTCGTCCCGCTTAGCACGGTAAATGGTTAAACATCCCATCGTGGGGAGCAACGTGTCCCCAGTATGACTTGGTCAAACCGTGACCGTCCTGATATGTCAAGACGCCCGGCTAGCAAATCATTACGAAGCATAGAATAGGGCTAGGGGTTCCGCAATCTTTTTCCCGCCGTCTTGGTGAAAACCTGATTCCCCCCCCCCTCCCTTTAAGACTGAGCCGATGGTTCATTTTTCTCATCACTTACTCCTGCCTCTTCTGCTTCCTTTGTCTCTCCACCTTCTCCGTCGCTAGGGTTAACTGCTGCTGCGCCCGTATTTTTGCGCCGCCATTGATCTCTCCTCCGAAGATGTCTTCTCATCCTTCCAAGGCTCCTCCTCGCAGCCTTTGCCCCATGATTGGACAACCTCGATCACGACAGAGGTGAAACTGCAGTCCATGGTGAATAACAGGGTTCTCCCAGACTTGGCTTTGATCTCCGCTCGGCCAACTGCAGGTGAATCCACCCCCACTACTCGTCCTAAAGAAGTCGTGGTATTTGAGTCTTTCTTCCAGCGCAGGCTGGGTCTTTCGGCCTGCGTTTTTCTCTGCGGCCTTCTCTTCTTGTATGGCATCGAGTTGGTGAACTTGAATCCCAACTCTATTTTGCTAATCTCTATCTTTGTTCACCTTTGCGAAGCTTTCTTCGGCATGCGTCCTCATTTTTGATTTTTTTCGCCATTTTTACCTTCTGAAGCCCTATCCCTCAAAAAGCGACCCCAAGGTAATTGGGGGAGCTGGATTCCAACTTCAAGAGGGGCTAAAGAAATCATATTTTGCTCTTCTTTTCATGTCTTCGAATAAAGCCTGGCACCAGGAGTGATTTTATTGTGCCAATCTTGATCTAGCTTTCCCTTCTTTCATCGGGTGCCGGCCGAAGGTGTCCCTCTCTTGGTCTTCTGTCGGTGACACCTGCAACATGGATCAAGTGCAAGACCTCTTGGTGCTCATCGGCAAATTAAAGGAAGGGGGCTTCCACGAGGGTTGAGTCCGCCCTTCACCGTTGCTCGCGAATAATTACTTTGAAGGGCTCGACCATCCAGGAGTATCGGTTTGAGGAAAGGGCGATCCGACCCGGGAATTGCCCGATTTAATAACGAAAGAGAAGATTTTTGCTCGAGTAGGCGATTTTATTTATCCCGAGCGTCGAGATGCCCACCAGATGCCCCAAGGCCTTCACTGCATCGAATCCTCCTCCTGAGGTGAGAAAGTTTTGCCGATAGATTTTCACATCCGTCTCTTGAATGACTTCTAACTTTTAATCTTTCTTTCCAGGATCGAGTGGCCTTCTTCAGCGACGCGCTTCTTCCAGAAATGCCCGCTCGTATAGGCGATTCCCCGAAGCGGCCAGCGAGCTCTCCTGCAGGAGATCCCGCCGCCATGAAGGGGAAGAAGACGATGGCCAAGGACCCTGCGAAGCTCCGGCGCCTGACTGGTGGTCCCAAGATCCAGGAACCGTCAGCACGAGCCCCGGTGCCTTCGGCTCCCCTTTCCTGCGAGCACGCGGCACGACCGAGTCCAACTCTGAGGGACTCAGGCGGTCAAGAGGAGCCCAGAGTACCAGTCGGCGGCGCCCCGAGTGGTCCCTCAAGGAGTGGCTCGGCCACTCAGAAGAAGCCCCCGATGAGGATGAAGAACTCCGACAGGTTTGTTACCCTATCGACTCTTATTTGACGCGTTTCGCCGGCTTGTTTACTAAGGGTTCTTCTCGTAGGAATCCTTCGCTCGATGCTCCCATCGAGACACCGTCTAGGGCTCCTGAAGAGGTTGGGCCCCCGGAGGTTCATGTCTTGGTTCAGTATTAGGCTCGCCCGGGGACACAGGAGCGCTCTCCGAGCCTCAGCCGCCTTCACCGACGCCTCGTGCTTCAGTATTAGGCTCTGCTGCTCAGGAGCCTATCCCCCGTCCGTTCCCCGAGGTTGAAGAGATCTCCCGCGTTTCGTCGACTCCTGCTCGCCCCCAGCTCATAATGCAAGCTGCGTGGGTTGATGAGGAGGACGGCTTGAAGCTCCTGGACGATTCGGAGAAGGAGAGGGAGAGGAATGACTTTTACAATCATGACAATGAATTTTCTCTACTCTCGTCGTCTTCTTGCTTACGTTAGTCAGCATGTAGTCACCTTTTCCTGTGATGATTACAGAAATTAGGGGAGGGCTCCGAAAAGAAGTCCGAGTACCTCCAGAAGATGCTTCCGAAGGTCCAGACGCGCCAGGAATATCTGGCGGCTGGAAGCGAGATCAAAGCTGGACATGCGGCCAAACTCGAGCTCTTTGGTCGAGGTTCGGTGCTCTGGTGAGAAGTAGACTCTTGACAGAAAATAGATGTCGTTAGCTCCCTTCGAGGTAGATATTTCCCGGACCATCTCATGCTTTCATTTAATCGTGCGGTTTTTATCTTCTTATCTTCGTGTCGACTCGGGACTCGCTAATGTAAAGCTCGGGGGCAACTTAAAGCTTGAAGAAGGAGCTAGAAGGTGCAGTCGGGCGACTTGGCCTCCATGTCTTCATTGCTTTCTTGGTACTTCTTAATACTCTATCTTGCAGTTATAAATTCAAAAGCAGGCGCAATACGCTATTTTTAACGAAGGTTGAAACCATTGAAGCGTCGGCGCTAAGCCGTGAAGCCTCGAGCCGTGTAGATTGGTAGGCTTGCTTCA